>JALMGJ010000005.1:34052962-34735962 GCA_023362775.1 Charina bottae
GGTAGTATTTTGAATTTTCACAGTGCAGCATACTTGAGTCTTGAGATAGAGAAAATGTAGGGAGGGAAATCCCTGTGATTCATTGCTCAAGGTAATTCAAATGTATCTGTTAAGGTTCAGTTTGTATCCATTCATATGAGGACTATCATATCATCTAGGTGAAAACTGTGATACATCACCAGAAGCCATAAGGCAGTTTGTCAATGGTGTAAAGTGAAAGCATCTGTTGTATTTATTCCATAAAAGGTTCCCCCCGCACATTTGTGCAGTTGTGTCTGACTCTAGGGGCCGGTGCTCATCTCCGTTTGTTAGCCAAAGAGCCAGCTCTGTCCGAAGATGCTTCCGCAGTCATGTGGCCGGCATGACGCATACGGAACGCTGTTACCTACCCACTGAAGTGGTACCTATTAATCTACTTGCATTTGCATGCTTTCGAATTGCTAGGTTGGCAAGAGCTGGGGCTAGTGCAGGAGCTCACTCCGTCATGCGGGGCTAGGGATTCGAACCTCCGAACTTGCAATCTTCCGATCGACAAGCCTGGTGTCTTACCCGCTGAGCCACCACACCCCTCATTTATTCCATAACCATGTATTTATTCCATAACCATGGTTAAAAGCCTTGCACCCAGTTCTTGCAAAGATTATCAGTATGTAGCTGTGTGCAGAAAAATCTCTTTAGCATTTTTTAAAAATACTCTTTGGGACTAAATATTTTACTCCTGAAATTCCTGCAGCCTTCTTCCCTCCACTTAGAAAGCAAGACAAAAAAAACCCCACCGGATTTCTCTATTTCTGGCAGAGGCTATTCAGAATCAGGGAAACAAATTGGAGAGGAAAATAATATACTGGCTTGGAGTAGAATCATGGAACTTAAATGTCTCATTAAAAAGAGCTAAATATTTATTTCTTCTTTTTTTTCCCTCCAAGGCCTGCAGACAATGTGGTAGTACATCTATGAATTGTTTAGTTAGGGTGCCTGAGGTAAGCTTTAAAATAAAATTTATATTTAGTTTTGTTTAAAATTGTACTGCTGATATTCATTAGTGTGCCACTGAATTACACTGGCAATCCTGGAGGGTCCCATGGTGTGCATAAAAAGAGATGAACCAGAGCCCTATCCTTGCACTAAAAGCTCAGAAGCCAAAGCTCAACACCGCTAAGAAACTGTAATCTACAGTGCCTTTTTTAAAAAAAGAGATTATTTTTTATACTTGCATAATCATTATGGATACTACAAAGTCTAAGGCCCCCTGAAAGCATACAGGACATGATAGAACGTAGTCCTTCTTAACTTGTGATGAGGTCATCCTTTGACCTGTATACCACAGAAAGTTTCCACTTTTCTTCATCTGTCTGGCCTTCTACATTGAAGCCAATGTTCAGTACTGATTTATGGAAGACACCAGGTTCTCTTATGCTCTCCTGCCTTCTTTGCAAAGTACAACAGCAGCATTCACCTTCCACGTTTTCATTATCCTGAGTGGAAATGAGAGAGAATGCTAAACAGATGTTATTTCAGATGCAACTGAAAGGTCATCTTAAAGGGTTTTGGAGGGGGCAGATAACCTTTACTTGCTGAGCCGCAGTGATCTTATTGAAATAATGAGTTCTTCATTATGCAATCTTTTCTGGCAGGAAAAAAGCAGCAAAGACTGTTTTTCTGTTATATATAGCCAATCTTTTGCAGTCTTCTGCAATTGTCAGTAAATGTCAAAATTAAAATAACATATTGCCATTTCCCATCTAAAATAGGGTAATAAGGCAATGAAGTAGAACCAAAACAGAGTAAAAAAGAAAACAGTTATGTAGAACACCCAAGAATGTAGTAATTTGTAATTAAAATTTAAAAACTATGTGTTTATTAATTAATGTATGCATTTAATCAATTCATATGGCCTAACAAGACTGTCCAGGAGATATAAAAGCAAAAACAGAAGCAAAATAAAACAAAAATTGTGTGAGAAAAATTGCTTCCCTGATTGAACCCCCTAACAGTATTAGTTTGGAAGGATGTTGGACTATAATCC
This sequence comes from Charina bottae, assembly GCA_023362775.1. Taxonomy (NCBI): domain Eukaryota; kingdom Metazoa; phylum Chordata; class Lepidosauria; order Squamata; family Charinaidae; genus Charina; species Charina bottae. The sequence goes on from JALMGJ010000005.1 coordinate 34,054,989, forward strand.
AAAACAAAGCAATCTTCTTTCTTTGCACTATACAAGGATGTTCCAGAAAGAAAAGACACATAATCTTTTCCCCTTTCAGATTCTTCCTTCATACTTGTGTTATATAATTAAGAACTCATCCTGTATAAAAAGGTAAAGGTTCCCCCCGCACATTTGTGCAGTCGTGTCTGACTCTAGGGGCCGGTGCTCATCTCCGTTTGTTAGCCAAAGAGCCAGCGTTGTCCGAAGACGCTTCCACGGTCATGTGGCCGCATGACGCACGTGGAACGCTGTTACCTACCCACCGAAGTGGTACCTATTCATCTACTTGCATTTGCATGCTTTCGAATTGCTAGGTTGGCAAGAGCTGGGGCGAGTGCGGGAGCTCACTCCGTCACGTGGGACTAGGGATTTGAACCTCCAAACTTGCGATCCTCCAATCGACAAGCCTGGCGTCTTACACGCTGAGCCACCACGCCCCATCCTGTATAGTACAGCAGAAAACAATAAAATACATTATTTTTCTTTTCCCTACTTGAAACTCTAGTTTCCATTCACTTTCCAAATTATAACCTTGCTTGTTTATTTATATTTATTTATAATCCACTTTTCCTTCAGGTGTTCAAGGTGGTGTACATTGCACTCTTCTGTTTTTTCCACAACCACCACCTTCACAGGTTGAGTTGAGATAAGGTGGTTGGTTCAGTCACCCAGTGAAATTCCAAAGCTAAGGGTAGACTAGGAACTGCGTCTCCCCAGTCCAGCCTTTCTCAACCTTTTGACCCTGGAGGAACCCTTGAAATATCTTTCAGGCCTCGGGGAACCCCTGCACATTCAGGCTCTAATATAGGCCAGAAGGTACAAAATTATTATATTCGTTTCATGTGTACGTCTGTAAAGTTTAAGTGTTCTTAAACTAAAAATAAAGAATGAAACTTACCTCTTTAATGTGAAGTTGCCTGAATTTGAAATAATTTTTTAAATAAATCATGATCTCCCAGGGAACCTCTAGTGACCTCTCACGGAACCCTAGAGTTCCATGGAACCCTGGTTGAGAAACCCTGCCCCAGTCAGTCCAACACCTTAACCATTTCCACCACATTGGCTCTTAATAGTACAAAATAATTAACCATTTGATAATTATCATCATCATCATCGTCATCATCATCGTCATCATCATGCTGCATAGCAGCATTTCCTGGTCTGTCACCCTTCAGTTATATTGGACTATAACTCCTTGTCACTCCAGCCAACATGCCATTGTCCATACTATGCAGTAGGAGATGAAAAAGAGAGGGAAGCATACTCACGGGGCACAGAATATTGACCAATTGAAGAATCAGGGACAAAAATTGGGAAAGGCAGAATGGAATGGTGCATCCTGAAAAAAGGTATGACTATCTGCAACAGGAGCAATCCACACTGCATGAAGTTATTGCAAGTGCTGAAAGCAATGCTACACAAATAATGGCAAGAATACTAATACTATAACTTGCAGTCACTTGTCAATCTCCCTCAGGTAATAACTCTGTAGGTCATAGCTTTCCAAACTGTGTGTCGCGACACAGTACTGTGTCGCCTACGGGGCTCAGCTGTGTTGCGTGAAAACCCAGAAGCACTGATGGCGCGCCATTGCTGCATGTGGCAGTGGTGGTGGGCCATCAGTACTTCCGGCTGTTTACGCGGCACACCAGGATGCTGCCACCGCCACGGCACATGAAAACCCAACTCGAAAGTGCCGCCGCGGCATGTGAAAACCCGGAAGCTGCAGCGGCGCTTCTGGGTTTTCGCACACAACCACGGCGCTTCCGGGTTTTCGCACACCACCGTTGGTGTGTCGCCAACGTGAAAAGTTTGGAAAGCCCTGCTGTAGGTTATATTGTAGGACTAAATCTGCAAAGACAACATGCAGGACCCTGTCAGGCATCCTGTATCAGTTTGCCAAAATTCACTATCCTAATTGTCCTACTGTTTCAACCAATTATATCTCACAATTACGGTCTTGTTTCATGGGCTATCTAAAACATATGAAATACTATGTACTTTCTGAGGAAACTACAATTAATTGACAATCTGCCAGGCTTCCCTTGGCTGTTGGCTGACCATACATCCCATTTTGAATGGGACAGTCCCATTTTTTAAGCATTTTTTACTGTCCCGTCGTTTTGATAAAAATCTCAATTTTGTCCCATTTTTTAAACCTGGTGGGAATGGCGCAGAAGGAGGATCTGAGCCGGAGCTGCCAGTTGGAGGCAGCTCAGAAGAGGAAGCCCTCCCGCCTATCAGCGCGTGGCAAAGGAGGGCGGAGTTTGCAGGCAGGAGCCAATTGCGCAGACCGGGGGTGGGGTTTGCAGGCGGGAGCCAATCACGCGGACCAGGGGGTGGGGACCCCTGTCTTTTTCATGAATACGGAATATTACATAAGACCCTGTCCCGTTTTTGTCTCAAGGAAATATGGTTTGCCTACTTGGCTGGCAAGCCAAAATTTCAAGAACAGATTTCCAAGGACACAAAAGCTCTGTTAAGTAGGTTTATGATAGATAAGCTCTGAAGCCATTATGAAAGAATTCCAGTGACTGCCATGTATCAAATGCAAGCTCTGTTTCTAGTGAAACCAATGTTCAGATTCTGGTGCCTCTTGTTCCCACCAGTGCAATGCAAAAGACAAGGAATCACTCTCTTCTGGGTGGGATACACAGTTTCCATCTGTTTCTTGATTTGGTAATGGAATTATCTGCTCTTAGTCTGTTTGTTTCCTTCATCTTCCAGAGAACATTATTCTAGTCATTATAAGTCCCTTTAATATTCCTTACAAAGATATCACTACAAGGACCATCACTACTGATTGTGCAATGACCTAGCTGCAAATTCACAATTGCTCAGCTTTGAGGAGAGCACCTATCTTTAGATTAAGGGCACTACCATGGATAGCTTCGTGACTTCACAGTATGCCAACATGATTACATTTAACTTAAAACAATGTTTTCTCAGCTGTTGTCAAAAGTTTCTGTCACTCAAACATAGAAATATCTTCTCTCACAATTCTACTTCAAGCATCTAATAAGAGAAATGTAGTTTATGAAACTTTATGCCTTAACAAATTTCTTAAGAGTTACCTGCTACTGAGTTTTAGTGCCATCCATCCGTCCATTGCCTCTATTTCCAGTCACTGTTGGTCACTTGACTTCCCTCCAAGGTAAAGAATGACAAAATCTAACAGATTTTAGATACCTTGAAGCAGCTGCCTATGGATGGTGTTTGAATAAGGGAGAAAGGATTTATTTATTTATTATTTATTTATTTATTTAATTTATTCCCCGCCCATCTCCCATACAAGGGACTCTGGGCGGGTTACAATAATTAAGACTTAAAAATTTAAAATATTTAAAACCATACAAAGTAGAAAATGTATAAAAATAAATCCAAATATAAAATAAAATAAAATAGAATCCAAGATGGATTGGAGACCGTAGCATAGGTCTTATTGCTACGGGGCCAGCCAACCCCAGGAGGCACTACCACCTCCGTTGTCCCAGGCCAGGCGGCAGAGCCAGGTCTTAAGGGCCTTCCGAAAGGCCAGGAGTGAAGGGGCCAGTCTCACCTCCGGGGGCAAGATGTTCCATAAGGCAGGGGCTGTCGCAGAGAAAGCACGCCTCCTGGACCCCGCTAGATGGAATTCTCTTGTTGAGGGGGTCCGAAGCATGCCCTCTCTGCACGCACGGGTGGGGCGGGCTGACGTTATCGGGACGAGACGGTCCCTCAGGTACCCTGGTCCTATGCCATATAGGGCTTTAAAGGTAATCACCAACACCTTGAATTGGACCCGGAAGCAAACTGGCAACCAATGCAGCTCGCGTAGCAGAGGTGTTACATGTGCCGATCTTATGGCACCAGTAACTGCTCGCGCCGCCGCATTCTGTACCAGCTGAAGCTTCCGGATACTCTTCAGGGGTAGCCCCATGTAGAGCGCATTACAGTAGTCTATGCGGGAGATGAGTGACTGTTCGGAGGGCCTCCCGATCCAAGAAAGGGCGTAACTGGCGCACAACTCGAAGTTGTGCAAAGGCCCTCCTGGCCACGACTGCCACCTGCTCTTCGAGCAGGAGTCGCGAGTCCAGGAGGACCCCCAGATTCCGCACTGGATCTGAGTGAGGTAGTGCAACCCCACCCAGAACCAAAGATGACAACTTCCCGGATCTAGGGGGGCCGTCAATCCACAGCCACTCCGTCTTACCAGGGTTCAGTTGAAGCCTGTTGTTCCCCATCCAGACCCCCACAGCCTCCAGACACTGAGATAGGGCATCGACCACATCACCTACTTCACCCGGGATGGAGATGTACACCTGGGTATCATCAGCATATTGGTGATACCTCATCCCATGGTGACGGATGATCTCGCCCAGCGGCTTCATGTAGATGTTGAATAGGAGAGGAGAGAGAACCGATCCCTGCGGCACCCCACAAGACAGGGGTCGCGGGTCAGCTCTCTCCTCCCCTATCAACACCGACTGGGAACGGCCCTGGAGGAAGGAGGCGAACCAGCGCAAAACCACACCGCCCGCCCCCAACTCCCTGAGCCGCCCCAAGAGTATACCATGGTCGACGGTATCAAAAGCCGCTGAGAGATCTAAGAGAGCCAGGATGGACGCACTCCCTCCATCCCGCCCTCGCCAGAGATCATCCATAAGCGTGACCAATGCAGTCCCTGTCCCATATCCCGGCCTGAAACCTGACTGAAAAGGGTCCAGATAATCCGTTTCTTCCAGAATCCTCTGGAGTTGCAACGCCACCACCTTCTCAACCACCTTTCCCAAAAAGGGAAGGTGGGAGACTGGGCGAAAATTGCCCAGAATAGTAGGGTCCAAAGACGGTTTTTTGAGGAGGGGGTGCACCAGCGCCTCCTTAAAGGCAGCCGGGAACACCCCCTCACTCAAGGACGAATTTATAATCGCCAGGACCCAGCCACATGTCACCTCTCTAGCTGATTTCACCAGCCAGGAGGGACATGGGTCAAGTTGACATGTGGTGGCATTTACAATCCCAAGGATCCTGTCTACTTCATCAGGCCCAACAGGATCAAACTGCTCCCAGAATTACTGTAACTCCACTCCCTGGTCCACGCGATTGGCTCCCGCCTGCAAGCCCTGTCCCCCAGTCCGTGTGACTGGCTCCTGTCTGCAAACCCCGTCCCCGGTCCATGCGATTGGCTCCCGCTTGCAAAGCCCATCCCCCGGTCTGCGCAATTGGCTCCCACCTGCAAACCCCGCCCTCCTTTGCTACGCGCTGATAGGTGGGAGGGCTTCCTCTTCCGGGCTGCTTCCAATTGGCAGCTGTGGCTTGGATCCTCCTTCTGTGCCATTCCCACCGGGTTTAAAAAACGGGACAAAATTGAGATTTTTATCAAAACGACGGGACGGTTGAAAAATGCTAAAAAAACTGGACTGTCCCGTTCAAAACGGGACATATGGTCAGCCTATTTATATAGGAGAGCTTGGCTGCTGTTATTCAAAGGTGTCCCCACCCTCTAGGAACTTGAGAAAAGTGCAGTTCACCGGATTTCAGAGAGGCGGCGCTCTGTGGTCAGGCCCCCTGCTGTTTGCGTTTCCTGTTCTGATGGTCTGGGTTCCCTGTGGGGCTGTGGCTTTGTCTACTACAGAGCTTTCCAAACTGTGTGTCGGGACACGTTAGTGTGTCGGCTGCAGTGTCTGGGTGTGTCACGGCTGCTGCTGCCTCCGAGCCCTGCCAGGATTCCGCGCAGGTCCCAGTACCTGCCTTGTGCCTCGCTGCCTCCAAGCATGCCCTGCCAGGATTCCACGCAGGTCCTAGTGCCTGCCTTGTGCCTTGCTGCCTCCAAACCTGCTGTGATTCCGCACAGGTCCTAGTGCCTGCCTTGTGCCCTGCTGTAAGAGTGTGTCGCGAAATGATGCATGTCTAAAAAGTGTGTCACCAACATGAAAAGTTTGGAAAGCTCTGGTCTACTAGCTTGGAATGTTCACCTTGGAAGGAATTTTTTGTGATTGGATTACGGAGAACTGTTTGGTTGGGAAAGAATGTTTACCTGAATGGGCTGGAGTTGTGTGAAAGAGCAACCTTTTGTTTTACAAGGTCTCTGATTAAATTGGAAGGGAATCCTTTGTCTGAACAGTTGGGCTTCCTTTTACATTTTAATCTCTGGCATCGCCTTTTGCATGGAACCCATTCTATTTTGTAACTTTTAACCTTTTACCTTGCTCAAGGAGAAGGCAATATTGCAGGAAGACAGTGTTCTGGAGGGAGACAACATGGAGGGCAGGGAGAGATCTTAATTTCTTCTAACAGTAGTTTTACATATATGCAGCTTAACTTTGTCATTTCATTAAGAAATCCTTTTTCTTAATGCTGGAGGTGGGACTCTTGGGCAGGGAGACAAGGATCCCTTTGTATAAAGTCACACAGGCCCCAACCTCCCTCCCCTCCCCTTTCTCTCTGTTTACATTGACATGGTAATGTCTGGAATGCAGCTATTTCCTCTTCTGTTCCCAATACAATGCACAGGGACAAAAGCCAGCAATTTGCTCACCTCGGGTCAAAGACTAACTCCCTTGCCTTTCCTTGAACACCAGGATTCCCTGCTGTATATTCCTTCTCACTAGCCCATTATCTCAGCAGGGAGATAGAGAGCCCCATGCCTTCCCATCAGGAGGCCTGCTCCTACACCAGTCCCATTGGAAGGGAAAAATCTGAACACAGAGACCCACACATCCTCAGGTCCCAGCAGACTCTCCTGTGGCAAGTCTTTCAGTAGAGTAAAGCTGGTGATGTCTGTTGCTGGTGGAGAAGACTTTGAGCCTTGAAAAGCTGCTCCTCTATTTTCTGACATATTGCTGGTGAAATTGTCTCAGTCACTCCTCTATTTTCTGACATATTGCTGGTGAAATTGTCTCAGACACTTTCATAATTAAATTTGATTGTACAGGATGTGAGAAAAAATGGGAAAGAGCCCTACATTCTGTAATACACATATGTTCAACTGGTGAAAAATCATTTACAAAGCCTATCTGGATAAGTATTCTTCCAAATGTATAGGTAATGTAATTCATTACTATGTTTTAAACTTGGTTTATTTATTAGTTTAGTAAACATGCCTCATTATGCGAACAAAGGATAATATAATTTTTAAATAAACTTTAAAGTAAATACAGTGTGTACTTGATGCCCCCCCCCAATGTAGACATAAACCTGAAGTTAATATTGGTGCACATATATTAAAAGTCATTATTATCCAAACATTTAGAGGATGCTTTGGTGTTTTCTCCTAATTCCTTCTGTTCTCTGAAGCTCCTCTAGCTGCTTCAGTACTCCAAGCACCATCTAAACTGTTCAAAGAGCAGTGGAACCATGATCTCCTATGTAATACTTTTGCTAATAAGATTGCACTGGCCTTTTTAACTGTTGCATCACTCTCTTTGCTCATATTTGGTGAGCGGTCCACTAGAATCCCAATATTTTTCTTATATGTGCTACCATCCAGCCAGATCTTCCTAACCTGGTACCTTTGCATTTGATTTTTTTTTCTATCCTTACATAAAATGTTCAAATACAGATTAATCTTACATGCAATGAGATTAATCTCATATAAAAACTAGATTCAGTTTAGATAAAATACTGTATAACAGAATCAAGCAACCACAGAAAGCTGAAGAGCCATTTCTAACAAACTGGGAATCTGGTCCATTCCATTCCCAGGTTCCTTGTTTCCTGCCTTTCCATTTCCAACTGTCACATATTGGTTTGGAAGATTCTGGGGTGTTGAGATCATTCCTGGGAATGGGAAAGACAATGATCTAAAGATCTGCCAGATTTTCAGAACTCCCCCATCCCAAAAATCTATTCAAATGGTTAAATAGTTTAAATGAAGTATTAATACATTGTTTTAAAGTTTAAAATTTAAACGTTTCAACTGTAAACATATTTGGGCTTCATTATTTTCCATTTTTTAGATTTTTAATTATAATTTTTATAGAACAGGAGTAGCAGAGCTATACAATAGGGGATAAAAAGAATAAAAAGTTTCCAGAATATCTTGTTGAACATATTAAATATCCCCAGTGCTAATTCTTATATGGGGAAATATCAGGCTTGCTTTTTAAAATCTTTGGTGAATAATATTTTGTTTTAATTACCAAATTAACAATAGGCAACTATTCAACCATTTCATCTCCCTCAATTCCTTGGTAAAACAAGGGGAGTTTTGGGATTCATGCGAAAAGAGAGGTTGCATGGGTGAAATTTGAGCCGAAGTCCCTGCTGCCCTCTTGTTCCAGGCAGTGACCAAAGCCTCCGTCAGATTGAATACCAGTCCTTCAGGGACAACCCAAGCTCCCTCTGGGTCCATCAGTCACCTGGGGTGGACCAATCAAATAGGTCCAGCCTCCCTGCAATGGAAGGAGTATCAGAGAACTCCAGGGCCAACAGAGAGTGATCTGACCATGACATAGGAGTGATAGTAGTTTCTCCCAACTTCAGATCACATTGCTACTGCTCCGACAAGAAAACAAGATCTAGTGTATGACCACCGTTATGTGTCAGGCCCTTGATGAGCTGGGTCAGGCCCATGGCTATCATGATGGCCACAAACTCCCGAGCTACCTCTGACTCTACGCCCAAGGAAGGCATGTTGAAGCCCCCAAGGACCATGAGCCTGGGGAACTCCATTGTCAACCTGGCCCAGCCACAGGCTCAAGTAGCTCAGGCAGGGAGGTTGCTATGCAGCAGGGAGGCTAGTACAATATAAATGTTAGCACCAGTAGGTAGACTAGACCAGGAAATAACTCCACAGGAAGCTTACAACTACTTTTATTGAGATTGGCTATAATGACAGAATCTTGCCATTCTGATTGTGTTGTATCTCCTCCTCCTTCTTATACTCCACTAAATTCGGGAGGCCTTTGCCTGAGCCACTTCCAAATATTATCTCATTGTTCTGGACTTAAAAAGTGTTTCAGCTCCTTTTGCCTAGGTTCTTGCATATTTCTGTCAAGGTCAACTGCCTTGCTCTCTACAATAAATATTCTGTTACAATGGGTTTGCAGCTCCTCAAGGATCAAACCTAGCTGGCATTATATCAATTATAATGTGCTATAAAGTGTTATAAAGTGCCATGCCTGTTGTTGCCTTTTATATAAAACTATTTATACAGAGAAACTCTTTGTGAGAATGCAGAGCTATGAGAGAAAATCCCCCCCCCCATGTTTCCTCACAAGATAAAGCTGGGTAAAATATCTGTCAAATGAAGTATATCAAATTAGTCAAGGAACTATGAAGTCAACAAAATAAAGGTTAGGGACTGATTTTAATACCCTAAAAACAATGATTTTTTTTATTTAGCAAAGTTAACACTTCTGTGACAGCCATCTTGACAGGATTTGAAGAACAGTTTTATGTCAGTTATGCATACTTACATTTTGTGGGTTTGTTGGATTTTCAGCCTATTTCAGTCTGTGTTCACCATTAAGCCCTTTTTAAGTATTACTAGAGGCTTTTTTATTCATAAATGCAGTTCGACATAGTAATTGCTCAAACTAAAATGGATGTAAACTGCTTTAGTTCTTTGGCTGATCTTCACCATGCTTGTCTTAAGAGCACATAAGAATTATTTTATGCAGTGTTCTCCACCACAAAATTCTTCAGAAAAGGATTCAGGTACTGTTCAGAGAGGAATAGAAGAACAATAAAATGGGCACAAGGAAACTTCTCAGTGGTAGCATGATCAAACAGTACAGTCAAGTCTTGCTTTTATGTATATGTGTGTGCATTTTAAGAGAATAAGAGACATTGTGAAAGTTTCCATGGCTAGTTAATGTGAGTACAAACACTGCCTCTTTGTTGATATTCTATATGGTTCCTCAACGTCTCTCAACCACATGCTTCTGTAGTTAAGAATGATCTACAAAATACAGGGTGGCCATTATTTCTGTTTTGCATTACGTGGAGTTTGAAACCAACAAATACCCATGGTTTCAAACCAGTTAACACTAATCAAAAGTGTCTGCAGCTCCATATTTGCCTGCCATGCTTAACCACAGAAAAGGCATCAATTTTGATTAAAAGTCACATAGGCTGGGAGTAAAACAGTGGTATAACATTCATATAATAGGGGACAAGCCAATAATTTTCATTGGCTATTTTAGAATTGTCTTTCTTTATTATATAAAAGCATATTTGCAAATAAATGTCTAGTTCACCAACAGATACATCTTATATGTATCTGCTGCTCCCATGCTATTGTATTCCCAGGAATAGGTTATCAGCTAAATCACTTTACTCACTGGGTTATGAATCAGTGGTGTCTGCAATGAGCCATGATAATATGCAAACAGGGACTTGTATATCATTATGTCATCATGCAAATTCCATAATGTGTGTACTTGTAACAGACATTTGGATGCAGGTAAGTAAGGGCAGCATTGGTTTTGGTGATGTCACTACATGTGTGTCATACGTTTCACATTCTCATGGTTTGCTGCAGACTCCACTGATTCACATTAGTCAGATAAGGTGATATGACTAGTCATATTGATAAAATAACATGGGAGCAGCAGATTTACATAAGGCCATCTGCTCTGTTATTTTGATTAGTATAATAAAAAAATACAGGTCTAAAATAGTAGCCAGCATGGAGAGTATTTTTTCCTTTAAACTAAGTGAAACGGAGAAGATTTAATTTAGCTCAATCCAAATGCAGTAGACCCAATCTGGGCTGAACTCCGCATAGGAACTATCATGCAGTTTAATCTTCAGAATACTTTTAAATGCATTTTCTGAAGAAAAATATAGTGGGATGTAGAGTTATTGGAATTAATAGTCCAAATGTAACCAAAGGTAAATATCTTATTTATTCTTTTGCTTGAAGACTGTTTTTTAAAACCAATAAAACATTAGTTGGAGTAAAACCCAATCCATTTCAATTTTATTTGCTTCCATAACAATTTGAGAATCAGAGTTTCAATTCTGTAAAGTTGTTTCCTTGTTTTTGAAGGAAGGGCATTGGCAGAATGGCCCAGGACTAACAAAAGCTCCTGTATGTTGTGAATAGTTATCACCTAACAATAGCAGCCAAGAGAACAGCTCAGATTACTTCTCAGGGCATTAAAAGCCCCTGGGCACAGCATAGAAGAATGTGGCTGGCACTCAACCTTCCTGCTGTTTTCAAGGACACTGACAACAGAAGCTGAAATAAACCCCTTCTTGTATTCTAGCTGTTCTCCCAGAGACACATATGTGCATAGAGCTGCTTTCCCAGATGCAGAGCTGCTGCTGTCTGCAGGGTTTGAGACAGCAGATGGCCAGAAGGATGTCCATGTGAGGCAGCGGAAGAGAGAGAGAGGGCAGGTGCAGGCAAAATTGCTAATTAGACATGGGACATTAAACATGCATTCTAGAAAGCTGGTGTTCAGTACCTTTAAAAAAAAAGTAGAACAAACACCCACAAGGATCTTAGGATTTCCCTGGCATCTCCACAATAAACCAAATTCTCTGAAAAAGACTATAGATCCCCAAGCAAGGCAAGGAGACATCTGTGGGGGCGGGGGGCAATGATAAATGTTATCATTGACGAAACAACTTGATTTCTTCTCTTTTTGAGCTATAGACAAACGTTTCAGAAGGAAAGAAGGGAAATGTCTCTCCCAGTTATTTGTTGGAACCTTGTTGCAACAGTATATTTTGGTTGTATTTTTATATTAATAACTGAGGGAAAACCAAAATGAGTGTCCTAATAATAATACACACAATGGTTGGGTTTGAGTATTCGATGGAAAAGTGTCCAACTTGTAGGGTTGCTGTGTATGACAAACCATTTATGACCAGTAGATCTCTGTTTCAAGATGATGCAGGTGGGACACTTTCAGTTCCAGATGATCACTGGATGGGAGCAAGGGGTTATGATATCTTTTTGCTGATTTTATTGGTGTCCAGAAGGGGCGTGGTGGCTCAGCGGGTAAGACGCCAGGCTTGTCGATCGGAAGATCGCAAGTTCGGAGGTTCGAATCCCTAGCCCTGCGTGCGGAGTGAGCTCCCGCACTAGCTCCAGCTCTTGCCAACCTAGCAATTTGAAAGCATGCAAATGCAAGTAGATGAATAGGTACCACTTCGGTGGGTAGGTAACAGCGTTCCGCGCGTGTCATGTGGCCACATGACCGTGGAAGCGTCTTCGGACAACACTGGCTCTTCGGCTAACAAACGGAGATGAGCACTGGCCCCTAGATGGACACGCGACTGCTCAAATGTGCGGGGGGGGGGGGGGGAGGGCGGAACCTTTACCTTTACCTTTTACCAGATTTATACCATCCAGATATGACAGCCTTACTTTTTGTGCTGGGCCCCTTTATCATTTCTAAAACACTGTCTTCATTAAAATGTCAATCTAAGCCATATTTTTTGGTGGAATGTGAGTCATGCATAGCAACTTCACACTTCCATTCTCCCCTTTCTCTTCATTTCTATAGCAAGATGATGTTCAGAAACTTACACTTCTACTTTTAGTTAACTACAGCTTGCTGTGTTATCTGGACTTAGAATTCTGGTCATAATTAACTATGGTTATTTCAAACAATCTTCATATTGTTTCAAGCTGGCTTGTTTTGTAGAAATCATGTTAATGATAACGTATGGCTCCATAAAAGTGGGAGGTTTCAATGCTTCTTTGGGCCATGTGAGGAGAAGGAAGAGAAAAGGTATGGTCACTACCGCTTCTTTATATTGTGCATTAGCATGATTTAAATTTTGAGGTAATTGCTTCTCTGCAATCAGTTACAAATAGCCTATTGCTGTATTTTTATGTATGAGAAATTATGGGCAAATCATATGTTTGATAAGAGCTAAAGCAAATAACACATTTAATTATAGTCTTATAGGGAAATAAATTCAGTTGTAAACATAATTATCTCATATTAAAGATATAAAAGAACAGATTTTGTTCAATAGTTCTATACTGATTTGATATATGTAGATATTTCTTACTGAATTCATTGACATGTCCATCAAATATATTAAAACTGTTTTAAAAATGACCAATTATACTATTTTCCCTTGATGCATGTATACTCTGTTAATCTATATTCATTCCAAATGAGATAAATTGTTATTTAATTAAGCTTATAAAACAACACTAACAATAAAATAGAATTTTAGGGTTTGTCTTTTTTTAAAAAAGCACTATATTCCCTATCCCTGCAGTGCCCACCCATAGAATGAAGGCAAAAAAATAGAATTGCGTTACTAAAACCATGTTAGCAATCCCCAGCAAAAACCTTAAGCATTTACTTGTTACTTTTAAGAACGTTTTTGTTAGTACATTAACAGTTCAGCATAAACTAAAAAGATTGAATAAAATGAAAAGGGATTATTGTTTAATTAATTCATTCTGATTTTGTAGTGAATGAATCACCCAGAGATATGGCCTTGACCTGAGTGAGTTCTTTGCTAAGAGATTATCTGTACAGCATTTCCAAACTGAATCTATGAGCAGGATTTTAAATGAGGTAGGATTCTGATTTATCTTTATGCATGAAAAAGATTCATATGCTGTTGTTTCCAAAAATCTATAATTTAACAAGTTTACTAGCTTTTCCCTTCTAGGCTTGTTGAAGTACAACTCCTGTAATCCTCAACCAGCTGCATAAATCTGGAATAATCCCAATGTTTATTTGTTTTCTTGCTGTTTTTGCCTATTATTCCCATGTAATCATTCTCACAAACCTATATAGATATTTTAGCCATCCATATAATCAAGAAAGCATTATATAATTTACTTGTAAATTTTAGCCTTGTTTTTTCCAAATGCCACCTATATCATTCGGACCTGGTGTAAGCAGCCATAGCAATAGTAGAAATCATGTCTGCTCATCTCTGTTCCCCTCCCTACAACTCCCTCCCTAGCTTCTAAGGGAGCAAATGGTGAGAAATTTAACAGCTGGGTGGGGGGTGTCACAGGATACCTTTAATGCAAACTGATCTTTCTTTTCCCTCTGAATAAAAATGTTTTGGTTTTGAAAACAACCACCTAGGTTTGAAAGAGCATTTCTTATCCTGCCTGCTGTTTTTCCACCTCTGTTGTCAAACTTCCATTTGCTATTTAGAAGGAGTGATGGAACGTCACACATCTATTTCTTTTACTGTTTTATTTGGGGAATGCTGCTTAAGTCTTAGCCAAATTTCTATTGATCATCTTCCAATCACCTGTAGCCAGTTAACAGAATGGGAAAAGTAACCTGCCTCAAAAACAAAAACTACCAAACAAGCAATCCCTATAAGTTGAAGCAATTTTGTCTCCATCCCTAACTAAGTGAATAAGTTAGCTGAGCTAACAAGTTTGCCAGTTGAATCCAACAAGAGGAAGAGAGAAAAGTGATTACAAAAACTGGTTTCTGAAACAAGTTAAGATAAACGTACAGGAATCTGCAGCTTCAACCTGTAATATTTTGTGACATGAATGTCTTCCTACTGAAAAAGAATTTGGCATATATTTGGAACAAGTGCAATTTACTAGATTGAACAAATGAGGTACTACAACAAAAGGTGAAAAAAAGGAAACCAAGCAAAGGAACAAGCCCAGCCAACAAAAGTGGTAACCAGAAGCAAAAAATTCAGAAGATACTCTGCAGTGCTGGAACTCAGAAAAAGCTTTCAGGCCCTTGCAGAAGAAATAGGCTCCAAGCTTTCAGGAGAATTAAAAGAGATTCTGTAGAACAGGAAACTAGATGATGGATCTCTGAAGAGCAGAGAGGATGCAGCTGCACCTACAAAAAAAATAAGAGTCCTGGTGGTCAATGTCTCTTTTTTACGATGGTCCAAAACAAAAATGTGCTGACTGGACCCACTGGATTGTGAAAGAAGTGTGCTGACTGCCAAGAGCAAGGATCAAGGATGTTAGAAAACAATTTCCAAAACTTAGCAAGTTCACTGGCAATTGTCTCTTCCTACTAATCCATGTTGGAATAATTATTTCTGCAAAGAACAAAAAAAAAACAACCCTGTTATCAACACGGACTCTGAAATTTATTTATTTAATTTTTATCCTGCCTTTATTATTTTTTATAAATAACTCAAGGCGGCAAACAAACCTAATACTCCTTCCTCCTCCTATTTTCCCCACAACAACTACCCTGTGAGGTAAGTTGGGCTGAGAGAGTGACTGGCCCAAGGTCACCCAGCCGGCTTTCATGCCTAAGGCAGGACTAGAACTCTCAGTCTCCTGGTTTGCCATTGGCTCCTTCCTAGGCCTGAGAGAGAGTGATTGGCCCAAGGTCACCCAGCCGGCTTTCATGCCTAAGGCGGGACTAGAACTCAGTCTCCTGGTTTCTAGCCCAGCACCTTAACCACTAGACCAAACTGGCTGGAATCCTGGAAACTCAAGTCCAGGGGTATGGAAATGCAACCAAAAGGAGATCACCTGGAGTCCTCAGAGAGGATTGAGTAAGATAAGACAGGACAGAAAAAGAAAAGAATACAGCCCCCTTTCTTCTAGACTCCTTTATAAGGATTTTCTTGGCAGGATCTGCTTTATGCAAAAGTCTTCATCTGCTTGTGTGGTGGAGTCCTTTGGGAGCTGAAGAAAGGAACAAAGCAACAAAGAAGACATTACTTTAACAAGAATGAAATTGTTGTAGCTTCAGCTCTGACCACCCACACAATCTAACAAATCTTGAGAGGATATTTCTATCTTATTATAGCTGAAACCTATAAATCATGGGATCTTGTCTGGTGAGGGATGTGGTTTGTTGAAGAGGGAGTCTTCAAACCCCTTGTTGGCTTTCAAGTGAAACCAATTTGGTATTTTGCATGTTGAACAATCTGAGGAAGCTCATCCTGTATGGTGCTGAAAGGCGAGTCCAAGGAGATTCAGGACGTGTAAGGGTACATGGCCCAGTATCTATGCATGTCCCTTTAGGAGGCTTATTTTTCTATTTTATGTCCACTCATCTTTTACTTCATCCTTGAATTTTTAATGCTCTTTCCTGCTGTGGTGATATTAGAGCATCAGTTCTCTAGAGGTTTAATGTGGCTTCTATGCCACAGGGTTACTACCACTTATTTTCCTGCCTAGAACAGAAGGATCTGATAGTCCGTGATCATCTACTTAGCTGGAAAATACAGAAGAATATTGAGGAAGGACTGGAATTCCATGGGGGGGGGGGAACTTAATTAACACAATACTTGAGTTTGGCATTTTTGTTAAAAAAAGAGAATAACAGTTGCTTTATCGATTTTAAACTAGCCAGATGTCAAACCATTTAAGGAATTAGTTTGTCAGAACAGAAACCAAAGCAGACTGCAAAATATGGAACTCATGACCTCCTTTTGTGACACACAGCTTAGCCATTCAAGTCAGTTTTACTTGTTAGCTTCAGTCTGGCTAGACTTTGGGACAAAGATGAAATGAGCAGTCAGCAATATTCAAGAAGCAAACTGACCCTTCATCTTACACATTTTCTTTCTCAAAATATTCTGCTTAAATAGATTAACTTTCTCTCATAAATAATCACATCTTAAAAATAAAATGGAGATATATCTATAACTATTTATTTGATTTGATTATGTGCCTTGAAGTCATTGTCAACTCTATTTCTATATCTCTATCATCTCTTCAAGCATAAAGCAGACTTTTAAACTGCAGTTTGTGGGAAAGATGAAATACATTTTCACTGGTAGAATTAGTGTTTGACTTCAAGTCTGTAACAAGCATTTTTAGTGGTTTAGCAACAATTCAGTGATGTTATCCTGTGAAAAAGATACCACAAACTGATGAGATCATAAGGGGCTTTCAGAAGGAATGTTTATAGCAGATTCATTCCATGATTTAATTTTTCCTAGAAGCTTTGGCATGTTATACTAGAAAATGGGCAAAAGCAGAAAAAATGTAAGACCTAAAATAAATGCATCTGGTGGAAATTTATATTCTGGTCCATGGCCTACTTAAGCCAAAGTATGTGATTATATGCTGTGCACTGCCTGTTTCTATTCATTATTTCCCCCCAATATAATGTCTCTAAATGTGTTGGATTTCTACTCCCAGACTCTTCTAGCTTGTAAACTGTTACTCAGAAAGATTCAAAGTCTATCATGAAACATATTTTCAGGTAGTTCTCAATAGCATTGTAAAGTTGATCATGATGTCTTGATTGTAAGTTTTAATCCCACCATTTTAATGTATTGATATATTTATTGAACTTTTAGATTGGTCAATTAACTAGAATTTCCTGGGCAATGTGGAATTAAATTAAAAGATAAAACAGTGATAAAACCTGACTTTTATCAGAGTAAGTTAAGATAAAAACAGCAGCAATGATACATTGAGCTACAACTGACAGTAACATAACCGTGCAAAACTCTCAATGCACAAAATGATTAAAATTACATTTATTAAGTATTATTAATAATGTGTTGAGAGGGCTGTTTGGTCTAGTGGTTAAGGCACTGGGCTAGAAACCAGGAGACTGTGAGTTCTAGTCCTGCCTTAGGCATGAAAGCCGGCTGGGTGACCTTGGGCCAGTCACTCTCTCTCAGCCCAACTCACCTCACAGGGTTGTTGTCATGGGGAAAAATAGGAGGAGGAAGGAGTATTAGGTATGTTTGCCGCCTTGAGTTATTTATAAAAATGATAAAGGTGGGATAAATATAAAATAAAATAAAATAATAAAATAAAATAAAATAAAATAAAATAAAATAAAATAAAATAATAAAATAAAATAAAATAAAATAAAATAAAATAAAATAAAATAATAAAATTAAATTAAATTAAATTAAATTAAATTAAATTAAATTAAATTAAATTAAATTAAATTAAAATAATAAAATAAAATAAAATAAAATAAAATAAATAAATAAAGCTAGAAACCAGGAAACCATAATTTCTAGCCTTGCCATAGGCATGAAGCCAGCTGGGGATTCTCAGCCAGTCCCAGGAAGAAGGCAATGGCAAGCCACTTCTGAAATCTTGCCAAGAAAACTGCAGTTGCCAGGAGTCAACACTGACTCGAAGGCACAGTGCTACTAATGACAATTGTGAATCCAAGAGTAGCCCCAAAGTGGGAACCTGATGTTTTAGAGCTAATGCGATGAAGGACCACCTCATACTCATAGAAAGAACTAGGATTTTCTATTGGTCCCCATGAAACAATGAAAATGCCCTTGCTTTTTGGCAATTATACTCTGTAAAAGAATATAGAACAGACCTTGAAGAAGCTATGAGAGAGCCATTAAGAGGGGAAGGAATGAGGGAGCTGTTAAGGAGGACTCGAAGAAAAGATTATACAGTCCTAAGAAAGAAGAAAGCATGAGAAAGAAACTCAAAATTACCCTGCCTTGATTTTGTTTAGTATAAGATGGGATGGAGAAAAACCTGGACAGGCTTTCAAGATTCTGTTATTCTACCTTACTACAATAAGGAGCATTCCTGTAATCCCTGCCATGCCTGTTCCGTGACCTGGTCTAATCCAAGGGCTGACATACTGCCAAAATTTAATTGGAGGAGCTTTGGAAGCTATAAAAATGATGGTTGGGAGCCGTATGTGACTACTGGCTGTCTATTCCTGGATTAAAGGGTAAGGCTGTGCTCTTCCAAGCACATTAAGTGTGGCTCCAGCTCATCAAAGGTCTCTCCCTATTGCTGGAGGAGAACGCAACCCCTACTTACAATAGCTGAACAGAGAAATCATTCACAACCAGAATCTCTGGCTTGTCTGGTTGGGTCTTAGTTCATTGGCCCAGTGCCCTCCTCTAGACCTGGTTCCATAACAGACTGAAAGGAAAGGTAAAGCTGGGTACTGTTGGCATACTGATGACACCTCAGCCTAAATCTCTGGAAAACCTGCCCCCTAGGTTTCATGTAGAAGTTAAAAAGTCTTAGGAAAAGAGCATACATTAGAGCTCTGAAGAGATTAAAAGCATAAACACCATCAGCAACCTCATGATATATTGTGTGGAAATATCAACTCTTAGTATTTTTGTGTGAGATTTTGGCAATTCAAAAAATATGTCATCATCTGTGGGGAGGCTGCAGACACCCACCTCGGTTCCCAGCAGATTTCCTGTCATCCATGGGCCTCTGAGTCACAGTTCTTAAAAAATCTTGACATAGCATTTCCAATGAATCCAGCCTATATAAGCTTTCAATAACTCTTTGTTAAGTTTGATGGTAGACAAAGTAGGAGGATGGGATAAAGAAGGTGATTGTTGTTGAAGCCATGGAGTCCATTATGGAGTCCACTATAAGTTTAGTTTTTCATCTAAATCTTGATCTTGTGCCAGAACCCACAAAAGCAGATGTTTCTCAGAAGGTTTATGATATAGGATACAATACATAGACAAGCTTTTTTTCTTTTTGTTTGTGTCTACCCTGCAACATATTTCATCAGAGACCACATCAAATAGTTGCATGTCAGAAGGCTGATAATTCTAGGGCAGTAAAGAAAAGTCAGACAATACTGACAGCATTCCTCGGTGGTGTACATGGAGCCCAAGGAGGGGGAAGGAGAAAGAAGTTACTTGTCTCAACATGACTACAGCTGTAACTGCAGACATAGGTGAGGACTAGGTGATTTAAGTGTCCAACTCCAATATTCAGTCTGAGAGTAGGAAGAGTAAGGGTCGCTGGCTGTCTGCTTTGTGTTTTTTCCCCCCTGAATTTTGTACTTCTGTTTTTAAAGATTGCTCTACTTACAGAATTTGAATGTTTCTCTCCAGGAAAAGCAAGTCAAATATTTTGTGATCAGGTTAATAGATTTTCTTGTCACCTGAAAACATTTGTATTTCATTCATTGCTCTAATGCCACAAAACCTGCTCCATCTGAATCCCTTTGAAGGCTGGTTAGCTACTGCTTGGCCAGTAGTGTCTAGCCAGCACTTTTAGATGGACGACTCAGAGTACTCAAATGGTGCAGCTGCTGTTACTGTTTAATTCTGAAAATAATTCTAGGGAACTGAGTTGTCCTATTTTAAAGCAATCCTTTGTGGAAGATTAGACTTGGAATGTCAAGGCTATGTCTAGTCAGAATTTGAACTCAAGTTTTTCAAGCTTGTATCCACACTCATTCCAAATTACTAAACGGACTGGATTCTTTCTAGTATCTCTGTTGTGCTATTTTAGATAATACAGCCAACTTTACTTACAATATGATGTGATTGTGCATAAACATGTGACATAAACTGTCTGCCATTTTGTGATATGTAAATGTAGAGTTCAGCTTCATTCATCTGGAAAAAGCTAGAGAACAAAGTTATTAATCTAGTAAAAACCAATTATGGCTTCTTTCTTTGTTTTTTCCCAAGTGGATAGAGCCTAAGTCCTGTGTTTGCACATCACACAAAACTTGGCTAACTAAAGCATAAGTGGGTGGATCATGAGTAGAGGCAATGGAGGTGCCCTTTGCAACTAAGCCATGGTTTTCACTTAATGCAACATGTGAACTGGCTCAGAATGTGTTTACCACAGACAGTTCTGGTAACCTTTGATCATACTTATCAGAACTCCTAGTTACAGTCAGGCCATTGTGCTTTAAGCATTTTTACAATCCCCGCGGTTTGTTTGGGTTTGGTTTAGCACCATGTGTGAATCCAGCTGTTGTGGTCTGTAAATGACGGTTTACGATAGGGATGTGCAACTTCCATCTGCTTGAGAGCTGCACCTGCCATTGTGCAGAAACAGAGCCTAGAAGTGAATGGAGGCAGGAGCCAAAATATACAGGGCTGCTTTGATTTTTAATTTTTTAAATTACAGTTAAATAATTTACTTTCCTCACAACTTGATAAAAATAATCCAAATTTGCTATAACAGTAACTTAGTTTTCCACTACTTGCAGACTGGAAATATATGGAAAACTATAATGTAAACCCTCTTAAAACTTCCACCCACCCAAATCTCAAGAAAATCCTATCCTTGACTCTGTGTGTGATGCAGCCCTGCCCATTTTGCATAAGAGTTAAGTATGGTCCCCCGTCCCCCAAAGGTGTCTATTCCTACATCCATAGGGAAGCCAATAACATAATTTAAGAAGTGTACACTTTTTTCTTCCAGCACATGTAAAATTAATCTTATATCTTCCAATTTAAGGTCTTGCCAACGTGTTCAGTGTAAGCAGGATATGTTTTATTAACAGATTTATATCTCGTTTAAAAGTCCACTTTCCATTCAAGATGCTATTCCACCGTTATTTCATGTGCTGTATCAGATATATGTTTTGTAATTCCTTTGCCAAATGATAGACATGAACTCTCTGAATCTTTTCACAGAGCCAACTGCACATTCCAGTTGTAATGCTGGCAATGTAAGTAACATTCCCTAGTCACTAAAAATGCCACTTCTGCAAAACCGCACTACTTACATAGCTGCAAGATGAGACACAGGCCAACAGAGACAAGATCTTAATTGTTCCTGGTGTAATATTACTCTATATTTTTTTCTTTTCAGATTCAGGAATGTAGCCACAGCAGAATGATGGTTTTGTGGGATACCTTAAGCTTCTCATATACAATGAGGTAGTGTTTTTTATGACTCAAAAGATGGCGCCATCATTATGGAAGTCAGGAATAAAACTATGGTTGGAACTTGGAAATTGAAATCCAGCTGAACTTCTGCTTCTTTCCAGTACGATGGTTTGCGATTCTGCAGCAATGTCCAGTTTTGCTTTTTGAAGCGGGGATTCACAAGAACATTCATGAGGTTTTCCCCCCAAAAAAATGAAAGATGAAGAAAAAGAATGGTAAGGAATTAAAACGGGTGTTAACGGCTGTTAAGTCCCTGGAGCCACTGGTGTAATTTTTACATGCCTACTTAGAAGCAACGTCCATAGAGTTCTAGCAAATGTGTATATGATTTTGGTCTTAAACTTGCTGGCCCTACGCCGAACCAAAGTCCTTCCTGTGTCTCATGGGCAACATCCCAAGTACAGTAATAAGAAAGGTAAAAATGCCTCTGGGGTTGTTCCTTCCTTGTTACCATTTTCGAGCAGAAATTTTAAGTCTAATTTCTGCTAAGACCTATTCCTGGGCGTGGTGGCTCAGCGGGTTAAACCGCTGAGCTGTTAGACTGCCGACCACAAGGTTGGCAGTTCGAAAACGCGTGGCGAGGTGAGCTCTCGTCACTAGCCCTAGCTCTCTGCCAACCCAGCGATTCGAAAGCTAATATAGCAAGTAGATGAATGGGTACCACTCACGTGGGGCAATTTGCGGCGTCCAGCGGAGGGTCGTCCTCAATCCAAAAAGAAAACCTGGAGAATCCCGGCGGAGACCTGGAGATGACGACGGATCCGAAAGAAACAGCTTCCTGGACGTCAGCAGCCGGCGCGGAAGCGAGGCATGCTGGGGCATGCAGTCCGATGCCTGCAGCTGAAGAGCCGGTTCCCTGTCCTCCTCCCTATCGCGCGGTTAAATTCTAGATATGATATATGATGTATAAATTAATATATATATACTGATGTTGTAAGCCGCCTAGAGCCCTCCAGTAGGGAGGGGATAGGCGGGGTATAAATAGGATAAAATAAAAACAGAGATGTGCAACTTGAGGAATGGGTACACACCTCAAAGACTTCCAAAAGTTGTTACCAAAATGTAATATTTAATGTGACATACTAGGGGCATGGTGGCTCAGCGGGTAAGATGCCAGGCTTGTCGATTGGAAGATCGCAGGTTCGGAGGTTCGAATCCCTAGCCCCGCATGACGGAGTGAGCTCCCGCACTCGCCCCAGCTCTTGCCAACCTAGCAATTCGAAAGCATGCAAATGCAAGTAGATGAATAGGTACCACTTCGGTGGGATGGTAACAGCGTTCCGCGTGCGTCATGCCGGCCACATGACCGTGGAAGCATCTTCGGACAGTGCTGGCTCTTCGGCTAACAAACGGAGATGAGCACCGGCCCCTAGAGTCGGACACAACTGCACAAATGTGCGGGGGGAACCTTTACCTTTTTAAAGAGAAAAATAAATACATGTCAGCATTGTATTAAGTTTAAACAACTGTAGCTATAAACAAAATTAAACCAAATTTAGTCTTGCATAAATGCCTTGCACACTACTTCTTGGAGAAGAGCCGTATCTGCCACTTAAGGCCCAAATTGTGAAGGCCCAAATGCAGCTCTCAGCTCTTAAAATCATAAGCCAGATGGCTTCAGGAATTGCAAATCAGCACACATTTATTTTGAACACGGGATATTATCATTCATGTCACAGCATTTTATTTTCTGACGTGCTACATGTGATTCCTCTCTTTACTCAAATTGTTGTGTTTATAAGCCAGAGGTAAGGACAAAGAAAGCTCACCCACCATTGTTTGAACTGGCCATGTGTATACCTGGAGCTCAGGGATCCAGCCAATGCATATCAACAGTACACTCCAGAATAGGCTTCTATGACATTGCAGCACAGTCTGTATTTCATTCCAGACAAGTTCTTAGTTTACTCCCATCTTACCCTGTTATGAAGGCAATGTCCAACATACCTTCCATGACCTCAGTTCTTAGAGCACATAGTGACATTTGGAGATAGTTTCTCCAGCTGCCTAAGTTGAGGAATGGAGGAGGCTTATACAAAGGTCTATCAATGGAAATCACAGGTCTTCAAAGATCCACCCAGAGAAAGGTACTTCTTGTCCCAGCATGGGTAGGAGGGTAAAGAAGCAAGGAATCCACCAGTCAGGGGGAGGTAGTAATTGCCCTCCTAATAAAACACCTAGCCATTATTGCTGCCAAAGGTGAAGAGTGATTGAAATCCAGACAGTAATTTCTGAAGGTTGCTTCATTTCCAGCTGGTTTCAGCATGGGAGCCAAGCAGTTTAGGCTGCCACGTAAAAGAGCTCATAGCTCAGATGGAAAAAGGCTAACGTAGTCCTAGATAAAATGAGTTATATCTGTTTAATCAGTCGGCACCTTAATTAATAACATTGGTATGAGGCTCGAGCAATCTCTCTTCCTAAAGAGGAGAGGAAAGAACCCCAGGTAAGTAGCAGAGCACTTGTCCCCAAGTTTAGTTTCAGTTTTGACTGTTTGTCCACCAGTCCAGGGCTGTGGTGGAGTGCAAAGCTGGGTATCCCAGTAAAGTGCTGCAGTACCAAGTTAGATGCCTTGACCACAGCACCTCTCTATCCTCCAGTGCTCCCCTTAGCAATTTGATGGGGAGATCAGATGTAACAGTTGCTCTCTTATATATCCAGTTGGACAGCAGAAATAGGACAGCCTCTTTCTGAGACCCTGGAAAACTGTGGCCTATTCAGAATACATATTAACATCAATGGCAGGAAGCTTTTTTCCAAAGTGGTATTAAGGGACTTTTCCCTTGGAAGAAACCTGTTGGATATGTTCTACCTTCAGTGAGCAGAGCTCTACGACCCCTTTCCTCTTCTTTCTACCACTCTGTCTTTTTCTCTTCTCCTTCTTTTTCTCCATTCCATTGGAAAAAATGTTCAAGTCAAGACAGTAGGAAATTAGATTGAGTTCTATAGTTGCTGAGCTTGGACAAAATAGGCAAATAGTTTGGTTCGGGGCAAGAGAGATTAATATACTTACTTCATTATTCTCTACTGCAGTGGTTCTTAAACTGTTTGACCCAATTACCCCTTTTCCTGGTCTCAGATAAAATCATTTACAGATTGCTCCATTACCTTGAGGATATGCCCAAATTACCCCCCGTTTAAGAACCTACTGAATGCTCTATTGAACGACTGGGCAAAATGGCCATTCTTTCATTTGTCCATTTCCCCCTCTCCCTTCTCCTTCACCAAACTGTTTTGTTTTTATTTTTCCTCTTTTTAGAACAGTGAACTGGTTCCTTTGAAGATCTAAATATTCATTAACATACACTCAGCAGTTTTAATAACCCAGAGTCCAACTAGTTCACACTTCCATCTCAGGTCAAAACAATTGCAGTTGGAGGAAAATGTGTTCTGTAATGGGAAGAAGTAGCTAATTTGTAAAATTGGATGAAGTACACAAAGGCTTACATATCTTTCCACTGACAACCTGGCAATTCAGACACTTCCAGGAGTTTTTTCTTTATAATAATCCTGTGAAGTAGGCCACTCAGAGATATGATTACTGGATATACTGTATGTCATCTAGTAACTACTGTGGTTCTCAAATAATTGGATTCAGCATGACATTGCTTACCTCCTCCTCCTCCTCCTCCTCCTCCTCCTCCTCCTCCTCCTCCTCCTCCTCCTCCTCCTCCTCCTCCTCCTCCTCCTCCTCCTCCTCCTTTTACACAACATAATCAACAATTTATTCAGAACTGTTGTGAATCAAATCTGTCATACTGAAGTGGTGGGGGAACATTAGAATAATCCCTTTAAACCCATACGAAAATGGTAGCCATGGTTCAATAAATGTATCTACAGTAGCCTGTTGCCTTTCTATCTTGTATGGTCAGTTTCCTGGAATGTGCAGTGGATGAGATCTTTTGCAGTCCACTCTGCTACTTTCTTAAGGTATGGTCCCAACATTCTGTTATGAGGAGAGCAACTCTCTTCTTGATCATTCATTGCAGTGAATATGGAAAGGTTCTGGGGTAGATAGACCACTACTATAAGTTAGGGACCCAGTCCCCTGGCTATATTTATATAGTTATCTCTGAAATTATCTTTCAGTCAGGTCCCAAGAATGACCCTCAAAAGATTATCTGGCAGCTTCTTTATTTCCATTTTGGGGTCATGTTTCAGTATATATGGTAGATTTACTTTCTTCCTTCTTTTTCAGTAAAATGATATGGGACAATGGACCTGTGGAGCACATTTCCCAGATGCAAAACACAAAGGAGGGAGTTTCCTCCCCAGGATTCCAGCCAGGACATACCTAAAAATCTGGGCCTTATTACATCCTGCAGCTGGTTGCTGGTCATCTGATAAGAAGAAAGACACCTGCAGGCACAGAGCTGGGACTGTGAAAAAACTCTACTCTCACAGTTCATGGTTTTGAGATAAAATGTTTTGCTACTATTGACTTACTTCTTAAAGGACAGGTGGAGAAGCAGTCAGTTTCTTGCTGTTCAGCAAGTCTCTCTGAATTGGGATATTCAATACACACCTTTTTTCAGGGGTATACAGGAAGAAAATGCCACTCTTGGTTCTCTCAAATCTCTATGTAAAGTCATTTCTCAAGGAGAAGATTTCTAATGAAATGATTTTCATTTATTTCTCTGTTGCAGGACATGACATTTTTTCCCTTTGTTATATCCTTAGGATTACAGGACTAACTCTTGTCCTAGAGGTAAATCTTGGGGGAAATTCACATGCATGTTGTTGTTGCTCACAGCTGTTGCATAAAAAAAGTCCATGCTGCATGTGAAGACTGTTTACTTCCTCTATATTATACATGCAAATATTATCCTTTCTCTATATTGTGAAAGATACCAATTAAGGTTTTCAAAGCATCACTGTTTTTATATCAGATCAACCAAGGGAGGAGTCATGATTCAAAGAGACAGACTGAGCAACTTGATGACTCAGATTTAAAGTTTTGCATGTATGCCTACATGCCTGAATAATAAAATATTTACTCATGGAGAAGGCATTCCAACTCCTTGATAATGTTGCTTAACTTTTTATCCATCCATCCATCCATCCATCCATCCATCCATCCATCCATCCATCATCAGTCAACTGAGTTATTTGTAAGCAAAAGCCACCTAAAAATACAGGGAATTGGGGAGTGTTAGTGACTCACTTTTCAATCTCTGTTTTTTCCAGTTTCATCAGGTACAAGGGAGGTATGGACTTGTGCATCCCATCCACCATAAGGATCTTGAATCTCAGGGAAAGAAGAAAGGGAAAAATCAGGGAAAGAAGAAAGGGAAAAAATCAGGGAAGGTAGAAATGACTGCTTCCCCCACCTCACCCTAATTAACATTGGCCACAGAGCAATCTTACCATTTTATTCAAATTGATACTACTTTTGGCTGCCAGCCTCCCTCTCACTGCCTTGGCTGACCCCCAACCAGTTGCTTGCCCTGCTCTGGGCTTGGTTTTAGATTTTAATTCATACCCTACTACGCATTCAGCTGATGAATGGTTTATACGAAAAGTCCTAAATATAGTTGATAATACACAGCATTTTCTCCAGGCCTGTAACTGTCCTAATGTTTCTGGCTATTACTTAGAGGTAGGAAAGGTTGAGCTTGAGAAACAGGGCCTGGATCAGGACATTTGGCTGCTGTTTCTGTTGTCACTGATTCACTTGTCCTCCAACCCCTAACCTTCTAAATTGAACCAGGGACAATGAATTGGACGAGAGAGCACCACCTACTATAGTCCAGGAAGTCATGCCCAGTCAAAGAAACACATTACTCTGAAATTATTTCCTGCTTGCATTCAGGACCTTCCATTCCAATCTTTTTATTTCATATCCTTTTTACAAGATAGAATCTACTTGTCATATGACAAAAGGCACAGCAAAGAAATGCTCTTGTACAAACATACAGTTTTGCATGCATGAACTCAACAACACTGAGCATCATATACTGTATTATCCTTAGCTGCTGATGCTCTTATTTCATAGGCCAAAGCACGAAAACAGTACTCAGTTTAGACAACCTTTTCATCATGGGCAAGAGTTCCATCTTAATTTGAACTATAATATTTATCCCCGTCTCACATTTTCACATGGCACGGTGTGTTAATTGACTGCATATACCTCTTAATTGGTGGGGTGCAGACAACAGAATGCTGGTTTGCAAGGTAATCTTTAGATTAGAAATCCCAAGAAATGCCTAGAAGAACACAAGCATGGTTGGGCAAAACTTGAGCTTTGGTTGCATTTGCCAGATTTTCTTCATTGCAGACTGGACTGGAAACAGTGGATCCAAGGAATGAAAATCCAAGAATTCTGATTATTAGTATTTATTAGAAGGAAGGTAAGGTTGCAGCACAAAAAATTCCAGCAGGTACTCTACTTTCAAATAAGGTTCCTACAAATAAGCAGCTTTAGGGGAGCAAAACTCTTAATGGTTTCCTCCTGTCTATGCCAAAGACTGAATTTCCCCCCCTTTTGTGAAGGAGGGTCGGTTTCTATCTGTTCACTGTTTTGATAACTGACACCCAAACCGACTGTATTGTGTGCTTACCATTAGCAGGGAATGGAGAATGAAGATGGGATAAAGCTTATCTACACTTTTCTTAATATGTGAAAACCTCAGTTGACCAAAGCCATGAAGGGCGGTGGATATTATTGTTTGTTGACTGCCATTTTGTATGGAAAACTGTGACTTGGAATATAAGAGGAGTAAATGGTATACTTTATACTAATAGGAAGTGTGAAAAAATGGTGCTTGGTGGAATAAAAAGTGAGAGAGGCTGTGGATGAAAAAAATACATAATCTGTATATAGCGCATATAGGAAAAACAATGCTCTCAATTGTTTTGGAAGTGGGTGGAAATGACTACATGGCATAGGACAGGGCACTTGAGGGCCACCTTCTCCCAAGAACATCTGCTTTCCCCACATGCTCCTCCAGGGAGGGCATGCTCCATGTTCCTTCTTTTAAATCTTGTCATGTTCAGGATCTGGTAAGGGTGCCTTTTCTGTGGTCACTCTGGAATAATCTCCCCTTGATATACAACAGGCCCCAACTCTGCTCGCATTTAGGAAAGCCGTTAGGACCTGGCTCTTCTCCCAGGCTTTAGGGGCCAGTTGAGTGGAGTCCCCTTTTGGTTGTTATATTATGGTAGTTGGTTGCCATTTTATATTTATATATAGGTAGTCCTCGGTTAACGAGCACTCGTTCAGTGACTGAAGTTGCAGCGGCACTGAACAAGTGGTACTTATGACTGGTCCCCGAAGTTATGGCTGTCGCAGCACCCCCGCAGTCATGTGATCGTGATTTGGGTGCTTGGCAACCGGCTCGCACTTATGATGGTTGCGGCATCCTGTGGTCACATGATCACCATTTCCAAACTTCCCTGTTGGCTTCTCACAAGCAAAGTCAATGGGGAAGCTGGCAGGGAAGGTCTCAAGTTTCTCCTGTAAGTCGCTCCCACTGCTTTTCTCCAGAGGAGCCTGTACAGAGTAGAGATCCCAGGGATCTTATACTCCATAGTGCATGCCTGCCCACAGCACCCCCCACCTGTACTCTGTAGCACATGCCTGCCCGCCTGGCCACACTTGCGTGGTGCTTCAGCCCCTCCTTCTTGATTGGCCACACTTGCACGGCACTGCAGCTCCCCCTCTGACTGCCCTCGCATGGCGCCGCAGCACCCCCTCTCAGCCTGCCCTCTAGTGGTGCCACAGCACCCCCTCTCCTGCCCACCTGCACTGGCATGGCACTGCAGCACCCTCTCCCCTGCCCACCCGCCAGCCTGCTTGCAAGCCTCCTAGGACTTGCGACTTCCTACTGGCTTCCCCATTGATTTTGCTTGTTGGAAACTGGCAGGGAAGGTTGTAAATGGCGTCCTTGCTTAATGACCCACAATCCTTGCTTAACAATGACAACAGGGACTGCCAGGATTGCCATTGCTAAGTGATGTGGTCATGTGACATTGCGCTGTACTACCACATTGCTTAACAACGGGAATTCTGGTCCCAATTACCATTGTTAAGTGAAGACTACCTGTATTGTATATGTTTCATGTTATATGGTTTGGGGGAGAGGTTGGTTTATTGTTTGTTTGTTATGCTGTATGCCACCCAGAGTCACACTGCTTGAGTTGGGCGGCCTTATAAATCTTGTTAATAAACAAACAAGTAGCTTCCGGCAGAGTGCATGGAATTAAGAATAAAAATTATGAAATATTTTGGGATGAAACTGAAGTGAAGGAATACTGGATGGAATATTTTAGAGATTTCTATGGGAATGACAGCCAATTTGATGTAGTGGTTAAAGGCACCGGGCTAAAAACCAGGAGACCATGAGTTTTTCTCCTGCTTTAGTCACTGTATCTCAGCCCTAGGAAGAAGGCAAGGGCAAAGTACTTCTGAAAATTTGTCAAGAAAACTGCAGGGACTTGTCCATATAGTGGCAAGAGTCAAGATTGACTGAAAGGTGCGTGTGTGAGTCATGCACATACACACACACAGAAACATACAAGGGAATGATAGTGATATGTTGAAGAGTGGAACTGAAATGAATGCCATACATGTTAATGTCCCAGAAAACAGTGGATGGAAAGGAAATCATACATGTTCTAAGAGTGTTAAGAAATGTCAAGGCTGGAGGAATAGATTGTGTAACTGGATAAAAGTTAAAATATGGGTGTGGTTTGCTTATGGAATGGCTGTGCAACCTTTAATGTATGTATGAAGACTGAATCTGTGTTTGACAATTGGAAAAATACTATAATTGTATTACTGTACTTACTGAATGCCAAACTGCAGGGGAATAAGTTTGTTAAAAGTGCTTGGGAAGGTGTTTGGCAGAATTTTGATTGAAATGTTATGAGATACAAGAATGAGCAAAATTTGAGAAGTACAATGTGGCTTCTTCTTTTTTAAAAATTGAGAATGGACAGAGGGTTGTCAAGACCATACTATACATTTGCTGATTTACAGAAAGCCGATTTAAGAAAGTTGATAAAATGAACAGGCTTGAATTATGGAAAGTTTTGTGTGAATATGGAATTGAAGGTTGGCTGCTGAATGTGATAAGAGCAGTCTATGTTGGAAGTAAAGAATAATGAAATATGTAAGAATGAAATGCTTAGCAAATGGTTCAACACTAGCAAGGAGAAGACAATGATGTGTGGTATCCTCTGGATTATGTAATGTATTTATGGATACATGTATAAGGAATGATTATGGTAACATGGCTGGGGACGTGAATGTCTATGTACTTTTGTATGCAGACAATACCACATTCTTCACTGAGAACTTGAATGATTTCCAGCAGATGTTAGGCAGTTTGTTATACATAAATGGTGAAAAAGTAGAGCAAAGCAGAAATTTTAAGGTGTGTAAACCATGGTAAAAAGGTAGTGTGTGTCTAGTTTGGTGTGAGG
Source organism: Charina bottae (assembly GCA_023362775.1). Taxonomy (NCBI): domain Eukaryota; kingdom Metazoa; phylum Chordata; class Lepidosauria; order Squamata; family Charinaidae; genus Charina; species Charina bottae. The sequence goes on from JALMGJ010000005.1 coordinate 34,085,913, forward strand.
AATGAATTTTTTTTTCAAAAGACATGACAATGACTATGTAAAAGAGTGTATGAAGAAAAGCTGCTTTAGCTTACTATTTATTATTCTTTTTCTGTGCTTTGCAAAGGAGTGCTTACCCCAAGCATGTTGTGTATGTCAATTTTTCACATGTTCAATAAGAGGTTTTGGCTTTTAGGATTATCTTAATGCTATTCACCCTAATTTTCCTCAATAAATAAATGAACAAGTATTATTTTTGACCATTTGTTTAATTGGGTTCTCTTTATCTAGTTTTAGGACTTGTGTGGAGAACAGATGACGGTTTAGGTCATATTTATGGAGAAATATTGAAAATTCAAAATGGTTTAAGCACCACTGTAAGGATCTGCAGGCTCACCTCCTCCATCTGGAACCAATCTGTCCAGAATGCTTGTTCTAGTTGGGGCAGCTGAGTGTCCCCACCGGCCCCTCAATATGAGAAGTGAGATCCATAGGGGATGAGGGTGGTGCTTTTCTGTAGTGGCCCCAATGTTTTTTGAACAGTCTTCCCTCAGGAGTCAGAATGGAATCAACTCTGGCATAAAGTTATGAAAATGCAGTTGTTTTGCAAGTATTTTGAAAGTTATTGTTGCTAAATGTTGTCTGTTGCAAAGGTTATTGTTATTTATTTAAATAAATACATAAATAACTACCACCCACCACCCCCAGTCCAGTTAGATGGCTGAGCAGGTTTTGTTTCAGGATTTAACTATACCATGAAAAGCTAACATCTCCTTGGGTTTTTCTTAACTCCTGGGGACTACTTGGACACACCCATGAAGCTTTCTTGGGGCCAGTATGGAAACAGTTTGCCAATACTTATAGCTTATAGTTAAAAAGGTAAAGGTAAAGGTTCCCCCCGCACATTTGTGCAGTCATGTCCGACTCTAGGGGCCGGTGCTCATCATCGTTTGTTAGGCGAAGAGCCAGCGTTGTCCGAAGACGCTTCCACGGTCATGTGGCCGGCATGACGCGCGTGGAACGCCGTTACCTACCCAACGAAGTGGTACCTATTCATCTACTTGCATTTGCATGCTTTCGAATTGCTAGGTTGGCAAGAGCTGGGGCGAGTGCAGGAGCTCACTCCACACACAGGGCTAGGGATTTGAACCTCCGAACTTGCAATCTTCCAATCAACAAGCCTGGCGTCTTACCCGCTGAGCCACCACACCCCTAGCTTTTAGTTACTCCCTGGTAATTCCTGATCTGAGTAGCAGTCAAGCTCTTCCTAGCTTCATCGGCTGAGGTGTCTCTCTGCCATAGAGAAGGTAATTATTTTAATCATGTAATCATAATTCAGCATAAACTTTACCTATTAGAGTTGGATGTTTTAGTTCTGAAGATCCACATTTTCTGTTTGAAGTAACAGCATCGTATGCCATGCACATGGAGATGCAGATGAAACACATGGAGTGGCAGCAGCAGCAAGGGCTTACTCTCTTTGTTATTGGAAAGAATAAGCTCCACTTTGTCTGTATAACATTCCAGAATAGTAGCCTGAATTTTAGACATGCAGGGAATGTACCTAGAGAGATTGTTTACTCCCTCTGGACATGGTCTGTCCATGTTTGGAAAACATTTATACACTAGAAATAAGCTACACAACTTCAGGAGCATAAAAATCATTCCTGTTTATGTGTAGCTTATCCATCATTATGTGGGAAATGCCAACTTGGTGTGGCAAAAATCCAGTGGGCTGCTAGGGCTGCCAACCAATTAAACAACGTTAGTCGCTTACGCAAACCTAGTTTTTTAATCAGACTGATTCCTCTGTTGTGTTACATAAATACCAACATGTCTTCTTTAGAAAATGAAGAAATCTGTAGTCTCTGATTATATTTTGTTATTTCAAAAAATGATAAAATTCAAGGCAACTTTTTGAAAAACATACAAAAACTCACTGTGTCTTTTGCAATAAGCTGTTTATTAACAGTGTTCAGGCTGAGCTGGTGGCAGTAGTGCCAAGGCTTTTGAGAATACAGCTTGCCACTTCACAAAAGGGCTTGAATTTAGCAGTCTACAACTGGTAGACTGCGTGAAAGTGTTCATCATATCTGCAGTATTGCATGCAGAGTAATTCGCTCCAATTCTGAACAAATCATTATATTCAATCCCAAAATAAATTTACAGGTGCTTCCTGCTTCAAAAATAAAATGTAAAGGAGTATGGATAAAAATCTTTGCATCTATTTGCCAGGCTTCACCTCCACATAGGCATCTAATATGTGTGCAGAATTGATCCCGGTGTTACAAGGTAAACAGGGGTGCTCTTCCAAAGCTACACAAAGGAAGAAATGAAGAAACGAAGCTTGTTCATCAACAGCAATTACAATAATCTATAAGCATGACTCTCACTCTCTCTAGCTGCTATGACAGCATAGCATTGCTTGAATCATTCATATTCCCTAGTTGAACGCAGAATATTTCAACATAGCCTTTTGCTTTTCTGCAAGATGAGAAAACAGTTTATAGTCCACTGTCTGTAGCTTGAATCATGTCAACTGGATTTCTATTTTCTCAGTGGAAACGTTTCGCTCCTTATCCAAGGAGCTTCTTCAGTCTGAGCAAAGTTAGTAAGGGAATCCTTAAATATGTTCCAGGCACTTGGAAAATCCTTCCTTGAATAGAGGTGGGGGCCTCAGGCACAATCTTTCACCTATTTTCCTTCCTGCTTTGTCTTCTGTGCCTAGGAAGATTAAGACCATTTCGCAAGCTCAACAGCAGCATGGTAATCTTAACGATCCTCCTTTAGATGATAAAGGGACTTAGAAATAACATCTCAAAATAACCATGACCTAGCCCCAGGTGCAAGGTCACACAGCCACCCTAGAAACATATTTAAGGATTCCCTTACTAACTTTGCTCAGACTGAAGAAGCTCCTTGGATAAGGAGCGAAACGTTTCCACTGAGAAAATAGAAATCCAGTTGACATGATTCAAGCTACAGACAATTCCACCTGGATGACTGAGAACCTTCATAGTTTATAGTCCACTATAAACCTTGCAGTATTTCCACTGTTTATTTTACAACTGTCACAAGACAGATAGGAACATTTCTTAGAAGAGTGTGGTATGGGCTGAAACAATTAAAATAAGTTCAAACGAGGGCATAGGAGAGGTACCAAAATAAGGCTGGAAAAGAACCAGGCATAGTGAGCATTTTAAGATTTAAGTTGGGTCAGCAGTTGCTTCTCTATCCAAAAAATGTGTATCTGTTAGGCATTTCTAAGAAGGCCAATATGACTAAATATCCTCATGTGACGCTCTCCTTCCCAAAGCTGTATCCAAGAATGTAACAAAGATGTGGAAATATTACCATTATTACGTTTTATATCCAACTTCGACTCTATTCCAGATTTCCAATCCTGATTGTTAAAATAATACCTCATTCCAGGCAGATTTCTCCAACTTAGTGACTTCCAGATATCCTATGGCTACTATTCTTGTATACCCAGTACATATGTATGGCCCCAAGTTGGTGATGCTTCTATCAGCTGCACCTTCCTTTGCCAGGATTCTAAATGTGGTGAACCAAATCAACAGATAGCTTGCTGTGAATAATTTCCTTCATTTTTCTCTGCCTTGATTTGTACTCCAGTACTAGGGCAGGTAATAATAATGCAATCTTGGCTGCTTGCAAAGTTGTATTGGATTGTTTTCAGCTCATAGTTTTCAAGAAAGTAGACAGTTGTCCATAGCAGCGAGGACTTCCACTAATTTTCTTGGTCATAATGCATAATGCCTCTTTCCATAAACAGTTGTTCTCTGTTGTGTAAAGGTAAATTAAAGCCTTGCCCAAGTTGAGCTTGATTTCTAGTGATTACATGTCCATATAGTTTTAGTAGGCAGCAATAATTATGTTAGTAAAGAAACACTGATTCAATAGAATTATGTCTCAAATATACCATTTCTCACCAAGGTGGGACATGGAACTGAAACTGCTTGGATGATCTTAGTGGATGACCTATGCTGTGGACTGGATCAGAATCTGGAGCATAAGTAGGCCATTATAATATTATGTTTGTATCTGAGAATCAACTTCAGCATTTAGTATTATCTGAACTGAGAGCTTGGTTTTCATGTACAGAAGCAAGTTTGTTCTCTTCCATCTCTCGTTAATCTGTATAATTATATATTTTCCTTATATATCAACTTTCTTTTTGTTCATCAGGGAGAAAATTGCAAAATAGGGTTGGGTTTGACAAAATGCAGAATCTCAAAACTAATCAACCACATTTTAACTTATCTTGTGCAAATCCAGTTATTGATTAGTTACCATTTTACTGTGTTGTACAAACATAGAAAATGTGTTTAATTGAGCAAACCATTATTAGGTTCATCATGGGAATGGAAGTACTATTTTTATAAATCCATCCAGTCAAGGGTGATAGTGTAAGAAGAGAGAACAGGATCCTAGAAGTAAACAAATGACTACATAGATGGGGCTCTTTGGCTATGGATTCTGCCTCCTACATAAAGGACTCCTGGCCAAAGACAGATTACATCTCATAAAAGCTACATGCTTGGCAGGTGCCTCACAATCTCATCAAGAGGGTGTTATATTAGGCTTCTGAGGGATGTATGGTGCACTGAATATGGCTCTGTGAAAGTGGGCGGACGACTGTGGCAAAGACCAAGGAACTGGTGAGTAGACCAGTTCCTTGGAACCTCTCTGAATAAGGAAAGGACAGGAGATTGCCCACATGTTCTCCATATGGCTGCTTCTTGCAAGGAGACTGCAGGACAGCGTTTTTCCACGGATTTGAGTGCTGGGAGACAATAGGATTAACCATCTTGCTCATAACTGCAGTGGAGACTTTTAAAAGACACTAAGTTCGCAAACCTCACTTTCTAATCACTTTCAGAAATTGCTCATTAACTACTTCTAAGCTATTAGAGACCTTCAGAATGACAAGTTTGAAAGTAACAGGTGAGACTGCCTCCAATCCTGAAGGAAAGAAAATTGTAATCATAAGCTTGATAATTTAAAGAATCTGAAATAAAGAGCAAAAAGCTAAACAAGATTTTGATCTTAGAAAGTTATAAACAGACCAAGGGTCCAAATAAAATTGGAATATTGAAACTTTAACAATAAGATTTTGGAATTAATTATAAAGAAAAAACAGCTTCTCATGGGAAATAGATCTTGTTTTGGTTTTTACAAGATATAACACAGATACACAATAGAGGGGACCACTACCTAAAGATTTTAGGTAGAGGAAAGATATATAGGCCTGCAAGATGTTTTAACAAGAAAAATACTGAAGGAGACTTTTGAAGAATGGAATCAGAAAATAGTAGCCACAATATCAACAATATCAGTAATTATGTCTGCTTCTATGGATAGACTATGTCCAAAAGATGTTACTGAAGAAATGACAGATGTAGAACAAAATTTATCTGACAAGATAGAGATGGTATTGAAAGTGGATTTACAACTGACAGGCCACGAGAATGACTTAGAAAAGGATGTTTCACTGGATCTACAAAAGAAACTGGCTGAGGTTTTAAGATTTAAAAGGGAAATACAAATGACAAACCAAGAGAGTGACCTGGATAATTTTTTCCTATTGGATTTACAAAAGAGGCTTATTAAATCCTTGAAGAACTTTGTGTGATGGGACAAAGAAGAAATGAAGAGAAATCAAACCCTACAACAATATTTAAATGAACTAAAGATTAAGACTGTTAGAAGTAAAAGGAAGGAATATAAAGTTGGTTTATTTGATCAAGGTTAAAACAAGATATAATGTTACTTCTGGCTACCTTTAGGACTTTCTACTGACACCATGACTGAAAATATGATGTTTTATGGATTTGTTTATAGATATAAGATGAGATATGGGATGAAGAGATACAGTAAATGTTTGTAACTTTAGAGGGGGTGAAGTGTTACTAAATTTGTTTATACTTGTGCTGAAGGTTGGAAGCCACTTCTTTATATATTTCTGTTTTCGGTCTCATGGTGTTTAATATTTTTATTAATGACCAGGGTGAACAAGTTGAGAGATAGATTATCAAATTTGCAGATGATACAAAGCGAGGGCATTGACAAACTGGAGCTGAGTTCAGAAAAAGGCTACCATGATAGTGGTAGGACTGGAAACTAAACCCTATAAAGGAACTGAATATAGTTTGCCTGCAGAAGACTGAGGGAAGATCTGGAGAGTCAGCGAGAGGCCGGTTAGCCATCTGTCTGAAATGCTTTAGCAGATCCTGCATTTACTCTCAACAACTGTACCTCTCTCACACAGTGATCAACCACTTACATTTCACTGCTTTTTTCAACAGTGTCCTCAGATAACCAACATTACCTATCAGAGAGGAGGAGGAGAGAATTATTTAAAAAAACGTGAACATACAGTAGTAACAAGCACAATTATTTATTTATTGTGTTTATATCCTGCCTTCCTCTTGGAGCTCAAGGTGGCATACATGAGATTCTTCCCTCATTTATTCCCATATTACTTTCTATGAGGTAGATGAGCTGAGAGACAATTGTTCACCAAAAGCCTGGGTCTCCTTAGTCCAAATCTAACATCTGAACCACTGTGCAAAGGGGGTAAAGCATGCTGAACCCAGTCCATTCCTGCTACCTATCCTTATTATTCACAGCTTACAAGGCTTATGCTATCAAACGTTTCCTGATTTTTACCCTTACCATATTTTTTCTCCCTGTCAGGCTTACTTCTGATTTTACAACTGTGCAGAAATAGTGGGGCAGATACAGTCTTGGAGCCAAAAATTCATTAAAAAATTATTTACAATCCATCAGAGGCCTCATTACCAACAGGGCTCAGGCAGTTAGGTAGTTTTCAGGGCTCAGGGAGAACCAACTCCTGGATCAATATCAGAGCAAGTGGGATGGTCCAGTAGAAGTTAAATTCTGAAAGCAGAAGATGAAAATGAAAGGCCATAAATAGGATGTGTGACTCCCAGCAAAGCAGCTTAAGATGAAGACAAGGAGGGGGAGAAGAGGAGGTTAGACAGTAACCTGACAAATCCTCCTGCAGCAAGAGAGATTGTTCAGAGCCAAAAGAAAATCTCTTAAACTGAGACTTTATAGGGCCTACTGGAAATGGATTAGACTTTGAAGGCTTTGATTGAGATGACTGAATACTCAGTCATGGGGTAATGCCTGTACTGAGGCCTAAATGTCGACCTTGAGGAATACAGCTCAGCTGGGATTTTAGTTTCAACATTGTTGAAGGGACCAAGTACTCCTGATGATTTCATGGATATAACCATGTATTGGGTAGAGATATTACGGTACCTGCTTCCAGGATGTTGTTTTGACTTCACAGCCAACACCCCTGGAATTTCCAGGTAGTTTCCCTCCAGTACTAACCAAGGCTGACACTGATCTGAGATCAGCCAAAGTCAATGCGGTGCTGCCACCTATCAGGCCATATAGATGCTGAAACTCAGTTCCCCATTAATTCATATTTGTTTGTGAATTTTGCAGAACCTAGAAGAGGCAATGTATTTGGGAGTGGTTCTGTAACTATGGCAACAAACATGGGGCATGTCTGCCTGTTGCTAGGTATTAAAAACGTGTCCTCTACTCTTAAGAAATTTAACATTTATGAGGGATCTGGGGAGGAAGTGGGGAGTAAACATCAACTAGTAGACCATATTTCTGGTTGTACAAAACTAGCCATCTGGGGAGTTCCTTTCCCATAATTCTTTCTCTTGCATTTCTGTGAAAGTGTATGGCTCTGCTGAAAAAGGGTGCACAGTGCATCTGTCAAACACTAGGTACTTCACTGCTATTCTATTGTTGCAAAAATGAGCAAATGGCCATTGGGTACTCATGGCTTTCTAAGCCGCTGAGAAATGAAGTAGTCATGAATAAGAGCCTAGTTAGTGGCTGGAAGATTCTAGACTAACTTGGAGAACTTATTTGAATGGGCGAGCAAGAATGCAGAGAATGTAAACAAGCATCTGTTATCAATAGACAGTATGAAGGTTAGAGATAAGAGATATCCAGGTCTACTCTTCTGAAAGGGCAGCATGAAAGAGAGCATGAAGATCAGAACTTCTAAACTGCCATTCCACCTTGAGATTGTCAATTATTTTATAAGACTACAATTGGCTGGAGTACAATGAAACTATAGTTTATTATTTATTTATTTTTATTATTCAAATTTCTATCACCGCCCATTTCCCCCCTAAGGAGGGACTCTGGGCGGTTTACAATAAAAATAAAATTTAAAATTCAGTAAAAATTCTAACTAATACATTAAATATAACTACAACTAAAAGATAAAAATACAAAATACAGTACAATTCAGATGGCAGCAAGATTCTACTTCAGTCCGTGAATATATAAGGGGGCCATTCTAGGGCACCAGCCATCCCCAAGAATGACTATTCCCCTCCCCGCCCCAGGCACGATGGCAAAACCAGGTCTTCAGTTTTTTACGGAAGTCCAGGAGAGAGGGGACTTGCCTTACCTCCGGGGGAAGAATGTTCCAAAGGGCGGGAGCTGCTGCAGAGAAGGCCCGCTTCCTGGACCCCGCCAGATGGAATTCTCTTACAGACGGGGTCTGTAACATGCCCTCTCTGCATGACCGGGTGGGGCAGGTCGAGTTCATCTCTGTCTCTGTGGGAGCCTGATATCAGTTATGCATCAGCATTGCTATTAGAAGCAATAACATCAGCAAATTAGTAATGGGAAGTTATAATGATACTTGTAATAAAATGTGGGGGGCAGATGATTATATATCTATTTGATTATATATTAGTAGTGTTTATACAGCATGCTAAGGAAAAACTCAATTAATAGGCATATGCATGGTGCTTTACATCTTGTTAGCAATTGTCCTAATGCCACCTTTTTAGGGATTGGACAGCACAGTAAGGCACCAAGCCTGATTTATGATGGCTAAGGTGGGAACTGGTATTCATGCATTAAATGAGCATAGAGCTTTTAGCATAGAGTTATATTTCAAGTCAGTTTTAATCTTTACACTAGAACATGTTTGATTCTAATAGCGGCTGGATAGCGTAGTGGTTAGAGTGCTGCCTTTGGAGCGGGAGACTGGGGTTAAAATCCCGGCTGTACCTACCTTTTCAGTAGGGGTTCTTGGGCAAAGACCCCCTAACGCTTCACATGCTTACCTCAAATGTGAGAGTGACATAAACTAAGGGAGTCATGCTGGCTCGGATGTCGCCTGGATTAACAAGGTCCGCATCAGATGTTGGGGAACCAGGACAATCTGATAAGTGGGCTACTGGAACAAACCATACATGGACGAGACAAGAGAACCTGGAATTGATGGAATGCTACTACAACAGTAGACCTAATGAGAGGGGATATATGAAATGTATGAGGGAACTATGGATGGCCGGAAACCTGCATCCACACTAACTGAGAAACAGCTAGTTACCCAACGCTTCAACATAGTGAAGAGGAAGCTGCTCTCACAACTTTAGATATCCCAGACTCAAGAAAACCTGGAAGAACAACCGGAGGTGTAGCCAACACCTGAAGCTGGAACATCACTGCCACCCCCTCCATTACAGAGCACAGCAGCTGATATGAGGCAAAAGAGCATGGATAAACTAACTACAGTCAACTCTCGAGACCAATCACCAAGGCTCAGTGGAGAAATACCATCAGATAGTATGCTAGAAGATGCCAACAGAACCCTCACAACAATCCCTACTACCACGATAACTCAAACCAATGAACTAGTATACACTACAGCTGCTGTAATCCTGGAGATGCTTGGCTACATGATCAAGAAGAATAGCACTACATACCCCCCCTGGAAAATAAGGTTGGAGGCTAAGATCAAGGTTGGAGGCTAAGATCAAGGCAACTCGGAGAGAATTTAGTCAGCTGGTGGAACTACAGAAGGGTGTGGAGATTAAGGATAAGACTCGGCTACTGAAAAAATACAAGGGCCTGACTCCATCTGAAGCCCTAGAGACTGCTAAACAATAAACAAACAAACAAACAAACAAATAAATGGCCGCAAGCTGCAGGACCATATGGGCCAGTAGATGAGCACAGCTCAGAAGGGCATTGGGAACAACACCAGAGGTTCCAAACACCAGTTGCTCATAGATAGAGCAGTTGCCTGAGACTCAAGGTCTAGACAGACCAATCTGAGCACAGCCTGAATTGACTATAGGAAAGCCTAGGACTCAATGCCACACACATGGATCTGTGAATGCCTGGCACTATACAAAATCAACAGGACACTCAGGACCTTCCTCAATAATTCAATGGAACTGTGGAAGACAACACTGGAAGTCAAATCAAGGCAGCTCGCACAAGTGGCCATCAAGTGTGGCATATACCAAGGTGATGCACTGTCCCCGCTGCTGTTCTGCATGGGCTTGAACCCCCTCAGCCAGATTATCACAATAATTGGATATGGATACAAGTTCAAGAGTGGAACTACCATCAGCCACCTCCTCTACATAGATGACATCAAGCTGTATGCTAAGAGTGAACGAGACATCGATTCACTGATCCACCTGACACGGATCTACAGTGAGGACATTGGGATGTCATTCGGACTAGAGAAGTGTGGCCAGATGGTAGTAAAGAGAGGGAAGGTAGTTAAGACTGATGGGGTGGAACTACCAGCAGGCCACATAGCAGACATACAGACCAGCTACAAGTACCTTGGTATCCCACAGACACATGGGAACCACGATGGGGAGGCAAGGAAAACAGCAACATCCAAGTACCACCAAAGGTAAGACAGGTCCTGAAGAGCCAGATCAATGGGAAGAACAAGATCCACGCCATCAACATGTATGCCCTGCCAGTCATCAGATACCCTGCTGGTATAGTGAGCTGCCCAAAGGAGGACATGGAGGCTGCTGATGTGAAGACCCGGAAGCTCCTCACAATATACATGTGGGAAAATATAGCAGTCATACCAACAATTCATGTCTTGCTCTATAAGGACATGAAGAGGGCAGAGACTCGCAGTAACTTCCTGAAGAGAGAACTCTGTGAGATCACTTCCTTCTTCCTGTTCTTCCCTCTCTTTCCACCATGCTCTCGAGTTGAAAGGACACGTTGCCTGAGCTCTCCAAGCCCAGACAGAATGCTAAAGCCTATATATTCTAATTTTGTAACTTAATATGTTTTAAACCTGCCTTGACTCTACTACTGCAACTGCTGGTTTTGAGACCTAAATAATGTGAGTAAACATTACTTTTATTTCTTCACAAAACTGTGTGATTGTTGTTTTAAGAGGGACAAAAAGGGGTAATGCCAGGATAATCCAGTCTGCCTCACAGCATCCTGGATTATTTTCTAGAAGGTTAAACCAACCTCGTCTCAGTTTCCAACTTTTTATGCTGCCGGGGATGATGCTCTGCTAATCTCACTTACGTGAGAAAGGAAGTATAATATCCAAACAATATATCTTCTCCTAGTATTTAATCTCATCCCCAACAGTACAGAGGCTTCCACCCCAAGTCCAACACCCAGAGACTGTACACCAGACGGAAAGAGGGTGGGCGGGGTCTGGTGAGTGTCAAAGCCACTGTCCTGGATGAGACCCAGAGCATCCAGGAGTACATCAGTAAGATGGCACCTAAAGATGAGCTGTTGAGAGAATGCCTGAAGCAGCAGCAGACATGGAAGGAAGATCAAGCAGAGGAAGTGCCATGGCAAGACAAGACCCTGCATGGGATGTACCGTTGACAGAGAGTGAGGTGGCTGGCATTGGGAAATCCTACCAGTGGCTGGAAAGGGATGGACTAAAAGACAGCACTGAGGCACTGATCATAGCAGCACAAGAACAGGCACTAAGCACCAGATCAATAGAAGCAGGGGTCTACCACACTAGACAGGACCCGAGATGCAGACTGTGCAGAGAGGCCTCAGAGACAGTCGAACACATAGTGGCAGGGTGTAAGATGCAGGCAGGAACAGCATACACTGAATGGCACAACCAAGTAGCTGGCATTGTGTACAGGAACATCTGCACAGCGTATGGGCTAGACCCTCCAAAGTCCAGATGGGCGATTCCACAGAAGGTCGTGGAGAATGACAGGGCTAAGATCCTGTGGGACTTCCAGTTCCAGACAGACAGGCAGGTACTGGCCAATCAACCAGACATCGTGGTAGTAGACAAGGACCAGAAGACAGTGGTGGTGATGGATGTAGCAGTGCCAAGTGACAGCAACATCAGGAAGAAGGAGTATAAGAAGCTGGAGAACTACCAGGGCCTGAAGGAGGAACTAGAGAGGATGTGGAAAGTGAAGGCCAAAGTGGTCCCAGTGGTGGTAGGAGCACTTGGGGCTATGACTCCTAAGATGGGAGAGTGGCTGCAACAGATCCCAGGAACAACATCAGAGCTCTCTGTCCAGAAGAGTGCAGTGCTAGGAACAGCTAAGATACTGCGCAGAACCCTCAAACTCCCAGGCCTCTGGTAGAGGACCCAAGGTTGAGGAAGACACATACCACCCATAGGGGTGAGAAGGAAATTTAAATAAAACAGGACTGTAGCAATTGTCTTAATGACACCTTTTTAGGGATTGGACAGCACAGTAAGGCGCCAAGCCTGATTTATGATGGTAAGGTGGGAACTGGTATTCATGCATTAAATGAGCATAGAGCTTTGAGCATAGAGTTATATTTCAAGTCAGTTTTAATCTTTACACTAGACTAGAACATGATGGATTCTAACTTCCTCTTTTGTTAAATCTCTTCCCACTTGTCTCTTATTAATTCTGAAATTTGTAATCTTCCTTTATCAGTTATGTAATATACAAGAATAAATGCATCTGATTTGCAGCAATGAGATTTGTTTTTTAATTTATTTCTATTTATTTGACTGCCTATCTCACATAAGCGACTCTGGGTGGCAAATACAGTTAAAATGTCAATATAATAGCACAAAATGAAAATGAAAAATGAGAATATATAACAAGAAAAAAATGAAAAAGTGGCAGCCAAGGATAACCATCAACATTAACAATCTCGCCTAACCATCAAACCCCCATGCCTGGAGAACAGCCAGGTCTTAAGGGCCTTCCAGGAGTTAGCAGGTTCGAGGCTAATCTAATCTTGGGGAAAATGGTGTTCTAAAGGGCAGGCATAGTGACAGAAAAGGCATGCTTCCATTAGATGACACTCTTTAATAAATGGGACATGAAGAAGATAGATCAGATGGGGCAAGTAGAGACAATCAGAGAAGGGCAGTCCCTCAAATATCTGGTCCCATGCTGTGTGGAGCTTTATAGGTGACAACCAGCACCTTGAATTATGTCTAGAAGCCTACTGGGAGCCAGTGCTGCTTATGAAGCAAAAGAGTAACATGGGTGTACCATGGCATACCCATAATTGCTCGCGCCACCACATTCTGGACCAACTGCAGCTTCTGAATGTTGTTCTAAAGCAGCTCTGTGTAGAGCGAATTGCAGAAAACAAGTCGGGAGGTGACCAAAGCATGAATGACTGTGGGCAATGCACCCCGATCTAGAATTTATTCCTGCACAACTGAATCTAGTCTAAGATATGCCACTGTTCGATGATGACAAAAAAGAAGTGTGTCAGACAAATTTCAGAAGGTGAAAAAGGGTGAAAAAACCAGATCATAGCACAAACCTGAAGCATTCAGAAAGAAAACATGAACTGCATAACCATACATATAGTTCTCCGATAGGGAGGGGATAGGCGGGGTATAAATACGAATAATAAATAAATAAAAATAAATAATAATGATTTTTAGAAGAAATGTATTTTCCATATATTTGTCTATGAACACTGATTTTTTATGCTTGATTGGCTACTAACATCCAGAACTACCTTGTTTCCTTTGCTACACATATTAACACCCTTCTTCTAAAAATGCTATGTTCTTTTGACCATGTTTCTGTATGTCAGATGGTATTAAAATGCAAAATCATCTCTCTAGTTATCTTTTCATTAAGACAGAGAGAAGAACTTAGACTGATGGAACAGAGCAGAAGTGGGAAAGAGACCAAATATTATCGAGACATATTAGTGCACTTCTTTGAACATCCTCTCAAAGGATGTTCTGAATTCATGTATGATTGCAACCTGCAAAATTTCCCACATACTTTATATGTTAACAGAATGATTCGGGAATGACAGTTTTGCACAGCAACATCAGCTCCCAGTCCTTTGTTTTGATTATGAAAGGGGGCTTAGCCAGTTAAAATACAGTACAATTTTACTAAGTGACTAGGAAGCTCTTGCTTTTCCAGCATGCGTAAAATGCATACACAGTAGGAAATGCAAACATTCCAAACATACCAAAGGATCCATGGGATTATCATTTTCTAAACAGCCCAGAAAAAGTATTTCCAGCATATGGAAGCCCTGAAGGGTGGGGGAGGGGGGATTTAAATGCCTTCTTCATGGCCAGCCATGTATGCTGCTCAGAAAGAGCTTTTCAACCACAAAGCTACCTGTGGGCATGTAACCAACATCCTTTGAGGTTCAAGGACGACTGTTAGCAGTTATTCAGGACCCACAATTTTCTGACTAATATGACAGGAATGTAGACTACTTCAGTTCCTTAATGACTTAGTGGGCGATGGATATTGTGTAAAGAACTTCTTAAGCCTAGTGAAAATATTTATATACTTATTTATTTGGGTGCATTAAGACATCATTCTAACCCTTTGCAAATAGTTGGGCACTTACCATTGCATTTACTGTTATTTCTAACAGAGAGTGAAACACTGGTGGAGAATCCCACACAAATGCTACATAAACTCAGTCCTACAATAGCATTCGTGTCTTGCTGTCAACTATAGCAGGGGTGTCCAACTGGCAGCCCAAGGGCCACATGATACAAAGCACAGAAACGGAGCTCTTTTACATTGACAGCTACGGCAGCTTTTGGAGGATATGGAAGCAGAATATGGGGACTTGCTTTTTTATAACCAAGTGAGGTGGCTGAGTGCAGGAAAGTGTCTTGAGTGATTCTTTGGAAAAGTCAAGTGTGGCAGTGAAAGAGTTAAGGGCATGATAGCTAGGGGAAAACCTCTGTGTTGCCCCCCTTCCCTTGGTGCCCTAAGCACATGCTTATTTTGCATAATGGTTAATCCATAGCTGATCAAAAGATTTTGGAGATATGTATGGTAATGATAATGATATATCAAAGATTGCTATGTTAATGTCCAAGAAAAAAATGAAAAGGAAGTAATAAATGTTGTGACAATAGTGAAAAATGGTAATGTTGCAAAAGTGATAGATCAGTGCTTTCCAAACTGCCACCGTTGGTGACACACCAACGGCGGCAGCAGCGGTGGCGTGGGGGCGCGCACGGTGGCGGGGGCACGCACGGCGGTGGCACGGTGGGTGCGTGGCTGCGGCAGCCTCGTGTTTTCCGCTAGAACGCAGAAGCGCTGATGGCGCGTCGCTGCCATTGCCGCCATACACACCACTGCCACCGCACGCACCCCCGTACCGCCACCATGCACGCCCCCGCCGCCGCTTCCGGGTTGTGTCGCGACACACTAAACTGTGTGTTGCGACACACAGTTTGGAAAGCTATGTGATAGATGATAGTATGCGGTCTATTTTAAGGAATAAATATTGTCATAAAAGAAAGAAAGGCATTGTATATGAGTCTGTTTTTCCCACTTTGTCATATGGAAGTGAGAATTCTGTTTGTGTGGACAAATATAATAGTAGAATGCAGTGGGGCTGGGTTTCTGAAGACTATGTGTGTTAAAACACAAATACTGTAGATAGGCTCCAGAATGCATGGAAGATGCACAATTAAGGATAAATAGAAAAGTGAATGACCTTTACATGAGAAATATATTGAAGTGATTTGGTCAGATGGAGAGAATAATGATGATCACATCAAAAAACAAATAAATGCCCAGGCCTGAGGCCCTGAGTGTGTGAAGCGTCCTGTCTCCTGGTTGTTAACAACCATGGATTGTGACATCTTCCTTGGATGCTGTGTATTTTAATTTTGTAGTTATGATGGAAATATGTTTTTAATTTATTTGTTTGCTGCCCAGTCACTTGCTGAGATGGCCATACAAAAGGAAGGAAGGAAGGAAGGAAGGAAGGAAGGAAGGAAGGAAGGAAGGAAGGAAGGAAGGAAGGAAGGAAGGAAGGGTGACTGGTTTCAGAGGAAAGATAAGATCAAGAAATTCATGGCTGGATACAGCTGATGTGATCCTCAAACATAAAGCGGTGATAAATTTAATAACAAATGGGTATGTATGAAGTGGTGTAAGGAAATAGCGAAAGCAAGGATTGTTTGGAAGGACAGAAGGATATGGAAAGGAATAATGAAGGCTGTTGGTGTCAACGAGACATAGCTTTGTTTCACTTTTTCTTATCTCATGCCTTCAATTTCTTTTTCTTACTGTTTCCTACTCCTTTTCTATGTTTTGCAAAACATTGCTTACACTGAAAGTGAATTGCATGGTGGATATGAAATTTTTAATTAGAACCTTGAATTCCACAAATTAGAGCCAAGTGCAATCCCAGACATACACTAAGGACTGAAGAATGGAATGCTTCTCAACACCTACTTCCCCCCGCCCCCAAATATACTTTTTCAACAGCCTAATTAGGGGAATGTAGTTTTTAAAACTGTGCCTAAACCTTTGAAAATCTGTTGCAGATCACCCAGAAATCTTCTACTACAGAGCTTTCCAAACTGTGTGTCGCGACACAAAAGTGTGTCGCCACACACAGTCTGGTGTGTCGCCACACAACCCGGAAGCGCTGATCATCATCAGCGCTTCCGGGTTTTCCCGCGGCGACACACCAACTGCAGTGCGCAAAACCCGAAAGCGGCAGCAGTGCTTCTGGGGTTTTGCGTGCTGCCGCACTTCCGGGTTTTCCCACGGCGACACACCAATGCCGGTTGGTGTGTCGCCGCGGGAAAAACTTTGGAAAACCCTGTTCTACTAGATCAGTCAATACAGTATGCCCACTTTCTGGTGAGCATATCCTTGTTGTGAAAATAAAATGAGGGGAATGGCACAATACCTGGCAAACTTCTCTGGAGTCCCTTGAGGAAGAATGAGAATATAATACAAAAATGGACACTAAATGCCTAAAAACAGGAACAAGTATAAGATATCTCTATCCACTAACCTTTCAACCATCTTCTTCCTGCCATTTAGGCACTTTTACAAATCACAACATAACACTGTTACGATACAATACCAGATTATACTTAATTTACATATTAATTTTCTATTAAGGAATTATTTTCCTGCCTTTCTAGCTTACTTGTCACAGTCTTGTCTTTAACATTTTCAGACAAAACTTATAATGTAAAGATTTATTTGGAGAATATCTCTTCCCCTAAGATTTTGTTTCTAGTTAAGAATCACTTAAAAAGCAAGCTTTAGGGTGGTTATCTCTTTGCAAAGGATAATAATAATAATAATAATAATAATAATAATAATAATAATAATAATAATATAAAACACAAGGGATGAGAATGCTTGGGGTTTTTTTTTGAAGAGCGAGAATCTTCCACTCTCATATTTGAGTTCCCATCATTAAGTAGCCCTTCTGTCCCCTATGTATTCCTTGGATAAGTTTGTATTTTTCTTCATATTTAAAATAGAACTTTTCTTGTTCCACTGATGCCTGTCTGGCAATGCTGAAATTCCTTTGCCTCTGTTTGTTGCTCTCCTCATGGCCAGTTTCCATGGAGATACAGATTCCATGCCTAACAAAACCCCATACTTCAAGGTCTCCTTGGAAAACTACCTCCCCCCCCATCTCACTTCCAAAAAAAATACAGGGATAGAAGAGAATCAACACACATCCTCACCTTCCCCCAATGTGCATATGTTTCATATGTTTTATTTTCTGTGAAGAGTTAAATAGTATGTTAATTGTTATTAGGTCTAGGGCAAAAAGTACCAACAGCTCATTCTCCCTTCTCTGGCATACACTCCAAAATTACCACATCATGCTAATATTTCAACATTAGCTAGTAGTCCAGATGGTCCACATTAACATTCCAATACTGTCTCAGTTGCCAACAACAGCTTGCTCCTTAAATTGTCTCCCAAAATTAAAAAAAAAACATATCTAAGCATTTAGTAATGTTGAGGGGTACATATGTGCATAAAGATGATGGAAATGAGTGCAGATGAGGAAAAGAAGAGAATTGGAGCCTTTTCCACTCCCTCACCAGTAATTCATATTTTTCACATTACACTGAGAAGAAATTAAGGGAGCATAAGAGCCAAGATTTTCATGGGGATTACATGTCATTTGGCATGGGCTGCACGTGCTTTTGTAGGAGGTGAATAACTGGTATGTACTGGAATACATCCTGCTTGCCACCTCCAAGTCCTGTTATGGTGGCTTATTTTGGTGGTGATGGCATATACCTGGGAGGCATGAGTGAAGAACACTAGGAGTGTATGTTAAAAGTATGCATTCCCAGCAGATTCACCCAAGGCATGAAGGTCATTCCAGTTGCCTTGCTAAAGCAAGCAGGCATTTATATTGGGGAGCAGCAATATAGGAAGATGCTGAAGGTATATGATAATTTTAGTGACAACAGCAAAGGCATCATTTCATACTGGGCAGGAGAAGGCAATGGCAAACCACTACTGTATTTTACCAAGAAAATCACTAAAGTGATTGATGATATAGTGTCGGATGATGGGTCCCTAAGGTTGGATGGCGCTCAACGTTCTACTCAAGGAGAGATGAGGATCTTTTGGAGTACTAATTATGTTTATGACATGGTTAGATTAAAGCCCTCTGAACATCTAGTTGCTGATGTTGCCATGAAGGAAAAGAAAATCTGAAGCTGCAAAGAGAGAATTTATAGTGGAAATGTGGAACGTAAGAAGCATGAACATGGGAAAGCTCAACATAGTGAAAAATTAAATGAATTGACTACACATCAACATTTAGGCATCAGTGAATAGAAATGAATTGGAATTGGACATTTTCAGTCAGAATATCATAGTGTTTACTACTTGGGACATGAAAAACAAAGAAGAAACGGCACTGGTTCCATATGTCTATGAAGGTTCTCAGTCATCCAGGTGGAATTGTCTGTAGCTTGAATCATGTCAACTGGATTTCTATTTTCTCAGTGGAAACGTTTCGCTTGGATAAGGAGCGAAACGTTTCCACTGAGAAAATAGAAATCCAGTTGACATGATTCAAGCTACAGACACTGGTTCCATAGTCATGAAAGATATAGCAAAATACAATGCAGTCAATAACCAAATAATACCAATTGGACTTTGGAGACAGTCATTTAATATTGCAGTTATCCAAGTTTATGCTCCAACTACTGATACAGAAGATGTTTTAAGGCCAAGTTCAATCTGAAACTGATATAATCAGGTCCAGAGACCTCAGGAGTTCAGGAGTGGAGGCTATTGAACTTGGAGAGTCTGGGGGAAATAGGGCAGGACAGGTGATCGAGGTTGTGACGGGCCAGGGATGTTATGGCGGGAACCGGAGGGCAGGTCATCTTAGAGGAAGGCGACCCCGATGTTTATTATCTGTGACGTCTTCCGGCCCTCTGTGTTCAAACCCAGAGCCTGGACAGCATACTCGTGGTGACCCTGACTTCCGGCTGCTGCTCTGCAATGCCAGGTCAGTTAATAACAAAGCCCCCCTCATAAGTGATTTAATCATGGAAGAGGGGTCAGACCTGGCATGCATTACCGAAACCTGGCTGGGCAATGAAGGGGGAGTTCCCCTTTCAGAGATGTACCCATCCGGGTTTCGAGTATGGCACCAGCCAAGACTTCGGGGTCGGGGAGGTGGGGTGGCTGTTGTCATCCAAGAATCCCTGGTAGCCGTCAGGGGCCTTGCTCCACAAGTTTCTGGATGTGAGACCATGTTCTTTAAGTTGGGCTCTCGTGAACAGTTGGGAATGTTGCTGCTGTACCAGCCTCCCTGCTGCGTAACATCCTCCCTGCCCGAGCTGCTGGAGGCCATCTCGGGGCTGGCAGTGGAGTTCCCCAGACTTATGGTTCTGGGGGACTTTAATCTGCCGTCCCTGGGACGGGCCTCCGAAGCGGCCTGGGAGTTCATGGTCACCATGGCGACCATGGGCCTGTCCCAGATTATCCAGGGCCCGACTCGAGATAGTGGCCTCACACCAGATTTAGTTTTCTTGTCGGAGCAATGGCAACGTGATCTGAAGGGAGAATTACAGCTCTCCCCTCTGTCATGGTCAGATCATGCCCTGGTGACTTTGAGATTCTCTCATGCCACCCCCCTCCGCAGGGAGGCAGGACCTATTCGATTGGTCTGCCCCCGGCGACTGATGGACCCAGAAGGGTTTCAGAGGGAGCTGGGGGTTATACCTGAGGATTTGCTGAACGGTCCAGCGGAGGCCCTGGCTGCTATCTGGAATAGAGAGGTGGCTGGGGCCTTGGACAAGATCGCGCCTATGCGGCCTCTCTTGTTCCAGCGAACCCAATACTCCCCGTGGTTTACGGGAGAGTTAAGGGTTCTGAAGAGGATTAAGAGACGCCTAGAGCTTTGTCTTCCTGGAGGAAGACAAAGACCGAATCCGACTGAACACAGGCTAGAGCCGCTGTTAAGGCCTAGCTTGTGGCGGTAAGAGCGGCGAAACATCAATATTTCTGAGGTCCACCTACAGGGTCGAGCCAAGGAATTTTCTAAGCATCTCCAGGATAAAATCGCTCGGATTCGCTCTAAGTTGGACTCTCAGCGTGAGGCAGAGTCTGAGGAGACACCCGGGGAACGTACTTACCATATTATCTGGGAGCAGTTTGATCCAGTTGGTCCTGAGGAAGTGGACAGGGTCCTCCGGACTGTGAATGCCACCACCTGCCAATTAGATCCTTGTCCCTCCTGGCTGGTGAAAGCAGCCCGGGAGGTGACTTGTGGTTGGGTCCAAGCGATGGTAAATACATCGAGAGGGGGTGTTTCCAGCAGCTTTTAAGGAAGCGCTGGTGCACCCCCTCCCCAAGAAGCCATCGCTTCTTATAGTGACCCCACTATAGTGGATAATTTTCGTCCAGTCTCCCACCTCCCCTTTTTGGGGAAGGTGGTTGAGAAGGTGGTGGTGTTGCAACTCCAGAGGATTCTGGAGGAAACAGATTATCTGGACCCCTTTCAGTCAGGTTTCAGGCCGGGTCATGGGACGGAAACTGCATTGGTCGTGCTTATGGATGAACTTTGGCGGGAGCGAGATGGAGGCAGTGCATCCATTCTCGCTCTTCTTGACCTCTCAGCGGCGTTCGATACCATTGACCATGGTATCCTTCTGGGTCGGCTCAGGGAGTTGGGGGTGGGTGGCGCGGTTTTGCGCTGGTTCGCCTCCTTCCTCTAGGGCTGATCCCAGTCAGTGTTAATAGGGAGCGAGAGATCCGACCCACGGGCCCTTCTCTGTGGGGTGCCGCAGGGTTCGGTGCTCTTGCCGCTCCTTTTTAACATCTACATGAAACCGCTGGGTGAGATCATTCGTCACCACGGGCTCAGTTATACATCTCCATCCCGGGTGAAGTAAGTGATGCAGTGACCACTCTGTCCCAAGTGCCTGGGGGCTGTAAGGGTCTGGATGGGGAAAAACAGGCTTCAGCTGAACCCTGGTAAGACGGAGTGGCTGTGGATTAACGGCCCCTCGGTTTCTGGGAATTTGTCATCTTTAGTTCTGGATGGGGTTGCACTTCCCCAGACAGACCCGGTGCGTAACTTGGGGGTCCTCCTGGACTCACGACTCCTGCTCGAAGAGCAGGTGGCAGTTGTGGCCAGGAGGGCCTTTGCTCAACTTCGTGTTGTGTGCCAGTTGTGCCCTTTCCTGGAGCAAGAGGCCCTTCGAACAGTCACTCATGCCCTGGTTGTCTCCCATATAGATTACTGTAATGCACTCTACATGGGGCTACCCTTGAAGAATATCCGGAAGCTACAGCTGGTACAGAATGCGGCCGTGCGGGCAGTTTTAAGTGTACCAAGATCGACACATGTAACACCTCTGCTCCGTGAGCTGCATTGGGTACCAGTTTGCTTCCGGGTCCAATTCAAGGTGTTGGTCATTACCTTTAAAGCCCTACATGGCATGGGCCCAGGTTATCTGAGGGACCGCCTCATCCCCATTACATCGTCCCGTCCTACCCGATCTTGCAGGGAGGGCATGCTATGGACCCCCTCTATGAAAGAATTCCATCTAGCGGGGTCTAGGAGGCGAGCCTTCTCTGCAGCGGCACCTGCCCTATGGAAAATTCTTCCCCCAGAGATAAGACAGATTCCTTCACTCCTGGACTTCAGAAAAAAATTGAAAACCTGGCTCTGTGAGCTCGCCTGGGGCAAGAGGGAAAGTGGTCAAGCTTGGGGATGGCTGATTGCTTGAGCCTCCCCAAATATTTTAAACAGACTTCAGCAGCACGGCAAACCATCTGCCACTTGGTTTTAATTTTAATTTAAATTATATTTATTATATTTATTGTATTTTATTTTACTGTGTTTTTATGTTGTTGTATTATTGTTGTGATTGTGAACCGCCCAGAGTCCCTCCTTGAGGGGGAGATGGGCGGTCATAGAAATTTAATAAATAAATAAATAAATAAATAAATATAATCTGCAAGCAAGATGTGCTGCTTAGGGTTGGAGACTAGAATGCAAAATTGGAAATAGTAAGGAGGAAAACACACTTGGACTGTATGACCTAGGAAGCAGAAACAAAGCAGGAGAATTATTTATCAGTTTCTGCTAGTCCAATGATTTATTCATTGCTGACACAAGGACATCACTGGATGGAACATACAGAAATCAATCTGACCACATTATTGGTACAAAGAAGTAGAAGACCTCAGTTAAAACAACAAACACATGATTAGGGGATCATTGTGGAACAGATCACAAACTGCTCATATGCAAGTTCCAAGTCAAACTGAAGTGGAAGAACAAAGCCACCTACTTTCCACAATATGATCTTGAGCATATACACACCATTTTCAACAAGTACATCAGGAATCACATTGAAGTGCGGAACCTCATTGATAGAGAACTAGAGGAACTGTAGAATGAAATCAACAAAGTTGTTAAAGATGAATGTGAAAAGAGATTCCCAAAGTTCAAGAAACAGAAGAAACCAAACTGGATGTCAGAACAGATGACATATATTGCTCAGAAGAAAAGAGAATCCAAAGCCAAGAAATACAAAGAACTCAGGAAGGAAATTAATAAAGAATTTCAGAGAACTATTAGAAGGCACAAGAAGCAGTATTACAACATCTGTAAAGATATTGAAAATGGAGATGGACACAGACAAACAAGGAAAGTCTTCCAAAAGATCTCTGAACTCAGAAGAAGTTCCACTCTGAGATTGGTGTAGATAAAGTCTCTCAGCCCCTGATAATCCTTCCAAAAAGGTGGCTGAGCACACTCTGGGAGCCACAAAAGGGAAGGTGGTATGTTGTCCTTTTTGCACCTCTGTGCTAAAGCTCACAAGGTAGTTCCCCTCTTCCTAATGCAGCACCCTTCACTCTCTCAAAAACTGCCCCTCCCTTCCTGGAACAGTTTTATGAGATATGATATAAAAAATGAATGATTAGGGAGGAATAGTAGAAATAGGCTGTGATGTACTGTATATGGTAGAAATATTTTCCTCAGAGCCAAGGCAGCATTGTGTACAACCCTTTGATTATAGAGTGTATATTTGTATCAGTCCTGGAACACACATTTATTTAATAGACTATTTATGCCACAGATTCCCATAGTAAACCTCTTTACTGCAAAAACATAAAACCAAAGTTAAAATCAAGGCTCTTATAATGAAAACTGCCAACAGTTAAAGGCCTGTTCAAAAAGACGTGTTTTTATGGCCCCTTAAGAAGGCCAACATACAGGTCAGTCCTCTCAATACAATGTATTCCAGAGAATTGGGGCAGTTACACAAAAGACTCGACTTTGAGTCGCCGCAAGCCAAGCCAATAGCAGTTGTAAACGAATCTCCTCAGATGACCTTGATGAACAGATAGAGATCATCTCACTCAGAAACAAACTGGCAGCCAGCGTAATGCTTTCAGCATAGGTGTGCTATGGTCTCTTCAGGTTCTGCTGGGACTCAAATTTATGACATCACATGTGAAAATATGTTTTCCAGATTGAAAAGGAGTATATAATTAAGACATTAATATTTCAAAATTTTCTTCAGGGAGGTTTTTCCCATCATATCCTATGGAAGTGACTATTAATTTGAAAGACACTTGCGTTTTCACAACATATTTACATTAACTTAACCATAGAAGTAACTTAGATTCCTGAACTGCACAATGCACTCAACTGCACAGAGTCTGGATTCATCCAATTTGCTAGGTTGAAGTGTTGCTGGTTAGTTTATGATTCAGTGTGACATGCACATCTGGCTTTGAATCCATTTCCCTAATGTATCTATTTTCCTCTTTGAAATGGTGGAGAGGATTTAATACATGCTCTGCTTTTCTATACTTTAGCTCACAAAGCCAAACTAGTTTTGATACAGTTAATAATTTGTATTGCTGTGTGATTTTAGTGGCTGGAAATGACTATTGTTTTCTCTCCTCCTGAAATTCTCCTGCTGTAATTAATGGTTTAATAAACCACTGAGACCATGAAACATGATTAGCTGGGAAGTGAAAGTTCACTGGGAAGTTGGAATGGAAGTAGGAAAAGAAACACCTTAAATCAGCTTTCTCAGTCTGGTGGCCTTTGATGTCTTGGATCCTCTAGAATTCTCGAGCATAGTGGCTATTGTGGAGTTGCAAGCCCACTGCATCTAGAAGGCACCAGATTGGAGGAAATCTATCTTAACAAATCACATAAAGAATGAGACATTTGTTTGCATCTGCTGTACTAGAATCTTGAAAATGTCATTAATGGTATCGCTTTAATATAGCATTTCTACTTCTGCCTTTGAACATTGAAAAAAATGGTATAATAGTTTGGACAAAACTGAACAAAAACAAAAGAATATCATCTGATTTTGAACAATTTGTCTTCTCCAGCTGAGATTGGAAGCTATTTGATGCATATTGCAATTTCACAGAAAACAGTATGTTGTTGAAATGTATTTCAGAGGTTTGTTTCAATAAAGAGACATTTGAACATAAAGCACGGTCTGTTGCCTGGATCAAAAGAATGAAATCCGAGTGTTAGTATTAAGAGAGAGTATGTCGTGTCTTTAATGATATAACAAAGGAATGTATTTTTTGCCCTTAAGAGTAACCCCAATTTAATTTTGTGTTAAAATGCTACAATATTATATTTAAAACACTGTATGATATAACTAATTTAAAATAAATACATGTTTCATTTCCTTGTATTGAGTTAATTCAGATTTGGTGTTATAATTGTGTTTTAGAATACATGGATGAACTATGGGCTCATGACACACACCCTGATTTTCCCTCTCAGTTCAGCCTTAGAGGCTGTAATGGGCTGTCGGAGGCTAACTAAAGTTTGCCATTGCATTCCAAACTAGGCAAACTATGTTTGGCTGGTTTGATTGGCTCAGGATACTAGAATTACATTCTTTTCAGTTTCTTTCTGTCTCATATCATGGTATCAATCATTACCTTCCAGACACCCTGAGTCAGCAAACTTGTATCATATTTATACAAAATAGAGCACTACAGAAAATCTTTGGCACATATGATAATATATATAAATTTATTTATTTATTTATTTATTAATCAAATTTATCACCGCCCATCTCCCCCCAAAGGGGGACTCTTTTTTAAATTTGCCTTGTTTTCCTTTTCTCTTTTGAACATTGTATCTCTCTTAACATATTATGTAGGTTTTAGTCTAAACTGCTTGATCAACAAAAATTAGGGAAAATTCTCAAAAAAATAGTACCCTCTTCATTTATGGCTATCAACCCAGCTGCAGCTGTAAGCTGCTGCATAACATTATTATACTAATGGGCTTAGAAAAAAAGATGGAAGCAGAAGTAACTGAGGTTTTCTCTAGTGATCAACTACACTTCTTGGAGAAATTTAGAGGATTATTCCAGTAGACCACTAAAGTGTAATTTAAGCAGTATGGAAATATTTTTTTAGAATTATGCCTTAGGTCTCCATCCAGTTATAAATGTTCTCACATTCTGAAGATGTGCTGGGAAATAATACAACATATTATTCTAATATGGAATTGCCTAGATATGAATATATTTAATCTTACAAACCACCAGGATCTTTTGAGCTATGAAATCTCAGAAATCTATCTGACCATTCTATAAAACCAAAAGGTTAGTTTTATAGCTGCCACCATCCACACCACTAACTCAAAAGTTCTAAAATATAATTGGTTAGCAATAGTCACTTCGTTATGCACTACTGAAGAAGTGACCAACCTTTCTGGACTGCTGGGCACTTTTGGAATTTGGGAGCATACTATGAGCATTCTTACAAAATAGCTCCCATAGTATGCAGGGCTAATCATAAGACAGCCATTTAGAGAAGGCAAGATAGGCTGTTCCCCTTTGCCTTCCAAGTTGCTCTGTCTTTTTGATGCAGGTGGGCACATTCTCAAACAAAGCAGTGGACTGGAATTCCCCATCATTTCTAACATCATCCCTGGAATATATAGATATATCCCTGAAATATTCTTGGAATTAAATATTATAATTTTGTAAAATTAAAATAAGGTGGAGTCTAGAATCCAGTAAAATGAGAAAGCTTCTACCATACCATATATATTAAGTTGCATTGAAATGATCTATACTTAGTTGCATTTCAAAATTTCTAATAATTGTCTATCAATATGTACTTCAGATGTGGAACACTGCCAAAAGTTGCATATGTTTTACATTAATTTCAGTATGAAAACATCAAAAATACACATTTATTTATTTATTTATTATGCATATACACTGTCCCAATCCAACTGGAGTTTAGGCAGTTTACAATGTATATAATATAATACAATAGCATCCACAATAGAGTAATATAAACTAAATAATATATGATAATAAAATCTAAAACTTACATTGATAGCACCAGGATCAATCTTGGAAGTCTCTCCAGAAGACCCCTAAAATTTACAAATGTTCAAAAGGCCATCTGAAGGGGGGGTGTTATCCTGGCTTAGGAGGGTAAGCTGTTCCATAGAAGGGGAATCAATCCCAGAGTACACCTGCCTTTGAGTCTCACCTCCTGGTAAGTGGGCACCCTGAGCAAGCACTCTGTCTTAATTACATGGGAAGATTTGATTAGGGAAAGGTAGCCTCTTAAATGCCAAGGTCCCAAGCTATTAAGGGATTTAAAAATAATAGTCCCCTATTCGGGGAGATGGTCGGGGATAAATTTAAAAAATAAATAAATAAATAAATAAATAAATAAATAAATAAATAGCTAGCTAATAATAATAATAATAATAATAATAATAATAATAAGTAGCTAGCTAGCTAGCTAGCCACCCCCTTGAATTGTACTTGCAAATATGCTGGTGCCCAATGCAGCTCCCTCAGAAATGGTGTAATATGGCAACATTGAGACTGACCAGTTAGCACATGGGCCACTGCACTTTGGACTAGATGGTTTCTGGGTGATCCTCAAGGGTAGCCACTTGTAGAGCAAATTACTTTAATCTAAACAAGAGATAACAAGGATAGCATCCTATTCCAGGTAAGGCTATAACTGGTGTACTACCCAAAGCTCAGCAAAAGCCCTCCAAGCCATGGCTTCCACCTGCTGCTCCAGCAGGAACGTTGAATCCAGGATGACCTCTAGATTGTGAGTCTGCTCTCTGGGTGGTGTAGAAGAGTATGGAGATGGACTTGAAGAAGGAATTCTGTGGTCATTCTATAAACATCAGCTTAGCCCAGATAGACAAGAGAGGGTGAAAAATTGACCCACCTTGATTTTCGTTAGTATGAAGGGAGAGAATCTCTGTCAGGCTTTCAATATTCTGTTATTGTAAGATGTATAATAGACTTCCAGTAGTTCATGCAGGCTGTGTTTTCTGACCTGGTCTACCTCAAGGGGCTGACAGGCGAGCACAGACCCATCAACAGTCAAATATGGTATAGTCCTGCAATCAGTAGGCTTCTGAATAGATACTCTGTCTTGTTTGGGCCTGGGGTGGAGATGTACAACTGGTTATCTTAATATTACAGTCTTTGGAGGATTGTAATATTATGGAGGCTGGATCAGGGTAGTAGTAAATGCTTCCATGGGGGGAGAGGGTAGTGCCGCTTGTTTTAAGAATAGCATTACTTCTTCTATCAAATCTGTCTATCAACTTGTTTCCAAGTACCTTCCATTTCTTCTAGGGCTCTCCACAACTTCAGGGCCACCATATTCTCAACAACCTTCCACAGAAAGGGTTCAGGCCTGAATACGGAACCAAATCCATGATTGCTCTTGTAGATGACTAGTGATAGGACTGGGATAAAGAGGTGTGACCTCTGATCCTGTTGACCTCTAAGTGGCCTTCAGTATTAACCTTCTGACTGCCTGTGAGGACTGAAAATGTGGGTGGAGCTACTGTTTTGCAATGGTTCTCCTCCTTCCTGAAGGGCAGCTCCAGTTGTTGTTGGTGAGAGAGAGGTCAAGTCCTAGCATCCTCCATTTTAGGGTACCACAGGGTTTGTCACTTTCTCATTTTATGCCAGTTTGGCACCACTCAAGTTTGCCCAAATAACACCCCTGCTTCAAGAGTTGCAGTGGTTATCAGCTTCTGGGAGCAATTCAGGGTGCTGGTTGTTATCTTTAAAGCCCTATATAGCTCAGAACCTGGGTATTTTCAGAACCACCTACTCCCAGCAGCTTCTGCCTGTCCATTAAACTGTGAAAGACAAGGATCCCTCCCTGCCCTTATCCCCAGGGAGTGTCATCTTCAAAGACTATGGGAATAAGATATTCTCAGTTGCTGCCTTCTCTGAACAGTACTTCCAAAATGTCATTTTAGGATAGAATTTTCTAGGACATACTAAATTTTTTAGTATCAAGTCTATTACGAGTGATCGCCAATGAATGATGAATTAAGCAAATGTCTTTTAAGAAATGCAACATGCACCAAAGGAAAGTACTTAACTGAGCTCCCTTTAAATCCCCACCACCGTTCTTGTTTATGAAATTACAGTTGAGTATCTACCTTACGAACATATCTGTAAGCTCAGGAAGTGTGTGATAAATTTGGAATGAAATGCTCTAGAAAATCAGTAGATGGAAGAAGGGTTAAGCATCCCTCCCTTGCTACTTCAGTGCATTAACCGCTTTGTCTGTAGTTGAAGCCATTAAAGTTTTATTATGCTTGGTATTTTTTTTTGGTATTTTATTGCCATCTGGATTTTATTTTTTATTTATATGTTGTATTTGTATTTATATTTTATATACTATTTATGGCTATTGTTTTTAACTTGTTAGCTTTACTGTAAACCGCCCAGAGTCCCTCTTCTGGGGGGAGATGGGCGGTGGCAAAATTTGAAAAATACATAAATAAACAAACAAACAAATATTTTGAGCACCTTCAATCCATCTTCTAAATGGCATTAAGAAGATGAATTGAAAGAACTTTACCCAGCAGAACCTCCTACATTTCCATAGAATGTATTTACTAGGAATAAGAATTCATTGAAACCAAGAACTGCAAACATATAGAATTTTTGCAATATATTACAAGATGATTAAAGACCGATTCATACTCAAGGAAACTGTTGTACTTTTGCGACCTCTGCTGGAAAGTTCAAGGAAAATTTTTAGCACTTGGAGAAGTGTAAGGAATGTCTCACAGACTACAGAAAGCCCTTAGTGCATTTTAAGCAACTGTTTTCATTAATCTTAAAACAATTATTTATCAAAACAATACTAATATGACAAAAGACTGCAAAACTGACAAGAAATTCATCTGAATAAAGTAGTTATTATGCTAATCTATACAGAGAGATTAATTTCCAATTGGAGGAATATTCTCATGAAGATACTGCAAAGCCAGATCAGTCCATTTCATTTCTTGTTCTTTTACGGATTCTGTTGCTCCACCATTGTCTTGTTCTGGTTCTGGAAGTTCATTCTGAGAATAGAAAATTCTGTAATGCTTCAAAAATGAAGACTTAAAAATATTTATCATTGAATAATAAAAGAAACAATAGATCTGAGTGGGAGTAAAAAACTACATAGTGGGTTTTCAGTACAATATAATATATCAAATGAAAACAGATTTTTTTAGAAGAATCTATTCATAGATGGGAAAGCAAGCAATATTTTGTTTTTAATTGCAAACCTAAAGTATCTTTAAGTGCTGTAATCACACATAAAGGTACACATATGCAATTGTTAATAGCTTACTGGCTCAAATGCTAGGCATTTGGAAATTAAGTTTGTAATTATAGGTGTGCTTATTACATTGTATGTCCTACTGATTTCTATCATTGTTTTACGAGATTATTAATTCCCTCTCCACATAGATATTGAGAAATAAGCCACTCAGACAATATAGCATATATTGAGTAAACATTCATAAAAGGGCAAAGTTAAAAGTTCCATGGCACTGACTCTTCCTGATATATATGTCAATACAGTATTACATACAGGTTCTTGCATCATATTCCACTTAAGCTAAAAATGATGTTATGGTTAATTTTTTAATAGCATGTGTGTATGTGTGTGTATGTATATGTATGTGTGTGTGTATATGTATGTATGTGTGTGTGTTATGTATGTATGTGTGTGTGTTATGTATGTGTGTGTTATGTATGTATGTGTGTGTGTGTGTTATGTATGTATGTGTGTGTGTGTGTTATGTATGTATGTGTGTGTGTATGTATGTGTGTGTGTTATGTATGTGTGTGTTATGTATGTATGTGTGTGTGTTATGTATGTATGTATGTGTGTTATGTGTGTGTGTGTGTGTGTGTGTGTGTGTATGTGTATGTGTATACCTACGTACTGATATACATATATACAATAGTACAAGATATGGCTCTTGACAATGCAGTTAAAACAATTTTATGAAAAAATACTGTTTTCATAACAGCTATTTAGTACACTAGATGTCAAGCATTTTTGTTTTATGTAAACAAAATATTTATTTTATTTATAAATTTGTATCCACCCAATCTCAAGTGGCTCTGCTTGCTTCATGATTTGTAATTTCCACTTCCATTTGTTTCATGTAAAACAAGCATTGTTTTAGGACTGGTACAAGATGGCAAAAGAAGAATAACCAACCACATGCTACCATTTGCGGAAGCAGTTTTCATTGGTGAAACAGGAGAGGTGATTCCTCCTTCCTGCTGCAGTACATCCCACTTGCTGGTACCTCCTTAAATCAAATAGTCTTTTCCTGGGGTCAAGTGGTACAGAAAATGGCAGTTCCTTTAAGGCAGAGCTTTCCAAACTGTGTGTCGCGACACGTTAGTGTGTCGCCTGCAGTGTCTGGGTGTGTTGTGGCTGCTGCTGCCTCCGAGCCCTGCCAGGATTCCACGCAGGTCCTAGTGCCTGCCTTGTGCCTTGCTGCCTCCAAACCTGCTGTGATTCCACGCAGGTCCTAGTGCCTGCCTTGTGACCTGCTGTAAGAGTGTGTCACGAAATGATGCCCTGCTGTGTGTCGCGAAATGATGCATGTCTAAAAAGTGTGTCACCAACATGAAAGCTCTGCTTTAAGGAGTTGCTAAAAAGTGTCACTTATATGCCAACCTACACCTTGAATCAGCTTATCCCCCTCAAACCCAAATCACTGCACAGCTCTAGTATATATATTCAGAAAACATTTCAAACAGCCATAGAGAAGATGACAAACTTCAAAGAACTTTATGTGGTATCTATAAGACTATATTTTTATGTATCTGTATAACAACTACATGACTGCTGCTTTAGTTTTATTATAAACATTTTTACTATTTATATCTCACCTTTCTGCTCATAGGCAGAAACTTTACTAGGCTTTTGGAATGTTAATTCTTGACTGGGTTTAAATAAAATTATTAGCAAAATCTTCATTGACAGCTTCTTGAAACTGAGAAAATGGTTTAAAATAAAAAGGAAAAATATATTAATTATTCAGGAACTTACCAAGGGTATTGCCACATCTTCATATGGTAACTTATCTTCTCTCCATGCATCATCAATCAAATCTAGGATTCTCCCATCCCTCTGTACCTCACTATCCATTTTTTGTGCAGTTTACAGTGAGATCTATGATACAAAGGAAACATTTATGCTTATATACTACTGCTTGCCTTATACCTAATTGCCAAATTTATTTTTACAAGGAAATTCCACTGAAGTGAAGGGAACCTATTTTTTAAAAGAGATTTTTTAAATTTGTGAAATATAACAAACCAAAAATAATGGAATTACAATTTTAAAAATTGCACACCTTATAGTAATTAAAACAAACTAAACATATGGTGAAAAAGAAACTAAGGAATAAAGTAAAAAAGAATCCACATAATATTAATATAAATCAACTTCTAGTAAAATCTTGACCATATAGAAACACACTGCTCCATCTTCTCATTTTAAAATATAAAGACATTTCAAAATTGCTATACATCACACATTTTGAATTCATTCTTCACCATCAGGAGCATGAATTTCTTTCTATCTCCTTAAAGTCCTTATACCACCCAGGACTCCACAGCATGAATTTATTTCTATCTCCTTAAAAAAATTATCCTTGCCAAACCCCACACTTGATAAAGCTAGAGTTCTTCATAAAAGGTCAAAATTCATATTCTGGAAGTATAAATGAGCATCATGAGTCATACAACATTGCTTTTATTGAGCTATACACAATGACATCAAGGTCCTTCTGCTGCTAATCTACACTGATATTATACCTACATTTTTATTTTTAAAAAATCCAATATACATAAATTTATGCTTGCATCTCATGCTCCCCTCACTTTCTGTAGCCCAGTCACAGTTTGCAGAGAACCTTTTGGGAACATTTTGCAAAGTGCTTTTTCTTTTCTCAAAAAGTTTTAGTATAACCTTCAAAACTGGTGGCTAACTGTTCCCAGTTAAGTGTTACCCATTTAATAACAAGTTAAATGGCAAAGATAAAAGATTTTTGGACATTGCCAATGGTTATTTTCCTCAATTCCAATAAACATTAATAACTTTATTAACTTTATTATTAACTTTCATTCTGCAATTACTTTGTCTTAATTGCAGCTTTTAAGAGGAGAGTGGAAAAATCATGCTTACTTATAATGTTCACGTTTTCTCAATACTTTTAATAGTTTTTTTCCTTTAAAAAAATATTAAGGAGGAAAAATACAGGTATACATAATGGATGACGTTAAATAATATCCACCAGGAAGCATCCCCTATTCTTTAACCATTATAAACCCCCTTACAGCACTTTCCCATCTCTGATATATTTATTTAGGAACTCCGAATTTGCCAGAAGGTTTCTGGAATTTTTAATGGATCCAGACCACTAGCTTAATTATTTGGGAACATCAATATTCAAGTAAGTTCTTACAGGGCTCCTTGTAATGCCATTTAATAACGAAATAACTTATTTTACAAGGTTGCTTGTAAAACTTACAGATAGCTAATACTTGTCGATAAACACAACCGCAACTCATTTCTCATGAGGACCTTCAGGACTGTCCAACAGCCCGAAACACGGCCTGCGAGCCTAGCAGCACCTGCATTCTTACCCAGTTTCCCTGCCCGTACACGAAACCTAACAAATTATCCATCTCGACTTCATTCCGAAAAGAGTGAAATTTCAGGACCATCCCCCTCGCTCGAGGGTGCCTCCGCCCGCGCCCTCCCTTCCTCCATCCGCCTGTCACACCAACGCCTCGACCCACACCTGCAGCACGCTATATCCGCCGCTGTCCTACGATTTTGGAAGCAAAGGACGTGACGTCACAGGCGGCAGCTCTAGTAGACGTAAATCATAGAGAGGGTCGCGGAAAACGTGGGCGGGGCGCTTTCAATTCTTCCCGGAGGAGCGGCTCGGAGGTAACGGAAGAGCTTCGGGGAGTGTGGCGGACGTGCGTGGGAGGGAATTGCTTGTCTGCACGCTTCGTCGAGTCCTTTTGGCGGGGGAGCCTTAGAGCTCTGAGTGCTTGGCAGCAGTTATTTGGTGCCGGGTTTACCGACTGGGGTCCTTTTTCTGCTGCCCTGCTCTCCATCCTCTTAGTCCTCCTTTGCAGTTCGCAACTACTAAATTTTAGCCTACTACGTGGTGTGAACCCAGCCCGTGGGGCTGCTTTATGGTTCAGCATGTTATGTGAATCCAGAAAGTTGGATTAAATGAATAAACCGTGACTCAGTGAAAGTGTGCGAACGCAGTCACTGAATCCCCATCTCTCGTTTTTTGGTCTTTGCCCAAATACTGTACGTTTCTTTACAATAGATAAGACAAGAATACTTTCTGAGCAGTTGTTATTGAAGTAGGAAGTCCCAATACAGGTTTTAAGAAGTAATTTGAGATGCTATCCTACAAATACTTGAGAAGGTCCTATTGGAAAAAGTGACATTTTGAATAAAAAAAATCAAGATGTATTTCATTTAAATTACTAGGTTAGGAGCCCCAGTTCATTGATTTAAGAATCAGTGTATTACTTAGGGAGGTTCTCTAATCATAATTTCTAACAAAAGTGCATTCTTGTTAGTTGGTCTAATCAGTACTCAGAAACATGGAGATTTTTAATCATTTTTTTCACAATTTTTAGTTCCAAATGAGCAGATGCATATTTAGGAAGTTATTAGAAGCTTAATTAAACCAGCTGCAGTTCAGTTAATTGTTGTGGGTGTTTAGAGGATATTTTTGCCATGATGTGTTAGGAGACCAACCTTTACTAGCTTTTAAACTCTAGTACTCCATCACCTCAAGTTCTCTATTCATTGACCTTTTTAGTTGCTATATTACTGGTCTGACAGGAAATAATATGGATATGTATGCACCAATCATTACAGACTGGAAATACGTTTTGTGTGCACACTGGAGATGCAGTCAAAAGTGTGGTTTGCTGTTAAATATAGTTTAGGAAATGCCATTGGTGAGTTTTTACCAGACGATTCTTGGGTTTGAGGGAAGAATGGGGAAAATATGAACAATAAATTAGCAAAAAATTAAAATTGTTTATTAAATCTTAGAGTCATGCTACTTATTGTTATATGTTATTACTTTTTTGCCTTAACAGAAATGAAAATAATTAGTACTTTACAGGAAAAAAAATCTAAGAAAGTGGAATGATGCCTTTATTTGGACCAGGTATTAAATACTAGATGGCAGCTTTCAGGTAAATTTTGAATTTTAGATATTTTATTAAGGAGTGAATGTTTAGTATTCAGTCTTAATAATTATTGGCAAACTTAAGCAAATCAGGGCAGGTTTAAATATAGCTGACTAACTATAGCCATTCTGTGATGAAGCAGGCATGCAAGATCTTTCTACTATTCAGATAAGACTTTGAGTGGACCCTTTACATACTGACTAAGTTTCAGTAGAAAACAAACAAAAATTATAACATTCCTTCTACCAGGGTGCAGTCCAACTGAAATCAAAATTAACAAGTAAAAAATTAACATCAGTTAAAATTACACAAAAGCAATAAAATCAATATATACCATGACATATCTACAAACACAGTGAAAATAACTTAAGCAACTGTAAAATCCTAAAACGAATGGGTCCCCACATATAATGAGTGATAGATATTTTCTGTATTTGTCTCATACAGTGCAATCTCTTATTTTTCAATAGGCCACTTCAGATGCTAAATTTTGCTAAGGTAAATTTGTGAACCAGCCCCCAGTGTTGTAAATCCTAACCACTAATACCTACCCCTGCTATCTGAGGCTTTTGTAATCTCAGTGTCAACTGGGAGTTTTTCTTTAAAAATACTATAAGAATGTTGTCTATGTAAAATTAATTTTAGTCCAGAGAGGATGAGATGGTTAGATAGCATCACCGATGTAATGAACATGAATTTGAGTAAACTCCAAGAGACAGTGGAGGACAAGAAGGCCTGGCGTGCTATGGTCCATGAGGTCACGAAGAGTCGGACACGACTAAACGACTGAACAACAACAACAAAAAAATAAATCATATGTAGGGTGACCATACGTCCCGTTTTGAACAGGACAGTCCCGTTATTTTAGCATTTTTCAACCGTCCCGTCGTTTTGATAAAAATCTCAATTTTGTCCCTTTTTTAAACCCGGTGGGAAGGAGGACAGGAAGACAGGAAGGAGGACTGGAGCTGGACTTGCCATTGGAGGCAGCCCGGAAGAGGCCCTATCAGCGCGGCAACTGGAAGCCCAGTTGCCACGTGCGATCCCAGCAGCAGAAGCAGCACCACAGTCCAGGTTCCTGCCTCCTTACCTGATCAGGTATGGGAAGGTTGTGGAAAGAGGGTGCGCACGTGTGTGTGTGTTTGTGTGTGTGCATGCGCGCAGATTACTTGCTCAGCGTAATCGCGCGCGCACACACACACACAACTAGGCCAGGGCTTTCCAAACAAAAACACGGAAGTGCCGGTGGCGGTGCTTCCGGGTTGCCGCTGCTG
This sequence comes from Charina bottae, assembly GCA_023362775.1. Classification (NCBI taxonomy): domain Eukaryota; kingdom Metazoa; phylum Chordata; class Lepidosauria; order Squamata; family Charinaidae; genus Charina; species Charina bottae. The sequence goes on from JALMGJ010000005.1 coordinate 34,122,339, forward strand.
CCACTGCCCCTTCAAAAGGGCAGGCTCCGGGGACCCCGAAAATGCCCTTGGTTCTGGCAGGGAGGCAAAAGCCTCCTCCCCGCACGCACACGCTGCCCTGGAGCCGGGGTGGAAATTCTCCCCGCAGAACAGCTGAGCGCCGCTTGGCAACATGCGCGCGCAGCCTCCCTGCCTAAACTGAGGGCATTTTCGGGGTCCCCAGAGCCTGCCCTTTCGAAGGGGCAGCACTGCTGCTGCTGCTGCCGCTGCCCCTTCGAAAGGGCAGGCTCCGGGGACCCCGAAAATGCCCTCGGTTCTGGCAGGGAGGCAAAAGCCTCCCCTCCCCACATGCACACGCTGCCGTGGACCAGGGGTGGAAATTCTCCCCGCAGAACAGCTGAGCGCCGCTTGGCAACATGCGCGTGCGCGCAGCCTCCCTGCCTAAACTGAGGGCATTTTCGGGGTCCCCGGAGCCTGCCCTTTCGAAGGTGGGGTTTGCAGGCGGGAGCCAATCGTGTGGGGCGGGGGTGGGGTTTGCAGGCGGGAGCCAATTGCGTGGACTGGGGGGCGGGGTTTGGAGGCCGGCATGGTGGCATAAGACCCTGTCCCGTTTTGCCATCCCCAAAGTCCCGTTTTCGTCTGAAGGAAATATGGTCAGCCTAATCATATGGCATCTGTACATCAACATTTCTTAGATGTGCTAGATGTTTTTTCTTCTTTATATGGTCTTCAGACATCTTGATCATATATAGTTCTTCCATCTGAAGATAAAACTACAATACATGTTTTGGGGTGGGTGATGCCTTTCCGTTCTTGCTTTGAAAAGAAGGAGAAGAGACAAATGTAGCAAAATAATTGCAACAAGCTCTCTTTTATGAAAAGCTATAAAACTACTGTAGTACCCTTCATTTTAGAATACTGTGGCAATGTAATATGAAATTATGCTTGCTTAGCTAAAGTTTTAGCAAAATCTTGTTTGCTAGTTTATTTTTGTGTTGTTTTTAATTTATAATCTGCCCAGCATTTAGTCTGTAAAGCTATCGAAGTGCCAACTATTCCTTCCACCTTTACTATAAGTTATGTAATTCTTCACTGATTTTTCCCTTTTCCAATTGCAGGACATACCTCATATATCAAGCAGTGAGATAGAGGGGGTGAAAGCTTATTGTAGCACAATATTTATTTTATTTATTTTTCAGCAGCTTTAAGGGAAGTGATTTCAGGATGGAGGCATTGCTGGAAAGAATGCAAACCCAAGGACAGAGCCGGTGTGTATTTGCTATTTCTTGATAATGTTATTCAAATAGATATAAAAACTGTTTTAAGGGACTTCATGTATTAGCTATTTCTTTTAACAAATTGTCAGTAAAATCCACATTTATTAAATGCACCAGTTTGGGGTGTTTATCACCATTCTGATACAAAAGTATCTACAGCAGAGCTTTCCAAACTTTTCATGTTGGTGACACACTTTTTAGACATGCATCATTTCGTGACACAGTAATTCAGTTTTACTAGCAAACCGGAGGTTAAACTAACTAACTTATAAGAGATATGGACACATACATAAATTGTAATAGCGAAATGTATGGGGACACAACATATCTCATGAAAACAGAGTTCCCTTCTACAGCAGGGCAAGGCTTGGACAGAGCTCTCCTCTTACAGCAGGGCACAAGGCGGGCACTAGGACCTGCATGGAATCACAGCAGGTTTGGAGGCAGCAAGGCACAAGGCAGACACTAGGACCTGCGCGGAATCCTGGCAGGGCTCTGAGCATCCTCAGAGGTTTCTCCTTACGTTCACGCGACACACCTACACGCTGCAGCCGACACACTAATGTGTCGCGACACACAGTTTGGAAAGCTCTGATCTACAGCTTGTGAATCTTTTTCTTATGTGCATTCATTTACAATTTGAATTACTTTTTACTAATGTAAAACCAATTTAGCAATGGTATTGCTAAGTATTATTTTAAATAAACATTTAAGAATGTGTTGTAATTCAGTAGCAGCTTTGTATTTTGCTTGTCTCCTAATTTCTTGTTAAAATGCAACTGCAAAGGGTAATTAAAATGGTAGTACTATGCTTAACTTTTAAAGTTGCTGTTCAGACTAATTCAGGCTGATCACAGAGAGATATGTAGGCAATTTTAATGCACACCTAAGTGCACTCAATGTAAAGTAAATCTCCTTAAGAATAGATTAAATCTACATAGATTTAAGAATAGTTATTAGGTTATTCTCATTTGAGTACACATATACCGGCTATGTTCAGTTTCTGAAGAGTTTTATCATTATACTAAACCGCCCAGAGTCTACCACGGTAGAGATGGGTGGGGATAAATCCAAATAATAAATAAATAAATACTTGCAATTATGGTAATAATGAAAAAATACAAACACACTTTACAGGCACCAGAATTGTGTAGTGGTATAGGGAGAGTAAATAGCACAGCTGTTATATTACCATTACAATTTAGAACAATTAATGTAGTGGTTTGTGTATATTTGGTTCATTATACAAGTAACAAAACTGCTTTCTTGCATAGAAACTGAAAACACAAAGGTGCAATCTATGGTCACTGGGATATTAGATCTCCCATTTGGACCTTGAATGTCCTCACTCAGCCACTATAGAAATCTCTGAGGCTCTTACCATCATATCAAAGCTCTAACATTAATAGAAGTAAAAAGGAGTATTGTGTCATGGGCAAACTGGGACACAATTTGGATTCACAGATTCTAGAACAGTACTGTTGTGTTAACATTCCTGGTATGTTTAACATATTCCAGCAGAGTGTATGATTTATATAAATTCCCTTCTACTGGATAAAATGAGAGATTTTTTAAAAGTCAATAACCCAAAACAAGTAGGAAAGGAGAAAAATGCTATTCCTCCCTCTTGTTTTCACCTTGCTTGAGTAAGACTAGCTGCATTTTGAATTTGTTCAGTTGTTTCTTTCATTCTAGATCCCTCTGCTATTTGAGTAGGATTATACTGTTTATTAAAAACCCATGTTTTTTCTTATGTGTTTGCTGTGCCTTTGAAAGAACCAAAGTGAACATCCGATCAAGGTTTGGAGAAGCTTGAGACATTTAACTCCACTAGCTGTAACTGTGCTTTCTTATCTTTTCCATTTGTCTTCTGTAGGTTTGATGTTTCCCTCCCCCAGTGTCAAAAGTCTCTGAAAGCTCAGATCTTAGATGAAGTTATGCATAACTGATACACAAACATAATAGGTTTTAGGGCTTTGCACAGTTTGAAAATGATTCAGAAGAAGTGCTTCAGAGTTCATGAGAGACCAGTATTTCTTTGCTATTCATTAAGGCAGCAATCTTTCCCCCCCCCCAGGTTTTCATGCAAGCCTGAAAGATGTGTCTGCTTTAAGATTTACGCTACCAATGTTTAAATGAATCAACTAATTAAAGCAGCCACACCTTCTTTAAGCTGATGTCTGGAAAAAAAAGCTATGACTGCTTTACTTCTATGCAGTTTTATACTTGTGTTGATGACCTTATATGATAGTTCAATTAATAGCTTCTTTTGATTAAACAAAATAAGTAAGTAGAAAAACCTGAACTGTGATAGCATCATATTATGTGTAGGATTATATGTTATTGTTTGGATAAGAATCATGCTTATATGTTAGTAATGAAGGGTGCTCAAAAATGGAAGATATGATCCTTGCTTTTTTCTTGTGAGAGAATATATTTAATCAGATTTTAGCCTGCTTTCCATTCAAAGTAATATAAAATTGAGCTAAAGTTGCAGGAATTATAGCCTCTTATGAGTAACTAACACATGCTAAATTGAAGAGAAAACACAATTTTTTTCCCCTTAAAGAGAACTCAATTTTATTTCTTGGGAGATTTTGAAATAGGACCGGTTGTAAGTACCACTTGTTCAGCGTTGTCATAACTTTGAATGGTCGCTGAACAAGTGGTTGTTAAGTGAGGGCCACCTGTACATATATAGTAGCTACAGAGGGCAGCTGCACAATACCAGGAAAAAGTACAATTGCTTTAAGAAGTTGTAGATAGATACTGTGTGTGTACTTCTGCATACTCTGAAGCCTCTTTTTGCGTGAGAGTCTGAATCTGCTACATAGCCCTGCTATAGAATATTATCAGTGGCTGATCACAGAAAAGGATGAAGAAAGCTTTGCTTACCTAGTACCACTTCTCTGATAACTGTTGTGTAGTCAGAACAAGCTATTTTCTTGATAGCAGAGGCTTCCTGACTTCGTGTGAGGCAGAGCTGCAAGAGTTGATGAAGCAAATAGATATCATGGTGGCTCACAAGAAAGCTGAATGGGAAACTCAAACTCAGGCTTTGGAGTCTTGTTTAGATATCCGAGAGCAGGAGCTGTCCTCCCTCAAAAATGCATCAGAGGAGAAACGCAAAGAGGTATTTCTATGAATTTTATGTCATCTTCATTTTATTTAAATAGACTTTTCCTTTCTCTGTAAAATTCCAATATAGATATTGACCCCACACAAACGTACCCATTGAAAATTTCTGTGAGGTCATTTGAATGGATAGGTTCCTAAGTAAAAATGCTGTGAAATAAATGAAGTGTATCCACTAGCCATAGTTTGAGAATTCTGCAAATGGTATGTAAATAATGTTCATTTGATAAAGTTGAAGTGGCATATTCACCATAACTTTTATTACTTCTGTTTTTCCCATCTGCTCCCTCTATATTGAAATATTTTATGTATTATTTATGACATCATGATTTGATTCACACTCTGTAGTCAAAACCACTTAACTGGTCACTGATGAAATATAGTAAAGATTAAGAATATAACACGAATAGCCAAGGAAAACTTACTGGAAAAAGTAGCAGCACAGTAGCAGTCCTGGCATAAAAACAGAATAACACACACATACTCTCTCTGTGTATGTGTATATGTATGTATGTATAATATAGAGTCCCCCGTTGGGGGAGATGGGCGGTGATATAAATTTAAATAATAAATATTGCAAACACAATCTCTTATCAGGCTGCAAAAATGGCACTGGGCTCTGTGAACCTTTCCACGTGAGTGATTTATAGAGTGACCCTGCAGCAATAAACAGCCTGTCTTCTTTAGTGATTTGGCTGGATGATACTAAAGATTGCTAGTATAGAAATGTTCAGTGTCATGCATCCTTTCCTAAAGAGAACACTACATCATAGGTACATCAACTCACAAAATATGATATCCGTGATTGTTGCTGTCTTTCCCTTAAGATGGTAATCTGAAGGATCACTAGTTTTTCAGAACTTACAAATGATCTTAGTCAGCTATTTCTGTGTGGGATAAAGCAGTGAGAAACAGTGCCACAAACTCTCTTTGGAAATCAGTATAGAAGGATACTATGTTTGATACTATTAATAGTTGAAATGGCCAGAAGAATTGACAGTTTTTTTATTCTCCTAGGCATACTCCAACTGTCAGAGCACCTGAATCGGGCGGCACCAAATAAAATGAATAAATTTAAGGCTATTTTGATATTGAGCTAGTTCTGAAAACAGGAAAGTGGGTCCAGATTGTAATCGTTATCCAAGAATACCTGGAACTCCCTAGCAACCACTTGCTTGAACATGTTGACCCTAGGAGATTATGTTTGCAGTGAACAACAGTTGCTACAATTTGTAGGCTCCAGGGAAGACTCCTTTATGATAACCTCCCACCAGTTTTGTTCATCCCTTATTTAGATATGGGAAATAAATTTCACTCATGTTATATATCAGCAAATGATTCTGAAGATTGGTTTAGTTTTATTTTCTCCTTTAGAAAATGATCATGTTCATTCATTTCATTACCATAGCAAATAAGTGGCATAGGCAGTTCCTTACATGTGGCTGACTGTAATTCAAGTTTATATAGGGTAATCTTAGGCTTGTTCAAATGTAAAGGGTCTCCCTGTGTAATATGGAGCACAATGTTGTGTTACCAGAAGAACAAGTTGTTCTATTTAGGGTTGAAAGGGAAAGTGTAATTTTCTTTGTTACCCTTGGAGAGGTTTAATTTTTTTAATAGTAAATTTTATTAAGTTTCAAGAGAAGAATAAAAACTACAGAAAAACAAAAAACTACAAAGAAAGAAAAAAACTAAAAGGGTGCGGAAACACAGAATTTTTTTCAAATTTACAAAAAGATGTGGCTTCTGACTTTTAACAGCAAGGATATACAAAAATTTCCATAATCAATCTCTTACTCTATATTAAACCAAAACACATTATTTCTATAAATCATTCCACTCTAACACATAATAAATATCACTAAGTACAGTTATTCCTCCCCCTTATATTAAAATAAAGAGAAAAAAGTTCATATAAACCTCCTAAACATCTTTCTCCCCTCCAAAAGATAACACACATTTAATTATTCCCTTCCTACCACTATTCTATACATTTCTGTCTACTATAATAAATTAAAAAGCACATAAGTTGTCTGCTATTATACTTATTTATTTATTGTTTGTTTGTTTGTTTGTTTGTTTGTTTGTTTGATTTATATCACCGCCCATCTCCCCCCACAAGGGGACTCTACATAAAATTGTAATACTACAATTTTAATAATCCCAATCTTAATAAACCCAAAAAGCAAAGACAATTCAAAACAGTAATTCCATATCTTTAAAAGCAAATAACATCAATCAAATCCTTAAAGCAAACCAGATAAACATTCTTTAACCCTAATACAACAGTTTTAATAATTTTAATCTTAAAAAACCCAAAAACAAAGCCAATTCAAAACAGTAAATCCAAATCTTTAAAGGCAGGTAGCATCAATCAAATCCTTAAAGCAAACCAGATAAACATTCTTCAACCCTTATCCCACTTCAAAATAAACCAGAGCAGTTACATATCCCGACAATGTGCACAGAGCTTTTCTCTTGAAAGAATGAAACAGCCCAACTGCCCCCCTCAAAGATTCCAGGTTCTTTTTATGGCATTACACCAGAAGATCAGTTTTGCTTATGGCTTGCAGATCACTCCCTCCCTTAGATTTTTCCAACTCCACTATCCAATTTTTATCCAGCATCTCAATAAAAATCCCAATCTCATTCTTAAAAAAGACCTTTCTATCGCTCTTAAATTCCTCAATTTCATTCACCACATTCCCAACCTGATGGCACATTTTAGATCTCATATTTTCCACAGTGTCCTGGATATCTTGCATAAAAGCTTGATAGAAGTCAGAAGAAATCTGTTCAAAATCTTGGGGGAAGTCAGAAAGAATCTGTTTGAAATCCTCCATGTCTCACGCAGTAGATTATGGCGCACCCTAGGAGTTTAACCAGTGAAAGTCGAAGAGTTCCGGAGTGTGTTTACATACAGTGAAAGTGAGATAGCAGACAGTTCTCAAGGGAAAGTGAAAACAAAGCTGAAGGTTCAAATCAGCCGATTCAAAGTGTAGGAAAATGCTAATGTCTTCTAATTTAATGCAAAAATAATAACAAGAAAACAATTGTTTTTTTTTAATTTTTATCCTGCCTTTATTATTTTTGTAAATAACTCAAGGCGGCAAACATACCTAATACTCCTTCCTCCTCCTATTTTCCCCACAACAACAACCCTGTGAGATGAGTTGGGCTGAGAGAGAGTGACTGGCCCAAGGTCACCCAGCTTCAATCCTCCTTTATATTTGGAAGGAAAATGAAATCCAAAACTTAAAAAACAATTTTAAAAAGTAACCCAAAAATAACGTTAAACACTAAGAGAACCAGCTTCTCCTTGCTGTAGAAAGCTTCTCTTGGGGTACATATACTTAAAAAAAAATACAAATTGGTGATTTAGAAATGGGGTGGCTGGTCTTAGTGTCCCTTTAAGGCTACAGAGCGGCTTGGAAAGTGATGAAGTCCCCGCCTCCCAGCTGGCTCTTACCAGTCAAAGGCGAAATGCTGTTTGCAATCTTCTGGCTGCAAGCAGCTGTCCGGAGGACAGATGGGATGATTCCAGGTATTCTCCTTTATCCGGAGAACATTTCTGGGCTTCAGGAAAACCTGCCTGAGCCTGAAAAAAGATACCGTGTTGTCAGCTCTGCCCGCTGAACCCGCGGGCACAGCCGTTCAGTCCGCCATTCCCACCGGAAACCCTGGAGAGGTTTAATTTTTGTTATTTGAGGTGGAAAAATCATTGTAGCAGAGTTTTAGTTTGCCTCTGAGTAGAGTAGGTCTGAGCAGTTTGCATCCTTTTACCTATTTACATATGGGGGAAGGGAATCCAGAGGGCAAGGAAGACAGATGGAAAAGAATGGAAGGAGGCAACAAATGCAGCAGTGGAACTGGGGGGAAGCCCCATGTATATTTTTATATATATGACAGGAGTAATACTTTGTTTCCCAGACAGTGTGCTGGGGAGGTAAAGGGAAATGGGGTGCTTGAGGGAGGGGGAAATAAAATGATCTGCTTTACTAATTTAGAGCTCTTACTCTTCCCTTTACTGGCATGTAGGCGTTGGTAGGTTGGCTGTGTGGATATAGCATTTGTGTGGATAAAACATTTATAACCTATAGAGTTGGACTATCATTTGTGAGGACAAACTTTTATATCTTCAGCACTGTGATTCCATAGCTTTGCTGCTTTTCCACCCCATTGTCCAAGTAATGTTTCCCAGACAGAATTTTCTATATTAAGATCTATACTATTATCTTCCAGATTGAGAGATTATACCAGAGATTAGAAGAGATGGAACAACTGAATCGTGAGATGACTATAGAATATGAACGTCAGTTAACAAAAGTGCAAGATGAGGTGAGCTCCCTGAAAGTTAGTAGAACTGTCTTGACCAAAATGTAAAGTGGGCTTTTCCATAATCATGTTTATCAAATGAAAAGGAGGCTTGTAAATCTGTACGTACTGTCTATGTATTGAAATCAAAGAGTATGGATTGTTTTCAGACAAACATTTTGAATAAGAAAGAATACAATTCATGTATAACAGAAGACAGTGATGAATCATTTTTTAAAAAAGTTAGTGTGTGCATTTCTGCATAAAGTTTTCCCAATTGTAGCTGAGGGGGTAGGTTGCTTATATTGAAGCAACTTCTCAATCTTTTCCTTTCATAGGGAATTTGTATATGCTCTTCTTCTTTTCCTTTGGAACATGATGTATGGCTATATTGAACACATGAAGAGTGTTTATGCGATGAAACATCCCCAAATGTACATGCATACAATTACCTAAATTTATAGTTAAATTATATATATTTATATATATATATATAAATTTAAATTTAAATTCAATAAAAATAAGAAACTAAAAAGCTTGCCATTTACTTCAAGTATTTCAGTGTAAAATTTCAAATGCTGTAGTGTCATTTCATGTTCAGCTTGTGCTTTTTGTTCTGCTTTCTCTTTACTTGAAGTTAAAAGCCATAAGAGACTAGTAGTGCATTAACCTGTTCCCCTGGAATGTTAGTTCAAGTCTTGTTTACTCTAGGCCAGAGCTTTCCAAACTTTTCATGTTGGTGAGACACTCTTACAGCAGGGCATCATTTCGCGACACACTCTTTCAGCAGGGCATCATTTCGCAACACACTCTTACAGAAGGGCATCATTTCGCAACACACTCTTACAGCAGGGCACAAGGCAGGCACTAGGACCTGCGTGGAATCCTGGCAGGGCTCGGAGGCAGCAGCAGCCGTGACACACCCAGACACTGCAGCCAACACACTAACGTGTCCCGACACACAGTTTGGAAAGCTGTGCTCTAGGCTATGCCTGCACAACTTGTAGAGGGGAAATTAATTGATAAATTATAAATTATTAACAAATTAAAAATCATAGTGGGCCGCAAAGGAATACCTGGTGCACCGATCAGCTGTTTGGTAGCTAGCAGAGCAGTGGCAGTGCTAGAGCTGGTAATAGTGGTGAGGCCTGGAGGCATTAGAGGCTCTAAGCTGTGCATCTTTCAAGCGGCAATGGCAAATTTATTGACTTTTTAAAAACGCTGGTGGGGTGCACAAGGCTGCTTGGCTGGCCACACGGTGTTCAGGCCTGCTAATTTAATGAAATTAAATTTTGTGCTCTTGTTTTTGCAAGTTGAAGATATTACTTCATTTCAGCATGAGTAATGGTTCTTGTTTAGGAGGTGCCTCCAGGGAGGTAGGAAGGGTCCCACCAAGCAAGACTGAGGTTCAGTGGCAGATCTTTGTAAAGTTTGGAAGCTGGAATGGCAGCACAATTGAACTTTCAGTAAAGTTAAAAAGCAACAGCAATTCCTAAGGTATCATTACAGGGGGTAGTCCTCATTATATCTTATTTTCTCACTTTTAAGAGTAGTTATGCCCCTATCTGAAGTATCCCAAGTTGCTGTTGGATATTCATGTTTATTGATTGGTATGAAAGAAACAAAATCCTTGTGCAACATCGACTTGCTCCTTCTCCACTGCACCCCTCATTGCAACAAAAATGTGTGACTCTTTTATAGCAGGCTAATTTGATTTAAATCAAAATCCTCATCCTGAAGAAGTATTTATATTGGTTGGAGTGAAAGGTAAAACTATTCATAGTCTATTGGCAATACTGCTTCCTTATTTTAAAAACTTTTAAAACTATCTCTGCTCTATCTCTATTCTCTTTTCCTCTTCTATTTGTTCATGCTTGATTTGATGGGAGTTAAGTTTGGAATTTACAGATAATATTTACTTTATTTTCAGTGGAAGATGGTTAACTTCTACTTGTTATGATGACAATTCACTGAAAAAAAACCCATAAGAGCTCTGACCATCAGTCCATTTAGTTTTTGCAACATTTCTGAAATATTCATAGTTCCCCTTAATTTAATTTATAAAATGTGAATTTTCTGGTCACTGAATATAGACTATGGGTTTTCAAAAGAAAATCTGTATTCCTCTATTTTTGTGATGGAATGTCTCCATGAGGAGGGAGGTGGTGTGATGGAGCTCGAAGAGGGGGGAGCGGAGAGCACATTCCAGGCTGATAAGCGAAGTCGCAGCCTGCTTAGCATGGAAAGTGTGGAGGTGCACCGCCCTAGATTCCCAAAGGTATTTTTCCTTTTGGCTCAGAAAAGGGACCTTTAGTTTGGCAAGATTCTGTGTATGGTAGGAACAATAAAGATACTAGAGTTGGAACTTGAACTCAGCGTTGTTTCTTCGCCGATTGCCCTGACAATTTTAGTATTTATGCTGTCAAAAATTATTTTTCTTTTTTGTAGCTAGCTAGGCTGAAGAGAAGTTATGAAAAATTGCTGAAGAAACAGTTGAAAGGAACTAGGCAATCTTCCAAGAGCCAAGAGGAGGATCAGTCTGAAATATGGATCATGACCAAGAAATTAGAGGTAGGTAGAAAAAATTGTCTTGGTCAGTATTTATAAATTCAAGTAGGTATGAATAGATTTGGAAAAATCTCAAGATGATTTTTTTTTGTACTTGGAAGTCAGAGAGCTTTAGCTCAGTATAAGTCCAGTTGAAATTAATGGGGCTTCTTAGTAGTCATACGATTGCTCAGTAAAACAAGTATATATAACCATGGTCCACCACCAATATGTATCTCAAACAAAATTCCTTCTCTGTCAATTCCAGTAGACCAGATTATCTAGTTCTCTTTCCAACTCTTTCTATAACTTCTGTCTTACTCTCCAAAATTTCCACTTCGTCATTAATTTGTTTTACATCTCCAGACACTTGTTTTACAGAGCTTTCCATCTTCTTAACTTCTTCTTTCATCTCCTCTTTCATCTTTTACAAGTCTTTCATCCATTCCTTTTTTCAAAAGCTGTCAATTTAGTAGCTGCATTGGTTGCCAGTTTGCTTCCAGATCCAATTCAAGGTGTTGGTTTTGACCATTAAAGCCCTACATGGCATGGGACCAGGTTATTTGATGGACCGCCTCTTCCCAATTACATCTGCCTGTCCCACCAGGTCAGGCAGGAGGGGTATGCTGCGGGTCCCATCTCCAAAGGAGCTCCATCTGGTGGGACCCAGTCGGCGTGACTTTGCTGCTGTGGCCCCGCCCTCTGGATCTCCCCCCCCCCCGGGTGGGGTTAGCCCCATCTCTGTTAGCCTTCCAGAAGGCCCTTAAAACACGTTTTTTTCACCAGTCTTGGGGATCCCAGGGACAGCCTGCAAGGTGGCTGATTGAGATTAAGTGATGTTTGTTCTCCTGCTTTCCCGGGTTTTATCTGTTTAATTTATCTGTTTACTTTATCTGTTTATTTTATTTATTTTAGATTGTTTTTAGATTGTTATGGAGTTTTTAACTGTTGTGTTGTACGCCGCTCAGAGTCACGTGTTTGTGAGATGGGCGGCTATATAAATATGCTCTCTCTCTCTCCCCCTCCCATATAATTTAGAATTCTTCGCTTACTATCATTCCTGTTTAAAGTAAACAACCAGGTATATTGGATAACAGTAACCCTGTTAGCAGCCTAGGTAAAATTAATAAGTTTTCTTTTAAAAAGAGGTTTAAAAATAGATTTTAAAAAATAGAAGAAGAATAAATCTCTCTATAAAAATAAGTTTAAAAAACTGAAATGAAAACAAATTACTGTTTGATTAGTGTCTTTGCATACATATTGTTACAGATACAGTGAAATCTCAGTTGAACAGACCAGTTGGAGGGAGGAGGTGTCCTAATTGTCTATTGGAGAGTACATCATTTACAGTGGCATTACACAAATAATGTAAAATGCTGCAAATGTTCTCATTTATGTCATTTGCAGAATAACATAATTGTGCAAGTGATCAAAAGTGATGTAATTTGAATCATTTGTGTAATGACTTCATTATGCAATGTTGTATACAGTATGTAACAGGAATTTCATCCATTCCAGTGAGGTTCGCTAAATCAAGGTTTCACTGTATTAATTTTTCATTTACCCTAACAATATAATTTTGCAGTGCAAAAGGCATGTACATTACATAACCACAGATCTTAACTTTTCCTTGTGAATTGTGCTAATTGTTCTAGCAATTGGCAAGAATAGCTTTGTGGAACATGAATTTAAAAAACTCAGAATTTTAATTACAAACAGATTTTTTTTCATTAGAAATCCTCTGGTTCTGGGAGAGGCAAGATAGTGATTGAGATGAGGGTTGTTATAGCATATTATAACCGCCCAGAGTCCCCAGATGTGGAGGAGATGGACGGTGATACAAATTTAAATTATAAATAAATAAATAAATAAATAAATAAATATTAGAGTTCATCAAAGTAACCACAGGAATGATGTTACTCTTTAACTGAAGTACTAGCTTTAATATAAAGAAACTTGGAAGTTGAAGTATGATTATGGACATTATATGAGAACTTGCCAAGTCCTGACAGTGATATATTACATTAAAGAGAGTTAGTTTAGGTATATTTTTGGAGTCTCTCCATTAAAACTTCCCCTTCTTGCTAATTTAATGTGCCAATGGCCCAGAGCAGTCTTCCTCAGAACAATTATAACAGTAATAAATATATCAGCCAAGGAAATGCTGCATTTTTTAGATCCAGAACATTGTACATGGAGCAATTGAAAAATGGGATATTCTTGTAACAAAAGGAAAATCTTGGGGGACAGTGTGTGAAGTTTATACAGCAGATGAGTGAAACATAATAATTTATTAGATAAAATACGTATTGTGTGGAAAGTTCCTTAGCAGATTATATTGTCCTGTGATAAACATGAGTGAATATCTAGCAGCAGAATATTGAAAGAGCTGGAGATGGGAGGGTGATTGGTTGAAATATCTGACTCCTTACTGATGGCTAGTGCAAATTGATCCATGTACCTAGATACTCATTTTTTTCCTGTCCATGTATATCTCTCCCAAAGTTGTTCACACAGTGAAAGAAGATGATCATGCCAGGTAGACAACTTTCTTTGATTAAAAGTATAGAGTAGCTGTACTCAAAAACCCTTCTTCACATTCAGTAAATTACTATTTGTTTTTTTTTCTCTCTCTCTCATCTTAATCTTTCATTAATTCTTCAGCGTTGTTTCTGAAATATACTATCAGATTTTTGCTATGCCATACTTGCAAGGTATATGCTTCTTGTAGTGCTTCTTTGGAAAGCAGAATGTTAATTCCTTGAATGGAACTGTAAGTCTATTAGTGGACAATATCCATATGAACAATAACTGATATCAGAATTTAATCTTGGAAGGAACTCCAGAATACTGTTCTTTTGAATATGGATGGCATCCTTCCAATGGATCAAAGTATATAATGTCATAGAAAGGAAACAGAGAGGAAAAAGAAGAAAAATCAGATTTGAAATCTTTGAAGTTATGCATCCAGATTGTAAATAAATAGTAATTGTCTTTCTAGGAGTTCCACCAAAAGTCTTTAGATTGGGAGAAGCAGCGCCTGCAGTACCAGCAGCAAGTTGCTTCATTGGAAACACAGAGGAAGACTTTGGCTGAGAAGTCTGAGCTAGTTCAGGTACAATTAAGTTGAGTTGTTTGCCAGGGACAGGACTTATGGCAATCTTGAGTGTTATTCAGAGAACCATTGAAGTGACCTTGCGTCTCCTGTGGGATAACCCTGTCCTGTCCAATATGTACAGTGGTGCTTAAAAGTATGTAGCTTTGGATAATTTTCCTCAATAAATAAATTAACAAGTATAATTTTTGACTCATTTGTTTAATTGGGTTCTCTTTATCTAGTTTTAGGACTTGTGTGAAGAACAGATCACGTTTTAGGTCATATTTATGCAGACATATTGAAAATTCAAAAGGGTTCACAAATTTCTAAGCACCACTGTACGTATAGTCAGGAAATAACCTAAAATCTGTCCAGTAACTAGTAGGCACTGGTCCTTTTTGCTTAAGTTCCCAAACAGTTTTGTTGGGAAAACATATAGTATGATTTTTTAAAACTATTTTGTTAAAGGCTTTGTAGTGGCTATGTAAGTGCCTGGTAGTATGCCACAGTATATATGCAATAGATTTAAATGATGCTTTCCATAAATAGTGTGTGTGTGTGTGTGTGTGTGTGTGTGTATCTTACAAAATGTGTGTGTGGCAATATACTGTAACCAGAATATTGTAAATTCTATTGTTTATTTCTCATGAGGTAAAAACAAACCTTCACTGTTTCTAAAAAAATAATCTGCATGTTGGCTTAATGCTACTGTGGTTTAGTTTAACATATCAGGTGCCAGCTGTGAAAAAGCTTGCTGTGACAGCCAAGAAGCTCTTGCTGGGAGCTTTCCACTTAATGGACTATAGAGTTGCCACCGAGTGGAAGTTCTGCGTGGCAGAAATTGGCTGTGATGGGATTGAAGCTGACACTGACGGTGGCTTTGTAAAAGGCAGATGCTGACAGAATTGCTTGGGAAAAGTGTGTGCCTTTCTGAAACAAATGCCTTGCTGCAATTGTGTCTGTGTTCTTGATGGTTCAGCCTTTTAAAAGAGGGCTTCAGAGAAATTTGCCTGGCATACTTCTATTAGTGACAAGATAATAGAAAAATACTAAATTGTAGCTGTGTGATTGCCACTTTCATGTTTATGGGATAATTGTAGTCATGGATGCTAATGATGAAGGTTCTGCATAAAATATCTGCTTCCCCCTCAGAGAATTGATTATTTATTTGTGATATCGTTAGATTTAGGATGTATTTTACTTTTAGAAAGTATGCCATGTGAAAATCATGTGATACATAATTACACTGTAGAACTCTGCTGGTGAAGTAACTACTCAGGCTATCTGGCAAAACAAATCCATCCAGTGCCCTTCCAAAAGTGGTGTTGGGGGATCAGAGATCCTCTGGTGCAAATTTGGGTAAAGCAAACAGTGTTGTAGAATATTTTAGAAACACATTACATTGAAGCACAAACTGGTTTATTGACAGGCCTAAAGAGTGAGGTTACAATCCCTCTTTATAGACTTATGCAAATTAGAATAAATATGTGATTGAAAAGAGCAACTAGGTATTTCATTGCATATCTCACATCATGTGCCTAGTAAAGTCAGTGAGGCCATTAGGGTGTAGCTATGTGGTAATGGGGCAGGACTTCAAAGACCATGGGGTTTTGAAAGAACAAAGAGGCAGTATTTCATGAACATAGTTTCTTTCTTTCTTTCTTTCTTTCTTTCTTTCTTTCTTTCTTTATTTTATTTTATTTATTTTATTTTATTTTATTTTATTTTATTTTATTTTATTTTATTTTATTTTATTTTATTTTATTTTTTTATTTTATTTTATTTTATTTTATTTTATTTTATTTTATTTTATTTTATTTTATTTTATTATTTTATTTTATTTTATTTTATTTTATTTATTTAATTTATTCCCCGCCCATCTCCCATACAAGGGACTCTGGGCGGGTTACAATGATTAAATTAAATTCTTTCTAGGGAGTTACTTTCTTTTGCTTTCCCAGAGCTCTGCTTGCCTCTCATTATTTTCCCCCAGCTTATCAGCATTCTTTGGCCTTCTAAATGTTTTATGGCTGAGCAAACAGTTTTTACTGAGAAGATGTATTGGGGTCAGGGGCTTTTAATTTGATCCCAAGAATTCTTCTTTAACAGAAATCTACTGAATTTCTGCAAACTGTCTGTGTGTTCTGCTTGATTTGATAAGTCAGTGGCAAAAGTGTTAAATTTCCTTCTACAATATTTGTTTTTGCAAATCCTTAGAAGTTTTTTTCCCATCAGAAATAGTGTCATGATCAACACTAGTAGCGAACAAAAATAAAATTCAGCAAGAATATTTTCTTATCTTGTTAGAGCTCACACATGCACTCTTTCAACTTCTACTATTTTGACAGATCACAGCCATGTCAGCCTTCTGTGCTGTGTTAAATTCTGATTGCTTCCTCTGCAGCCCAAGAATGTTGCTTTTCTCAATTTTCTAGTAGAACTGAAAGGTGAAGATTGTGAGGAAAAAATTGTGAATTTGTGAACAAGAAATAAGAAATTGGTATGCAGTATTTCTGACTTTAAAATAATCCTGTAATAGTAACTTTTATTTTTGAAATAAGTTGATCTGCAATGCTTTTTTTTTAACTTTTAATATATGGAGAGTTTATTAGTCTGAATTGTCCTGTGTCCAGAAATTTTGGCTGCCTGCAATAGTCAGCCAGAAATTGTATCAGTCCTGATCTACTGCCCACATGGAAAAATTGAGTGTTGCCTCAGATATCTCGTTACCTCTGATACTGAATCCTTTACAGGGATAAGCCCTCTTTCTAGCTTGAGGTTGTTAAAGAAGGTGGACATTCACTTTTGTTGTGCTTGCTTGGAGGCACTTGAGTATCTCACCGAGAAGAGGCCAAGGGACAGAAGTTCCCTTGGAACTTCTTCATTTCAGAAGTTCCCATGCTTCATTTCAGAAGTTCTCAAATCACTTCTGAGATTCAATCTGACATTTTCAAACTTTTCTTTTAAGGACCAAAACTGAGTTGCAGATAATAGGACCGGAAGGTGGTAAACTATCTCCTTGGCCTAACAGAATGGTATTTTTGATTGGATGTGGACAACTAAAGATCTGATTGAGTTAAATATATGTTGGGTGGCTCTGAGAATTTTTTCCAGCCATAGTTCCTTATTTCTACAATGGAAATAAGCTCTGGAAAAAACCCCTCTCATGTTGGAAAATACAGTGACATGTGACTTCTGCATCCAACTTAATTTTTACTCTTGAAGTATATTGATTAATTTTAACAGAATAATGTTTTCTACTTCATAGACTCAACTGTGTAGCCGGAAGCAAATGTTTGACTCTGTGGAGCTGGCAAGCCAATCTGAAATCCATCATTTAACCAGCAAGTTGGAAAGAGCCAATGACACTATTTGTGCCAATGAATTGGAACTGGAGAGGCTGAATATAAGAGTAGATGATTTGACTGAAACTAACAAGAAGGTTCTGGAAGAACAACAAAAGCTTCTACATGAGCTGAAACTTTCCCGGAACTCCCTGGAGGTGTGTAAATGAATTGCTTGGAAGCTGAATAACATAGTTTGTAGTAGTAGTTGCTTGGCATATTATTATTTAGTAGCTTTCTTCTAGCATTACACTGAGGCTAAGTAGGAAACATGGTTTGGTAAGGAAGGGATTGTTTCAGGTTGCTCTCCACTTGAAATGTAAATTTAATCCCATTTGTTACATTTATTCCCTAGTGATTTTCATTTTCTCCTCTGAAGGTTCTCCATGATGAAAATATGGAACTCAGGGCCACTCTGCTGTCTCAGGAGGACTTCATCATGAATTTACAGATTTATCATGAACAATTACAGAAGGAGCTGTCCAAGCTAACTGAGACTCTGCATGTGAAAGAAACTCTTATCAGGTGGGGCTGTCAAGATCAACTCTACTAAATATTTTATATGCCTTGGGAGAAGCCTGTGGTACATTTGTTTTTCTTGTTCCAAGTCAAGAATATGTTCTAAACTTTCTCAAATGTTAGGAAAATATTAAACTTAGATTAATATGGAATATGTCATTATTCTTCAATTAAGAAGACAGAGAAAACATGATTATATGGGCTTATAACATAATTTAAAATCTTTTCAGAAAATGTTTCTTAGTAAGAAAAACAGATGGATTATCTCTGGGTTGATAATCAATACAACTGTTGCCTGTCTGAGAGAACTCATCAAGCCAACAGTTTTTATAGGAAATTAGCATAATTTCCTTTGGCAAATTGAACTTTTTCTTAAAATTCTAGTAGAGCAAAGGTAATGAAAACAGTTACCAAATGTATTTGTGCATTATTATACTGTGATACTGTGCCTCTGGCTGTTGATTGTCAACATCATTGCTGCTACTTCTCTAGATTTGAAACTGTCAGTTCAGCTGGTTTATCCATTGTGAGTCACATTTTTTTAGATTGTATTTTTGTTGTGATAAGAATGTATGCTGCTGTCCAGTGAATGCATGAAATATCAGCCTATCCAAATTCATTAAGTTTCTAGTGTTGTTAGAAGCTCATCATGTTTCTTAAATTGGTTATGAACTGTTCCCAGTAGTATGTAAGACTGGAACCAATAGTAGGCATGGCCATCCTTCCATATTATCTCTTTTTCCTAGACCCTTTTGTCCTACCTTCCCCAGTCCTCCATACTTTACAGTTCTCCCCGTTTGTCCCTTTTTTGTCTTCCCCTTTTCTGGATTCCTCTCTTTCCTTAAAACTAGGCCCAAAGATTCACCCACCCACCCCATTTTAAATAGTAATATCCCACCCCTACCCCGTGTGTGTGTGTGTGTGTGTGTGTGTGTGTCTTCAAGTCACTTTTGACTCCTGCCAACTACATGGACAAGTGACAAGAGGTTGACTGGCCCAAAGTCATCCAGGTGACTTCATAAGGCAGGACTGGAACTCAGGTTTTCCTGCTCCTAATCCAGCGCTTTAACCACTGAACCAAACTGGCTCCCTTAATATCCTAATAAGATGTTTTAAATCCAATATTAGGGAAACCAGTGACAATTCATTTGTCAGATACTCAGGATAAAGGTTAAGATAAGAACTTTGAAAGATGATTGGTAAGAGATTATGCTGTGATTTCATTGACTGACAATAGCTACTAATGTAGTACTGTGGTAGAACTTATTTTATTACAATTTTGATAAAATATTTAAACTCATTTTAAAGACACATTGCAGCCTTCATCTATGTCATGAGTGTATCTACAATATGCCTCCCTCTACAGCTGGTATAACTGACTTTGTTTGTTAGAAGGCTTCAAGCACTAATCTGTTTTGTCCAGGCAGCTGCAGAAGACTATAGGAGCCAAAGGAAACTACTATGATGGAACAGAATTAGAGGAGCATTTACACCAGCAGTTTGATTGTGTTGAAGTGATTCATCTTGAGGACAGGTACATGACCTCAAAAATTTCTCCATCTTTACAAAAAAACGTAGGAAACAAGGTGTACATCTTCAGTGTGGGGGCCTTTTAGACATATCTATATTTTTAGCAATTTACTGTATTTGGGGTTATTAATTGCTTTTGTCTAAGAGTTATGCCTAACTGGATTTTGATTTTCTTCTATTGAACTGTTAACCTTATTGCTGGGTGAAATATGTGTATCAAAATTAAAGTTCAGATTAAAAAAATCAAAGAAGCAAAAAGTCTGCTGGATTTGTTAGATTTGGCATGATGTTGCTTACAAAATACTTACTTTTGATTTTTGCATGTATCTTTCTTGGCTTTAGTCTGGGATCTCCAGATGGAAAGTGTATCCAGCCATCTGAAGAGCAAATGGAGAAGTTACGGGAGCTTCGGCTAACTGAAGAGCAGCTTTGCCAAGCCAAGGCTGAGACAAAAAAAGTGGGGATCTCTTGTGCAAATAAATAGATACATTAAGATGTGCAATTTATATGTCATTAAAACAGATTGAGACAATATGGAATTTCTTATATTGTGGAAATGTAGACATAGAAACAATATATCATTAAAGGGTACTAAAAGAGAGAAGTGAATTATATTGAAGGAAGATGACCCAGCATTTAAGATTACAGTATTCTCCCTGCAACCAGAAAACATTCACTGCTTCTATTATTGTAATATCCATGCCTCCAAGATGACCTTTACATTTTAAAAGTAAATTATTCATGGAAAAAACACTGTTCTCCCTTTCAGGTTAAGTAAATAAAGTAAGATAGCTATAGAAAGTACAGTCTAATATCTGTTTATATCTTGGGCTGCCTAAGGTGCTCATTGCAGAATAAGGTGCTCATTTCAAAAATGAGAGGAACTTCCCTGATGTAACATGTGTCTTTATTATAGAGTCAGCAGAATTTCCAAAATTCCAAAAGAATAGCTGAATGCAAAGAATTGTAGACAGAGATACTCATCCAGCCTTGGCATAAAAAGAAAAACTGAACAAAACTCTGCACAATGAAATGTCAGTAGTATAAAGCAGCTGTTTGAAATCAAATGGAAGATAGACCAGCTGGTGAGAGGGCATGCTTAGAAATTGAAATATAGTTCAGTTAGAGTTTTCTGTTGGTAGAACCAGAATATCTACCAAATAGTATGTTGTCCTTACTGGTATATCTTTTTTTTTCCTTTTCCCATCAAGTCTGAATAACTGGAGACAAATTTTCAATATAAATCAATCTAAAGAAAGAAAAATAAAAAACAGAAAAGGGCTATCTCATAGATCTATAGCCACTTATGGTTTTCTGAATGAAGGCTTTAAATTTAACCCCCTCTCCCTCAAAATTGTGGGGTGTCAGTGTCAATAGCTGAGGTGTATGACAATATTTGCCATCCTCACATATTTAGATGAGAGGAAGTTACGTTCTAAATATGATGAAGTCGCATTTACTCACTCAGACCAGCATCACAAGAAATAAAAATACCCAGTGTGGTTCAGGCTTAATGGGAAAGCACCAATAAATTGTGATGTATGGGAATTTAAAACTATAAACTGAAGCACTGCTTCCTTTTTCCTTTCACACTGCTGGCTTCAGAGGCAACTTCTTAATTGGTTAAATCAGTTTCCTAGTTCTGACATCATATGAGACTGTGGTTTAAGACATACAGAAATTTCTGTGGGCATTATGTGAGGAGAAAAAGAAATACTTGAGCTTGTTCATGTTCCAGGAGATTGGCTTGTCGAAATGACTGTTTCATCTAAATTGAGTTTAAGTTGCCCATTTAAAGCTGCATAAGGCACTCTAAACGCTCTAAATGCCTTACATTCTCTTACAATCCATATCAAATACATATCTCACACTAAGATGGAAGATGGTCCTCTAGGAATAATGTATAAAATCTGGAGGAGTTGGGAGCATTGTCCTAAGGTGTCATCCGTTCTTTGAGCCATGCTGGGCCTTTAGGGATAACAGCTTTCCACTAGACCCGGCATTCCAACTTGCTTTGTAAGACCTGCTGATGTTTACTATGAATGGCTTTAGGAGGTGGTTCTGTTTTGTACCCTAACCTGCAGATCTGTAGGAATTCAAACTACATTCTAAAAGCTGTCTTTACTTGGTCATATTTGTATGTTGTTGGCCACTTTCGATGAAAGTATGGGAATTCATCAATCAGCTTCTTTTGGTTGAGTACAGTTACTCCAGATGAATACTTCAGATAGGACCATTTTACTGTAAATTAATGCAATGGATTTCTGAAACAGTGCTGCAGTGTGGGATTCCGTAGCAAGGTAACAGGAGGAAATTATGCTACCAGAATGCTTGGTATCACTTAATATGCTTACTGATTATCACAAAAATGTTAACCTGCAAATTTGTATCCATTTCTGTCCAGCTGAAGGAAGAGCTATTCCACAAGGAGCAAAGTCATAGCAGAGAAGTGGAAGGAATGAGGCTGGAAGTTACGCAACTAAGACGGGAACTGCATCAACGTGACATCACAATTGCTTCTTCAATGGGTTCTACTTTAAGCTTGGAGCAACAGCTAAAAATAGAGATTGAAAAAGTGGAGCAAAAGGCAATAGAGCACAAGGTAAAATAACTGAATTTTAATTTTTTTTACATTGTAGTACTACAACCTGTAAGACGCCAGGCTTGTCGATCGGAAGATCGCAAGTTCGGAGGTTTGAATCCTGTCCTGACTTCGGGCGTAGAAAGAACACGCTGAGGCTGGAATCAAGCTCTAGTGATTTATTATCCTACTACCCATCTAGACTAACATGAAGTGGCAATGCCCAAAGAATAAGTCCACAAACTTAGGGCGGGACTTTCTTCAATCTCTTGGGAGGGAAACAGAGATTCAGTACTACGCATGCGTTTCCCTTCCTGGAGGGAGCTCCCTCCGCCGCCCGTTATCTCCCTGACAAATCCCTAGCCCCGCGTGACGGAGTGAGCTCCTGCACTCGCCCCAGCTCTTGCCAACCTAGCAATTTGAAAGCATGCAAATGCAAGTAGATGAATAGGTACCACTTTGGTGGGATGGTAACAGCGTTCCACGCGTGTCATGCGGCCACATGACCGTGGAAGTGTCTTCGGACAACGCTGGCTCTTTGGCTAACAAACGGAGATGAGCACCGGCCCCTAGAGTTGGACACGACTGCACAAATGTGCGGGGGGAACCTTTACCTTTACCTTTTACTACAACCTGTTAGATTGAAAATAGTAATGTGAGACTTGTTTTCTCTAGTGATTCCCTTGTTGTACACCCTTTACTGTTTTTGGTAATACTTTTTCAAATTTAGATATAATTACTAAAAACGTCAGAATATGCAAGTTTGGCTTCTCATATTTGAAATAATTTATGATATTAAAGGAGACATGGCTTGATGAGAATAAATAGCCAAAGGGCTATATATTCCCTGCATCTAATCTATACTAACAATTAAAAAAAATTGAATTTATCTCTTAAGGCTATCCTGTCTCAGTTGGAAGCTCTCAGACAAGAAAATCACCATCTGTCAGAAAAGCTGCAGAAGGTAGAATATATTTTGATTGAGCTATGTTATTTCCTTTGATGCAGCGAGTTGCTTGACTGCTTTTTTGTACAGACAAGTATTACTTTTATGTGTTTATACAAAGTTGAAGGTGATTAGATGTCTTTCTCCCCAAAGATAAGGCACTGTATGTATCTGCTGTAGGAAGTAACAGTGAGGTGTAAAGTTGATTAGGAAATTGGCTTCTCAGTATATGCTACAGAGCATGATTTGTTTTTTAAAAAGTTGTAGACAAATGATAAGGTATTATTTTATTTGGTGTGAACACTAGATGTCAGTGCAAGTTCATACTGTAGTCTCAGTGCTCCCCTCTTGATTTCTGCACAGAGAGGGGACATTTTTCCTAAAAAGACTAAAAAGAGAATGAGAGCTTACAAATGTTTCATATTTGGCATGAAAGGAAACTAGGCTTAGCTTGTTTTTGTATCAAGAAATAAGTTACAGAGCAAGAAAAAGAAAAAGAACAAACATTTTACAAAGCTCTGTGTTTTTACACAGCACAAGGATTTTTTTTTTCATTTGAAAATCCAGAATGAACCATTAGAATTTGCAAATATATTGCATTTCTTGCAAACTAATTATAATTGGGTAGGGAGCAGAAACTAACTGACTTTAATAATTTTAATCATTTACCCCTGTAACCATGAAGGAAAAAAAAATGGAAATGACAGTTCAGAAATTCTTTTGCTCAAGGCAAGCATTAAAAGTTACGTCCTAATTTGTGTTTATATTTGTGTTTGGCTTAATAGGATTTTTAAACTCATTGCTGCCTTTGTTGTTTATTTAAGTTTTTATATGAAGCAAAAATATACCAATCATACAGCAGCTTCTACTAAATGAAGTATTAGGTGGTTTTGAGTACCCTCAACAATCAGAGAGCAGTCTCATTCTTTGGATGTAAATTATGAGCTATATAGCTGAAACACATTTAACTCAACTGATTTGTGAGTGGTCACAAAGTGGTCTTGAAGTTCATACTCAATTGAGAGGAATGTGGGAAACTTTTGCTCTGTAGCTTTGATTAGTTCAGATGATGACTCAGACATGTGATTGATTTACCTTCCAATGGGGTTCTTTTCTTAGTAAAAGACTTGTAAATTTCTTACATCTGAAAAACAGAAAATGAACTTTAGGAGGATTTGAGTTTCAGCAAAGAAAACATTTCTTACTAATGTATTTCTATTATTTTAAGGCAAAAAGTACTTCCTTTGCAGAATTCCAGGAAAGTTATAACACTTTAAATAAAGTGGAACTTCAGAATAAGCAACTACAGAAAGAATTAGCAGAAACTAGAGCCAGCTTGAAACCTTCGTCTTGGGTTTCTCAGAGCAAATATGATAATATTGTGCAGCAACTGCAGCATCAGGTGACTGAGATAAAAAATGCAGAGAACAGGTAAGAATTTATATGATTTTGAAAATGGAGATGGTTTTTCAAAAGCCTAACAGCTACTAGATTTTGATTTTAAAAAGTGCTGAAGCACTCTAAAATATATTTTATCTTTTATAATTTCTAGTCATTTCCCATATTTTTATTAACTGTAGGTGAGATTTTATTAATGCTTTTTTTTTTTACATTATTGCCAAACAGGAACAACCTCCTTCCTTCCCTCCTTCCCTCTCTTGTGATGGATAGTTTCTTATGGTAGAAGCAGTTGTAATATATGCCTTTTGAATAGCATAGAGGGTAATTATATTTAAATTTTCTGTGAACTATATTGCCTCCATGTGATTTCTAGCTGTGATTTCAGCACTTAACATTGATAGTATCCCTAAACATTTTTGCAGATTTTAAGCTGAAAATCACTAGTCTGTTGGATCTAACATACTATTTCTAATAAATATACAGTAGAATGCAAGAATTACAGCACAAGCATGAGGAAGAAACGAAAGCACTTCAGGCTAAATTTGACAGGACTGTTCAACATTATGAGGAGGAACTCCAGAGAGTAAAATACTTTCCATGCAGAACACTTCCTCTTTCTAGTACAGCTGCTGGACTACCTCAGCTCAATAGAATAAACAGTGTGGACTCTTTGCCTTACGAACCTCTTGAGAGATCAGATCTTTTGCCACATGAAAACACAGAATTTTCTTACATGGTATCAAGAGAGAGTGAGAAGCATTTTTTACCTTTGGTAAGCATAATAAAATAAGGGATATGCTATTTTCTGATACCACAATCTGTTAGAGCAGAGCTTTCCAAACTGTGTGTCGGGACACGTTAGTGTGTCGGCTGCAGTGTCTAGGTGTGTCGCGGCTGCTGCTGCCTCCGAGCCCTGCCAGGATTCCGCGCAGGTCCTAGTGCCTGCCTTGCTGCCTCCAAACCTGCTGTGATTCCGCACAAGTCCTAGTGCCTGCCTTGTGTCCTGCTGTAAGAGTGTGTCACGAAATGATGCATGTCTAAAAAGTGTGTCACCAACATGAAAAGTTTGGAAAGCTCTGTGTTAGAGGTTATGCATTCCTTTCAGTATGTCTTCTTTGAAATATTTTCTCCCACTAATGCCATGGTACTTCCTTTTCAATCAACACGGACTGGAACAAGCCACGAAGGAAGGATGAGAATGTCTGTAAACCCCAATTCCCAACTATAATAAGTGCAAAGTGTTTTCCAAATACTGAGGAGCAATACTTGTAAATCAAGTGCTGGTTTGTTATTAACTCTGAATTTAGTAGAAAATATGGGACAGGACACTGCTGGGGAAGGGACTGCTGGAGTGAGTCCTAAACCTCAGTAGGTATAGAAAGTGTTTTAACATGAATGTTGGTTGTTTTGCTACAATGAGCAAATTCATGTGCAAAAAAAAAATATGCATGGAATATAAATATTTACCTAAACTGAAGAATGTAACCTGTTGCTTGTATGTACTTTTTGAAGGGTTAATTATAAATTGCCAATGAGATCTTGAATATTTAGCATTCAGTTTTCAAAGTGTATGCTCCCTAAGCCATATGGTTGCTGAGGAATGCCAGTAATTATGAGGAGACTGTTAAAGGCTTGCAGTTGAATCTTATTATTGAGAAGTCTCATAGATTCCAGTGAGACTTGCAGTTCCAGGAATATGTCTCTAAGTTGAAACCTAGATGCCTTAAAAGCCAAATGATAGTTATTATCATTTTCAGTAAAAGTTTTTCAACATGCAACCAAATATTTACTCTTAGTCCAATATTTTTTTCAGACCATAAACACATTAAATAAACGAGCCATTTAAGTGATTTGGCTGTTAAAGAACAGATATACCTTTTAAAATATGTAGATATGAAGATATTTCTGTATCTACCTTCTAAATTGGGATTCCATTTACAGTTAAATCCTTGTACTGAATACAGAAATGAACCCTTGCCTTGTGATTTTCTATTTTCTATTTATTATTATCTCTCTACATCCAACTGTAAGAACAGTGTCCAGCAATACCAATTAACAAAACCAAAAACAATACAGTACAATAAAGCACCATATAGGAGTCAGAAGCAAATCCTTCAAATAATGTTTAAAAAGGTACATATGAATTAGGATGTACTAGATGCCTGACATGTTCCACCGAAAGAGTGCCACAACCACTCTTTGTGGTAATGCTTCATAAACATTTCCCTTTGGACTACAAGCAGTGCCTCCAAAGATCTTAGTGGGTAAGGGTTGATATATCCAGACAGAAGCTAGGAAGCAAATAGGCAACATTCCAGAAACAGTTATAGAGCCTGTTGCAGTAATCTAGGAGCAAGGTTACTAAGACATGTATCACTATGGCCAAGTTATTCTCTAGAAAGGTCTGGAGCTGATGAACCAGACAGAGTTGAAAATATATTGTGAAACTGGTAGTATAGTTCTCTTCCTTCATTGTTTAAATACAGTAGTAAAAATAAGCATTAGATTAAAACTGATTGTTTAGGTTCACAGCCTTGTTGGACATTCTTTTTTTTTTTTAGAGCCCCCTGCCAACTACAAATGTAGGTGTGATTGCTGCAAAGTTCCTGGAAGAAGAAGAAGAAAGATCCCATCATATTTTGGAACGCTTAGATGCACATATTGAAGAATTGAAAAAGGAGAGTGAAAGGACAGTACAACATTTTACACACCCAAAGTAACTTTGTTTCAGGATCTGTGGATTGAAGAGCTATTTCATTTATGCTACTTTCTTTAGAGGACAAGACACAGCTACTGCCCTCAGGAAGTAGGTTTCTCCGCTTTGTCTTAGGGTATTCAGTGGCAGTGAAATCAAGGAAATGAAATTTGTCTGTAGCAAAACATTTTGTCTGATCACAATTATTGCGCTACTACAGAAAACATTTCTAACTGACCTATAGCGTTCTGCTTCCCTAAAGTAAAGAGAGTGCTTCAGGAGGGGATGATGTTGCCACTCTAAGGAGAGCATTTAAACATTTTATGTGTATGTGTGCAGAAATAAAATGACGTAGATACTACTATCTTATTTTAATATGAATGCAAATCATATTGCTGATGATTTGAATATTAACTTCCTATCTGTTTCCAAGATTCCATGAAGTGTGACAAGTGGCCTGAGAAAAGGAGAAAAGAGAATGCCATTTTGCTCCTCTTCTAGTTTTCTCTTCTGGAGTAAGTGAGAGGTGTCTACATTTTTAGAAGCAGTGCATATTTGGTGCCAAGACCTGAGATTACTGCAACTACTATAATGCTGAGTGTTGTTAATAACTCTAAAGAAAGACTTGCTCCAAGAGTACATCTTAATGTACACCTTAGTTTTGCAAATGCTACTGTTTCTATGTAATTCCATTCTCTTTTCAGTTTTCTAATGCTTCTATTTTGCTTGCTAAATTTGCTTTTTATGGCTTCATGCCTCTCTTTGCCAACACTTTAGTTTGACACTGATGGACAGTATGAAATTATACTCAGCATGAAGGCATGCCAAAAGAATAACACAAATTTTGATTTATACTGTTCTGTAGGGATGGTAAATAATGGCTGTCAAAGCACACACAGCATTTTCTTGGGCACGAGGAACAACTCATTTTCAGTCCAGCAGAATTAATGTGCTCAGTGTTTTCTTATATGAGACCACAATGTTGGATTTTATATAATGATCCTGAAAGAAAGAAAACGTGTGCCTGTTGCTTCAGTTATCATTGGAAAAAGACTCCTTGAAAGGTGGATATAGCCAAAGCTGGTGAATGTTGTATCTCTGCCCATAAAGTGCTCTGCAGATTTATTTACAGTACTGTCTTATAACTATTTGTGGTTTACTATGACTTATTTTACATTCTCTTAAAATGTTAAGTGGATGTGTAGGTAGAAAGGCTTCAGGTTGGCTTCCTTCTTCTTGTCTCCTGGGACCCAGGTGAAAACATATGATCCTATTTTCTGTGCTTTATAAGTGCAGAAACTTGGCAACAGCTTTGAGATAACTAAGGAAGTGCTGGTATAGCCCAAAGGAGGCAAGTCAATATAGTGAGGAGAGGAAGTGGGGAAAGAAGAAGGAAGCGAAATTGCCATTAGGGAAGCTGTGAGCCAGTCCACAGAGAGAAAGCAGGGAAGGAGTCCATGCATTCTGTCTCTCTCTCTAAACAAATGAATATTTTAATGTGCATATGTGTGAAGAAAAGTTAATTGCTGGAATACCTTGGGGGAAAATGGGAATAAATAGGGACTGTTAGAAGGTGGAGTGGTCCTGAAAGAGAGGGGGGAAATTTAAAGATATTTGGGGCTTATGCTTTTTAGGCAACTTATTTGTCTGTTAGTTTCTACCAATTGCCATTCTGTGAAATGGGGTTTTTAAAACTGCTCTCAATCCCATTTTGTGATGACACTCATGAGCTCAAAGAGGACAGAGCCACTCCTCAGTTGAAGCTTGTTGTTTGAATTGGATAGAACTATGTCAAGTAGAAGAAGAGTGTGTGGGCTGCATTGTCATGCTTCAGACAAAAGGTATATTTGGAAGCATAGAGTAGTAAAGACAGAAGAATTTGAACACTCATCATTTTCATTTATTGGAGAGTGAAATTATCCAATCCTCTACTCTCATAAATCCCACGAAGGCCACTAAAAATGTATGCTTCTGGGAGAGGAACCTAGGGAAACCCACTTAACTTTAGGTTGTGAGATATTACTTCAACTCTCCACTTAAAGCAATGTGATTGGAGAACTCCTGTTAAAATAATTAGTGGAAGCTAGAGCTATATCTCACACAACTGCACTTGTTTTTCCCTGCCCTGTCAGTTTCCTTACATGGAGAGTCTAGACAGAGTTATACCATGTTTCCCCCAAAATTAACTCTTTATGTTTCTGAATTGCCAAAATAGACTTGGCTAGTTTTGAAAGAACCTCTGTATGGTCCAAGCATCCACTAAATCAGTGCTTTCCAAAGTCCCGCCATTGGCGACACACCAATGGCGGCGGTGCGCACGGCGGCGGCAGCATGCACAGCGGCGGCCTCATGTTTCGCGCTAAAACCCGGAAGCGCTAATGCCATGCCGCCGCAGGGGCAGTGGCGACGCGCCATCAGCACTTCCGGGTTTTGTCGCGACACACAGTTTGGAAAGCTATGCACTAAATCTATCTGAATCAGCTAGATTTTGATTAAAGATTTGGCTAAAACAGGATATATAATTAATACATTGGGGAAGAAAACAGTACTCTTAAAGAATATTCTTAAAGTATATTCTTTTACAGTGGAAAGACAGTGTCACATGGATTTTCAGTCTTAAATTGAAGATAGGTATTTACTCTGCATATGAACTGGCTTTTAATTAATGTAATGGAAAACCAGATAGTATTACCCCATGTGGTCAAGTTTAATGCTTTTCCATTTATTTTTTTTGTCTCCTTCTGTATACTAATATATAAAAAAGCACACATACCTAGGGTGTGAAATAAAATAGTGCATTGGGATCCTCTGTTCCCCTCTATTATGGTCAGTGCAAACAGTTTTAAGCTAAAACCTGATTTGGATATTTTAAAACTCTGTATTTTGCCATACTTTATCCCAAATGATTATAAAATTATTTGTGCCTTTGTGTGTGTGTGTGTGTGTGTGTGTTTACTGTATGTGTGCCTTCAAGTCAGTCTTGACTCCTGGCAACTGCTCCATGCAGTTTTCTTGGCAACTTTTTAAAAAGTGGTTTGCCATTGCCTTCTTCCTAGGGCAAAGAGAAAGTGACTGACCCACTCAGGTGGCTTCATGCTACATCAGGACTACAACTCACAGCCTCCCAGTTTCTAGCCTGGTGCCTCTAACCACTGCACCAAATTGGCTCTCATGCCTTTGCTGTTATATGTATTTTCCAGGAATTAAGAAGCTAGTTTTTATGTTCTTGAGAAACACTTGTTTCCAAGTTGTTTCTTAGAAAGCCAGTTGTAACAATAGTGATGTCAAGAACCTGAGACAGTTCTTTACTTTGACACAGCAGTCTGTTTCAAATGGTCAGTAACTCAAAACTAAAAAAAAATGTGCTAAGAAGTTGGAATTCCTGCTGTTTGCTTTTCCATATAATGTACAGTAAATTGTGGATATGGTTGGCTAAGGATAAGTAAAATGGGAGATACATGTAGCTTTTGCACTATACCATCAAATCCTTGGACTTGATATGTGTTGTATTTATTTGTCATATTTATATCCTGCCCATCTCCCCCACAAGGAGGGACCTTGGGCGGTATAACAACACTTGGATGTGGAGAAAGGTTGTATATCTTGAAGCATGATGGCATAGCTGGTGCAGACACCTGAAGTACTTTTATCTGTAGCTACCAGGTTATGCCTTGAGAATGTTGAGTGTTTCTTTGGAATGAATAATCAGACGGTATTAACAGTTTATAATTAATAGAGTTGGAGGGGAGTTTTGTTTTCAAACCCAGACTTTTAATAACTCTATTTTGCTTGAGCCTGGCATGCACGTTCTATTTTACATATTAGGTGATCTTGCTGCTCAAAATCATGGCATGACCTTGGGGCAGTTTTTTTTCACTGGACTCAAAATATCATGATACTGAAAGATATTCTCTGGGCTTTACAATGTAGCATATTTAGCAAAACTGGAGGAGGAGGAGGGGCCTGAAGAGATTATGGAGAAACACTGGAATGCCCAGCAGTATTTTCACTTGAGATCCCTTTTGTACTAGTCATACTTATGTCCAGAAAAATCCATGTATTGAATTTGTGTAACAAAGTGTGTGCAGTTTCATCTCAAGACATATATAAAAGAAATAGGGGGAGGCATACATATTAGCCATCCTTGCTGTTCTAGGGATGTTGCATGCATCACAATTGATTTGGGTATATTTTCAGAACTAGAATAGGAGATGACTTGTGGGCCACACACAACCCCCAGCCCCTTTTTCCTTTCAGTCCAATGGAATGTTGGCAAGGAGTGATAAAAAGGAAGGCTAGATATGGCTGGGAGAGCCAGCTTGGTGTAGTGGTTAAGGCATCAGGCTAGAAACCGGGAGACTATGAGTTCTAGTCCCACCTTAGGCACAAAGCCAGCTGGGTGATCTAGCAGGCAATGACAAACCACTTCCGAAATCTTGCCAAGAAAACTGCACGGACATGTCCAGGCAACACTGACTCAAAGGTGCGCGCACACACACACAGTATGGCGGGGGGCTGTAGAGAAAACAAAAATCCAGAAAATATTCTCTCTGAATCCTTATGGGAGAGGAGCAGAGCAGTGAGTTGGAATGTTGGCAGATTTTCCATTCTATGCCTTCTCCCTTCTGGTGATATGACTCAGAGCAGCTCGTAAACAACCTTTTCTGTGCTTCCCTGGTATATACATACACAGACACCTAAACGTAACACCATGTTATACAGGATAAAAAAATATGGGCATCTCCTGTGGCCACCACTGTTAATGGGGGTGAAGAGAATTCCAGGAATTCTTTGCATGCTTTCCTTACTTTCTTTACAAGATCGCACTCCTGAAATTCATTGGCAAAGAGCCAAAATCTGCAAAAAGAACCCCTCTAGAATGATTTTCTGTAGGAACTTTTTATTTTTTAAACTAAAATTTTGGTAGGTGAATGCTGCTTACCTCTACCTTGAATACTGTCAACCTCGCCTAATGTGCTTCAAATTATATTTTGTTGTTTCTTACATGGGGTTCAATTACGCTTCCAAGTTAGGTTTCTGCAGTGTTTCCCTGGACTACCTCCAGTGATTATGCACCAAGTATTATAGTTAGAAAAATCCATTCCCAGCCTGGTGTCCTCCAGATGTGTTTTAACATAAGCCCCAGAATTTCTACATAGCACCAAATTCTTTGCCTTTTTCAAACTGAAAGTTGCGGTCCCATCACACATGAAGAATGCCAGGTCGGGAAAGCCTTATTAAAGTAGTAGTGAGGACAGGCTTGAAAACAGTGATGGTATCTTTCCATAGCAGTGGTCATCTTCTGCCCTGTCCCTGAATCTGTAGAACATGGACTGCAAATGGGTCTACTTGCTTGTGTCACTTTAAATACTGATAATGTCTGTTTAAATACTTTAATGTCTGTTAGTGACATCTGAGTAACAGAGCAAGAAAAATGGCTTATTTGACAAGAGCTTTTTGTGTGAATCTATAGTTCTTGCAAAACTGTAATAAAGCAGTAATAAAATAAGTGGCTTTTCTAAAATGAATTGCTAGTATTTCCTGGCTGAGACAAGGAATCCATACAGTTCTCTGAATGTATGAAACACATAATCAAAAATTAATGTTACAGCACTGGAAGACATCCAAGACCATTTAAATAAGCTTCCACATCATATTTCATTAGATAAAGTATTTTAAGAAAAATCTGCAAAATGCGGTCAGTTTGATAGTACAATAGATTGGATAAGCTATAACTTCTATTAAAAGATTTGTTTTTTGATTCAGTAAAACCGTAGATTAAGTTTTAAAAGGATTTCTATATAAATGGGGCGCCTGTTTCAATAATAGCTTTATGTATTTGTTTAATTGTGTACTGATCAAGTTTGTCTTGGGTTATCCTGAGGTGCTTCAGTGTCAGGCTGTAGTTCATGAAGTAGCACTCCCCAAAGCAAATAATTTTTTAAATAGTTTACATAGAGATAGGTGATTCTTATTAAAAATGTTAGTTGGGTGCTACAGCCCAGTGAATAAAAACTAGCATTTGATTGCATTTAAGATCTGGTGTAAAACTTCTCAGTATTGTTTTATATTTGTAGGACAATGAAGTGTACACAAGAAAGCTTACATTATAGTCTTGTAAAAACATGTTTCTTCTTCATGTTTCTTCCAATTCTGCAGCCACTCTTGTATCGACAGTCAAAAATGTGGGTCTTTTTCTCTCCTTGGCCCAACATGAGTTCTAGAATGCTCCTTTGTTATACATGATAATGTTGAACATATCCTTTCAGAATCAGTGGTCACATCTCAAAATTATGGCAAGATGGGTGGGAAGATGTGTGTTTAAATGCCTCTTTATATGCTAGGTACCTAAATGATTTTGCTATGCTGAAATTATTAATATGGAAAAGTTTTGCCTGATTTTTTTTATGAGTAAGTTACATTTTATATAAACCTCACACATCATATAATATCAGTGAAAAGTCTCAGGGGATGGAGGTTGATCAAGTTAAATTGTTTTGCTGCTGCTTCAGTAAGATGAATATTGTCATCCAACAGCATGAAATAAATTATTCAGAGTTGAATGGATTATAGATAGATCACATATTGTGCATGTGGGCAGATGAGAAAGGTTCAAGTGGCCTATTACTGTGACTCAACTTTATATTTCAAAATATGTGAGTAAAATTTGTGGTTAGCATTCTCCAACACCATCACATATATCTCTGTGCATCCAGAAGTGCTGCAGGATCCCTCCCAGTAGCCATCCTTACTAAGAGATAAGGGGCAGGTTTTTTCACATTGAACAAATGCTTTGGCAATGCTGTGAAGTTTAAGTTTGAACTTGATGTTGTGATTGGCTGGTAGCAATGCAGCTAAAGGTTCCACTAGTTCATAGCTTTCTGCCCACTTGCTATAATTCTGGGGGAACATTGGCCATTTGACCTTATTGTTTGGGCAACAGATGAGGTAATTAAAGATATAGTTATAGTTACCAGGATCTGACTTCTTCTTAGCAAAGATTTTGAAAGCAAAATTCCCAGCATGCGGAAGATGGATCTTAAAGTTTACTTGGTTTCCTTGGCATTGTTGTAAGATATGCCGTCTTCCCACATCCTCACTGAGGCTTACACTGTCTGAATGCAGTGAGGCTAAAATGCTCAAGTCTTTACTAAGGATGAAGCTGAGGTCGCAGCAGCCATCATTAGTATGAATAACTGGACCTTTTTGTGAAGGTCTGAGGATCCCTTGTCTCTCTGTGAACCAGCTAGGCCCAACTGGTTGATGGAGTTCCTTTGGGAAACAAACATTCCTGTCTACAGAGCTGCATTCAATGTTGTATTCTAGGACACAGATGTAAACGTCTTCAGAGCCTTTGGGCGGTTTGGCATAGATCTGCAGTTTATGACTCCCCATCTTCTGTGGGTATAGTTCCAGATTCATCCCATTCCTCTTCAAAGTCATCAAGCTATATTCCTTTGCCCCTTTCAGTTCAAACATGAACAGCATTGGGGAACGGCTCTCCACCACTACTGTGACTTTTCCATTTACTGTGACATGCAAATATAGAAAGCTGGTTAGAATATGTCTTATTACTGAGAAACACAAATCAATTCAAAAGGCCTTTAGAAACTGATCTGAAGAATGGAATACCCAGCTTTACTGTCAGTCACTTTGGCAGTGAAAGGGAGAATATTGTAGTTGGCTGGTTAGAATTTGTCAAAAACCTCTGTCAAATCCAAACTCAGAATAAAACAGCAACAGGGTGGAGGGCAGGGAGATTTCAGTTTGGGGACTTGTTTGCTTCTATTTTATTACTAGTGAAATAGAACTGCTCATCATTCTGAGGCAAGATAAAAGCAGATGTGGCTTTTACTTATGGTTGCTCTGCCTGCCCTTTAACCTCAACGGCTTAGGAGCTGTTGGAGTTCAGAGAAACCTAAGAGAGTGCCAAAGAGAGAATTCTGAAATGAAATTCTTTGTACAGTTAAACTGCTGGATGACACTGAAGGGATCAGCTGGGAACATCTGAAAACCAATGAGCTAACATGCACGTATAAAGCACTTGTATTCTGAGCCTTTTTCTTTTTGTGCTTTCTTTTGAAACTGGAATATTAAAAAAAATTCTAGGGACCCTTTCAGTCTAATTACGTAGTGGCGTTTTGAACTTGGCATAAATTGTACTTGGCATACGTGCAGAAGTGAGTACGACTGCAGAAATGTGAGATCCACAGGTTAGTTCCAGCAAGCTAATCTTTTAAATGTAATTAAAAATCACCCTCAGTCTTAAACTTCACTGTATTTTTTCCTTGTCCCAAAAGCTGGAAATGTTACATCTAATAGTAATACTGGCATGTGGCAAGAAGCTGTATGATTGTACCTGTCTGAATAATTGGTGTTTCTGGATGGGCCACCAGCAATCCCATCTTGTAAAAGTCACTCTTGTACAGCACGTTATTTTCAAACTCTTTTAATGCCACAGTTGGTTTAAGTAGCTGCCAGTTGTTGTTGTCTGGAAAATGATTATTAATAAAGAGGGCAGGGTGGGTGAGGAAATAAAGTTCATCGTATCTAGAACAAGAAGGGAGAGGTCAGAATGTTATTGGCAACATATGCTATTCCTCCCTGCCCCCGCCCCACCCCCACCCCCCAGCACACCAGAACCAGAGGCAGCTGCACCTGAAGGTAAACTTGCTGCAACAGTCATCAACCGAGCCGCTCCCCCAAGTATTGTCCACCAAATGCCACCTTCCATCAAGGTAAACCGCATTCCAGGCATGGTCGTACGCTCCTTCAAAGGTCTGCCCCATTCTGTAGCCATAGCCTTTAGAATAACCAGATAAATTCATGCAGTGTACCCCTGCAATGCTGAGGGAAGATAAGAATGAGTCCTCAGGAACTAAACGTGTGTATCTTGGAAAAATGACGTTCTTTTATAATCATTGCTGATTCCCATGAAGCGTTCCCAAGAAGATGGCTCCTTTCTTGCATTACTCTTACTGTTAGAATAATACATGGGAGCATTTTCTTGTTGATAGCGTGTTAGATACCATGTTGCTGTGGGAAGATACTGTTTACTGTATTAAGGAGCTGTACACTATTTTGTGATGCATTGTTCAATTGCTCCAAAAGGCTTGCATATGTGAAGTCTCTGACAACATCAAGTTGTGATTGGTTTTTTGTTTGTAAGAAAAAAAGGAAGTCCAAGAGTCTTTTAAAGACTGGTGGAAAATGATCTGGTTACTTCACATAAAAGGTAAAGGTTCCCCCCGCACAGTTGTGCAGTCGTGTCCGACTCTAGGGGCCGGTGCTCATCTCCGTTTGTTAGCCGAAGAGCCAGCGTTGTCCGAAGATGCTTCCACGGTCATGTGGCCGGCATGATGCACGTGGAACACTGTTACCTACCCACCGAAGTGGTACCTATTAATCTACTTGCATTTGCATGCTTTCGAATTGCTAGGTTGGCAAGAGCTGGGGGAGTGCGGGAGCTCATTCCGTCACACGGGGCTAGGGATTCGAACCTCCGAACTTGTGATCTTCCAATCGACAAGCCTGACGTCTTACCCACTGAGCTACCACGCCCCCTATTTTATTTTAAAGACTGGTGGAAAATGATCTGGTTACTTCACATACTGATCACCTAATATCTTATAAAACCTTTTCTATTGTAACAATTTTCTACATAGCAAGGGAGTTCAAGTGCAGTATGCAAAGATGCACTTCACAAATTTTTTTGTATAAATACAATGTATTCATTTGGACATGCCACATCCTGGTTAGATCACTATAATGTGCTTTCCCTGGAGCTATCTTTGCAAGTATTATGGAAGCTACAGCTGAACCAGAATATGGCTGTTATGTTTCTGATGGAACCTGTCCATTTAAGGCTTATTTATGTCATACTCTGCACAGACAGAATGATCTGTGCAGAAGTAAGCCAAATGATCTGTGCTTGAAGTAAGCCAAAAGTTTATAGAAATACAAAAAAAAAATCAAAGGGGGAAACAAAAATCTCAAGGAATCCAACAACATTCCCATGGTGGATTGTGTATGTTCTGTGGCCAGGAAATACTGATTAATGGAGGAAGAAGCTAGAAAGCCAAAGCTTCCACAGTTTGGAAGGACCCAGTGTGTAGAGCTGACCTAACCAAGTTCTTTTTACTGTTAGCAATTAATGGGTAAGAAACAAGTGTCTAGCAAAGGGATGTGAAGAGCGCTCTCAGCTCCAACAAAGCCAGTAGCTTGAGCAGTGTGATGGTAGATGAAATTAAACTTGCAGCAACATAGATTTAAAGAAACAATTGGAATTGATTGCAGACACTGATACAATCACTGCAGACAGTTCAGTAAAAGCATCTGCTCAATGCACGGAGATGATTAAAAGCAAATAAGATGTTAGCCTGTGTTTCAAAGGGGAATAGAAAATAGCCTGGAAAATGCTACAAATTACAATGATATTACATGAATGGCATGACCTTCCCTTCAATACTGTAGACAGTTTTGGTTGCTTCAGCTGAATAAAAGAAATTGAGAACAAACAAAAAAGAATAAAACTACAAAGGCCTGTGGAAAGTGCAGGAGGAGTAGAGGGATTTCAGTAAGGCATGTGGATAAATGAGATAATTGGCAGTGATAAACCATGTAGCTAGAGACAAGATAAGTCTATATAATCAATGAAAGAAGCAAACGGTCACTTGGTTGGCTGGTTCTTTCCTATAATATCTCTTTCTGGGTCACTGCTAGAGTCATAACTGATTTAGGATTAAACTGCTGAGATATAAACATTTTTGCACATTTCCATTTTCCTTTGCCAAGCTGGTACTTTGTTTGCCAGTTAGAGTTGCCCTTAGTTAATTAACTTTGCTGTAGCAAATTGTAGAGTTGCCAACCTAGACAGCTGTCTGAGTCAGCAAAGCTCTGGAATTTGGGGCATCTTCTGTTTCAAATGCCAAACAGGCAGTTGAATGTTTTTTTTAAAAAAAACAAAACAAAACCAGTATTGTAATGAGCTGGAGAAGGAAATTTATAATATTTACATCAACAATAGAAGTTGATGGTGTCTTGTCAAACCTGTATTTTTCCACAGCTATTTTTGCATTAATTACTGGAACAAGGCAGTAAATTACTTTCTAGTGCTCGGATCCTTCAGAAAATTTATTATACTCCCTGACTGCTCTTTGTCTCCCAACTGTAGTCAGATTCTTGCAGGCCTGCCAAGTCAAGCAGCTGTTTCAGCAGAGACCCTACCACCACAATGTCAATGCTCTTGAAATTCATTCAGCATTTAAGTTAAAATGTATGAGGATTTTAAACATCAGGAAATGTAATGGGCAATCAAAATCTTAGATAGAAGAGATTATTCACATGTCTGGACATTAAACATCCTTCACCTAAGTTCTATTAAATAAGACAAGCTATGCTCTCCATTGACTTTCATATAACGAATGACAGAAAGAAGAATGAGAGCTTTTTTGCAACATCAGAATTTGCTCCATAACCATTAGAACTACAGTTATAGACCATGGTTACAGTTAACCATGCTGCTGCTGTCATTACAGGTGAGGTTCCACAATGATTCCAGTTAGGATCCTGGTGACCTAACAAATGTCATGGTATCCAAGATCAAGCAGATAGCAAGCAATGCTCTCCTTCACCATATGCCCTCCTACTTTGAGATGGGAGGTACTAAAAGTACTTCGACATGCAGAAGGAGTAGAGTTTCAAGTGCCATTTGTTACAGTTTGGCATGGAAAAATAAAACTCAGCAGCTCTATTTTACCTTGGTTTTTTTAATGAGATAAATGCATGAGGGCACAACCCAGTCCTACCTCAATCTAAGGGAAAAGATCTATTTAACACAGCAACTTTATTTCTCATGAAAATGTAATTAGAGCATTACTAAATTTCATATTGGGTAAAAAGTAGACATGTAAGTGGAACCTACTGAAAATATATAATTGTCTTTCATGGTTTTTCTTCATCTGTCTGTGCCCCAATATGTTCCTGCTTTAGTGAGTTTTAAGACTTTATTATGTAATTCCAACAAATCGGGGATCACATAATAAATGTAACCCAAATTGGCTCAGGAGTGTCATCAAGGACAAATACAGCTCTTGCGTTGCCTTCTTGAATTGAGTACAATGAGGAAAAAAAACATATCTGCTGGCAAGGAAATTAATTTAAAGCTTCCTTTCTAATTGTACTGATCTAGTAATTTTAGTGTTCACCAGCCATACATGGAAAGGCTTCTCCTTGATCCCTCTGCCCATGAATATCTGTGGTAAAATGTGAATATAGATTTATTTTCAGTTGTAACTGATAGAATAGATTACTAACCTGCATTCAGACATGCATATAAATGTTATAGTTGTTAATAGAAATTGTAAGAATTTCAACACCTCAGTATGCATCTTCAATATTTTGCTGCAAGTAGTTATTTAACTTCCAGGTGACTCAGTCTTATCAAGAGTGCATTGACTCAGTTGATCAAAATGATTTTAAAATGATATTTGATAATTTGTTTCATAATGCCAGAGATTTTGCCTTGATGAACTATTTTTTGTAAATATCTTTCCAGGCTTTGGATGTCAGTTATTAATTATATGTTTATTTCCAATGAATAAAGACTGTGTTGGAAGAAAACCTAGTTCAATATTAAACTAAGAATTTGAGGACAGTATAAAAATACAGGAAGGGGTGTGGTGGCTCAGCGGGTAAGACGCCAGGCTTGTCGATCAGAAGATTGCAAGTTCGGAGGTTTAAATCCCTAGCCCTTCGTGCGGAGTGAGCTCCCGCACTCGCCCCAGCTCTTGCCAACCTAGCAATTCGAAAGCATGCAAATGCAAGTAGATGAATAGGTACTTCGGTGGGTAGGTAACAGCGTTCCACGTGCGTCATGCGGCCACATGACCGTGGAAGCGTCTTTGGACAAAGCTGGCTCTTTGGCTAACAAACGAAGATGAGCACCGGCCCCTAGAGTCAGACACGACTGCACAACTATGCGGGGGGAACCTTTACCTTTACAGAAATACGGAGCTTTCAGTGTGATGTCTAACTTCAAAAAAGCGGATCTCCCATCAGTTTGATTTCATAAAACCAAATTATTAGAAAAGTCTTACGTATGGATAGCATGGCCTCTTTCTTAATACACTTACTTGCATAGCCTAATTCTATCCCTCTGCCTTACCCATAAAATGGAGAGTGGGTGCTTGCTCACAATTCTTTTCTTGCAGGCAAAGGCTACCTGGGGTGTGCTATACCCTTCAGACCTTTTTTTTTTTTTTGACCTTCAGATATCCAGAAAAACAGTACCTCTTCTAACTAAATTATCTCCATATACACATCTGCCATTATGTTAATACAATGTGAGTTTCAGCAGATGGTGCAAAATAAATTATGTTGGTGAAGAGTGATAAGCAAAATTGACCTTTCTAGGACTTGCTGCCATTCAACAACACAGGTTCAAAATGATGTTTCAAATCCCTGCTAGGTGTAAATGGAGATAAAATTGATACACGGGCGATTAAGCAACTGAATAGGGTCAAACATTTCTGAACTTGATGTACCTGCACATTTGTTCAAAGAGCCCAGCGTATCCCTCACAAATGCTCTTTCCACTCTGAAGGACATCCTGAGGCTTGTAAGACTGATTCTCTTTATTATGGAAACCTACAACATCATATTCTGGAGGAACAATGGAACAAGTAATATGTAAAACAAAACAAGCAATGTGAAGTTACAAAAGCTACTGTACCCTAGAGATATCTATTAGTACTCATTCCACTGTAGACCATGCAGGCCTATCCTAAATAGTGAGTGGGTAAAAAGCTAAAAAGTACAAGAGATATTTCCTGCATAATTATCAGCCTTTGAAGCTTACTAGCTATAGTAATAAATGAGACCTTCAATTCTGGTTTATTTCTAATTTTTCCAACCATAGGTTTTATTTAAGTTTCCAACTCAGCTTTAGTCTGCACATATGCTTTTTGTATGCATTTCTCTTAAGGTTTTGTACACATATTTTTCATCACATATTGTTCCAAATATTTTCCTGAATAAAATACATTGAAAATTTTGCAGAACTGATACAGCAAGAACTCGCTGAGAGAAAAGTTGGAATATCTCAGAGAAAGGCAATATTTTATATATGTTTCCTGATGATAGGCAATTCTTGGAAAGGTATCTGAAAATAGATACTTCCTTTGAATGATGATATCTATATTTTTCCCCAGAAGGTAGGTACTCTAGACCCGTGGTTCCCAACATGAGCCATATAACCGCCCCCCATGGGCCATTACATATTTATAGGGGGCCACCCAAACTTACCTACCAGGCATATGATCAATTTGTCATAATCCTCACATTTCATTCTGTATGCTAATTTCAGCAGCATAAATATTGAAAATTACTGCAGTTTACAATAAATATCTACAGTATCAACTAACAGCAACTATGAGGGAGTCACAGAGATAAATGGGTCTCAAAAGGGGGCCATGAGAACCCTGTCCTAGGCTACCAGGTACCCCTTAGTCATATATTCCCATTCTAGGCTGACCACAGAACAGCAGGCATGAATACAAGGCAAACAATAAACAAACCTTATCCACAAATTTCATAGAAAGACCGCTTACCAATGTGGTGGCATATCCACATCCAAATGGCCCTAACTTTCTCCAGATCAGTACATGCTACACGGAGCAAGGTTTGCACTAACTCTTCCACACTTCCCTTGGCAGTCACCTATAATTTAAGGATGTTAGATTGCATGGGATTGTCTAATTTGAAGCCAGCAGTCAAATTAGCCTTCCTTCCCTAACGCTCAGTTCAGAAAGTCCATCTCTATTGGTTCCTAGTGATCGGTTTCCTTGCATCAAAGAAAACACCAAGCTTACAGTTTGGCTTAGGATAATTTTGGGGGTGAAGGGAGAGCTTATATATTTGTACGGGAGCCTAATTATCAAAGTATAAGATAGTCAGAGCAGGGTTTTCCTTAGTCCTGCTATGCTGTACCTGACAGCTGCCCATGTCTCTTTTTTTTTTAATAAATTTTATTGAGTTTTAAAATACATATTAAGAGTTAAAGCAGAAAAAAGAAATACTCTGGTTTCTCTTCAGATCGTATAAATCTTTTGCCCTTTTACAGCCGCCCATGTCTTAAACAAGTTTCAACGACACTGTCAGGTAGGATTACTCTCTTATTTTATGTATACAGTTTGCTCAGGCTTGAGTAGCTATAACTGATTCCAGTTCAATTATTTCCTTTCACAATGTATCCTTATTGTCAGCCAGAATGGCTCAGCCCTCAGGGTAAAGATGAGATTTTATTACTCTATAATTTTCTCTATCAGCTGATCAAGACTATGTTCTAAAAATCTGGAAGCTGCTTAATCAGAGGCATTTCATCCTGGATTGCAAATGTATTTGTAATAAACACTTATCAACTTGTTTTTGAGTTGACAGTGTGATTTGGTTTGTGAAACTGGAAATAAATCCTGGAAGTCTCCTTAAAGTGAGACATCCGAGGAATTTAGAGGGAAAGAAAAAGTGTTTGATAAGACTTGAGATATTTCTGAAAAGGCTTCAATTGTCTTGAGACTTTAATGATAAAAACTGATGCAAATTTGAGGATTCTTAGGGAGGAAGATCAGAGAAATTTCTAGGGAAGTAACATAATGACATAATGACAGAGTACATCATGGGAAGGCAAAAAATGCCAAGTTTGATCCCTAGTATCTTCAGTTAAAAGGTTGGAGAGCAGGGAAAATCTTCAATTACCTATCGTGACCTGCTAACAGATGGGGCTGGTGTACAGTGTTCTTCAGCTTTCCAGTCTCAAGATAGCAGAAACTGTGGAGACCTGCTGTTCGTCAGCACTGTCTACACAAGGATAGATGGGCAAAGAATTTTAGCCTGTTCTAAGACAGTTTCTTGTATTTCTAAAAATTAGCAACATTATTGGGAAATGGTTGGCATTTTATATAATTAGGTCTGAACTCACACATTTATTTCAAAGATCCCTTCATTAAGATGATCCATGTAAAACATGTTGGACTTCAATTCTTATAAACTCTTTTTGGCCACACTTATTAGGAATAATGACAGGAAAAGATCAGCACATTTAGAGAGCACCAGATGGGGAGGCTTGCCTGGATCCATCAAACTTCCAATGGAACATTTATTCTATCCATCTCTCTCTCTCTCTCTCTCTCTCTCTCTCTCTCTCTCTCTCTCTCTCTCTCTCTCTCATCTATCTCTCTATCTCTCTATCTCTATCTCTCTATCATCTATCTCTCTATCATCTATCTATCTATCTATCTATCTATCTATCTATCTATCTATCTATCTATCTATCTATCTATCTATCTATCTATCATCTCACACTTCTAAAGCAACTGCACCACTCAAGGTGGTATGCACAAGTCTGCTTTTGAGCAGCCTTTCTCTATGGAAATCCAGCTTCCACTGGGCTGCCAATACACATTTAGGACTTGAATGAGTTTGCATTTCTCTTCAAGAAGTGGAAATGATTTCCTTAAGATAACTGTGGAAGAATGAGGTCAGTATAGAATAGGAGACACGTCACAGGAGCACAAATACAGATACAATAAAGCTCTAAAGATTAATCACTTGTGTTCTATACTCCAGGTGGAACTTGTCTGAGGGAATCAAATGAGCAATAGATTGCAGCCATCGGATCTCAGCAAATTGTATTTTATAATTTGTTATAAATCTGATGACTGCAGCACCAATTTTCTACAAATCTCTCAGATACAACGTAATTCCCAGGATCCACCAAATATTATAAATTTGTGCTACAGATCAATTTACTTCCATTTTTCTCCAAAACAGTTTGTGTGTATGTGTGTTTCTAATTCAGTATGTACTGTACCTGGATTATCAGCTTATCTATTAACAGCTGTATAACTCTTGACTGTCAGACATGCTAGTAATTTGAACACAAAACAGAATTATTCAAATAACAATATATTGTACAGAGAGCAGTTATTCACTCACCATAATTTAAAATCGCTGGAAAACTAAATAACTAAACAAGCATTCCATAATATTGCTGGAAATAAATAACACCAGAACCTATGCAATGGGGTAGACAGTAATATATATCTAGGGCATGGGTTCCAGAAAGGGTGGAAGCTCCGAGGCATGCTGTTATGACTTTCAGGATTTATTTACCTTTTTTGCATATGCATCCAATTTTTCAAACTGCTTCAGGTCCAAAGGCATGGATTTTAAGCACGAGTTGTCCCATGGATAAGCTGGAAATAAACATGCAATCAGGAATAATTAGGGTGACCAGATACAGAAGCTCTGCCCTCTTCTGCATTTGGTCACCCTAGATTAATTATTCTGGAAAGAACAAGATATTTCTAGAAGCCAACAACCTAATTTAAATCTA
Organism: Charina bottae; assembly: GCA_023362775.1. Taxonomy (NCBI): domain Eukaryota; kingdom Metazoa; phylum Chordata; class Lepidosauria; order Squamata; family Charinaidae; genus Charina; species Charina bottae. The sequence continues at coordinate 34,167,096 of JALMGJ010000005.1, forward strand.
ATTTAGATCTATAATAAGGATATTATATACTTCAGGGTTGAGGTGGATAGATAGATAGATAGATAGATAGATAGATAGATAGATAGATAGATAGATAGATAGATGCTCATTGTATCTATCTATCTATCTATCTATCTATCTATCTATCTATCTATCTATCTATCTATCTATCTATCTATCTATCTATCATCTCCCCATCTCCCATCTGGTGCAATATATATATATTGGCTTACTGTATTATGTTAACACAACCAAAAACTACATAACAGCTTAAAGAACATAATTAACAAGACTTAAGAGATGCCTGGAGCAAAAATAACAGAGGACTAGGCACGAGTATGACCAAGCAAGGGTACATGCTTATGTTTATGTAAACTGTGGCAATAAGAGCAATGAAGCAAACACGTGCACTTCTCCATTTATAATGTGTCTGCAGATTTGTTCAGAGGCCCTGCTTAGGACAAGGTGGATGAGATAACACTCCCCCAGGCTGACATACTTGTGAGATTTTGTCTGCAAATAATCTCATTCATATTCACTCTGGTTAGATGCCAGCTAAGCAGAATTGGTTTAGGTGATGGGGGCTATGTCTTGCAATGTTGCTGCAAAGTCAATATTACAGCAAGCAAGTGCTACTCTAGATAGGGACCAGATGCAAAATATGAACACATCTCCTGCTTGAATTTCCTGATTAGCATCCTGTTTCTACAACTTTATAAAGGAGACAGGGACCCTGCAGTCTTATTCACCTAACTACCCTACCTTGTTTCTGAGCTAACAAGGAATCTTGTTTTATTCATGTGTTCTTCTGCAGAGGCTCAATCACAGTTGCACAGTTGGCACAGATAGCGCTGTTGCAGAGATGGCTGGACCTGGGCTGGACTTGTAAAAACACAATCTAATTCAGTAGTTGGGATCCATGCTACTTTTAGAGAGCAGCCATCCTGAGAATTACCCAATCTCATGAGTTTTTAATATTATTTTCTAAGATCTCATGAGATAACCTCACATTGTCCCAAGATTACAGTCCTCTCACATGTGATTTAACTATCACACCAGATTTGGGCTGAATTTAAAAAATGGTTGTGTGGGGGAGGGAGGGGGGAGAGAATTGACCTTTGAGCAAGGCTGTGCATTAGCAAACATCCATTTGAGGTAAATAGTTAGTTATGTTATTTAGATTTATATTACCTCCCATCTCCCCCAATGGAGGACCCTGGGCAGTTCACAGGTGGTTTTCATTGACAGCCCCATGTAGAGCAAATTGCAATAATACAATATTTCAAACTGGAGCTTCACAGAGTCACACTCTTCCTTATTCTAAAGTTAGGGAGACCCTGGTCCTAAACCTTCTTTCTTCTGCACCTGAGATTACAGGGGAGGGCAGGCGCTGCCAAGGAAAAGCCTTGTGTCAGAAGCTGTAGCAGCCGCAGGATTCTGTAGGATTCAACCTCATGTCCAGGTGCAATGAGTGAAGGCAGAACAACAGGCAAGAAAGGATGTACGTGTGAGCCATGTAATGGATTGAGCAGCCATCTGTCTGTCTCAACCAGCACTCAAGCACCAGGCATCTGTCTCTTTAACAAGCTTGTTTGTGTATCTGGCCTTTTACTGAAGAGGGCTATTACAGTGACCTAAAGAGAGCTAAAGCAGATTTATGCATTTAAGAGGTTCCTACTCTGTCCATCTCCGAAAATTACTTTTTACCATTTGGGAGCAGGGTAGTACTTCAAATTGGTGGTCCGTTTTGCTCTCTGTCATGCTATAACTGAAAAGGCTCCAAGCAGCAGCAGAATTCACAAGAAGTCATACAATGATATAATGTGACCATTAGCAGCTGGAATTCTGTACCAGGCTGCTGGTACATTGTTCCACTTGAGCAAACAAAGGCTGTATCTCTGGCAGGCACTGACTATCTCAGTTTCTGATACTTCATTAAAAGCCCATCTTACTATTTGCATCCTCAGCTAAAACATATGCCAAATGTCAAGGAATCTAATTCTCTAGAAGTAGCACTGGAAAGGATCGGATTATGAAAATGAAAACCTCCCCTAAGTTCTACATTGGACCTCCATCCCCAGTAGGGTGGCAAAGCATTTGGAATTATACCAGCATCCAGATATTTTTCTAAAGGTTGCTCTCCATCCACCTCTGAGCTCTGGCAGACTCAACTTTTGTTTGCCTTTTTAAAATCTGCTTTGCTTCTCTGTAGAACTTTACCAGACCTGGGCTGCAAAAATCCAAATGACCACTAGGTCAGTGTTTCTCAACCTCAGCAGCTTTAAGATATGTGGACTCTAACTCCCAGAATTCTGGCTGGGGAATTCTGGGAGTTGAAGTCCACACATCTTAAAGTTGCCAAGGTTGAGAAACACTGCACTAGGTGACAGCAAAGAGCATTTTCTGTATGTCCTTGGTGCAATCTTGTGGTCAGCTGGAGTTTTGCAGCCCAAATCTGATGGTTGTAGCTGCCAGGGCATATTAAAAAGATTATTACCAGTATATTACCAGAACCGCCCAGAGTCCCCTCTGGAAATGGGGGGAGATGGACGGTGATATAAGTTAGAAAAATAAATAAATAAATAAATAAATATTGTGGGATCTGCTAGTAAAATACCAAAAATACACTCTCTCTCTCTCTCTCTCTGTGTGTGTGTGTCTATGCATGTACACACCTGCTTGGCTGAGAGAGGATGGGGAGGAGGAGAAAACAGAGAAAACTGTCTCTCTGTGTGAGAAAGGGGTTTGTGTGTATGTGTGCGAGAGAGGAGGGAGAGAGTCTATAGATTACACATCTAACATTATTTTAATTGTTACAGAGGCTTTTTTTATTTTGTTTTGTTTTAAAAAGCACTTATCATCACTGTCCTCTTTTCTTAGTTATTTTAATGGCAACTTTAATCAACAGGAAGCATGGTTGCCTTTTATATCATTATTCATGTATAAATAACCCAGCCATGTGCACTTGTTCATCCAGGTGTACATGCCGGTCCCAAGCCCGGGTAAATGGGGAGGGTGAAGGAAAGACCTGGCAACCTACCTTGTAAAGATTTTGGCCAAGAAAATTCCATGAAATGGCTCTCCAATGATTTCGATATGGTGCCCAATGGTGAGACCCTCAGGCCAGAAGGTACCCAATGAATGCCTGGGGCAGAGCAAGGACCGATAGCAAGTAGCTCTGGATTTTTTCGAAAACGGCTATTTTCAGTCCGAGGAATTTACCAACTATTACTCAGGACATGACAACACTCATAGGAATGGAGTGGCATTCATTGCAAGCAAACAATTGGCCCAAGCAGTAGAAGGCCACAGTAAACGATCGATCACATAATGACAATCAGAATTCATGCTAAACCCATCAACATCACCATTGTCCAAGTTTATGCTCCAACAACTGATGCAAATGAGTCAGAAATTGAGGATTTTTATGCCACTATTGAAGTTACGCTGAGGACAATCCCAAGAAAAGACATTATTTATTTACTTGGCGATTTTAATGCAAAAATTGGCACCCAAACAGAGGTAGGAGTCATTGGAAGTTTTGGGCTGGGAAAGAGAAATGAGGCAGGCAATCGATTGGTACAATTTTGCCAAGAAAACCAGTTTCGAATCATGAATACATGTTTTGAACAGCATAAGCGTCATTTATACACATGGACCTCACCTAATGGACTTTATTGCAATCAAATAGACTATGTCCTATGCAATCAACATTGGACCGGCTCAGTTCTGGCAGTCAAAACTTATCCAGGTGCAGACTGTGGTTCAAACCATGAACTGCTGGTGGCCAAGATCAAAGTCAAACTCTGTAACATCAAGAGGACAACGCCACCAAAAAAGTTTGACGTCACCAAAATTCCTTCCACATATGCAATTGAAGTTAAAAATAGGTTTGAAGTTTTGGACACTGCTGAGAAAATGCCTGATGAACTATGGCAAGAAGTTCAATCGCTTATCATTGGCACAGCATATGATTACATACCATGCAAGAAGGCAGAAAAAAGGTGTAGATGGCTCTCAGAGAATACCATCCAAATAGCCGAGAGGAGAAAGGCAGCTAAAGCAGTGGGCAATCATGTAGAAGTAAGAAGATTGAATGCTGTTTTCCAACGGGCAGCAAGGAAAGATAGCGAAGTTTACTGGGAGAAATGTTGCAAACAATTAGAGGAAGACTATACAAAAGGACACACTAGGAATGCTTTTGCACAAATCAAAAAGTTTCGGGCAACGTTCAAGGCTTGCAAGGGTATCATCAAGGATAAGCAAGGGAAAAAATTGTCTGACCAACAAGGTGTCATGAATAGATGGTGAGAATATGCGGAAGAGCTGTATGCTACTAGTACAGAGGAGCAACATCAAAGAGAGGAGGATAAGGAAACAGAACTAGAACCAGCCATCCTTGATGAAGAAGTCAAGTGGGCAATGAACCAACTGCAAAACAACAAGGCCCCAGGAGTTGACAACATCCCTGCTGAATTGTTAAGGCCAGTACCAACTGCAATTATCAGAGCTTTGTGCCAGAAAATTTGGGAAACCAACACATGTCCACGTAACTGGAAACAATCAGTGTTTATTCCATTGCCAAAAAAGGGGGATTCAAAGGAGTGTTCTAACTACCGCACTGTTGCTCTCATATCTCACGCTAGCAAGATTCTACTGAAAATCATACAACAACGCCTGGCTCCAATAATCGAAAGGGAACTGCCAGATGTCCAAGCTGGTTTCCGACAGGGCTGTGGCACACGTGATCACATTGCAAACGTTCGAAGGATAATGGAAAAATGTCGCAAATATCAAAAGAATATTTATATGTGCTTCATCGACTACAGGAAAGCTTTTGATTGTGTTGACCATGACAATCTATGGAGAGCCCTAGCAGACCTTGGGGTGCCACTACATTTAGTGAAGTTGATGAAGTCACTGTATGTAAATCAGGAAGCCACTCTACAAACTCAATATGGTGACACTGATTGGTTCAAGATTGAGAAAGGTGTGCGACAAGGTTGCATTCTGTCACCTTTCTTATTCAACTTGTATGCCGAAGTGATCATCAGGAAACTGGAGCTAGACAAATCAGAAATTGGGGTAAAATTGGCAGAAGAAACATCAATAACCTTAGATACACGGATGATGCAACCCTCCTCTCAGAAACCAAGGAAGGCCTAAAGCACCTAATCATGAGACTCAAAGAAGAAAGTGAGAAGTTTGGCCTCTTTCTGAATATCAAAAACACCAAACTCATGACAACTGCAAAGAATGGAAACATCAAAATAGTAATTGATGGAGATGAGGTGGAATGCGTGGAAGAATTAAACTTTTTAGGATCTGTGGTCAATCAAAATGGCGAATGTAGCCAAGTAATTAAACGCCAAATCATGCTGGGTCATACAGCAATGATGAGTATGAATCAAATTTGGAAAAGCAAGGATGTCAGTTTGACGACTAAGTGTAGACTAGTCTGCACTAATGTGTTCCCCATAACTACTTATGGCTGTGAAAGTTGGACGATGAAAAAGTTGGATAGAAGGAAAATTGATTCTTTTGAACTATGGTGTTGGAGGAGGCTCTTGCGAATCCCTTGGACTGCAAAGATAATGAATAAAGAAGTGTTGAAGTGTATAAAACCGGACATGTCACTAGAAGGAAAAATAACAAAACTTAGACTTAGTTACTTTGGTCATGTCATGAGATCAACATTGTTAGAGAAAGACGTTATGCTTGGAACTGTCAGTGGCAAAAGACGAGGACGTCAAAGAACGTGCTGGTTGGATGTAATCAAAGCAGACACAGCCCAAAATTTAAAGCAACTGAAAGAAGCTGTACAAGATCGGAAATCATGGAGAGAGCTGGCTTATGGAATCGCCAAGGGTCGGATACGACTGAATGGATAATTCAAATTTCATGTATAAATGGGTTTGTCTGTAACCTGAAAGATCTAAAGCCAAGCACAGGAAAGAGGACAAGTTATTAGTCTTGAAAATATTGACATGGATTAGGGTTAGCCTGAATGAGCCTCAAGCCTATTTTTGTGCTCTGTCACTCTTGAGGGCTGAAGATGTTTCTTTCTTGTGTGGGTACTCCAAAACCTTACCTCTTGACCTCGCCAGGAACAAGTAGTCACTGTGAATGTGTTTCCGTAGAAAACCAAAGGGGTTTAAAGATCTTGTTCAGACTGTTGCATAAATGCAATTTGGCCAATCCTAACAATTAGTCAAGGGAAAAGACCAGACTAATCACCCCCGCTGTTTTTTTTTTTACCTCTGTGCTGGAATTAGAGAAATAAGGTGAAAGTCTGACATTTTCCATAAAATGCTGTGATTTCTTTAGAAATCTGGTGGAAAATGGAAATCTGTTATTAATGCTATAAAACCCTCTTTTGCTCAGCCTGTATACGAATATAAACAAACTTAAATCATAAAATTTTTCTTCCATTTCTAGTGACTTCTGTTCAAGAGAGTTAACCATGGGCAAGCAATGGCACCCCTGAAATTTGCAGCTGCTCTCATGTAGCAATATTTTAGTGGACCGCCCCTCTATGCTGGCTGCAGATGAGGGGAAGCCCACTTGCTGGCTACTAGCAGGAATTTGCTTCTTAATGTTTAGTAAAGTACCATTTTCCTCCTACCAAAGCAAACTGGTAGAAATGGGCAGAAGAGTCCATGCCACCCTCTCTGCAGGTCCACTGCATTCCCCATCCTGAACATGGCAGACTTTCCTTTTTCAGCAGCAGGTCTGGAAAACCAAGAGGTTTTGGAGAAAGGATGGCACTGTCAGTGTCTCCTTGATGACACTGCTTACTCACTGTGTGCACTTCTTGGCTCTCAATGGTTGCCAGTGCAGTGGCTAAACAAGGATAGTAGAACTGAAGAGCAGAATTCACAGAGTGAGTGAACAGAAAGAGCAAACAGAAATTTACAAATGGAGTTACACAGAGGAGCTTAAGAAGGAATTTTCCCTCTAAGTCAAGTGTTTGCATTTAATTAATCTGAGAACCTAGGAATGGAGAAATAAGCAATAGAAGTCATTTCCTGGTCATGTCTTCAGAAATAAAAGTGTAATTGAATGGACAGTAATCTGCAGTTGTGACCTGCAGTGCTCATGCCATGTTCGCGTACCTGGCCAACAGCTGATGTTGGCAAAAGATGCTAAGAAATACAAAAAAGGCTTTTTCAGGTATGTGCAAAATAAAAAGAAAAGAATAACTATAATAGCCGCTCAGTGAAGAAGGCAAAATGCTACTATTAACCAAAACTAAAAATTAACTTAATGAAACCTAAAATAAAACGCAGAGGTACACAACTCCTGTTTTGACTCTGTGTTAATCAATACCATGGGTAGATCTTCCCCCAGACATTTGGGAAGAACAGGCCAAAGGAGGAGGATGGAAGACTGAGATTGAGAAAAACATGATCAGGGAATATCTATTTATTCTGAATGAGTTTAAATCTTCAAGGGCAAATAAGTTGCATCCTAGAGTGCTGAAGGTATAACATCTAGCATTCTTTCCACCCACCAGTTATCAGGAGACTCTTTATTGTCACTAAATACAGGCAACATTCAAAGGCGAACAACAAACTGTGAAGTTTTTCAGTTTTTATACATAACTCATTTGATTTGAAAGTTGCTCTTGGGAATTGCCCTTAAAGCAACAGCAACATATCATAGAATGAATTTGCAACTCTAAAAGTCTTTTGTTTCTCAGCAACACCCATTCTTTCATCCAAACCAAACAGCAAGCTGCAAATTACAATTTCAAATCTGGTAAACCCAGTCCTCCTCTTTCCTTTGCATCTTGTAACACTTTATATTTAAGATAGAAGGAATTTGCAGATGGTCTAGCAGAAGCTGTTTCTACTGTCTTCAACGAATGTCAGAAAACTGGTAAAATGCCAGACAACTGGAAGATGATGGGTGCTTTCCCTATCTGGAACAAGGTAGGGAAAGCATGTAGAACATCATGTATGGAATCCCTTTACCAGCAATAGCCATAGGAGGCACTTTCTTTACTTCCTAGTGTAATTAAGTATTGTGTTGTCTCCTATGAGTGTGTGCATGTGTGTGTATGTTTCTACTTTCTTCTCAGTTGTTTGTGTGCTTACATGTATGTGTGCACAGAAAAGCACAGGACAGGCTGCATGTGACCAGGAGAGAGCGGAGCTAAGATTGGAGCATTTGGCAGCATTCCAATTCACTGCCCAGCAGCCTTTCCCAGAAGAATGGATTGATGATGTTTTTTCTGAAGTATTTTTCTCTGCAGCTCCTGGCTGGACCTGACCCATTTACAAACTCAATTTTTCTTTTTCTGGCTTTTCCCGCTGTATCAAATTTGGTCCCATTCTGATTTGTGTTCAGAGAGTTTTCCTGCTGGTAGACAGGCAGACATACAGACAGAGCCCCTTTACATAATTTCTTTTCAACATTCTGTTGGGTTGGAAAGAATAAAAAGGGGGAAAAGTGAGTCTGATTTCAACATGTGTAGAGATGCTATAGCAGATGTTATAAAGATTGTTTTGTAAGCACCTTGAAAACAATGCAGTAATTACCAGAAAGTCAGTATTGATTTGTCATGAACAAGTGTTGTCAGACTAACATTCTCTCATTTAAATAAATTCTGGAATTGCTGAAGATGTAACTTATGTTGATTTTAGCAACGTGTTTGACAGTATATCCCATGACATATTGATTAATAAGCTAGTTAAGAGTAGGCTGAATGAAATGAAATTAAGCAGATATGTGGCTGCCTTAAAAATAATACTCAAAGAGTGATCATCAGTGGTTCCTCATCAAACTGGAATAAGGTGCTGAGTAGGGTGCCACAAGTTTCAATCCTGGGCCCCGTACTCTTCAACATGTTTGTTAATGAGTTGGATGAAGAGGTAAAGAGAATGCGTATCAGATTTGTAGACGACGCAAAATCGGTGGATACGTAATATTCTAGAAGGCATGAATCAAAATGTGAAATGAACTTCCTAGCTTTGAGAGGTGGGCTTAAAATAACAGAACAATATTTGAGGGAGAAATTCCTAAGTTTAACTTAACTTAAGAAACAGAAATCAGATGCACAAGTATAGAATGATGGCTGATGGCTGACCTGGCAATAATTCTCCTGGAAAACAGAATGAAATAGTAATTTAATAAATAAATTTGAGTCAGCAATGTGATGTGGCTGCAAGGAAGCAAAAGCAATTTTAGGCTGTATCAACTGAAGGAGAGTTTCCAAATCACAGGAAGTAATCATTCTTCACTGATCAGATTCCACCTTAACTATTGCATCCAGTTCTGGTACCATACTTAAGAAAGATATAGACAAGCAAGTGCAAACAAGTGCAGAGGAGGGCAACGTGAATGATCAATGTACCAAAACAAAACACCTATGAAAAGAGTTTGAATGAATTGGGAATGTTTACACCAGAAAGTGGAGGGGGACTACGGTAGCCCTCGTCAAATATCTGAAAAGATATGACATCGAAGGTCAAGACCTGTTCTTCATCATTCTAGAGTACAAGACTTGAATGTAAAACAGCAGAAGCAGTGGAGCCAATAATCTAGAGAGTTGGTATTCCTTGGATGTGTTCAAGTATTTGTCAGGGATGCTTTAGTTTGGATCCCTGCAATGTAGGGGATTAGACTTGTTGGCCTAAATGGACCTTTCCAGTTCCATGATCCCAAGATTGCCTTCTTGCACCCAAAATAGAATGGAGCTTGAATGCTGACTTCGGCAACACTGGCGTTTTTGAAGCACGGGTTTATCCATTGAAAATCATACTTCTGTTTGTGGCTTGAATCATGTCAACTGGATTTCTATTTTCTTAGTGGAAACGTTTCACTCCTTATCCAAGGAGCTTCTTCAGTCTGAGTAAAGTTAGTAAGGGAATCCTTAAATATGTTTCTAGGCTGGCTGTGTGACCTTGCACCTGGGGCTAGGTCATGGTTATTTTTGAGATGTTTGTTTCTAAGTCCCTTTATCATCTAAAGGAGGATCGTTAAGATTACCCTGCTGCTGTTGAGCTTGTGAAATGGTCTTAATCTTCCTAGGCACAGAAGACAAAGCAGGAAGGAAGATAGGGGAAAGGTTATGCCTGAGGCCCCCACCTCTATTCAAGGAAGGATTTTCCAAGTTGGCATGAATGGATTCCTTGACCCCTCTCTCAAACCACCTATCTTCTCTGTCTAAAATGTGAACATTAATGTCCTCAAATGAGTGTCCTTTTTCCTTTAGATGAAGATAAACTGCTGACTCTGGTCCTGTGGTGTTACTTCTCCTGTGTTGGGCCATCCTCCTGTACAAAGGTTGTTTGGTTTCTCCAATGTAGAGTTCAGAGCACTCCTCACTGCACTGGATTGCATACACTACATTGCTTTCCTTGTGTTAAACAGACTGGCATTCCTAGACTGTGAAGTCCTCATTGGGACCGGTGGCAAGCTAGAAGCTTCCCCTATCTTCCTTCCTGCTTTGTCTTCTGTGCCTAGGAAGATTAAGACCATTTCACAAGCTCAACAGCAGCAGGGTAATCTTAACGATCCTCCTTTAGATGATAAAGGGACTTAGAAACAAACATCTCAAAAATAACCATGACCTAGCCCCAGGTGCAAGGTCACACAGCCAGCCTAGAAACATATTTAAGGATTCCCTTACTAACTTTACTCAGACTGAAGAAGCTCCTTGGATAAGGAGTGAAACGTTTCCACTAAGAAAATAGAAATCCAGTTGACATGATTCAAGCCACAGACTGTTCCACCTGGATGACTGAGAACCTTCATAGACATACTTCTGTTTGTTACCAGAAGAGAAGAATCAAAGAGAATCAAAGGGGAAAAAATACTCTTAATTTGCTGATCTCTGCCAAGAACCCTCCCGTTCCCCTCCCCATATATCACTCTTGCTCAGTCGTTGCATGTATTGAAAGGGACATTTTTATAAATATTAGGGGGGAAAAAAAGCTCAAAAGACCAGGTTTCCTAACTGAATAAAAGACTAGTCAGTATTTCCTAGAGCTCATATTTACAGCTCAAAACCCAATTTATTGAGATACTTTGATAAGCCTAAGAAATTATTATTGTAAACCGCCCAGAGTCGTCGTGTATGAGTTGGGCGGTCGAGAAGTTAAAATAAAATAAATAATAAAATAAAATAAAATAAAATAAAATAAAATAAAATAAAATAAAATAAAATAAAATAAAATAAAATAAATAAAATAAAATAAAATAAAATAAAATAAAATAATAATAAAATAATAAAATAAAATAAAATAAAATAGAATAAAATAGAATAAAATAAAATAGAATAAAATAAAATAAAATAAAATAAAATAAAATAATAAAATAAAATAAAATAAAATAAAATAAAATAAAATAAATAAAATAATAAAATAAAATAAAATAAAATAAATAAAATAAAATAAAATAAAATAATAAAATAATAAAATAAAATAAAATAATAAAATAAAATAAAATATAAAATAAATAAAATAAAATAAAATAAAATAAAATAAAATAAAATAAAATAATAAAATAAAATAAAATAAAATAAAATAAAATGAAATAAAATAAATAAAATAATATAATAAAATAAAATAAAATAAAATAAAATAAAATAAAATAAAATAATAAAATAAAATAAAATAAGGCTTCCTGAACTACTGAAGTATATGAATTAATTACAGGGAAAACCTCTCTATTGTATACATACTTTGAAGAGTGGGAATTTCCCCCATATTTATGATTCTAAAGAGGACTCTGATTGGTGCCCAGAAAATCACAAGACAGGCCTGTAGAAATGGGACAGACAATATACTATTGCTTTGTAGTTACCATGCTGGTCTTTCAGTCCAGGTGGGCGGGGTCTGCTTTTCCCATTCACTTGAAAACCTATGAAATTGTGAAACGAATATGAATTAGTTGGGTAGACAGAAAAACACATACTCTAATATGCTGGTTTGGAAAGTTGTGGGAGTTGTGGTACAACACAATTGGAAAGCACTAGGCTGGGGAACCTGATGTTGGAGTTCTTTGCTGTTGGACAGTGTCTACAGTCAATCTCTCCACCACAGTAACAGATGTTCAGCAGTGGGTTTGTGACAAAAATATATACTCTTTTGTGAGTATGCATATCAAGGAGTTAATGATCTAATCACCATTTGTAGTCATAGCTTTTCAAAATGTTCATCTGAAATAGATCTATTGTTTCACTTACATTGTAGATTACTCTGGATATTTGTCTTTCCTTCCCAATCTATCCACCACTTTCTTTTAATTAGCATTGAGAAACCGATTGCATATAAATGGGACATGATTGGAGTGTCCAACTGACCACAATTAGAAAATAAGAATCATTTGTAGATTTCCTCTTGCAGTAAATAGCATTATTGTGGGGGGTGGGGGGAATCCCATCAGGACCTGGCATATATTATTAATCTCACTCATTATTAGATATTGGATACAACATCTGAAAACCTGATCATGAATTTAAGAATCACTTACTGTACCTGAAAAAAAAAATAGTCCAACACGGAGAATTGACAGTAATGTTTCGGCATAATCTGGTCCATTTTGTATTATTCTTCCATGGAACTGACAGTTTTTTAATGGAAATATTTACTGTTGACTATGTCTGCAAGTACTCCTTCCACCCCATAAAAAAGTACCTAACAGTATTGCTAGAACAAGGTAATTGGTGTTGTACATTTAAGATTTGCCAAGTAAAAAGGCACTATTTATGCAACCTCACTAATATTTTCCTTTTACTATCCTTTTATTAAAGCAAATTATTTATTGACTTAGGGATCTGTAGGTGGCAGTATCTAACTGATCTTTATGAAGCTAAGCAGGTTCAGACTTGGTTAATGCTTAGATGGGGGACCTTAAGGAATTCCCAAGGCTGCACACGAGACTGGAAAACTTAAGAAAAGAATCTCAGAAGAAGGCAACAGTAAATGACTCCCCCAAAATAAACAGCCCCCTCCCCCCAACCTTCATGGACCTATCTATAGTTACCAGGAGCCAAGCTTACTTGAGGGAAACATTACATTATTACGCACTATGAAGAACATGCTCAAATCTCACAGAATTGATTTCCTAGTGAATGGGAGAGGGACAGCCCTAAGAATCTATTTGGGGATTAGGAAAATCAGTTTGAGGCCAATTTGCTTTCCTTAATTGGGGAACATAGTCTAACTATACTGTACATCTTTAGAACAGGAACTTTTTTTTTTAAATCAAGAATTGCTCAGAAATAGCTCCTTTTCTGTCTGGTCCGTTAAGCCACAGTACTGTACCTGTTAATTTATATAGCGCTCTCAAATACTGAAAGCATTTTATGTGCATTACCTCTTGCCAGCTTTTTAAGTTTTACGACTGGTCTGTAAAGTAAGTCATTATCGGCCCCATCTTGCAGAAAGGGAACTCAGGCTGAAAGAGAGCAGTTTGCCTAAAACCACCTAGTGACTTCATAGCACAGGCAAACACAACATCGGGATTTCCTGACTCAAGCACTCTGTGACACCAGCTGTCCAATATAGTATGATTCCATCTAATCTCTATTTATTTATTTATTTATTTATTTATTTATTTATTTATTTATTTATTTATTTATTTATTAAAGCAGCCTGTTTTATAAAGCTACATACCTTTCCCAGAGGAGAGCTTCTTGAATAACAGTGGGGTAGAATTGCTACCATGAACTTCTACTGTCACCTGGGTTCCTAAAATAAGTAATAATTTTGGAGTCAGTGAGTTTTGGGAAAGACACTTCCGATTGCACAGCATATATATGTTATATCCCATAAGATACGAAGTGAAAGATCTACCCAGCAAAGGCAATTCCACCTCCCTTCTTTCCCTATTGCAACTTGCTATGTGACCTCCAAACCTGAGGTCGATTAATTACAGGAAAGGGCAGGGGTGCAAGGCTGGCAATTTTTGTGAAAGAGCAGACTTGGGGAAAACCAGGCAGCACCAGGAACTTGTATGAACAACTTTCTGTTCAGTCAGACATCTTCCTTCCAATATTGAGTAATTCCCTTCTTCCACCTAGCTTTGTCATCCCGCATTCCAGCCTTTGAACAATAAAGATGATAGTGGGGAGGAGGAAGGATAAAAGCCTTCTTCAGCGAGCAGATTTTCACAGTGGATGCATCCTGTACTGACAGACACACACACATGCACAAGCCAGAAAAATAGTATTTCTCTGGTTCACATCTTCATTTCACAATGCCATCACCTTTTTGTTCAACTGCCCCAAGATCCTTCAGATCCCCTGTTTGTTTTCTATTATTTCCATTACTGTTCATTCATCTGTTCATTTCTTTGATATTAAAAAACACTGAATTACCTTTCAAGAGCTGATTCCTTGTATAACTATGCCACCTTTCTACTTGTTTTCAAGGAAAGTTATATTAGGGTTATGGGATGGATCAATCTTAATCCAACTCAATTTTTCTCAGAACAGAGCTGCAAAGGATGAAATGTTGGCAAGAAGTAAAGACATGTTATGACAGCCGAGTCTCTCTGCCTTTGATATTTCCTCATCAAACAGGGAAATTTGGCTGAGAGCCTCTGGGCATTTACTGATGTATTTTAGGATTTGTTGTAGTCTCTTTGCAAACAATGAAGCCAAGTAATTACTCTGTCAGTCCTTACTTCTCTTTTGAAGAAGCAATGGGTGTTCTTTGTTTGTTCCTTTCCTTTACAGGTGAATCCTTTCTATTCATTCTTGATGAGACATAGCTTAGTTATGCTTACTAGATTTGTTTCCTGGGCAAAAAGGTTGCTGCAAAAATAGGATGAGATTGGGGCAGCAGGGAACACAGGGTAGATTGCCTGAAGCTTCATAAATTGGAAAGGAGAATAAAGGTCAGTTGTCAAATTTGGCCACAGCAAGTAGGCTTTTATTGTATAATCATCCTGCCATACATGGAATTTTATAGAAGGTACAGACATTCTGTCTTCCATTTGTATACTCCCAACTTTTCTTCCATCTTTTTTCTTTCCAGAAAAAATATATGATGAGATTGGAGAGATGTAATAGCTTCCTTCACCTTATTCCAGTTGGAAGCATCTGAAATCTTAAAAATTAGAGGAAGTTGCATACTACCAAGTCTGACCTTTGGTTCATCGACCTCAATAAAGTTTATATCAAACGCTGGCAAACTTTTCAGTTACACAGTGTGTGATATCTTTACCCCTTTTTTGCAAATGGGGCTAGGAGTTTTTTAGAAACAAAATAGGAAAATGCCTCTTAATTTCCCCAAAATGGGGAAAAATGCATTCTCTGTGTTGAGGGATTTTTAAAGGCATTCAGGTAGCGTGTGTGTGTGTATATATATATATATGTGTGTGTGTGTGTGTGTGTGTGTGTGTGTGTATGTGTGTGTGTGTGTATGTGTGTGTATATATATACACATACACATACACATACACATACACATACAGATACACAAATACACACACACTCTAAAATGCAAAAAATTTAAAAATGGTCCTGCCCACTCTAATGGGGATGCTGAGCAACCCATGGTCCATCACTGTATATCAACGGGGCATTTTTAAGGGACATAATTACCACAGACCATCGATGGAGAAAGCCCTCATCTAAATATGGTTCAATATTTGAATGACCAGTGGGATCAATAAATTTCCTTCAGAGTAGCAGAACTGATAAGTTAAAAAGTAATTGTAATAATAATGTCAGTATTTTGGGTTTTCACATCCTCCTCTTTACCGAGCCATTGATTTCAATGAACTCAAAGAAGAAGAAAGGAAAACAGGGAGCTTCGATTAGCATTCTGCCTCCAGACCTCTCAAAGTGTTACAAGGTCTTGTATATCCACTTCCCCCAATTGGGCACCCTTCAGATATGCAGTTCCTGGCTTTCCCAGTCAGCTCATCACAAAGATACTCATTTTTTGTCTATTCAAAACCTGGGCATTCTGGGCACTGCAGTCTCAACAGCAGGTATTTATTTCTACAACTGGTGGGAGCTTTCCAAGATTCCTAACATGAGTCTTTCCCAGCTCTATTGAAGGCTCTGGATATAGAACCTGGCATTGTTTGCAAGCAGTGTGTCACTGAGCTACAGCTCTTCTGTTGCAAAGGCTTGGAAAACAATTTTCATGAAGCTCTGCTTTCCAGAGGCATCTGGTAAATTAGGGATGGAGACTGAATGGTGGATTAAATGAACCTTTGGTCTGGTTGAGCTAGACAATTCTCCTATTCGCATGAAAGTAAGGTTCATAGCTGACATCTGGGATAAAGTTCCTCTAATAGAAAATAGAGTTCCAGGTAGACCTGCCTTGGTTACTTCAATAATTCATATTGGCCAGGTCTAGAGGATTTCCTGTTAATGTTTTATTTTTACCCAATAGGAGCAGATTCATTTCAGATTTTCTCTCAATCTCTGGATTTTTTTTTTAAACAGGTGACATGAGCACTGTCTACATATTAAACTCAAAAAGTACATGCTAAAGGTGAATTGGATTCATCCACTCCATCAGTTCTGATCTTGCCAAGCTCCCCAGCAAGCTCTCAATGGGAAATTCTGTTTGCATGTGCTTGAATGCCAATACAATCCTGCATGAACCAGGACCGGGTCAGACCAGTATCCTTGCTGTCAGCATGATGCGTTCAATTTGCCTTTAAATAGAACCTTCTTTCTCTTTTAACTTCCTGCTTGATAAGGGAAGATCAGGGACTAGCTGGGTCGAGTCAGCATGCATAACCCCATCTCCTTGACACAAGTTTAAATCTCCACTTCAGGTGGAATATATGGACAGGGTTATGATGCCTTTCCAGACCTTTCCATTGCTTTCCAGACCTTTTCAAGTGCTTCATAATCAGCTGATTTGCTAGTTTGCCACATACCTTGAGGTGAGTAGGGTGTAATGACTTGTTGCTTCCGAACAGCACAGCCTGGAGAAAGAAAGAAAATATTAATTGACAGAAGTACTATGAAATTGGGTGAGTAGAAACAAATAGGATCTGGAACAAACTTTGGTGTATATTGTCACCTCATAACTATGTTCCATATTAGTGATTACTGAGTGTGCTCCATTCTCATTTCTCTCTGTTTCTCCCCCCTCCCTTCCCTCCCCTGCCCCCCCTCTTTTTCTATCTTCCTAGATTTGTTTTAAAATCTTATTTCTAATTCTGTAAACCTCAGGATTCCACAAGCTTTCCCGGGGACAGCAGCATGCCATGAGTACTTAAATGAGAAGTGGTCATTGATAACAGACAGCCATGTTGTAATAAAAACGCACCTCACGTGGCTCTCATGTTTCTTTTTTTTAATAAGAATTTTATTAGATTTAAAGCAAAGAGAAAAACTACAAAAAGAAAAGAGAAAAAACTAAAAAGTGTGAGAACACAAGAAAAAAAAGAATTTTAAAGATTACATAAAGAAGTGACTTCTGACTTTTAACAAGAAGATACAGCAATTTCCATCCCTTACTCTGTATCAAACCAAAATCACATTATTTCTATAAATCATTCTATTAGCACATCATAAAAATCACTACATATAATTGCTCCTTCCCCTTGTATTAAAAGAAAAAGAAATATCAAAACCTCTTAATCAATTTCCCCACCAAAAAACTTAAATAATTAAATTTGTTTAATTATTTCCTTCCTACCACTATTTCTATACATTTCTGTCCACAATAATAAAAATCAAACTAAAAGACATATAAATAGCCTACTCTTAAAATTAATAATACTACAATTATAACCATCTTAATGCTATTAAACCTAAAACCAGCATTTATTATTTATACTGTACCTTATTAATCTTAATCCAAATTGTTGAAAAAGAAGATGAAGTCAAACAAGCCTTAAAAGTAATCCAGATAAACATTCTCAAACCCTTACCCCACTTCAAAATAGACCAAAGCATTCACATATCTCCACAATAAACACAAGGCATGTGGCCCTCATGTTTAATTGTACCTCTGGAGGAAGGGTCTCAACATACTGCCTAATTCCATCTATCTTAATCTTATCCCAACCCCAAGCAGTGGCCATTACATTACAAACTCATCTCTAGTTTCTTGTTTCCAAGCATTACAATATCTTACTTCATCGATTCCATACTTAAAATACATTGTCCTCCCAGGGGTTCCTTTGGGAGACTCTTCTAATTCCTTAATCAGTTACTTACTTATATACCCTCCCATGTTTGTTCAGACTGATTCTCATCCAACCTGTGGGAATCCTCTGTTGGAAACACTTATCTTTACCATGGCATTACCTACTACATTGCATCAGTCCTTAGATCTGTGGTGGGGTAGAAAATCCGTTGCAGACCCTATGGCTCCCAAGATGGAGCAAAATGCCTACTGAAGGGTGGACAAAGTTCTCCTAAACACCTCTTGACAGATCCTATTTGTGCTGCCAAGTTTATGTGGAAGTTAAAAGAAAACTAGGACGAAATTAGGACAACAAGGTAAATGAGGCTCCTGCAGCTTACAGTAAGTTCAAGGCACTCTGTTAAGAGAAAGTGCAAAGGGGAGTCCTCAGCTTATATTTATACTTTGTAGTAAACATCTATTCTTTGTTCTAAATTAATCATAACTGAAGTCTTATACTTCCTTGAACTATGCTTTAATCTGTAAATGTGTAATAAGATTCTTCTTTATTCTTAAGCAAACGTGCAAAACTCTATTTAATGTTGTTCTTCTCAGCTTCTGCTATGACAAGGTGGTTTGATAAGGTTTTACCTGTGTCCTTGGAAACTCTTGAAGCTTATACAAGTTACCTAGTTACACATAGTTATGTATACAGTAGTTACACATTGCATAGTTTAAGCTTTGACTATATTACATAGTGCATTCTATTCAGGAGACATGTTGAAACAAGATGGCTTTGTATGTACCAGAACATCTCATGAAACCTATATAAAGGTCAGGAAGTCATGGTGCGGGCAGAATATGGTAAAACAGACTGGTTCCTGGTTAGGAAAAGAAGTGAGACAAGGCTGTATAACCTCCCCTTATTTATTCAACCTATATACTGAATATATTAAGGGTTAGGGTTAGTATTGGACTGGAAGCATAGTTTTAAAATTGGACGAAGAACATCAATAACCTGTGCTATGCTGATGACACTACTCTGATAGCCAAAAATGCAAAGGATTTGCAAGCTCTAGTAATAAAAGTCAAGGAACACAATGAAAAAATGGGAGTAAAATTAAATATAAAGAATACCGAACAAATGACAACAGGTACAACAACTAGCCTTAAAATAGACAATGAAGATATTAAAGTGGTAGACAGTTTTTGCCTTTTAGGATCAACCATCAACAATAAAGGAACAAGTAGTTAAGAAATACCCCATAGACTAGCACTTGCTAGAGTAGCCATGAAGTCCTTGGAAAAGATATTCAAATGCTGTGATGTGTCTGTACCTACAAAGATCACAATAGGGCAGGCAATGGTATTCCCTGTGACACTCTATGGAAGTGAAAGTTGGAAAGAATATTAACACTTTTGAACTTCAGTGTTGGAAAAGACTGCTGAGAATACCATGGGCAGCCAAGAAAACAAAAAAATGGACCATCAAATGAATCAGCCCAGAGTTCTCATTCGAAGCACAAATGACTAGACTCAAATTATCCTACTTTGGACACATTATGCGAAGACCCAGCTCTCTGGAGAAGGCTCTAATGCTGGGAAAGATGGAAGGAAAGAGAAAAAGAGGATGGCCAGCAGCAAAGTGGATGGACTCAGTTACAGTGGTGAGGGATGCACTGTTGGAAAACCTGAAGGACCAAATTAGGGACAGATCATCATGGAGAAAATTTATCTTGGTAGTCTCTAAGGGTTGACATTGATTTGATGGTACATAAAAACTCAATCAAGTGAATGTTGGTCCAGTTTAGATTGCGGTATTACATGGAGAATTACATGGAAGCATAGCTCCCCTTAAAAAAAAGAATTTCCTTTTGTCTCAGAGGCAGTTTTTAAAAACTCTTCTGACCCTTTTGGAGGATCACCGTTCTGTGGTCTTGGTGATTCAGCAGCTGAGGAGGATAAGAGTTATCATCCAATGTATTTTCAGGACACAAAGTTAGGAAAGGCTGCTCATCCTAATGTCTGGAGGAAATCTATACATCTAAACATTGTATTGATAAGGAATAGTCCTGTAACATAGCTAAGCAACTGAAGGAAGATAATTAATACTGACACCCCTAAACATTTTTAAGGTTAGGACTTTATATGAAGAAAAATACTCTTGAGTGTACACAAACAAAATGTCTAAGGTCCGTACTGCCAGCTGCAAAGTGTGTCCCAACTGTTGTTGTTGTTGTTCAGTCGTTTAGTCGTGTCCGACTCTTCGTGACCTCATGGACCATAGCACGCCAGGCCTTCCTGTCCTCCACTGTCTCTCGGAGTTTACTCAAATTCATGTTCATTACATCGGTGATGCAATCTAACCATCTCATCCTCTGCCGTCCCCTTCTCCTTTTGCCTTCAGAAAATATGACCTTGATGGAGACATGCAAGATCTGTTGCTAGGGCAATGAAGGGTGGAAAATATTTTAAGTCCAGCATAATCAGACTTGCAAGACTGTTGTCAGCCCCACTGGGTAGACCAAACCAAGAAATCAATTCCCCAGAAAGACTTTTACTGAGATTAGCTATAATAACAGAACCTTGCAATTCTGATTTGCTGTACCTCCTCCTCCTTTTTATAGTTCAGTGAATTAGGGAGGCGTCTGTCTGAGCCACTTCCAAATGTTATCTGGATGTTCTGGATTTAAAATATTTTTTCACTGCTTGTCACCCTGGCAACAGATCTTACATATCTTTGTCAAAGTCATCTTCCTTACTCTCTACACTGACACAGTACTTAGGCCTGAGAACATAGAACATAGGGAATAGAAGTTATTACAAATTGGCTGGAGGTAACATTTTCCCCTAATGGCCTGGTTCTGCTAATTTTGAAGGGCAACCACCTCTCATCATGGATACTAGCAGTAAATCAAAGTCTGAGGTGCTCTGGGCTTACTACAAATTCGCCCCTATCATCTGGTTTTGACCAGGCAAAAAAGACAGTCCTTCAAAGGTTGAATGACATTGAATACCAAACCAAAGTTAGCACCCCTTCCTGGAACGGCAGAGCCCTGATAACAAAAGGCACATAGCAATCTGCGCACTGGTTATACAGATTAACCTTCCCTGGGTTAAGGAAGGAGTCTTTTAAGAGCTAGGCACAGTGTACTCCCATTGACTTTATGACAGGGCGGAGTCACCAAAACCCCACTAACAGAATGCACCTGCTCTTGTGACTCTTGGGAAATAGAAACCATTTAGCATGTATTGTTTTACTACAATTTTTAAGGGGATCTGTGTAAGGATTACATACTGCTCCTGCTACAATACATCCTAAGAAGACAAAAGTTTATTACACTAGGCCCCTTCTTTCAGACTCAAACCATGCTACCACCAGGACAATGACCAATAACCACCAGTTGTGTGGCTGCAGTGAAAACATGGCAACAACTAGTGCAAATAGTGTAGTAGTGCAAAGTGACGATTTGCCAGGCTGGACTCATTGCACTAATTTTATTTTATTAATTTTATTGGGGGGGCGATATGCTGATCTTTGATCATAATAATACATTTGATTTGCTTTGGAGGTAAGCAACCTTTTTATAGCCAAGGATTACACTTCTTAAATTTGCTTTGTTTAGTGGCTGAGGCCAGATGGCTGTATTTAAGTGCTATCCTGGCAGCATATTTTGTGTTGCCTTAATTGCTGACTTCTATTCCTCGTCAGGTTGGGAATGATGCTGTCCTTAGGGTTTTAATGGGGTCAAGTTAAGGAAGAGGATTGGTGGACTCTCCTAGATCTGTTTTTCTTCCCATCAAGCATCATCTACTGGCAGGAAAACTAACCATCTCCTTAATATATGATATATAGATGAGTTCTTTGAATGGTGGGGTTTGGTTAACAACCGAGTTGCACAAATAGCAAGTCATAGAAATGGAGGTGCACTTTAATTATGGCCATGAGGAAGCTTGTTATTTGTAGTTAGCCAAGAAAGTTAGTTGAACCCAAATCCCCTCTATGCATTGGAAGAATATATAGATAGTGCTGAAATATATTTTTCTGTTTTTAAATCTTATATTTTAATAAAAAAATCAAAGTACAGAATGATGTCACCTTTCTACAGTCATTTTCCATAAAGGAATACATTGACCAGCATATTCTTTCAAAGATCTGTATACTGATAATCACCAAAGAGAAGCTGCAGCATTCCAAAAATGCACTTGCCATTCTGGGTACTGCATAACTTATGGCTGGCATGGCTCAGGCCCATGAATGATGAACTACCGCTGCAACGTGTGATAGTCATGTGTTTGTTTCAATATGACTAATCTGAATTACTTCATAGCATTCAGAAACACTCTAAGAGCACTGGCTGCTTCATGGTGTCAAACTTCACAAGTACTGTAACCCAGCCAGAGTACTCAAAATTGATTTGTTGACACCTCCATGCTTGGTGCATGCATACATCTGATAATTCATCATGCAACTAAAAATTGTTGGGAACTATCTACAAAGTGGTGGAACTTGATGTAAAATCTAGGTAGGTTCTGTTGTGAAGCCAAACGTCTAATTTCTTTTTCTGATCTGAAAAATTTGTGCACAGATTCCAGAGCAATGAAAACTAATTACTTCAGCAGGACACTGGCTGTGTGACAGCTTGCATCCACTGAGAGGTTTTTATGGATGACTGTGAGGTAGTTTGAGATAACCAAATGAGAGTATTTACTGTTATCAGGGATAAGCAAATTGTTGTTCTTGATGGGAGACAGATTACTTCAGGAATAATATGTTGCCAGTTTGGGTGTCCATTGGGGGCAAGGGGGCAAATTGTCATCCTGCAAATGCTGCAACTTAAATACTTGTATCAGACATCATGATGCAAATACTGTATGTAAATATGGCTTTTGCATGATGATATCATTGTGCATGTTTTGCCATTTTGACATCATCACACGATGAGTAACGCTGAAGCAAACAATGGCTGGGATCAGAACTAAAAGTGAGTAGGGACATCCATTCTCTCTCTAATACTCCTTTCCCCCCCCCTTTTTAACATATTCTTCTCTCACACCCAGAGGCTGAAGATAAGGAACAGACAGTTCTTACTGATCTCTTGCAGAGAAAATTAGGCCAAGAACCTCAGAAATTTAAGACAAGGAATGTAGGTTGTAGATTCTTTTACTACATTATAAGAATTATGCAAAAGCCCTAATATTTGGATTTTTACTATACAGTTGCTAGCATCTGCAATTGCTATTTCTATTTTCAGAACTTCTCCAAATTGTACCACATAGTCCAAAAATGTCTGTATCCTCAAATAGCTCCATACACGCTCCTGTCATTCCTAAATACTGTAATTCTGCAGTTGCTTGCTCTTTGATTTTTTAAAATTGTACCTATGTGATTTCCATAAATGCCACTATCACCTTCTTGCATATCAGTGCTGGCTCTACCATTAGGCAGAATGAGCAGAGATTTTGCAGAACCATTAAAGGAGAGCAAATTATAAATTATTTAGACATGGTAGGGTTTGATCACTCCCTAGGAATGATAGCAGTATTTGGACTCCATGTTTTTACACATCAAAGTAGTTTAACTTCCAATAATGTCTCCCTATATAGTCTTGGCAATCACTTATAGCCGAGTAAGATTGTCTTCCAGGGGTAAAATCTTAACAGTGGATGCGTAAGTGTCTGTAAAGGCCAATTCTGGATCCGCACAACCTCCCACAATGAGGGCATAGGTTTCCAGGTCGAAGACGGTCGCGATGAGGGTTTGCTTGACATGCCTTCCTCTTAGCTCGTTTCTCCCTTTCGCCCTGTACTCGTGCTTCTTCAAAGTCCGTAGCGCCTTTAATAAAGGCTGACCTCCAATTGAAACGCTCATGAGTTAGGGCTTCCCAGTTCTCAATGCTGATATTACATTTTTAAAAATTAGCTTTGAGAGTAACTTTGAATCTCTTTTGCTGTCCACCAATATTCCGTTTTCCATTCTTAAGTTGGGAGTAAAGTAGCTGCTTTGGAAGACGATGGTCAGGCATTTGAACAACATGGCCAGTCCAGTGAAGTTGATGTTGGATGATCATTGTTTCAACGCTGGTGGTATAGGACACTTATACTGACCACCAGGAGGCAGTATATGATTGGCTTCATCCTTATTGAGACTTGTCATATGTATGTTTTTTGTTTTGTTTTTGATGGCTTCAAGGCAGTGTTGACTCCTGGCGACTGCCTGGATAAGTCCCTGCAGTTTTCTTGGCAATATTTCAGAAGTGGTTTGCCATTGCCTGCTTCCTAGGACTGAGAGAAAGTGACTGGCCCAAGGTCACCCAGCTGGCTTTTTGCCTAAGGCAGGACTAGAACTCACAGTCTCCCGGTTTCTAGTCTGATGCCTTAACCACTACACCAAATTGGCTCTCACATGTATGTAGCCAGATCTTATTTTATAAGGTTCAAACCTTCTACCAGAAATTGAATTCACCATGGGTTGTTTTGACATCATCTTAATGTGTTGCTGATCTAAAACCTAATATATGGGAACATGATGTAATGTAACATCCATATTGTTCTAACCTGAGAACATATAGAAAGGTGGGCTATATATACTATACCAATAGATTCTCTATAGTACAGTATTATTACTAAGTGATATAGTTGTGATATGGACTGTGTTTGTCACACAAAATGCCAAAGAGTAACAGACATACCATGAAGGTAATTGTCTTGGTATTGCTCTAGTTTCTTGTTTCCATTGCCAATCCTTTTAAAGCCTGTAGCACAAAATAACAGCATAAGTTTTAAGAGCACATTCATTATACAGACTTTCCTGGACTCCAACCAGTTTAGAATTACAGGTGAGCGGTTGCATACTTGAATGCTCCCCAAATTCAACACTTTGACACACATTGACTTTGAAGTAGATCAGTGGAATGTATTGCTGGGTAATGTTTAAGACTTCAGCCCCTGCCAAATGCATATGGAGAATTAGCATATCACAGGGAGCTAGCAGAACATTGGAAAAGACTTTTCTACAGACTTAATAGCTGCAGTGCAATTTCATTCCAGAATAAAGTTTTGGCATAACTTTCATGTTTAGACATTTTCTGAACTATAGTTTGGGTCGATTCTTTCCTTTCTTTAAAAATGCTGGAATTTAGCAGTCTAAATCCAGCTGCCAAGTCATTTCAACGCCATACCAATGTAATAGAGAAGCTTCCTCAGTGCTCAACATACATGGCCTTTTCCTCTTTGAGAAAGCATGCTTGTTTCTTCAAACCAAATTCTATTTTTATTTTCACACTGCATCCTCAAATAGAAAATATATATTGTACTCTAAGCTTAGTGTAATTAGTTTTGTTTGTGGGGGTGCAGGGTGCAGGAGAGGAGATATAACTCATGCAGACATATTCAGAATCTAAATAAAGTACCAGCTTTTAAATAGTCTGAAAAATAATTTTGATAGAAAACAAGAAAAGGAAGGGAGAGGGATGAGATGGGATCAGCAGTCAAGGAATCTCTATTCACCATGCTGTATTAGTGTGAGGACTATGATTGTACTTTACAGATATACTATAAAAAGAAACAATACCCTGCATTTCATAGTAGAAATAATGTAGTCCATCTATTATTGTATGCAATATTAACACTTACATATTAGAGATCTAACTAATGTGGAAATAAGCTGCTACACTAAGCAGCTTTTATAGAAACATATTTATTTATTTATTTATTTAATTTTTATCCCTTTATTATTTTTATAAATAACTCAAGGCGGCGAACATACCTAATACTCCTTCCTCCTCCTCTTTTCCCCACAACAACAACCCTGTGAGGTGAGTTGGGTTGAGAGAGAGTGACTGGCCCAAGGTCACCCAGCCGGATTTCATGC
Source organism: Charina bottae (assembly GCA_023362775.1). Classification (NCBI taxonomy): domain Eukaryota; kingdom Metazoa; phylum Chordata; class Lepidosauria; order Squamata; family Charinaidae; genus Charina; species Charina bottae. The sequence goes on from JALMGJ010000005.1 coordinate 34,193,025, forward strand.
CTAGAACTCACAGTCTCCTGGGTTCTAGCCCACTGCCTTAACCACTAGACCAAACTGGCTCTTACATATGTTTTCTTGAATAAGCTATAGTGGCCTAGTTCATACAAAACACTAAGTTATACACCAGAGGTTGGCAACCAAAGGCCCCATGGCTTCATGCAGTCTTCAGTTCCCTTATACTGTATGTGTCCTTGGAGTCAACTCTGACCACAGTTAGAAATGGTGCCATGCTTTCCTGGCATCTTGAGGTGGGACACAAAATATATATTCTAAAATGGAGCTAACTTAATTTATAAAAGAAAGAAACTTCTAAATATAACTGAAAATCCTAAGGAAAAAAATTCAGAAAATCCTGACTCCACCTACTTTGCATCATCAACCCATTCGCTATGGCCTTCAGGCACCTGCAAATAGTTATTTGTGGCCCCTGACCATCAAAATGTTGTTCATCCCAGCATCTAGTATGCTTTACAAACCACCGTGATTGAGTTTCCATGAGTTAAAACCAAACAAAGCACATTATGAATGGCTTGGCATTAGGCCAGAAGTGTGAATCATATTTTTATTCCTCCTCGAATATAAACACCCATGTGGACTCAAGGTAGATGGGACTTGGGACAAAACAATATCCTAGACTCACTCAGTTCACCAGTGTATAAAAGGAAACCATGAAAGACTGTCTCACCACATGGCTGCCAGATGTCTGAGGTGAAATATAAGGCATGTTTTAGTCCTGAATATAGGACATTTTGTGCAAATATGGAGTTGAAGGTTGGTTGCTGAGCATGTGTGTGGCAACAAGACTGAGCCCATAGGATGAAAGTTTGGAGATCTCAACCCTCCTTTCCCAGAGCCTTGGTGCACAACTTGATATCTGGCATCCTTCTCTCTAATCTTACTGATATCCCACACTCTATATGTTACTTTCTGACAAATTAAAAGGAAGAAAAACAAAACAAAAAAATGAAATGAATTATATAGTACCACCTCCTGTGGAGTCCTTGGTGCTCTCTAAGCTTTCTTGTTGTTTTCTTGCAGACATTTCATTGCCAGACTAGGCAACATCTTCAGTGCGAAAAGGGAGTGGGACTTGCTCTCTGTTTATATACCATGGCTTGTCCTGCTTGTGTTGGTGGAGGTCCAATTCAAGGTGTTGGTTATCACCTTTAAAGCCCTACATGTTCCTCCTAGTTCCTCCTGGGGGTGTCTGGTGCCATGAAGCTCGCCCTATTATTAACATCTATTCCACTTGGATTTTATATTTATTTTATTGATGTTGTAATTTTATATTTATGTTTTTAATTTGTTTTATTGTGAACTGCCCAGAGTCCCCCGGTTGGGGGAGATGGGCAGTAATACAAATTTAAATAATAAATATAATATATGATGATGATTAGGAATGAAAAGGCTGGCAAGAAATTTCTGAAATGTGTTGGCTCAAGAGAAAATCTTCCACTGTGCTTGGTTGCTGTGCCCATTGCTGTTGCTTTTCCTTGTTTGGCAACAAACACACATAGCCTGGCATGCTTTGATTGATCCTGCCTGCTGCAGCTGACCCAGGCAGACCACTGGGAGTGATGACTGAACCAGCTGCTGAAGGAACATCAAAATGGTTTGATACACTGCAAGTGATACATTTTCTTTATAAACAACAGCCACAAACCTAACACAGAAGCTGTTCATATTATATAAGGCAGCCGTCCCTAGTCTGAAGCTGCCCAGCAGGGTGGGACTAAAACTACTATATTTTGCAACCAGCCTGGCTATTTCAGCCATTTCATTTAAAAAAAAAAAATTTCTTGAAAATCAGTTCACGGGTGGGGAAATGTGAGTATTGCTTGGGGATGTGATGGGCATCCTTGCACTAGCATGTTGCTCCCCCTCCCTGTTTGACTAGTAGAACAGAAAATTATAGAATAAAGAATCTTCTTTGGGTGGTTGGTTTAATTCCCATCAAGAGGAACCCTGCTAGGTTTTCCTGCTAAAGGCCTTTCTGCTATGGTATTCTATGGGCCTTTCTTCATTAGTTATTTACACACACACACGCGCGCACACACACACGGAATGGCTAGACAACCACAATTTTATTCCAGGCTGATCTTTCCTCCTTATGCCATGAGTTATGAAGCAGTATACTGCAGAAACTTCACCGCTTGCAAAGCACAGAGGAGTGTAAAGAAAGCCAGGACTGAGCATCATTACACAGATAAATCTATCACCACAGCAGAGCTGGATCCTGCTTATGATCCCTCCTGTGAAAGACGGCATTGTGGAGTGGCCAACAGATGCATTCAGGAAGTTCACATGAGGGTTATGGCTCTTTTCCACTGTTGATCCTTATTGAATGGCATTTAAGGAATGCTGCCTTTGATTCCAGAGGTAAGATACAAGTATGAGGATTATAAGCCATTGATAGCTCTATTCTCCATGAATTCAACCGGTCTGCTTCTAAAACTGTTTATACTGATGGCATCAATATCTGATAGCATGGGCACTCCAGAGGGGTAATGAGGAACAAATTCCAACATGTGTGACGACACCATCATCAGTACATGTGTCACTACATAAATGTGCCATTTGTATGATGACATCATGATGCACGTGCTATCATTTTGACATAATTTTGGCTTGTTACAGGGTCTGCTGTGTTACAGTTGTGAATTCCACACAATTTAATTAGGTGTTGGATAAAAAAACATTTAGAACTGTGCAAGGTATTTGAAAGCGGTGATGTGAGCAGAGCACCCTCTTTGAAAAATTAAAACAGTCACATCCTTCAGAAGTGTCTAGGTTTTCCAGTTGTTTCCACATGTGTTTGCACGCATAGCCTCTTTGCTTGTAACCCCAAAGGAAGCATCGTCTGGCCATATAGGTAATATATTTGTTGCAAAACACAGAAAAGCAACTGGAGAAGACTTTCAATCACACGAAGTTTCTTGGGGATACAGCTGCTTTAACTCTGCATGGAGAGATGCCTCACTCCTGGTTCTAATATTCTGAGAAAGGAGGAATATTTTTTTGTCTATCTAGTTTTTGATAACCATACACAACTGCATGTACTTCTGTCTGGAACTGTACATGGTAGTCCAAGAGTGGTTACACAAAGTTTAATAAAAGATGGGGTGAGCAGCCCAAGGCCCCAATCTTAGTTTTGCAGCCCCCAATGTCCCTTAGGATTATGATGCTGAAATTCAGCAGCAAATTGTTGGTGCTCTTGCTTCTGTGCCAATGTTAAATTTATATTTTTGCAAAGTTAAGCTTCAAAACAAAGGTGTTAAGGCTCTGTTAGGTTAAATGTACTCATTTTGTGTAACCCCCCCACCCCCCCTTCAAATATGCCAACTCCCCCAAACACAAACACACACACACCAACAACGACAAACAAAAATCCCCACCCCACCATCAGCAATGCTACCTCTGGTGATATTACTGAATTACCATGGCATGGCTTTTATTCTTTTTAAAAACATACCACCCCTACAAGACTAAAGCTTGTGTCCACAAGCTTTAGTCAAAAAACCCAACATGGCAGCCACAACTGTACAATCAAAGCTCTGCCGGTTTTTTAAGTGAGACGTTTTTGACTTCCCCCTGTGGACACTCCTGCTCCCCCCCCCCCCAAAAAAAATGAGACGGATGGAAGGGCCAGCTTTAGGAACCTGTGTGACTTAATGATTATGGAGAAGGAAGGGGAAAATCAGGTTCCGGCCTCTGCTCAGTTATGAATTTCTCTGGGTGACTTTGGACTGGCCACTGCATCTCACCTTAAAACTATCTCACCAGGAAGGTTATTATGAAGTAAAATGAGTAATATGGGAGACCTATATAAACTTCCCTGGCATGTCACTAAATCAGTAGATTGTACTCATGAACTAACAAATGGGAATGCATGTCCAATTCCAAAATCAAGTAGAAAAAATAGCAGCAGCAGCAGCAGCAAGATCTGCTAAATCACTATTAAAATTTATACCCTCTGCAAAACACAATCTAGACTTTTGATTTGAATGAAGCTATAAATGTCTCATTCTGATGTCCCTTTTCTTAATCACAGCCACACACACTAATACAGTTATGTTTATATAGGCACAGGAAATATTTCTTCCCTTTGTTTATGATGGCAACAGCTGGAAATAGAATTACCGAATCATTGTCCATTTCAGTCTGTTCCCTCACTGGCTCTGTCTGCAAATTAAGGGCAGTTTCTGAATCATACTTTGGAGGTGCAGCATCTCATGCTGTAAAATCTAGGACTATCAGATCTGTGCTGCAAAAGTCTGGATGGTAGGTAAAAAGATATAGAAAAAAAAAATTACAGCGCAGATCTGGTAGCTCTAGTAAAATCTCACATTGAGCTAGGACTATCTGCAGCCATAATCCTGGCAACAGCAGCCACAATACATTCCTTTGCACTTTGTCCTCTGTTTTGTTGTATGGGCTTGCTCCCAGCTGCATTGCCATGCAGAGGAGCCATGTGCTGCTTTGCACACTATTAAAACAGCAGTCACACACCCGGTAGCTTTCATCCAAAGATGGGCGGGAAAGAGTTAAACTGAAAGGAAAAAGTGAAAGGAACTAAGGCTAAGAGGTGTTCCCCTTTTTGCTTAAACTATTGTTTGTCCAGATGTATATGCAAACAAAAAACAAACCAAAACACCCCAATTTGCCTCTTTTCCTTTGATTTCCCACTGCCCTCATCCTGTGAAGTTAACACTTGCTACTGGAGTTGCATATATTACCCCTCCCTGCAACCCCCCCAGTCAATACAATGCATTTTTTACCTTGGTGTTGCTGGTTTTTTTACCTGTGGTTTTGCTTTCCCCCTTTTTGTCTTCCTGCAGCTTCCGCACAGGCTTGGCGTGTCTCTTCTCAGAGTGGACTACAAGAAGCATTTCTAGAGCAACTGCACTATGAACGTTTGGAAACTCCATAGTTCCCATCAGATCATTGCCTCTTCTCCCTTAGAGCTACTGATACTGCCACTGATGACAAATGCTGTGCACCTTTTGCTTCCCCCTTCACCCCAAACGCACCCACCCACCCATACAGGCATGTAAACACATGCACAGCTTCTGGATGACCCTGCCAAACACACTGATCTTCTTGGTGTTCTACAGTGATCTGCCCTAATAAGCAGGTTACAGTTTTGAAAGGAAATCCCAGCAGGGATCCATTTCCCAAACCTGAAGGAGATACATTTCAAACAGACTGAGAGGGAGAGGTGGGGAGGGAAGGGTCTAGTTTCAGAGCACATACTCTTTAAGCCCCTTCCTTTTCTGGCTGCCCTTTCAGCATGAAGTCCTTGCCCACATGTAAATCCTGCTAATACCTCTGTTGCTCTCGGAGAATTTACTTTGTGAAGCTTGTACATCCCTTAAAAGGACCTCTCCTTGATTGGCAAACCCAATGTGTAGACTTAAAATAAGGCTTGGGATGAGCTAGTTTGGGTAGAAAATCAGTGTAATAAAAACCAGCAAAAAGGACAGAAATGATCCTGGATGCTCTTTGGGAATGGATGTTTTTGACATTGCCCAGGTAATCTCAAACAGTCAACAATGCAATCTCAACTATCTTTAGAAACTGACCAGCTCTTCGAAGATGTAACAGCAACAGAACATCTTTATTCCCCCATTTTTGTGACATTTTGCATACTTGATTCGATTTGCAGTACACATTGAGGCTGAGCATAGAAAAGACTGCAACCTTTTTTGCAGTCTTCCAGGCCAGCTAAAGTCTGAGAAGGAATACAGGCAATATGGTTTAGCAATTATGAGCGACCTAGTTTAGCCAGCCAGTGTAATGGGGAGAGAGTGTGCTGGCTTAAGAATCCTTTCTATATATATCTTGGGCCTCTATCTGGAGCTGGGTGTTGAATGATGTTTGGCTTGTGGTTTTTTGGGGTGAGTGGAGATAGGAACACCTGTGTGCTGAAGGACTGTGCAACACAGTTATACAGTTTTTGTGCTTCTGTAGCTCTCATTCATTAATCAAATGTAAGTTCATATAACTGATCAAAGATTACCCAAGCTTTAACCACTACCAGCTCAGTTTCCTCAAGCAGCTTTGCTGGAGCTTGGGACCATAAATATTTGTATGTATAAATTCTGTCTGGATTCACAAAATCCAGTAAACTTGATTGATTTGGGCTTGGCACACTACATTAGGGTTACAATGATCTGCAAAAATTTGAATAACCACTAGATGACAGAAAAAAAGATATACATAGCAGCCCCAACTAGTAGTCATTCCATCTTTTGCAGCACAGACATAGTAGCCTTACACTGTGTTAGCTCAACCATTGGGTTTGTAAACCACACTTCATGGCATTTTTTTTCATTGCTAACACAGTCTTCAAACAACTAAAATGATGACTATTTATTTATTTATTTATTTATTTATTTATTCAATTTATATAGCTGCCCATTTCATATAAGCTGCTCAAAAAAATAAAGGGAACACTGAAATAAGACATCCTAGATCTGAATGAATGAAATATTCGTATTAATTACTTTGTTCATTACATAGTTGAATGTGCTGACAACAAAATCACACAAAAAGCAATGGAAATCAAATGTAAGCAACCCCTGGAGGTCTGGATGTGGAGTTACACTCAAAAATTAAAGTGGAAAAGAGCACTACAGGCTGATCCAACGTTGATGTAATGTCCTTAAAACAAGTCAAAATGAGGCTCAATAGTGTGTGTGGCCTCCACGTGCCTGTATGACCTCCCTACAACGCCTGGGCATGCTCCTGATGAGGTGGCGGATGGTCTCCTGAGGGATCTCCTCCCACACCTGGACTAAAGCATCCCCCAACTCCTGGACAGTCTGTGGTGCAACGTGGCATTGGTGGATGGAGCGAGACATGATGTCCCAGATGTGCTCAATTGGATTCAGGTCTGGGGAACGGGCGGGCCAGTCCATAGCATCAATGCCTTCGTCTTGCAGGAACTGGTGGCACACTCCAGCCACATGAGGTCTAGCATTGTCTTGCATTAGGAGGAACCCAGGGCCAACCGCACCAGCATATGGTCTCACAAGGGGTCTGAGGATCTCATCTCGGTACCTAATGGCAGTCAGGCTACCTCTGGCAAGCACATGGAGGGCTGTGCGGCCCCCTAAAGAAATGCCACCCCACACCATTACTGACCCACTGCCAAACCGGTCATGCTGGAGGATGTTGCAGGCAGCAGAACGTTCTCCACGGCGTCTCCAGACCCTGTCACGTCTGTCACATGTGCTCAGTGTGAACCTGCTTTCATCTGTGAAGAGCACAGGGCGCCAGTGGCAAAGTTGCCAATCTTGTGTTCTCTGGCAAATGCCAAACGTCCTGCACGGTGTTGGGCTGTAAGCACAACCCCCACCTGTGGACGTCGGGCCCTCATACCACGCTCATGGAGTCTGTTTCTGACTGTTTGAGCAGCCACACGCACATTTGTGGCCCACTGGAGGTCATTTTGCAGGGCTCTGGCAGTGCTCCTTCTGTCCCTCCTTGCACAAAGGCGGAGGTAGCGGTCCTGCTGTTGGGTTGTTGCCCTCCTACGGCCTCCTCCACGTCTCCTGATGTACTGACCTGTCTCCTGGTAGCGCCTCCATGCTCTGGACACTACGCTGACAGACACAGAAAACCTTCTTGCCACAGCTTGCATTGATGTGCCATCCTGGATGAGCTGCACTACCTGAGCCACTTGTGTGGGTTGTAGACTCCGTCTCATGCTACCACTAGAGTGGAAGCACCACCAGCATTCAAAAGTGACCAAACCATCAGCCAGAAAGCATAGGAACTGAGAAGTGGTCTGTGGTCACCACCTGCAGATCCACTCCTTTATTGGGGATGTCTTGCTAACTGCCTATGATTTCCGCCTGTTGTCTATTCCATGTGCACAACAGCATGTGAAATTGATTGTCAATCAGTGTTGCTACCTAAGTGGACAGTTTGATTTCACAGAAGTGTGATTGACTTGGACTTACATTGTGTTGTTTCAGTGTTCCCTTTATTTTTTTGAGGAGTGTATATGGACAACACCAGATTGAGAACACAGAAATCAAATTTACTGTACTCTTGGTACAAGGAGGTAGAACAGCTCAGTTATAATAGCAAAAATGCAACCAGGATCAGACTGTGGAACAGATCATGAACTGGTCATCCACAAGTTACAAGTTAAGCTAAAGCAGAAGAACAAAGCCAACTAGTTTCTATGATATGATCCTGAGCATATGTCACAGTTTTCAAGGAAAACATCAGAATTCCTTTAAAATCCTGAACCTCATTGATAGGGAGCCAGAGGAACTATGGAATGAAATCAAAGACGTTTTTTAAGGATGAATGTGAAAAAAGACTGCCAAAGTCCAAGAAACAGAAGAAAGCAAACTGAATGTTAGAACAAATGGTGGAAACTGTAAAGAACAAAACAGAAGCCAAAACCAAGAAAGACAAAGTTCTCAGGAAGAAAATGAACAGAGTATTTCAGAGAGCTGTTAGAGGAGACAAGAAGTATTATGGCATCTATAAAGACATCAAAGATATAAACAGGCACAGAAAAACAAGGTCTTCCAAAAGATCTCTGAACTCAGAAGCGGTTCCAACCTTGAAGTGGTATGCTAAAGTACACTAATGGACAGATAGTAACTGATTCAGACAAAGATGGAAGGAGTTTACTGAGATTCTGTATAGTGTAGATGTCAACATCCATGATATCTTAGAAGATATTCTCTACTTGCAAGAACCTCTAGTACTAGAAGATGAAGTTAGATCAGCATTCTGGTCAAGTTGGAAGGCTACAGAAATTGATGGAATATAGCAAGCAACAAAAGAGGACTCTGTAAGCATTTAACCAAACTATGCCAACAAATCTGGAAAACAACACAGTGCCCAACAGATTGGAAGAGGTCAGTCTATACACCTATACTATAGAAAGGAGACTTCAAAGAGTGTGCAAGCTATCATACAATAGCCTTAATTTCACATGTTAATAAAATAATGCTTAGAATTATTCATCGCAGTTTAGAGCCCTGCATGGGAAGGCAGATGTCAGATGTTGAATCTAGCTTTAGAAATAGCTGAGAAACAAAAGACATTCATGCTGATGCATGCTGTATAATTGATAAAGCCAAAGAATACCAAAAACCCCATCATGGTTGTGGCACCATGAAGGGATATATGATGTTGTTGTGGGGTTTTGTGGGTTATATTTATTTTGATTTTATGGAATGTTACTGTAAGCCACCTAGGATGATCACCCATAAGATAGGTGGCTGTATAAGTTTTCTAAATCAATCAATGGTTCCTCATTAAACAGAAAAGAGCAAAATTTTCAGTCCTGAACTTTAACATTTTTTATTAATGACTTAGATGAGAGATTGAAAAAACTGAGAAAGTTTAGCTTTGAAGAGAGTGAACAATAACTTAAAATTTGTTTTTCAGAAATAGTGGAGGTGGAATAACAGTTCCACCAACATCATTGAGACAGCACTAGTGTCAGAAAGTTTAGGCTTAAGTATCCAAGAAGCTAGAAGCAGGACTTCTAATGAATAACAGCCTACTTCCAAAGAAAAACACTTTAAGACCCTTTTTGATGACACAAAACCAAATTTAGGTTTTCAGTGCCAGATTGCTGCAATTCCACTTATTTTTCCAGCTCTGGTATAAGAGTCTCTCAAGCCAGTCTCCCACGGAAACGGGTTGATTGGTGCTCCCATCACGAATGCTTCCTGTTTCCCTCTGGGTGGTGGCTCAGCAAACAGTCAAAAGCCAGCTAATACTGAAATTACTTGGACAGCAGGGGATTAAAGTAAATTAATTGTGCAAATTACTTTAGAGTCTTTCTGCCTTGCAATTTTCTATCCATCAATTGTTCCCAAAGGAATTGAAATAAATTTTGGACTTTTGGGGGAAAGGGAGACCTTTCCAGAAAAAAAGATGGAGAGATAAAATGTTTGCCTACTTCTGCTATGCACTTACATCTTATTCCCTATGCAAAATCTGTATCTAGGTCTCTAGGAATGTGTGAAATTATGCATGGGTATCAACAGTATCAATCAGTCAATCCTAAAGGAAATCAACCCTGACTGCTCATTGGAAGGACAGATACTGAAGCTGAAGCTCAAATACCTTGGCCACCTAATGCGAAGAGAGGACTCACTGGAAAAGTTTTGTGCAACTTCGAGTTGTACGCCAGCTTCGCCCTTTCCTGGACCGAGATGCCCTCCGTACAGTCACTCATGCCCTGGTCATCTCCCATATAGACTATTGCAATGCACTCTACATGGGGCTACCCTTGAAGAGTATCCGGAAGCTTCAACTAGTCCAGAATGTGGCTGCGCGTGCAGTTATGAGTGCCCCAAGATCGGCACACGTGACACCTCTGCTGCGTGAGCTGCACTGGTTACCAGTTTGCTTCCGGGTCCAATTCAAGGTGTTGGTTGTTACCTTTAAAGCCCTACATGGCATGGGACCAGGCTACCTTAGAGACCGCCTCATCCCCAGAACATCGACCCGCCCCACCCAGTCATGCAGAGAGGGCATGCTACGGATCCCATCAGTAAAAGAATTTCACCTAGCGGGATCCAGGAGGCGTGCCTTCTCTGCCGTAGCACCCGCCCTTTGGAACATCCTGCCCATTGAGGTGAGGCTAGCCCCCACACTCCTGACCTTCAGGAAGCAACTGAAAACCTGGCTCTGCCACTTCGCTTGGGACAGGATGAGTAATAGCTCTTCCTGGGGATGGCTCGCACCGTAAAGTTTGGTTCGCAAACATCACATACAGCCTCTTGGATTTTATATTTTTATATTTTTAATAATTGTATAAAGTATTTTATATGTTTTTAATTGCTGACTTGATTGTAAACCGCCCAGAGTTCCCTTGTGGGGGGAGATGGGCGGTGATATAAGTTAGAAATAATAAATAAATAATAAATAAAAGACCCTGATGCTGGGAAAGACTGAAGGCAAAAGGAGAAGGGGATGGCAGAGGATGAGATGGTTAGATAGCATCACCGATGTAATGAACATGAATTTGAGTAAACTCCGGGAGACAGTGGAGGACAGGAAGGCCTGGCGTGCTATGGTCCATGAGGTCACGAAGAGTCGGACACGACTAAATGACTGAACAACAGCAAAATCAACAGTATAATGTTTGGAATGAAAACTTACTGGTGGCAGTGACTTTTTTTCCCTCCTTCTTGACTATATGGCAAAGGTTTTGCACATTGCACTTTCCAATGTTTTGTTCTTTCATGGGAAGGGAAATTCCTTTAAAGAGAGATGACATACCCATACAGTATTAATTTATTGAATGCATCTTTAGGTGAATTGTGAAATTTTGATCAGATTTATTGTATGTTGTTGTTTATTTGTTCAGTTGCTTCTGACTCTTCGTGACTTCATGGACCAGCCCATGCCAGAGCTTCCTGTCAGCCGTTGCCACCCCCAGCTCCCCCAAGGTTGAGTCCGTCACCTCCAGAATATCATCCATCCATCTTGCCCTTGGTCAGCCCCTCTTCCTTTTGCCTTCCACTTTCCCTAGCATCAGCATCTTCCCCAGGGTATCCTGTCTTCTCATTATGTGGCCAAAGTACTTCAGTTTTGCCTTTAATATCATTCCCTCAAGTGAGCAGTCTGGCTTTATTTCCTGGAGTATGGACTGGTTTGATCTTCTTGCAGTCCAAGGCACTCTCAGAATTTTCCTCCAACACCACAGTTCAAAAGCATCTATCTTCCTTCGCTCAGCCTTCCTTATGGTCCAGCTCTCACAGCCATAGGTTACTACAGGGAATACCATTGCTTTAACTATGCGGACCTTTGTTGTCAGTGTGATGTCTCTGCTCTTAACTATTTTATCGAGATTTTTCATTGCTCTCCTCCCAAGAAGTAAACGTCTTTTGATTTCCTGGCTGCAGTCAGCGTCTGCAGTAATCTTTGCACCTAGAAATACAAGGTCTGTCACTGCCTCCACGTTTTCTCACTCTATTTGCCAGTTATCAGTCAAGCTGGTTGCCATAATCTTGGTTTTTTGAGGTTTAACTGCAACCCTTTTTTTGAGGTTTAACTGCAAACTTTTGCCCAGACTGAAGAAGCTACTTGGACAAGCAGCGAAACGTTTCAACCAAAAGAAAGAAACCCAGTTGCCATGACTCAACCTACAGAACATTCTTTAGTGTTTCCCTTTTTTGGTATGGGGATATAAGTTGATTTTTTCCAATCTGATGGCCATTCTTGTGTTTTCCAAATTTGCTGGCATATGACATGCATCACCTTGACAGCATCATCTTGCAAGATTTTAAACAGTTCAGCTGGGATACTGTCGTCTCCTGCTGCCTTGTTATTAGCAATGCTTCTTAAGGCCTATTAAACCTCACTCTTCAGGATGTCTGGCTCTAACTCACTGACCACACCGTCAAAGCTATCCCCAATATTATTATCCTTCCTATACAGATCTTCCATATATTCTTGCCACCTTTTCTTGATCTCTTCTGCTTCTGTTAGGTCCTTGCCATCTTTGTATGATTTATTGTATGCTATAGGTAATTTTGTGCGTGGCTTCTCTGAAACTGCTTGCTTGTATTCATTACAGTAATGCATCCTGAATCCATATATTAGATTTGAAAATCAAGTTTATGGTAATCAATAATGATTGTTCAGATGTTTTCACCAAGTTAATGAATACTAGAAAGATTAATTCAGCAGTAAACACCTTGGAATAGCAAAATTCTGAATGCCTGCTTAGTCATTCTATAAAGAATGATCTTGATGTGGAAACAGTTGTATGTGCAGACAGAAAGTAGCAGTTAAAAATGCAAATACTTATCTCAGCTATTTTACCCAACTAACAGGATTATAACCATCCTTGTCCCCTGTTAATTTCAAAATGTCACTTTTCAGCTATAGAGAAAATATTCATTCAAGGGAACAGAATGTACAATATATATTTCCCAGTTCTGAGCAGCAAGATGTTTCAGGAGTGTTACACTTAATAAGGGCTTATTTTCCTTGCAAGGTGGTCAGTGGAAATGGACAGTGTTTCTATGATAAGAGTATCTGTGTGTGGATTCTAGCTAAATATGAAGCTTTGCATTAATAATTTATGTGTTGTAACTCGCCCAGAGTCCCCTGTTTGCGGAGATGGGCGCGGATAAATTGAATAAATAAATAATAAATAAATAAACAATTTTATTTGCATTAATAAACAATTAATAAACGGTCATAGAAATTTAATAAAATAAACAAATAAACAAATAAACAAACTTATTCACTGGTTGTTGTGGGTCTTCCGGGCTGTGTGGCCGTGTTCTGGAAGTTGTGGTTCCTAATGTTTCGCCAGCATCTGTGGCCAGCATCTTCAGAGGGCAGGAGCACAGACAGAAGCGAAATCTTGACCCACAACAGCCATCGAACTCCGGCCGTGAAAGCCTTCGACAAAACGTATTCACCATCAGCTCTTTGGGAAAACCATAATATCACAGGATTTTTTTTTTGTAGAAAGCTGAATTATTCTCTGCTTGCTTTTCATCCCAAGCACCCTGGCTGATGTTATGCTTGTATGACATCCTCACCCATAGTTTACTTTATTATCCTAAATTTCTGGGTTTGCACAACACAGCGAACAAAGATCTAACATTACAGGCTGGGTTTTTACAACATGCAGGCTTAAATGTAAATGACAGATTTATGGCTTAATGTATTCTATGAACACAACCTGACAGTTTTTGGACTTTTATTTCTGTTTATAATATAATCAATTAGCAGTGGGAGGGAAGACAAGAAGCCTCCCATTGATCAATCTAGAGGTAGTGGTGTTAAACATGGTTAACGAGTTTAAACCAGTGTAAGAGTAACTTTTCACAACTATGCATTCACAGGGTTTGGGCTAGAATCATACAACTGCAAGGAACCATTTAGGCCAAGAAGTCAAACCCTCTGCTCTGTGCAGGAATCCAAATGAAAGTGTCTCTGTCAGATATCTATTACCAGCTGTCTCTCAGTGTAATTAAGAGATCAGCCAGAATCATCTCCAAGTGTTATTATAATAGAAAGAACCTGGCTGGATCAGATCAAAAATTCATTTGGTCTAGCATTTCCAAAAGGACCAAACCGGAACCTCCAGAAAGTCTCCAAGAAGGGCATGAAGGCAATAGCCTCCATTCACAATAGCCTCTAATTCACACATTACCCTCACGACAAACATTCTATCATCCACATTTTTTTCTAATTCCTCTGGAATCATGTCATTTGGTGGCCTTCATCACAACTTGTGGCAGGAAATCCATAGGTTAAGTCTTACATGTAGTAATAATTTCTACTGTCTGTTATGAATCCTGCTGCTCATCCTTTCCTGTAGAAGATTCTAGGTTCTACTTTGAAGGAAGAATAATGGTCCACTTTACCTATATCGTGTATCTTTATTTCTATAAACTACTAGCACATTATCTTATATTTTTCTTATTTTTAAGCCTTAAATGTTTTAGTCTTTCTTTGTTAAGGAAGTATGTCTATGAAGGTTCTCAGTCATCCAGGTGGAATTGTCTGTAGCTTGAATCATGTCAACTGGATTTCTATTTTCTCAGTGGAAACGTTTCGCTCCTTATCCAAGGAGCTTCTGCTCCTTGGATAAGGAGCGAAACGTTTCCACTGAGAAAATAGAAATCCAGTTGACATGATTCAAGCTACAGACTTTGTTAAGGAAGCTGTTTCAACACCTTAATTTTTATTGATGGTTTTTTTTGCACCTTTTCCAGCTCTACAGTAGCATATATAGTATGCCAAATATGTGATACCACAGATTTATATAACACCATTAAGGTCTGGGCAATTTTATTACCACTCCTTTTTCTAATAATCTGAAGTGTGAAATATATTTTTTCACAGCTGCTGTACCCTGACTCCTTTCACATAATACATTGAATGGGTATAAAAAGGGAAAGTATTGTGCTATCCCATAAGTGCATTTGAGAAAAAGTGTGAAAGTATTAACCCTCTCCACTCTGCAGTCCTAATTTGAATCAGGGATGATCTCAATTTCTTCTAGTAAACGAAGAGACAGGCAATCTAAGCATGCTTGAATTGTATGCTTTAAAGCACATCTTATTTGATGCTTAATTGACATTTCAATTGAGTCAGCCATGCAGAATCCCAAGGTTTCTTTCCACCAGAATATGCATAACAACCAGTCTCTGTCCTATAAGTAAATATGTGAGGATAAGCCCTATTTCCAATATGCATAATTTTATACTTACCATATTTATTGGGAAAGAGGACTACTCTAAATTTAAGGTGTCCCCTTGGGAACACCAGACAGAATATTATACAGAAGAAAAAAATCTTCTTGTGCAATACCTCCTTCATCTAGGGTTTCCATCTCTAACTGGAGCCAGTCATGGAGATTCTCCTCGCTCCCCCAACCTCATAAATGTATGCTTCATGCACATTTACCTGCCATAACCACCCTCCCACCCCCAAATAAAGCAGATCAGGATAAAATATTATGTTAACTGAATTAACATTTATGAAGTAAATTAACAGCCATCACAAGATCTGGTTGGTCATTCCCCACATTTTGCCCTTGCCATCCCTGAAAGCTCGACTCAATTTCTTTCCTCACTAGTCTCTGTCCTGTTCTTTTGCTTTCCCAGATGTTGGCACACATGGATGCCTTCACACACACATGCCCCTTCCCACATTATCTCTTTTGACACTAACAGAGACCCTTTCTTTTTTCTCCCCCTCCCCCCATAGTACCTTCATAGCTCCGATACTACAATAATCAACACAATAGGGAACAGGTTGTCTTTTCATTCCTACATTCCTTTGTAGGTTCATGGTAACTTTGTAGCAAGGAATAACTGATAGTTCAGCTTCATAGAAACAGAAGAAAAAGGGTTCCGACATTACTACTTGAAGATGTTAAATAAAAAATAAAGGAAAGGCAAAGGACGCTTTGCAGCATTGTGGGCAAGGGTTGGAAAAGCAAAGGGAACGTGCTTCACCCAACTGGGGCAGAAACCATAAAGTGTCCACTGGGGTATATAAGGGTTGACTGGAGCAGGAGTGGCTAGGGTTGAGGATAGTTCAGTGACCTAATAGGCCATCATTGGATCAATCACAAGATTAAAGCAAACAAGCATAAAGCAGCAACTGCCAACCAGCAGAGTATCTAGCAGCCTGGCAGCCTAGAACAAAGTGGCTGCCCAGGGCTAGAAAGGAGGAGGCGTGGCAGGCACTGCAGCCACTTGGAGCTGGGCTGCTGCTAGAATGAAAGTACTGGAGACTATCCATTCTAAAGGGTTTAAGACAGCTCCTGTCAGAAAATAGCCCGTTTTGAATCACAGCTGGACTACAGATGTGCAGGATGCCTTTGTAATGGGCTGAGAATGGGAGGAGGACAACGTCCTCCATTCCCGCATTAAAGAAGTGGTAAGTGGTCCATATGTTATGGAATGTGCCCCTGAAAGGGAGGGTGATGTGATGGAGCTGGGAGCTGAGGGGGTAGAGAGCGCATTCCAGGCTGATAAGCGTTCTCACAGCTTGCACAGCTTGGAGAGTGTGTGGGGGGGGTGGGGGCGAGGAAGAAAGTTAGACTAGCACCGCCCTAAGTTGCCAAGGGTATTTTCCCCCTTAGTTCAGTTTAGGAACCTTTAGTCTGGCAAGATTCTGTGTATGGTGGAAACAATAAAGAAACTAGAGTTGAACTTGACTCAGTGTTGTTTCTTTGCCATTTCCCTGACATCATATTGGTGATGGGCCAAACAGAAAGTGTGAATCTGCCTTAGACAGAATGCTACAGGGATAGGAAGGCCACAGAGAAAGAGGCTGGCACAGAATAAGTGACATTTGTAGCCTTACCACATCTGAAAAGTAATATGCATTTAGCCCAGGGCCTATAAGTATTAGCATACATTCATTTGTTAATAATTGATAGACTGTTAGCATACTTTCATTTGTTAATAATTAATAGACTAAATCTAACTTGATCATGCAGAATTTTAAAGTAAGTTTTGTCCCAAGAGTGTACATTAGACTGTTGAGCCTTGACTCCATATTCAGTCAGAAGCATCTGCAAGAGCAGGGAACATCAAAACAGACAAAATGGTGGATGCAGTGTCAGAATCAAGCCCCCATCCCTTTGTACATATGTGTGACAGTAATGCACATACAAAAAAAATTAGGCTTGGATTCTGATGCTCATGTTGCCTATCTGATCCCCCACCCAGTGGACGCCACTGTTCAAAGTGCCAAGAGATGAACTGAACTCCCAGCTTTCTGGCAGGACCAGCACAGAAGTTTAACATTCCAATAGCACAAAAGAGAGCAAAGTTATGGCTCTCTCTGTGAGTGAGAGCTGAAAAAGTGAATGAAGCTCAAAGCAATGTTAGCCTTGCTGCCTCAAAGAGCTTTCTGACAGGTAGAGAATTTAATAAGGTGATAAAACTCATTGATCAATTACTCATGTCAAGGTCACAAACCTCAGTCCTCTATTTTTTCTCCATATATGGAATTAAGTTGCAATATTAAATATTGTCTGTAGCACCCCCAAAAGCAGCAGAAAAGCCATAAAATCAGTGAAATGCTTTGAAAGGCTATGAAATGCTTTGAAGTTGCTGATTTGATTCACTACTTTCATACAGTTCTCTGCTTTGATTCACAAATATGCTTGGATGGGGTAATTCAGTTGAAGTTTGGTTGAATTGAAGAAGTCCTTTGAAGCTTTGCACAACTCTAGTTCTTAAATACATTTCAGCAGAATTTATTTGCTATCCCATTAAGCACTTTGTACATCTGACTGATTCTGAGAATAGACTGAGAACTGTATTGCATGATTTATGTTCAACATATAACAAGGATTGTACCCATATTTTCCTCCCCATGTAGCTTGTGGAAAACAGCTTGTAGGAACTGACTTTGAGCAAACCCCCCCCCCCAAATAATAGAAAAGGGAAAGGAGTAAGCAAACATTTCCACTCATATTTGTCATCTGTTCTGACAGCACATGGTAATTCTATATTTGTGAAAAGGATCTTCATGTTGCTTGAGCTCTTAACCTAGTCTTAAGTATATTTATTTGGAAGAAGTAATTCTTACCAGATTTGATGGAGCTTATTTATTTATACCTAGGATTGTTGCCATTGGTCTCGGTTATCATGATATATTAATCTGTATGTATAAGAACTTGATCTGATACTGAATTCTGCTGTTCTGGAATTCAGACTGAATTTTGAAGAATAAATTAAAACATCCAGATGAAAAAGGACAAAGATATAAAGTTGCTTGTGGGTGAGATAGTAATAAGTCCCAGGGAGATGCATTAGTGGGTAGAGGAAGCTATCAGGACACATGATGAATAAATCTATCATTTATACACATTCAATTTAAATCCTGATATCTTGAGTGAATAGGGAAGGGGGGGCATTAAATAACTTATATTCCACAAGGAATGAAGAAAACTTCTGGAGAAAAAAAGAAGGACGTAGAGCATAGCTTCTGGAATCTGTTCCAACCTCTTCTCCAGCCGTGGTTGTAGGAGGTGCATTTTCTGTATAAGAAAGTAACATGATGCATCCCTCTGTGTGTTTATCTGTACAGTTTGCATTTTCTCCCCAAGGGCTATACAGGTTGTGTACATATGTGTTGTCTCTCTGTGTGTATATTTTTCTCTCTCTGTGTTGTCTTCTGTTCTTCTTTTGTGTATTTGTATGCATGCATGCACTGGAAAGCACAGGGTGAGCTGTATAGGCTTTTCTATGGATCAGATGACCTGAAAGGTGGTGAGACTCAGCCTAGAATGGAACAGTCGCAGCATTCCAAGCCACTGCCAATTTGTCTTTTCCAAATGGATGAATTAGGGGACTTTTTTCTGAATGTGTTGGTATGAAGCTCCTAGCCAGATCTGCCCATTTTCTAACTCAATCTTTCTTTGGCCAGTTTCTCTTCCTGCACCAAATGTGGTCCTGTTTTGGTCTGTTTTCAGAGGGTTATTCTGCTGACTGACCAAGTCATTTCTCTCCAACATTTTGTTTGGCTGAAAGGAATAAAAAGACCAAATTATTAAAGTCATTTTCAAACAAATTCCCTTGATTTCCAAAGGTGTCATCCTATTTGATGGTGTGGAAAAAAGCACAGAAAAAGAGTCTCTGCAGGGATTTGCTTAACCTGAGTTCAAATTTCTCCTCTCACTGAACTCTTCAGATGCAAATGTTAAGCTATGGTATGTTTATAATTCTTGGTTTTGACAGGCCTACTTTTTCTGGTTTGCAGGCCAAAAAAGCAGGAATTAAAGACATCTTATTTTGAATCTCTACTTGTAGTACATGAGATCTGAATTTGGATATTCATTTGCCTAAGGCTGAGCATTTTTTTTCAACCAGTCATCTGCAATGAAAGCTTAATATTTAGGCATTTGATCCCTTCCAGTCAGGGTTCAGACCTGGTCATGGAATAGAAATCACATTAGTTGCTTTTGGTGGATGACTTCTGTTGGGATCTTCAGGAAAGGAATGTACTCTTCTTGTTCTTACTAGATCTCTCAGCATGCTTGATACCATTCACCATGGTATGTATGTATGTATGTATGTATGTATGTATGTATGTAATTAATTAATTAATTAATTAATTAATGGATTTATCACCGCCCAATCCCCCAAGGGGGACTCTGGGCGGTTTACAACATCCTACTGGACTGACTGCAAAGGTTGGGAGTAACTGTAGCTTTAACTCAGGGTTTCTCAACCAGGGTTCCATGGAGCCTAAGGTTCCGCGAGAGATCACTAGGGCTTCCCTGGGAGATCATGATTTATTTTAAAAATCATTTCAAATTCGGGCAACTTCACATTAAAGAGGTAAGTTTCATTCTTTATTTTTAGTTTAAGAACACTGTGAATGCATATATGCAGGCCTACCTATGAAACGAATATAATAATTTTGTAACTTCTGGCCTATATTTGAGCCTGAATGTGCAGGGGTTCCCTGAGGCCTGAAAAATATTTCAAGGGTTCTTCCAGGTCAAAGGTTGAGAAAGGCTGCTTTAACTAATAGCAGAGTAGTATTGTGCTTGTGCAAGGTCTGACACAATTTGTCTGAATTATTTTTGTTGCATCAGCCTCATCTGGCATTGAGAGGATACTGACTATGCATGCAGAAAACCTATGGCAAGACTGGGAATGTGCCCCGCCTGGTGTTGTTTGATATCTCAGCAGCTGTCTTTCTCTCTCTCTACCTACCTAACTTTTGGACCACTTCCAAGGCCTGGGAGTGGAAACACTGACATGAAGCCCTTGAGTAAGGTCATTCATCAACATAAAAAGGTAAAGGTTCCCCCCGCACATTTGTGCAGTCGTGTCCGACTCTAGGGGCCGGTGCTCATCTCCATTTGTTAGCCAAAGAGCCAGCGTTGTCCAAAGATGCTGACACGCGCGGAATGCTGTTACCTACCCACCGAAGTGGTACCTATTCATCTACTTGCATTTGCATGCTTTCGAATTGCTAGGTTGGCAAGAGCTGGGGCGAGTGCGGGAGCTCACTCCGCACGCAGGGCTAGGGATTCGAACCTCCGAACTTGCAATCTTCCGATCAACAAGCCTGGCATCTTACCCACTGAGCCACCACGCCCCTTCATTCATCAACATAGGATCAGGTATATTCAGTACACAGATGATACTCAGCTTTAAACCTTGACTCCTAGTTGAACAAGGGATGTTGTTGAGGTATTGACTTAATTTTCATGGGGAGGAAGAGGCTTAGGTTTTATCCCAACTAGGTGGAATGGCTGTGGTTCAGGAGCCATCCAGTGTCAGGGCGAGACCATCTTTAATTCTGGATGGGATCACCCTGCCACATATAAAACTGGCTCTTAACTTGGCAGCCCTTATTCACCTTTCACCTAGATCGTTGCAATACAGTCTACATGAAGCTGCCCTTGAAAAGCATTTGGAAGACACAGGTGGTCCAGAATGCAATGGCTCAAGTAGTTATGGGTACTACTTGATTTGCTCATATAACATGGATTCTTTGAAAGCATCACTGGTTGCCAGTTGGCTTCTGGGTGGTCACCTTTAAAGCCCTTCATGCCTCACGATGTAGGTATCTGTGGGACCACCTATTCCCAATAATACCTGCCCTTCTAATAAGATGTGGTAAATAGCCCCCCTTCATGTTCTGGGATTATTATCTGTGGGGGTCATGGAAACGATCCTTCTCCATCAGTGCCCCCCTTCTGCAGAACAGAATTCACCCAGAAGTGCAAATGGCTCCTATTTGTTTTCAGAAAGGCTATTCAAGCTTGGCTATTTCAGGAGGCATTGGAGGTTGGGTTGTTGTAATGTTGTTCCCTCTGATATATAATTTGATATATTTAACAAAGCTCCCAGTGTTTATGGTTACTTACGTTGGTATATTTGATTTTTTAAATATGCATTTATGGTTTTAACCTGATTTACAATGTCAGGATGTATGCTATGCAGCGTTGCTAGTGCTTAGAATGGCCTATAGACCCATAAATAAATAAATTCATTATCTGAAGATTTATTATTATTGCTGCTGTTGTTACAGGAAAAGAGTGTTGTGATCCAGCAAGAAATGTACAGTATCGTAGTCATTTTGTAGTGATTGAGAGGCCAATCCAATCCCAAAGCATTTCTACAAGGCAGCCATCTCAAATAAAATTGTCTTGTTAAGTTGGCAGGTCACCAATTAAATGTGCCGGGAAGGGAAGCTTTTTCCACTTCTGTTTAAAGATGCTGTCTAAATTAACTGCAGCTCTCCTGCTATGCTTCAACTGTAGTATAAAGACTTCTTGAGAATAGAAGAGTATAACATGAGCTTGGAAGAGTCTGTTAATGGAAGCTTTAACTCTCATTTTCTGACTGGCTGCATTTTGCTCTGTATAGGTGGAAGGAGAGTATCCAGAAGCTTGCTTTCCTTGTTGAATATTTCTGTTATCTCTAAGATCTTTCCTGGTATATATCTTTTATTTCATGGGTACTTGCTGTCTCTAATCTGACTTTCCAAATATGATCAGGAAAGTTCCTGTGCACTTCAGAACTTGAAGCATATAACAATTGTGTATAGGTAGTCAAATGTTTAAAGTTTGTAAGTGAAAAATATTCTTATGTCAAGTTTTACCAGCTCTTAGTGAGGTGGTATATTAGGCAGAAGGGGCCAGCAAGAAAACACCACTGCTGCTGATGTAAAGGAAAGCTGCAACAGTTAGATTTTCAAATGAAAAGATAGGATCCATCATCATTAAATCCATCTTTACATGGGCTGTCATATAATTTATGGAACCCATTTCTGTCTATCCTAAATATTTCCCCACTGAAAAATAGCATGAAAAATATACAACATGTATTGTATTAGAGAAAGCTGTTTAGGACAATTGTGGGTTGGTTTGCATTAAAGTAATAATTGGCAGAAAGGTTGATGGAATAGAAAAATGCATGCCATAGTAATACAGATTGTTATGGCTAGAGAATCATGGGCTAGTGAGCCCCATGACTGTCCTGGAAGCAGGCAGAATTTGGACTGAGCACCATTCAGATGAGAGATTACTAAATAGTTAGGACCACATTGATCCTTTTTCTTCTCCACCATACTAACTCACTGGTTGCCACTACTCACCCCTATTGTTAAATTTAGCTCAATTTTGTCAAGGGACAAAACCTCGACATTCTATTTACAGTACATGCCCTGTGAACTTTCAAAGACAGTATTTGGATTTTGTTACTTAGTACAGAGGAAAAAAAGCTCAGTCCAGGCAAAAACCAAAGGGTTGTTGAGTAGCTGGTATTCTCAACTTTGCCATCTATTTACATGGCTTTGCGGGTGGCCATGTTTGAGTGGATTTGGGGGTGCACACTTCAACTGTCTAGTACATAGCTTTCCAAACTGTGTGTCATGACACTTTAGTGCGTCGCAACACATTTAGTGTGTCGCAAAGCGACGGCGGGGGCGCACGCAGTGGCAGTGTGCACGGTGGCGGTTGCACGCCATCAGCGCTTCCACGTTTTAGCGAGGCTGCCACCGCCACTGTGCATGCCGCCGTGCATGCCGCTGCCACCGTTGGTGTGTCGGCAACGGCGGCAGTTTGGAAAGCACTGGTCTAGTATGATGCATGGAAAACAGTGTCATTGGTATCAGTTACTAATCCTAACAAATTTTAATTTCATTGAACAGTTCAACCATATTGCTTTTCCACATTCAAATTTCAGAATCATTGTTATAGGCATAGAATGGGGAAAATTCAAGAAAATTATTACAAAAGTCCCAAACAGACCAGCAAGAGAAATCACGTCCTGTAGCTGTTACATCATATTCTTAACAGGCTTACTAGTCATTTCTTTTTCTCTTGGGATCTGACATATTGACCAAGGGATTTCTATCAAAGAATTCCAGCAATGTCATAGGATTTACAGCTTTTGATTTCAAAAATTGTTTCCCTTCCTTGTAGCAAGTTAGGGCCAAGCAGCAAAGTAACTGTTACTCACAGTTTCCAAGCTCCTGAAACATAATGAACAGCTTTGTCATCATCCAACCTGCCTCCCTTGGCTTGATACTATGCCTGTGAGATGAGAAAGGCAAATATCTGATCACTATCTGGTTTTTATTTATCTGTTGACTTTTAAAATTAGAACTGTAAAGAGTGGTTCAGGTAATAAAACATCGCATTTGTGTGGGTTGTTTATATGGTAAATTTAAAAATCCATGTGTAAATTAAACAAATACACACACACAATATTGGAAAGCTATTTCTGCTTCTACCTAGGACAAAGGAATACACTGTACAAATTGGAAAATAGATAATGTAAAACTTTCAAGAGATATAAAAGCCATGATTACTTCTACTCATTTCCTCCTATGTGTTCTTGCTGTGTTGCTCCTCAGTGTGTGGCACAGCTAAATCCCTGATAAATTACAGTAGATTGAGGAGTGCAGATGACATGATTGGAAAAGGACTGGGCAAGAAAAGTCAGAACTGCCAACTCCCTGTCTGAAATTTAAGGACATATGAACACTCTCTGGATTTAAATTGGTTAAGTTTTGGTTCCAAAGCAGCTAGTGTCTTCTATAAAGTTGTGTTTTGAATTTCTGGAGTTCTTTCAGCTCTGAGTGTTCACTATGCTGGGTTTCACTGGAACAAGCCTAATAGTCCTGGGTATGTCTGTTCTCATTGTTATGCTTGTGAATACTCATGAGCAGCCCAGGAGTTTAGATAATCCTTGATGAACTATGGCTCAAGAAGCCATGGGGGAGCAAGCAGAACTCAAGCTATCTTGTGATAAAAAACCACCCATCATAAAGGGCACCAATTCAAACCTGAGTTTATACCCAAACAGGTTTTTTAGAGCGTCTTTACACTCATGGTCCAAAAAGGCCTTGCATGGACTTGACTTAGCTGGAGAATGTGATATGCAAATTTGCTTCCCTCTAGAGACTTAGTCAATGTTTTTCTACAGTGACAGCTGAAAGAATACTTTTACCAACTAAATGCACATGCTGCTACTTTCCTATTTTAACCCTAAATTAGAATTCAGCTTCACTTCATTAGTATGAGGTTATCCAAACAGCTGTGGCAATGGTGAACAAAAAGAATGAAATATTCAGTAAAACAGAGCTTTCCAAACGTTTCATGTTGGTGACACACTTTTTAGATATACATCATTTTGCAACACAGTAATTCAGTTTTACTAGCAAACCAGAGGTTAAACTAGCCTCCAATCTCTGGTGGGAGCAGGATGGAGGTGGTGTGTTCATCCTTGCTCTCCTTGATCTCTCAGTGGCTTTCAGTTTTGATCATGATATCCTTCCAGACTCACTTTGTTGGAAGTGGAGGGTACAGTGTTCTGCTGGTTTTCTTCCTTTCTCCAGGGCTGGTTCCAGTCAGTGTTGATGTGGGGAAGAGTTCTAGCACATGGCCCCTGCTTTGTAGGTTGCCTCTGGGCTCGACGTTCTGCCCACTCTTTTTTAATGCTTGCAAGAAACCTCTGGGTGAGGTCATTCGACAGCACAGGATGAGGTATTATCAATTTGCTGATGGTACCCAGCTTTATATCTCCACAGTGGGATGATCAAATGATACTATGGAGGTTCTGTCTAGGTGTTTGGAGGCTGTGAGGGTCTGGAAGGGGAAGAACAGGCGTTACTGAACCCTAGCAAGATGGAATGGCTTTAGGTTCTAGAGCAGAGCTTTCCAAACTTTTCATGTTGGTGACATACTTTTTAGACATGCATCATTTCATGACACACTCTTACAGCAGGGCACAAGGCAGGCACTAGGACCTGCGCAGAATCACAGCAGGTTTGGAGGCAGCAAGGCACAAGGCAGGCACTAGGACCTGCGTGGAATCCTGGCAGGGTTTGGAGGCAGCAGCAGCGAGGCTCTGAGCGTCTGACTCAGAGGTTTCTCCTTACGTTCGCGTGACACACCTACACACTGCAGCCAACACACAAACGTGTCACGACACACTGTTTGGAAAGCTCTGCAGTAAAACTTTGTTTATCTAAGCAAGCAGGCAAAAATAGTTTTATAAGCAAGGTAAAATTTTCAATCCCCAATACAATACAAAGTATAGTATATTACCTCTTGAAATACTACTACTTAGTAAATCTTTTATTCAAAAATTCTGGACCTAATTGGGTGACCAGCCAGCACAGAATCTTGCATAAAGAAAAGAGAAGGGCTTGGAGGGCTTGACTTGAATAAGGTTGCCCCTGAGATTTGAAAGCCCCCCACCCTTACTGGTGTTTTGAAGGTTCCTAAAAACTTGGCTCTTCACCCAGGCCTTTGGAGAAGGTGATTGAAGCCTCCTTTTTTCTTTGTTCCTATCTGGTTTCATCATTTCTGCCATCTTTATCCTTTTGTGGATTTTTTGTTGTTTCCTTGTTTTTAAATGTATTTACAGTAGCAGTGTGTAAACCACCCAGAGTCACTGGGAGTTGGGCAGCATGTACATTTAATACATTGTTGTTATTGTGATTATTGAATCAGCAGCAGGTGATCTAACCATTTTCAACCAAGTCCAGGTTGTCAGGTCTCTTCTTACTCCTTACTGATCACCTTTCAGAACTGTCTGACATCCCTAGGTCCTGATTGGTCCTTCTTTGTAAGTGCTGTATGTGACATTCATTTTCCAACATGTATCCATAAGTGTTTAGCTTGACAGGTTCAACTGCCTCATCACTCTGGTCATCTGCTCCTTTCAAGGGGTAATTAAAACTGTTCTTGCAACTCTACCATTAAATAAGTTACACCTTGTATAGATACATAAAGAAAGGCTATATATTGCATGGGTAGATAGCAAAGCCTAAAACAATGTGTCCATCTTGTATCCCGCACAACATTCTCTATAGAACAGTCTGGATAATATGGTGAACATAACAGCAAAATTAGCACAGGCTTTGTGCCTAAGGCAGGAGTAGAATTCACAGTCTCCTGGTTTCTAGCCTGGTGCCTTAATCACCTTATTAGGGAGCAATAGGTTGAAGAAAAAAATCAAGATATTCACTTGGAATTATATGGCTGTGAGATGAGAAAGGCGATGACTCCTGAGGTCATCTAGGATTCATTTAAATCTGTGGACTGTTTTCTGAGAGATGAGTTCTGACACCTGTGGCTTGATCTTTGCCCTTCCTGGTTGATTTGAATGATGGCACAAGTGTAGGATAATTAGTTCTCCAGTCAGTGAAAAGCAACATGTTAGCAAATTTGACTACTGTAAAAACAACAGACATATGCAAAACAGTCTTTTTGTGCAAAAGAGGGGGTTGGTCACAAAGGGTGGGAATGAAAAGAAGGTGGGAAGGAGTCTGGCATTCTTTCTATATGCTCCTGGAATACAAATTCTGGTGAGCTTGCCTAACTGGTTACAGACCTGCCTGATTGCTAAAGTCTGATGGAGGCCCTGCTTCTTAGTGTGAGGAGGTGATGTATCCCTTCCTCAAGAAGCCAACCCTTGATTCAGCCAATACTGGCCTATCTCCAGTCTTCCAGGACTTAGATGGAGGGAGTACATCTCTTCCAGTCCTGCTTGATATTTCAGTGACATTTAATACTGTTGATCATTATATACTTGGGCTCATCTATGAGGGTTGAGGGTTGGAGGTACTGTTCTTCAGTTGTTCTGCTTCTTCCTGAGTAGAAAAAGGGTGATCCCAGTCAGTGTTAGTGGAGGGTGGAGAGATCAGGCCCTTGGCCATGTCATTGTGTGGTGCCTCAGTGCTCAGTCCTCCCACCATCTTTTTCAATACAGTATTTATATAAAACTACTGGGAAAGATAGTTTTTTAGTTCAGGGTGACTACCTTGGTTGAGCAGGAGATGCAGTGGAAGTCCTGACCCAGTCCTTGGAGTCTGTGAATGGGAGTGGATGGGATGGAATAGGTTTAGGATAAATCACAGCAAGAGAGAGGTGCTGTTTATTCAGAAGCCCTCTGGATCCAGAACTGCAACACCTTTAACTCTAAATGGCTTAGCCATGTCTGCCTGAAGGAACAGCTGTGCAACTCTGGGATCTTCCTGAACTTAATGACTTTTTCAAGCTTTTGCCCAGCTTCAGCCGGTGCACCAGTTGCAATATGTTTTACATCAGAAGGCTCTGACGTTTGTTTGTTTGTTTGTTTATTATTTATTTATTTATTTATTTACTTATAATTCGATTTGTATTTACCGCTCCATCTCCCCACAGGGGAGTTATCAGTGCTCTTATTATCCTGTAGGTGGATTACTTTAATCTGCTCTACATGGCGCTGCCCTGGAAGAAACTTTGGAAACTGCAGCTACTATAAAAGGCAGTGCCCACATGCTGGGTAGCCAACACTGATACAGCAGAGTAACATTAATGTTGTGGGACCTGCACTGGTTGCCAGTTCCACTTCAAGGTTCTAGTCATTACCTATGAAGTGCTTTATGCTTGGGTCCTTGTTGGTTTGGGGACTAATTGATCCAAATAAAATCTACCTGCCCAGAATATGCTGGCTGAGGATAAGCTGAGAACATCCCCATCAAGACATTAAGGGGAATGGTACTTGGAAAAAAGCTTTCTCCTTAGCAGTTCCCTTTTGCCAGTCCCTGAAGTTAGGATGGTCCCTAACCTTGGAATGTGGTGAAAACTACAGACATCTTTTAATGTGATGAAAATGGTCCTTTTCTAACAAATCTTTGGGGCAGAGGTTGTCATCTAATTGGACCTCTAACTGGAGGTAACTGTCTAGAGTGCATGGAGTTACACAGTGTATGAATTACAGTACAATACTCATATTTTGTTGCTTTTATGATTTTATGGATAGTGCAGTATACTAGAATCAGTAGAGCAAGTGGCATACAAATGTAATAGGAAAATAAATAAATAAAATTAACTGGTGGAAATATTTATTAACTAAAATGGGAAGCAGTTCCTTATGTAAATATTAATGCATGGGTGCCTGATTTCAACTTATGCTTCTGTTGTGTGATTCATACTGAGCATGTTTTTTATATTCTTCCCTTTCAGAAATGTACACAACTACACGTGCACCAAAATAAGATACTAACATCAAATTGTGTTCGCTTTGTATTAACCAACCCTTCTTCAAGGTACAAGCAAACAAAACATCTGATTAGGTTAGAAGCTTATATAACTTGCAGAAACTGTAACTGGCGCACATTGTGGGTGCTATAGCCAAGGAACATGGCATGGACAGTAATTCAGTGTGCATGCAGCAAGACATTTTGCACTTCCCAGGTGGCATTTTTAAAATCATGTGAGATGGGAGGATCAGTGCTGACAGTTCTTCTCAGCCAAGTCATTATGACCATCTGCTCTCAGCTGCACTGAGCCAAGAGCTTCTATAAAGAGAAGGCATGCCACAGGATGGTTGGGCTCTTTTGCAGTAATAGGATCTCTGGAACTTCGAGAATGGAGCTGACTCTGTATTTCCTAACTCAGTTTTGTACATTTTAACTTCAGCTCTTGGTCAAAACTTAGGGTAAAAAGCAACAAAGTTAGCACCCTCTTTAACTAGAGTAGTTGAGGACTGGGCTGTAGGAATTCTGGAATGCTAGTAACAGAAGTCCACACAGTTTTATCTAGTTTAGCAGAGCAGAAGTGTTCCAATAAACTTGCACAAGGCTTAATCAGTTCAAAACACAAAATCAACACACTTCACACGTTCATGTAAAGTTACAGAAAAATAGCTTACAGTTTTATTGTAGATCAGTTTCATGGTAGCAGAGGATGGTTCATGCGTGCGAGCGATAGGTTCTGACCAAACCCACAGTCTTCTTAATGTGGCCTTGCTGAATGCATGTATGAGTAACGGGGACAGCCATGGATGACCATCCTTCCAGTTGGGGATTCAAGCAGGGAAGGAGGGAAGACGTTGGGAACAGGAACAGGAAATCGAGGTTCAGCCCCTCCCACACAAAGCAAGTAAGATTAGGTTACAGCAGAGGCTGCCTCCTCCTTCAAGCTTGTGTGAGATGTGCTTGGTTGAAACCCAATATCTCTAACATGGGCAAGATCTTTCAACCTCTATGTGGGGCCACCACCAACATTGATTCCACAAAGCAATAGCTCCCTATAAGTTTGTGTGAGGACCATTTATAAGCTGCTACAATCTATGCTGGTGTCACTCATGTTATAGAAACTGCAAATGGTACTCAACTCTTGACATAATGTTTTGCAGGGATAGTTACATATTTGCAGAAAGACTGGGAAAAAGTTTCTAGGAAAGTCACCAAGGAGTTGAATAAATTATTCAGCTACATATGTTTCTAAGTCAGCATAAAGACAAATTGGAGCATTTGTATAACTATTTGAGACCAGTTCTTTATAAAGTGATTTTATCAATGAGTCTGTTTTCTACACCAGGTTTCTTAAATTTCCTGCTGTTCAGAAAACAGCAGCTAATTAGGCCTGTGCAAAGTTTTAATGGAGTGCTTCACTTTGATGAAAGTGCTTTGGAGCTTTTTCAGACTTCTCAGAGCTTGTGTTATAGGAAAAATCTCAGAGGAGCCTTCTTCTATACTGCTGGTTGACCCACAACATCCTTTTCCATGGTCTTTTCTCCTTTGCCAGTGATTAAGAGAGGTCAGTGATGGGATGGGCATATCTGACAGTTTTCTGACCTCTTCCCATCAGAAGGAGGACAATACAAGAAAAGCACCAAAATACCTTCTTTAGGGAGTGGTCAGGAAAAGGCTGAGACAGCATCTGCCTGCAGAGCTGGCTGAAAACATGCTTAATTGAAGCCAGCCAAGTGGCCTCTTAACTTCAGCAGAACAAATCAGGTCATTCTATGGTCTGCATCACCTTGTTGATGTAATCCATGTTACTTCATGTAGGCCAATAGCTATTTTTTTTTAATCTCATGTAAAGGAAACAGTATAATTTTCTCCTAGGAATAATTTTAAGTTACTCATAATGTGAGGGATAGAATGGGCAAGAAACTAATGAACTGGGGTCATCTGGGTTATTATTAATTTTATTATTATTTTATTTATTATTAATTCATAGGGTTGAGAACTGCATATTACACTTGATGATGAATTTAGGGGGAAATGATGCAATATTCTGAACGAATGTAATCAAGAGGGAATCAAGTTTGGAATGACTGCAGAACAAGAAAGACTATCTATTGGAAGATAGATTATTCTTCCAAAAGAATGAATGGAAAGTGTACAGTATGTAAGGAAAAAAGGATGTGGAAGTTGTTGCAACAAAATAAAAAGAAATGCTACAATATGCCACAGAGGTTATACAGTGTATGCAAAATAAAGCTGGTGGAATGATAGTGAAAGAGGCTACAGATGAGAAAATAAGTGTAATGTATAATGTGCATATACAGAAAAAACACTCTTAAATAATGTAAGCAATATATGAAATTATTGTGATTAAAAGAGGCAGAGAGAATGTAAGAAATCTGGTGGAAATTTTTTAAAATGTTGTGTGAAAAAGGCTAAACAAGAAGCATCCAGGAAAGGGAGTGGAATTAAGTATAATAGCGATGAAAGAAATTAGGATGAAGTGAAGTGAGAGAATGCTTAAAAGGTTATTTAGAAACTTCTGTGGGAATGATAGTGGCAAGTTGAAGAATAGAATTTAAATGAATGATACAAATGTTACAGGAAAAATATGAAAAGTAGGTCATAAATTTTGTGAGAATGTTGAAAAATTGTAAGAGTGCAGGTGTAGATGGTGTAACTGGATACATGTTAAAATATGTATGTAGTTTGCTTATGTAGTAGCTGTACAACTTATTTAACAAGTATACAAAGACTGCTTCTGTGCCTGATGATAGGAACAACATTGTCATTATCATTCCCCTATACTGTACAGAAGGAAAGCTAGTAAGAGCAAATGCCAAAACTCTCTTGGTTTTAGTTTGTTCAGTGTACCTGGGAAGGTGATTGCCAGACTTTTCCTTTGTAAGAGTATAAGAGGTGACAGTGAGCAACATTTGAGAAGTATAGTCAGATTTTATACTAGTCAGAGAGTGTTGCAGACCAGATTTTTGTTCTTCAACACATCACTAAGGTGTGTATGAATGTGAGAAAGAAAGTTTATTGTATATTTGTTGATTTAGAGGAAGTGTATGATAAAGTGAACAGACTCAAAGTATGGAATGCTTGGCATGAATATGAAATCTGGTTGTTGAATGTAATCAGAACAAAATACGTTGGAAGTAAAACATGCATGTGACTAAATGGAAATGCTTGGTGAATGATTTGATGTTGAGCCAGGAGTAAGTCAAAGATGTGTGCTGTCCCCTTGATTGCTGAATGTATAAGGAATGCTTGTGATGATGCTAGATGTGTGTTAGCTGGGGATGTGAATGTATGTGTATTTTTGTATAGAGATGATGCCATGTGGTTGGTTGACAACCTGAACAATTTGTTGATCAGATAGTGTGATACAATGAGAAGTGTGGATATCAAAATTAGTATGTCAAAGATCAAGTTAATTGTGGTTGACAGGGAAAATGGAGTGAATGATTGCAAGTTAAAAATAAATATAAAAAAATATTAGAGAAGCAGATGAAGTTTCATTCTTTGGTAGAATGTTTACTAAAGATGGGAAAAGGGTAGATAAATTTTAAGATGAATGTATACTTTTATGTAAATATAAAAGATAATAGATACTGAACATTCCATTTCAAGAAATGAATGTTTGTTAAAAGAAGCAAAAATGCGTGCATATAACGGGATGCTTCTGCCTACTTCATTATATGAGAAACATAAAAGTAGGTTGAATGAAAGTGGGAATGGGATACTAAGTGTGTGATACAGTAAGAAAAGTTATGGTCAAGAATGAATGGATGGTTGAGGAATGAATTGAATGTAAAAGTGAGTAACCAGTACAAAAGGAGTATTTCAAATGGTTTGGACATAGAGAAAGATGAGGATTGATTTGCAAAACTAATATATGTTGGAAATTCAGCAAATCAACATGCCTCATTTGCATGTAGATGAGTTCATCCCAGAATGCAATTCTCCATGTCTTTGAGGAAGTTGTTTTGTTGCCACTCCCACTTCTTCCTTCTCCCTTCGTAGTCACCTCTCTCTGCTTCTTCCACCGGAGAAGAAGGACGCACATGGCATGCTGCTCCTATCCATGGAGAGGCCATGTGCTAGGCCTCAACTCAGGGGGCTTCCCCCCCTCCTTTCTCCATGCAGCCTTCACCAGCTATGAGGGGTGAGGGTGAATTAAGTTTAGGGAACAAAAGGAGAAATGGATGTAACAAAATGGATGTAACTGGACCGATAAATGTAAGAACTCTTTTGTACTTACTTTTTGAACCTACTATGTCTAAGCGTGTGTTTCTTTATGCTTGGGTGGGCTAAAAGTGTAAGATTAAGAACCTGGATCTCTCTAACATGCTCACTGGCTCTGTTTTTAAACAATATTATTTTTCTGTGCACGAGCTTATACTACATTAACCTCTGCTCCATTCACTGGATCTAACAGGCCACTGAATTATCTTCAATATATAGGTGCATTGAAGGGGTTGAGAGGAAGGGGAAGAATGAGAAAGTTGTGGTTGGATGGAGTTGATAAAATCTTCAAAAAGAGAGAGGTGAGAATTTTAAAGAACAAGAAACTATGAAATGGTGGATGGATATATTGGAAGCATGGATGGTTTGCAAAGAGAGAAAGGTGTGGAGGAGTACAGTGAAAAGTAGATTTAGCTATATTCCCCTTTCTTTTTCTTGTTGTGCCTTTAACTTTTGTGGGTTATTTCTTATTGTTTTTCTCTGCTTTGCAAAATGTTGCTGGCTCTGAAAGGGAATTGCATAATGGGAATGTAGATATGCTGAGTCTCAATGTAACTTATTTATAGGTGAAATGCCATCCATTAAAATAGACAGGATATGCATGTGGAGGTACTGGTAGCCTATGCTCCTATCTTCCTGGATGGGGGAATGCAATATGCCTCTACCAAGACATATTCTCCCAATCTATTGATTTTCCATCAGTGGAGCACACCATCTGTGACTTTGCTTTAAGGAAAAGGGTTGCCACTCATAAAATTCTGGTATTTAATATTCCCTGTGTCCCCCTCCCCCAAATTATTTCCTGAGATTTAGGAACCTCCCAGAAACAGAATGAGACATAGATTGGAGGGCTGCCGTAGGTGTAAGGGGATATCAGTACATGTGTCTACTTAAGTAAACAGGAAGGTTTTCTGCATAGGTTTTTCGAAACAAAACAAATCATCAGTTCAATAACAAAGAAAAAAGGTCATTTTCTTTGATCAAGTGAATAAATATACATATATTTAAAATTAAAATTATATTTTAAATTAGATGCTCATGCTTTCAAAAGAGAACATGAACAAAATGGAAGGTACACACTTGAAAGGGATAGATGCAAAAACAGAGATAAAAAAGGATTCATTTAAAGCATGGAGGGTTGGAATCCTGATGCATAATGGACACCAAACAGAATTTGTTCATAATATTCATTTTAAAGGTGCATTATTTAAATCACACAGGATAAAAATAGTATACAAACTCTATGATAAAATAATACAAAACAACAAATATATTATAGAGATTTTAGAGTTTGGAAAGTTCAATTTTTATAGGAAGAGATTTTTAAAATGGTGCTATATAATGAAGGAAATGGTAGGTTTCAGCTGTTAAGAAAATATTAAATATAACCTTTTAATAAATACAAAAAAGTGAATTGAGAATGAGAACCAATTACACAAATGCCTTTACAAGACAATTTGGGGATTAGAAAATAGAATGTGTATGCTACTGAAAGTGGAAAACAATATTCATAAGCTTTGTTTTGTATTTCAAAATACAATAAAATAAACAAACCTTTCATTAAGGAGATGAAAGAATGACTCTAACTTCACCATTTTATTCAGACTGTAAAAAACCTGGCTACTTTTTAAATGTGGAACCATTGCCAGAGCCCTCTATTCTGAAACTCATCAACATTAGTAATCAGATTTTTAAAATCCTCAAAGAATGTGTTGTACAATGTTTTGCTGAGATTCCCCACTTAATGTATTGTCGAAGGCTTTCACGGCCGGAGTTCAATGGCTGTTGTGGGTCTTCCGGCCACACAGCCCGGAAGACCCACAACAGCCATTCCCCACTTATCTAACTACATTTTCTTTCACCGGGAAAAACAGGCAGTATAACTTCCCATCCACCAGTTCTTGAAAGTTTTAAATGTATAATTTAATTAACCTTCCACCTACAGTATTTGGAGCAGGTTGGCTGATGCTCCATGTTGCCCCATCAGGGAGGTGTGTAGGGGTAACCTTGCATCTCCCTTGGCAGGGACGGTACAGGATGAGCCTTACAGAAAGGTAAAGCTGTTTGTCTAACACGAGAGACATTTAAAAAAACAGGCAGAGTTGTGATCAGGGCCGCAACCAGGGGGGGGGGGCAAGCGGGGCATGTGCCCCGGGCGCCGTGCTGGGGGGGCGCCAAAATGACAAAATAGTATTTGTATACTGTTTCCTGGCACAATCGCCGACAGGGCGCAGCATGCAATGGTGGCGGACCACCCCCGCTGGTGGTGATTGGCTGCAGGGCAGCATGGAGACAGGCTGACTGGCCCACCCCCTGCCCCGCGGAGGCCAAGCAGCTCACACACACACTCGCCATTGGCCAAGGCCGCAGCCAATCCGCGTCCGCCGAGCACCGCCCTCAATCCCAGCCTGCCTCTCTGCAGGCGCACCCCTGCAGCTGAGCCGAGTGCTTCTGCAGAGGTGCCTCTTCCCACCCGCCACACTTAATTCACTGGCGCTCGCCGCAGAGGGAGGGAGGTGCAGTGTGGTCCCCCTGCTCCAATGCTCCAGGGGGGCCACTGCCGTAGCCCGGAGCAGCCTCCGAGCTGCTGGGCTGCGCGGTGGGCCAGCAGGGGCACTCTCGGGGGGAAGGCGGCATTTCTCAGCTGTGCCAGGGCTGCCCCTGGCACCCTCCCTGCCCCATCCGTGCCGCCCGGCAGGAGCCCCAGTGCCCCCAGGGATGGGGAGGGTCCCTTTCCTCCCCCACATCCCACCGAGCTGCTGTTCCCCACGGGGGACGAGGGACTCAACCCTGCAGAGGGGCATGGAATCCATGGGGGGCACAGAATCCATGTTTGCCCTGGGTGACACAGACCCTAGTTGCGGGCCTGGTTGTGATTACACCATCGTGGCCATCATTTTGTCTTTTTGGACTATGCATGGTGGACACCTCTACATCTTTCCATTGAGGAAAGATGTGTTTTAGATAAACCTGTAGAAGTTTGATCCATGCCTTATTTTTCTCCCTCAAAGGATATTTTTATTTTATTATGAATCAGAATAAGCAAGGGAACAATACTTTAAACCTGGTACAACATAGCATTTGAAATCCATACTTTTATGAATGTGGTAATTCAGCTTGCCAATTAAAATGCCTCTTCAAAGATGCATATACAGTAGTTGTTTAAAAAGGTAAAGATTCCCCCCGCACATTTGTGCAGTCGTGTCCGACTCTAGGGGCCGGTGCTCATCTCCGTTTGTTAGCCAAAGAGCCAGCGTTGTCCGAAGATGCTTCCACGGTCATGTGGCTGGCATGACGCATGTAGAACGCTGTTACCTACCCACCAAAGTTGTACCTATTTATCTACTTGCATTTGCATGCTTTCGAATTGCTAGGTTGGCAAGAGCTGGGGCTAGTGCGGGAGCTCACTCCGTCACGCGGGGCTAGGGATTCGAACCTCCGAACTTGCAACCTTCCGATCGACAAGCCTGGCATCTTACCCGCTGAGCCACCACGTCCCTTATAGTTGTTAAAGTAATGAACAAAATGCATTACATAATGGAAAATATACACATTAGACAACATTGCAAAAAAATTAACAAAAAAGAGTTAATGGTGAGGCTGTTTGCATTTTCCTTTTGTTCCTTTAGTTCTTGCTTTGGGGCGGTAATTTGTGTCTTGTTAGTAAGCTACAACGGCTATGTTTATACATTGTGCAAAGCCATAAATCATGGTTTAGGAGCCACAGTGAATGGGTTCATACAGCCTGCTAAATCAAAAAAAAAATTACATCAGAACATACTGGAATGTGTGAAGTCAGGTTTACAATGAATCCTGTAATCAAGTAAAAGTGAAAGACAAAATGAGTGTCTTAAGGGTGAAAGGAAAGTGCAAACAGATCAAGTCCTCATTATTCCCAGAAACCAACTAAAATTACATCAATAAAGCAAAAATGGACTGGAACTGAACCAAGGTCTGAAGAAAGAAAAGTAAATCAGATTGAGTCAGCACTAATTAAAATAATACTTTTATTTTTGTTTCGTGGGCTGACAAGCTTCTGAACTGTCACAATACAGTATCAGAGTGGGGGGGGAGGGAAAGAGGAGCACCTGCAAAGCTCCCTGCTGAGGCCCCTGCAGGAAGCCAGAAGGCTGCAGGCCACGAGGGAGAAACAACTTATGCCCCACCCTATACAGAAATTGCTACAAGAAGTTAGCAGGAAACAACTAATTGTCATCATACAGGCAATCCTCATTTAGCGACCACAATTGGGACTAGCACCTCAGTTGTTAAGCAAAGTGGTCGCTAAGTGAAACCGCAACTGTGCTTATGATCTTGCTTCAGCTTTCCTTTGCTTTACAGACCTGCGAAGGTCGTAAATGCAAGGATCAGTCGTAAAGTTACTTATTCATCAAGGTCATAACTGCGAACGATCGCTTAACAAGAACTACCTGTAAAGGAACCTGGGGGGGGGGGATCTAAAATGGGGGCAAGGACAGGGAAAAGTGCTTACCTGATTTGGGGAGGGCAAATAGTGCTACATTATATGCAGCACAGAACCACCATTTTCCAGCTGATGGCGGGAATATTTATTTATTTGTTACATTTATATAGCCAACCATCTCACTCCCATGACTCTGGGTGGCTTACAGAGTTAAAAATACAGACAATAGAAAAATAACCAAAAACGTAACAACAAAAAATATTAAAAGCAATCAACATGATTAAAAAACCAGAAAAACATAATCTATGGGAGAGCACCATTAATGTCCCTAGCAGGACAACCACTTTGCAGTCTCTACACCACCATTACTGGATCCCCAGGCCAGATGGCAAAACCAGGTCTTCAGGCCCTTCCGGAAAGGCCAACAAAGTTGTGGCCAGTCTGGCCTCAGGGAGAATGATGTTCCAGAGAGTGAGTGTCATGGCAGAAAAAGCTTTCCTCCTGGGTCCCATCAGATGATATTCCTTCATGGATGGGACCTGCAACATACCCTTTCTGCCAGACCTGATGAGACGTAATGGAGCTTAACTGTTCATACTCACTGGTATTCCCTCTTGCCTCTTTCATGACTTGAGTCCCTCCTTCTCCAAAGACTTGCCTTGTCATGCAGCTCTGCCACCTTTATCTCCCTCAAGGTCACCTCCCACATCAGATCCCTCTGGAACCTTCCCAGTTATCAGGCCCCTTTGAGTTTACCCAGCTCCTACATTCCTAGTTTCTGTGGGGTTAGAAGCGGAGATGGGGTCCAGGTCAGTCTCACCCTTGGAATGAGCCCAGGTTGAGTTATTCCTGGGCCCCCTTGGATGGCCTGCATTACCTTCCATACTTGACTACCATAACAAAGCTAGCTATTCATACAGAAGCTATGATTTTTGCTATGGACATGCACCAAGATTACTGGCTAAAACCACACCATGTATAGCACCTGACTTAGAGTCAGTGTGTCTTCATTAAAGGATTGCTCTGGCATCTGGCCCTATGCATGTACATTTGCATATTCTGTAAATATATGGAGAGGGGTTGGCAACAAATACTGTCACAAAACT
This sequence comes from Charina bottae, assembly GCA_023362775.1. Classification (NCBI taxonomy): domain Eukaryota; kingdom Metazoa; phylum Chordata; class Lepidosauria; order Squamata; family Charinaidae; genus Charina; species Charina bottae. Next base: position 34,231,281 of record JALMGJ010000005.1, read on the forward strand.
TCAACAACAGTTCAGAACACATAAACAAATGTCTAAATCTTCCTCCATGATTCCACTGGGGAAAATCTACTTCACTTCATGTATACTCTTAACTTTTTCTTTGCTACAATAGGCTAATGTGACTAGTATCTATTTATTTCTGCATTTATATGTCTGACCCTCCTTTTGAGTTTTAACCGGCTTTGTGAGAAACCCTGGCCTTAAGAGTTGTATGTCGATTGATGAAACTTCCAGGTTCTCCCATAGCTTAGTCCTGAATACAGAATCAAAGGCTGCCTTAAGATCTATGAAAGCAGCATATAGTGTTGCTACATTGTTGAATAATTTTCAGTCGAGTGTTGCAGAACCAAGCATTGGTCAATGGTGCCTCTACCTTCTCTGAAACTGGCCTGCTCTTCTGCTATCAGATTTTCCTGATCCAGCCAGTCCTTAAGTTTATCATGGTGGTGTCTGGCATAAAGTTTGCTGATTATATTGAGGAGGCTAAGTGGCCTGTAGTTAGTGGGATCATCTTTCTTTCCTTTCTTGAAGGTCAGAACTATAACTATAACTGTCAGGCCCCAGTCTTCAGGGACACGTCTGGTGGTGTCAGTGTAGCTAAAGAGCAATGCCAAGATTAGAGCCAACCACTTTATGTTGTTCTTCATCAATTCTGGGGGAATAAGGTCAACTTCAGGGGCTTCTCCTCCCACCCGCAGCTGACCAATAAGGGACTTAATTTCAGCCACATATACCAGGGACCACTTTGGTAGGTCCTCCATCTTTTGCATGGGGGGTTCACTGGAGGGGGTCCTCTGAAAGTGCAATTTGCAGGATTCAGGAGGTGTTTAAGAATCCAATAGGATAGAGTCTCTGGAGACCCAGTGGGATATTAGGTGACAGAAAAGAGTTGAGTTCTTTTCTTTCACTGCTTGAATAAGTTGTTCCCAAATGTTCTTGTATCTTCCTTTCTCTTGAAAGCCACCAATTGCTTATATTGTTTTTTGATGATAAGAAGATGTTCATGGGTCATTGGGGTATTGTCCCATGTCTCAAATTTATAGAGATGATAAGTTGAGGTAAGAGCTTTCTTAGCTTGAACACAATCCTTATCAAACCATGGCTTGGATGAGATTGTAGGCCACTTGACCGAGAAATTGAGACTGCAAGCCAGAAAGGGCTCTAGCTTCTGCAATAGAGTTTTGTATTGTCATGGCCCAGGACTCAGACTCTGACTCTGGCAAAGTTGTTCCAGCTGAACCAGTGGAACGTCAGCCTCAGGAGACCTGAGGCTGATCAAACACAGGCACCATCAGAATAGCTGGAGCAGTCACATGATGAGGTATGGCCTCCAAGCCCTCAGACTTGGCAAGTAGAATGGACAGCAGAACAAAGTTGCTCAGTGAGGCTCCTTGCTAAGCAAGGGAGTAGCTGTCTTAATTAAAGATAGCTGGCTGGAGCCTGATTTAAGAGGCCGTCCTGACCCGTTTCTCTGCTGGAACCAACTGTCTGATCTCCTGCTCTGTTGTTCCTGTGTATTCTGCTTGTGTAAAAAAAACCTTGAAACTCCAACCTTTGGACTGGTTGACAAACCTGGCTTCCCTCTCCGAACTTTGGACTGGATTTTGACTTCTCTTCTGTGTGTTCCTGTTGAAAGCATAACTACCCAGCCTAGCTTTCTTTCCAAGAGACTCTGTTTTGATTTGCATTCCTTTCTTCAACTGCCATTTATCTACTCAGCCTCGAGTAAATTGCTATTATCACTTAGCAACTGTGTGTGTGTGTATGAGTTTGAAACCTCAATTAGGACAGTTTGTTTCCTCCACCACCCCACTTTCCTGCATGAGAGGGAAAAGAGAAACTTTAAAAACTATGGAGCAGCTTATAGCTGAAACTACTCAACTAAGCCAGCAAATGGCTCTACTCACCACTCGGCTATATGAGCTACTAACACAGCCAAATATAGGACCTACTCCTCTTTCATTCAGGAAATGCCCAGTGGCCATCCCAGAGAAATGTGATGGCTTGAATGATCAATTTCCAGCTTTCTTTGCACAATGCAAACTCCACATGAACCTATAGCCTGAGGACTTCCCAAATGACTGTGTGGGATGTGTAATCAACTTATTGACTGGAGCTGCTGATAAATAGGCTCCACCTTTTTTGCTGCAGCAGAAGCCTCTGCTAGACAACTTTGATGAAATTAGCCAGCAATGAGAGATTATGTACACAGGTCCCATGAAAGCCCACACTTCCAACTGGTGCATTCATGACTGAAGCAAGGGCATGGCCCGGTGGCTGAATACATCAATGCCATTAGGTTATTAGCCCAAGACTTGGACTGGAACAATGCAGCTTTGGCTGTCCAGGTTTAGGAGGGTCTGTCAGATGAACTCCTTGATGAATTGGCTTGAACTGAATGGCTGGGAACCCTTCAAGGCTTGATGCAGCTCTGCTTATGGGCATCTACGGCAATGAAGAGCCAGAAATCAAGTTTCTAAAAGATCAGGCCTGCCCCCACTCACCATGCCTGCACCTCCTGCAATGGAGGAATCTATGCAAGTAGGCGGGGCCCATCCAAAGTTAGCACCAGCAGAAAAGGGTCAACAACACAGAGGGGCTGTGCTTATACTGTAGGGGCCAGGGCCACATGTCCTGCTATGGCCCACCATGTTGGGAAAGGGGTCTAGGGGTCTTTCTAGTCTGGGGCAATTTATCAGCAAGTCAGACCCAGAACCCCCAAGTAACACCCACCAAACACCTAGTGGTGACTGTAGAACTTCAAGTGGCAGGAAAAAGTTCTCTACTAACACTGGCTATGGTAGATTCTGGAGCTACGTACAACCAACTTCATGCATCTCTAGTTCCCAGCAGACCATGGCATTCCAAAGCATGCCATCCAGCCACCCCTAGTGGTTAAAATGATTGATGGTCACCCTCTGCAATCAGGCCCAGTGGTCTGGGCCACAACACCATTGGGCATGCAACTGGGAACTCACCAGGAAAAGGTTGACTGTGTATGTGTGTGTGAGTTTGAAACCTGAGTCAGGACATGTATGGATCCAAAGGATCATGAGTAAAGTTGGCCAATACAAGGGATCTCAATCTGAAACCTGACTGAAAGGGGTGAGATAGTCCACTTCCTCTAGGATCCTTTGGAGCTGCAGGGCAATCACCTTCCCCAAAAGGGAAGGTTGGGGACTAGAGGTAAATTGGCCAGGTCTGAGAGATACAGTGATAGTTTCTTGAGGAGCTGGTGGACTATAAGCCTGGGGAACTCCATCACCAATCCAGAGATGGCATTGAGCAGCATGGGCAAGAAAACTGCTACACAGCAAGGAGGCTGGTCAGTAGTAGCAATCCCAACTGATCCCTAAGGCCCAGCTTCACAAGTAAGGTCTCATGCTCAGTTATCATGAGCTATCTTTGGGGCAGTGACCCTGACAACCTTCTGAATCCCAGAAAACAATAGCATCCCCCCCCCCGCCCAGTAGATTGTATCTGGGATCCTAAACAGTAGTCTTTAATGGAATCTAATTCCAAACACAAGGCAGGAAAATACCCACTGATGAAAGCAACAGATATGAAAATTAAACATAAAGCATATTTTACAGTAGAAAACAAAATGCCACAATCAGTCTGTTCAGCCTAGAATAAAATAGTTTAGCTACGGAAAGCAGCCCTATGGCTAGAAGCAAACCGTGTTTCAGTTTTTAATTAGGCTATCTTGACTTAAACAGATGAGGAAAATGGGGAGGGCACCTGTCAGGGAGATAACTGGCGGAGAAGGAGGGGGCTCCCTCCAGGGGGAGAAACGCATGCGTAGTACTGAATCCCTATGCTTCCCTCCCAAGAGGCTAAAGAAGGCCCCACCCTGATTTCTTGGACTCTTTCTCTGAGCATTACCAGTTCATTTTAGTTTAGCTGGATTCTGTTAAGGAGAGTAGGACAATAAACAGTAGAGCTTCAACTCCAAGCCTCAGCGTGTTATTCCTTCACTCGAAGTCAGGACAGCACCAGAACCCAGAATTAGAGTAAGCAGAAGAGCAAAAGGACTCCTTGCAGCCCCCTAGTGGCCAAGAAAAATCAGTAAGATGAATTTTGTTTTGTTACAAGAGCTGTTTTCACCAATGTTGACCTACTGCAAGGGTCGGAAATGGCGGCTCGCGAGCCAGATGCGGCTCTTTGGCCCCTTGAGTGTGGCTCTTCCGCAGCTGAACTCACCCCCGCCCCTCCCACGCGATTGGCCCCCGCCCGCAAACCCCGCCCCCTTCAATGCGATTGGCCCCCGCCCGCAAACCCCGCCCCCTGGCTCTCGAGCATTTCAAAATGTGCACGAGCATGCCAAAATGGCTCCCGGGGTAAAAAGTTTGCCGACCCCTGACCTACTGTATTTTTCTGACAGAGTAGGTCAACAAGGAAACAATCAAAAACCGCAGAGAAACATGGTATCAATAGCCAGTGATCCATTTTAGATAAGGATAGCATTTCATTATAGCAAGTTACTATTCACTAATCTGAAACAAGCCAGAACAAAGATAACAGTCCTCCCCCCACCCCCCTAAATATTAACAAGGGATATTTATCCCTTACTCAATCCTGAATATCAGAACATAGCATTTGAAGATGTTAGACAATAGCAGACCACGAATCCGTACCAGATTATGTGGATAAAATGCAGATATGTCATTGAAACTGATCAGGTCTCCACATCACATATTAGGTCTCTGCAAAACATTTTCATCTTGAAACAGATTATGTTGGAAATACTGTTTGTTGAGTTCAAAACAGTTTTGGTTTGGTTTGGTTTGGGCTTTTTCCCCCCTTGAATTTGAAATGGGTTGTTCTGACCATTCTGGAAGTGTTTAAACTTCCGAACAGCTCCATTTGAACTAAAAAAAAATCCTATTTCAAACTGGAAAGAGAGCTCTTTTGAGCTGAAACACTTTCAGAATGATCAGAACAAGCTGTTTTGAGCTCAAAACACGTGCTTAGTTTTGAACTCCAAATGGCATGTTTTGCACGGCCCCATCACAATCTACAAGGATATTGGTCTTGATGCATCCTTTCTATCACCTCAAGAAGGATGGTCTCCTCCCTTCCAGATTGCTCCTTTTTCTCCTGAGCAGATGCTTTATGTCTTTTAACTGCTTTCTGACTACAGAAATCCAAAATGTGTATCTCCTGCCACTGTTTTTTCTAATATATAGAAATGCTATAGTGATTCAGTTATTGCCTATGATGCAATTATTAAAGGCAAAGTGGGAGGGGAGAGTGAATTAAAAAGTTTCCATCATCAGCCCTTGACAGCAGTTTGTTTCTTCTAGTAAACTATGTTGGTTCATCTTGTTGCTTACCTTCTTCTAGTGGTAAAGGACTTTGTTTAAAAATCACATCAGGACCCTTAGGAGAGGGAGAGACCTAAGCAGATTAGCTATTTCTCCAATATACAGACTCAGTGAGAACTGCCACCCACATTAGTGTCACTGGAAGATGTCCTCCCAGAGCAAAAACCAAACTGAAACCTGTGTTGCATTTTTTTACAGGCCTGCAGTAAATAGTTGGTGATGGTTAAATTATTTAAAAAGTTTACCAGCATTTTAATAGCAATCTCATTTTCCTCTTTCGCCCCTCCATATGTGGCCAATAACAATTCCCAGAATCTCTGCAGCTTGGACACTGGCAGCATGAGGGATCTAACACATGGAGAGGTATTAGTTTGGAGAAGGTTGAATTAAATTTTATTCAAACCCTTGTGATTACTCATGGTTGAAGCTGTAGTTCAAATACTGAACTTTGCTAGTAGCTATTAGTAGTAACAAATAGGGATCAAAGAGGAGTCATAGACGTAACAGATGTAAGAGTACTCAGTTTCATGGGTGCATGGGGGAAAATAATAAGGTTCATAATTTTCTGTAACACTAAAATGTTGTGCATTAGCAATACATTTTGATAAAAAAGAAGAGTAGAACTATAAAGCCTACAATGGAAATAGCTGATATAGTGAGCATCTCAGAGTGTGGAAAAGAATAAGGCAGTTTGCAAAATATAACAGATTCAGAACATTTACAGTATTAGGAGAGAAAAAAATGCTACCTCCCCAATGCATCAATGGGTGGTTAGAAAGAGGATCGAGAATGCTCTGATGAACTTAGAGATAAATTGGGTGTTAAAGTAAACATATCCATTTGCCAATATTAATGTCAAGCCCTTAGTGGTTGCTTATAACCAAAAAGTATGAGTCTTAGAATCTTCTATAATCAGATTTATTGGAAGGGTAAAAGGAATTAGATTGCAGAAAACAGAATCAATACAGCAATCTGTCTTGTGTGAGCAATGAGGTAATGCTCACCAGCTAATGTTCCATTTTTAATCTGTCTATTGTTTTTCCACACCATGCATTTTTTTAAATAAAGCATTGAATAACAACAGCGCTCTTTCCTGGGCTACTGCTGCTAATGTTCACACAGGAACACCAGCAGTACATGACAAAGGAGTGAAAATGCTTCTCTCTTGAAGCTTAGTTAACTTACATGACTTTTGCAGACCAGAGGAACTGCACAGAATCCTAGTGAGCTGGTCGGCAAGTAGTTTGATTAGGTCTAATAAAAGCCTACTAACCTATTATCAGTTCCTGAAGTGGACTTCTGGTAAGTCTCAATATCATAGACACTCCCAGGAGTCTATTTCTATTGTATATTGCTGTCTATGGAACCAGGTGATACCCATCAGGAAGCCGGATTTAGCTCAGGGCCTTCAGTTGCTGATTTCTGTCTTATTATTTTCTGGACAAGGAACCAGTATTTTTGAGAATATACAATTTCTTATTTTCTTGTTTATTCTGTTTCATCGAAGAATTGTATAACTGGTCTTCTGATTAGTTAAAACCCCCAGGTTAATTTCTAAGTTAGGTACAAAAAAGGGCTAGTTGTAATATTAAAAAATGGACATCTCTTATACCTGAGAATGAGATATGTCTAAAGTGACAGGGTGTCGGTCTGGGTTTGGCACTGACTGTGACTTTCTCTTTACATTCCCTGTTGAAGTGAGAAGCAAGGAAACCTTGGCTCCTCTCACTATCATTCTTTCTCTGCATTTAGCACTTTTCCCCTGTTTCAGAGATAAGCAAACTAAGGGGCAGCAAGCACAGTGGTGGCCACAAGGGGAGGTAAAAAAAAAACATCAAGATGGCAGTCATGACTGCATAAAGCCTCATTTGCCACACGTATAAAAAAGGGATGGGGGTTAATCACGCAGTCATGGCTGCCCTCTTGACTTTTTTTTTTAATCTCCCGCTGTGGACACCCCTGAGTGAGCATATCTGGAATTTTGAGAGCCTGTCAACTGCCTTCTCAAAATGGTTGCTGGGGGTGAGCATGGCTGTTTACAGACAATTACCTTAGTGGGATGGTTGGCCTAGAGATATTCAGAACTTGCCTATTGCCATCTAAGCTAGCTCTGCCTCCCTTGTGATGGACTTTACATACCTCTTTACCTTTGCCTTTTTTCTGGGCAACAGGTATGCTTCCAAATGCAGCACTGGCCTGCCACCACATCATTTCCTATAAGGCCCATGTGGGATCCTGAGGCAGAAATTGTTGCCTGACACCGGCCTTTTGCTTCGTAGTGTACCACCTTCCCATTTAATTGGTTTAAATAAAAATAATATTGTTTTAAAAACCCAAACAAACAGATGGGTCAGGGAATTGATGGGAATTGTATCTATGTATGGATTTTATTTATTGATTTCTACAGTGCTTGCTCCAATCAGAGATGATTCTGTGTGGTGGTAGGAATCAACAGGCATCCAGGTGCCTACAGTCACCACACAGCATACCTTACTGTTTTTGTATAAAGTGTTCTTGCCTTGTGGTATTTTTCCATTTTCTCATATTCACTAAAGAGTCTAACATCTTTCACATGACTTCCTTGATTGGCAATGAAGAGGGAGAAAATGGTGGCAAGACCATCTGGGAAAAATATGGGAAATTGTCTGTACATAGTGTTACCTGCCATAAGGCTGTTGCCAGTTGAGAAAGCTTTATTCCTGATGGATGTAAGATGTGTTTTTGTGTTAGGTGCTGCTGTTGCTGCAGACATTTTAAATGAGTTTCATGCTTCTACCCAGTCCTACATGTACCCCCCTTTTTTTGCAGTTTCCATCAACAAGCAGCAGCAACGAATAAATAATAATAATAATAATAATAATAATAATAATAATAATAATAATAATCTGAAAGTAATGGCAGTATAAGTGATGTCAGAAGAAAATGTTTTTCTGTTCTTTTACCAGTCAGGATTCCAAAACTGTCTGACATCTCTTTTCATTCCTGTGAATCCTTCCCAAACTTCCAAGTTTCTTCTTCTCCACTGGTTCTGTACAAAAGGGAGTGCCCATTGTATAAAAATTGTCAGAATGAAGTTTTCTTTGGACCCCGTCCCCAAGCCAAGAACATCATTGCTGCTCCTGTCTGGCTTTATTAGTGAAACTTGAAAGATCCTCTTATGTGGATCTTATTACTCATACATGAATGTGCTTGGCACCTGAGTTCACCAGTGACAGAGATTCTGAAGAGGCATCAGAGCCAATTTCTGATTCTTTCTTTTGGTTGGGTCATTTTTTTCTTAGATCCCATTTCTGGACCATGTGTTTCTCACAAGATGCTGTGCCTTTCATTCTGAGGAGAAACCCAAGGAACCCTCCCAAGTGGTTTGCTCCTGCCTATCAAATCTTCAGTTTTCATCATCTAAGAGAAGCATAAGTCTACCGAAAAAAAATGTTTAAAGGTGCTGATATTTTACAATGAGCAATAACAGGGGGTTCTGGCAAGAATATTCTAGTCCAGCTCTAAAAACTTGACAATTGATTCAGGCCAGTGCTGGAATAACTTGTTTACAGCGGATTAAGAGAAGTTCAGAGGTTCGAGACCTGAGCGACACGTGACGGAGTGAGCTCCCACACTCGCCCCAGCTCTTGCCAACATAGCAATTCAAAAGCATGGAAATGCAAGTAGATAAATAGGTACCACTTCGATGGGAAGGTAACAGCGCTCCGCGCACGTCATGCCGGCCACATGACCGTGGAAGCATCTTCGGACAACGCTGGCTCTTCAGCTAAGAAACGGAGATGAGCACTGGCCCCTAGAGTCGGACACGACTGTGCGGGGGAACCTTTACCTTTTTACTCTAGTATTGAGATTGCTCTCCAAGGTCCTGAATCCAGAATTTCTTGCCTGTTACTTGCAATGTTGACTGAAACTTTGCAGTCTGCTTTGCTTTCACCTTGCTCTGTTTGACTACCTCTTGTTATGGTCCCTTGACTTTCACCATCAAGGATAGATATTGTAGTCCCAACAGACCAGGATGGCAGAAGCATAAGGAAATGCTCTGCTGACTTAGCTCCTTTTAAATTACCTGAGCTGTCGTATGCCCATTTCTACCAATCTGGTACTGGGAAAAAAGTTTTGTTTTAAATGCCCTTTAAAGAAATTGTAGTACTGCTGTTGGTGGGATTTACCTTAAGGCTGGACCCAACACAGTAAAGTTTTAATTGATTGAGCCCGGGATTCAGTAATTTACAAATATCACATTACCAGGCATAGACTGAAAGGAGGAGGTGATTGGCAAGAGGACGAAGAGGTTTAAACCTTGCATATAGCTCCATACATTCCATCTGGCAGCCTTGCTATCTTTGTAATCATTTTGACAAAGGTTTTTTTAATATGGTAAATTATATGAAATTCTCCCTTTCTTACTTCTGCTTTTGATTAGTTCCTACAGGTCAAACATTCCCTAATCTGCTGCCCTCCATATTGGTTCCTTGTTCAGTTGTGTTAAGACTATGACTTCCAAAATTCCTTGCCAGACTTTGGCTAGGGTAGCTGGGAATGTTGAGAATGGCAGTCCCATTTCCTCTGGAGGGCAGCGACTTGAAGAAGACTATTGTAAGTGGTCCCCTTAAAGCCCTGCTGTACTGCCTCATCATGGCAGGGAGGTGTTCTTGGGGGAGGGGAAGAGCAAAGAACACTGGGAATATAAACCAAGAGTATATAATCTCAGCAGGATCACATACTGTGTAAAGATCCTTCTAGCTGGCCAGCTAAAGGAAGCATACATTGGGCAGCAGCAATATAGGAAGATGCTGTGCAGGAGAAGGCAATGTTTAACCATTCCTGCATTTTGTGAAGAAAACCACACAGACAGAGAATTTAAGGAGATTGGAATGGTGCTGGATGATGGGCCCCTCAGGTTGGATAGCACCCAACATGCCACTGAAGATCTTTTAGAGTACTAATGGTGTTTATGACATGGCTAGATTAAAGTCTTCTGGGTGTCTAGTTGCTAATGTTCCCATGCAGGAAAAGAAAATCCAAAGCCGCAAAGACATAATTAGAATGGGAACATAGAACATAAGAAGCATAAACGTCCATTAGGGAGGGGATAGGCGGGGTATAAATAAGATATAAATAAGATAAATAAAATAAAAATAAATAAATGAAACATGGAAAAGTTCAGCAGAGTGAAAGATGAAATGAATTGACTACACATTGACATCTAAAGCCTCAGCAAATTGAAATGTAGTGGAATTGGCCACTTTCAGACAGAAGATCATAGTGTTTACTATTCAGGATGCAAAAAACAAAGAAGAAACAATGTTGCTTCATAGTCAGAAAGAACTAGCAAAGACAGTACTTGGCTACAATGCTGACTGAATAATATCAGTTAGATTTTATAGACAACCCTTAAATATGATGGTTATTCAAGTTTATGCTCCAACTACTGATGCAAAACACAAGAAGGTTGACAGGTTTTATGGTCAAGTTCAATCTGAAATCAACTGAACATGCAAGCAGGATGTGCTACTTGTGATTGGAGACTGGAATGCCAAAATTGGAAATATTATGGAGGAAATTGTAGTTGGACTGTATGGCCTAGGAAACAGAAATGAATCAGGAGAATGACTTATCAGTTACTGTCAATCCAATTATTTCTTCATGGTTAACACAGTCTTCCAACAACCAAAATGATGCCTATAATACAATGGACATTACCAGAGTACACAGAATTAAATGACTATATTATTGGTATACGGAGGTGGAAGACCTTACTTATAACAGCAAAGGCATGCCAAGAAGCTGACTGTGGAACAGATTGTGAACTGCTCATGTGTAAGTTCCAAATCAAGCTAAAGTGGAAAAAGACTGCAAATCAGTTTCCATGATATGACCTTGAGCATATACCCAGCATTTTCAAGCAGCATATACCCAGCATTTTCAAGGAGAACACCAGGAATTACTTGGAAGTCCTGAACCTCATTGATAGGGAATCAGAGAAACTGTGGAATGAAATCAAAGAAGTTGTTAAGGATGAATATGAACAGAAACTGCCAAAGACCAAGAAACAGAAGAAAGCAAACTGGATGTCAGAACAAATGGTGGGAAATGCCAGGAAGAGAACAGAAGCCAAAACTAAGAAAGACAAAGATCTCAGGAAGGAACTTAACAAAGAATTTAAGAGAGCTCTCAGAAGAGATAATAAGAAATCTTACAATGAAATCTGCAAAGTCATCAAGAATGGAATCTGACATGGAAAAACAAGAAAAGTCTTCCAAAAGATCTCCAAATTCAGGAGTTTCCAACCTCAAACTGGTATGCTAAAAGACATCAATATACAGATAAAAACTGATTCCAAGAAGATCAAATGAAGATGAAAGGAGTATACTGAAATTCTATACAGTAAATATGACAACATCCAAGATACCTTAGAACAGAGTTTTTCAACCAGGGTTCCGTGGAGAGTTCCACAAGAGGTCACTAGGGGTTCCCTAGGAGATCATGATTTATTTAAATAATTATTTCAATTTCGGGCAACTTCACATTAAAGAGGTAAGTTTCATTCTTTATTTTTAGTTTAAGAACACTGTTAATGCATATATACAGGCCTACCCATGAAACAAATATAATAATTTTGTAACTTCTGGCCTATATTTGAGCCTGAATGTGCAGCGGTTCCCTGAGGTCTGAAAAATATTTCAATGGTTCCTCCAGGGCCAAAAGGTTGAGAAAGGCTGCCTTAGAAGTTATTCCCTACTAGCAAGAACCTCTAATATTAGAAGTTATATCAGCACTCTGATCATTACTAGGATGGTAGGATATAGAAATTGATGGAATATCTACACAAATATAGCAAACAACAGAAGAAGAATCTGTAAAGGTTCTAGCCAAACTATGCCAGCAAATTTGGAGAAGGACACAGTGGCTAACAGATTGGAAGAGGTCAGTCTACATATTAATACCAAACTATTGTACAATATCTTTAATTTCACATCCTTGCAAAATAATGTTCAGGATTATCCAACACAGATTAGACTTCTGTATGGAAAGAGATGCCAGATGTTCAAGACGGCTTTAGAAAAGGCCAAGGAACAAGATACATCATTGCTGATGCACGGTGAAAAATTGAGAAAGCCAAAGAATACCAAAAAGAAGACAATATGTGCTTCATTGATCATAAAAAGGCTGTGATTGTGTTTGACAGTGTCAAACTGTGCAAATGTCAGAATATTTCATTGTTCTCATGCAAAACAGGGCAGGAAGGCACAGTACTGACAAAATATGGTGAAACAGACTGGCTCCAGGTCACTAGGAAAGGAATGAAACAAGGCTGTATATGCTCCCCTTATTTATTCAACCTATATGCTGAATATATATTGAGGGAAGCTGGATTGGAAGATGATGAGTGTTCTTTTAAAACTGGAGGAAGAAATATAAATACCTGTACTATGCTGATGTCATAACTTTGATAGTTGAAAATGCAAATGGTCTGCAGGCTCTAGTCATGAAAATCAAGAATACAATGAAAAAATAGGACTAAGATTAAATATAAAGACCACCAAACTGATGACAACAGATATAGCAACCAGCCTTAGAATGGATGGTGAAGATATTTAAGTGGTGGATATCTTCTGACCTTTAGCATCAACTATCAACATTAAAGGAATAGTCAGAAATATGCTGCAGACTAGAATTTGGTACAATAGCAATGAAGGCCTTGAAAAAGATATTCAGATTCTGTGTTGTGTCTATACCAGAGCTTTCCAAACTTTTCATGTTGGTGACACACTTTTTAGACATGCATCATTTTGCGACACACTCTTACAGCAGGGCATAATTTTGTGATACACTTTTACAGCAGGGCACAAGGCAGGCACTAGGACCTGCACGGAATCACAGCAAGTTTGGAGGCAGCAAGGCACAAGGCAAGCACTAGGACCTGCGCGGAATCCTGGCAGGGCAGGTTTGGAGGCAGAAAGGCACAAGGCAGGCACTAGGACCTGTGCAGAATCCTGGCAGGGCTCGGAGGCAGTAGCAGCCGTGTCACACCCAGACACTGCAGCTGACACACTAACGTGTCCCAACACATAGTTTGGAAAGCTCTGGTCTATACCTACAAAAAATTAGGTTTTCCCTGTGACTTGATATGGAAGTGAAAGTTGGACTTTGAACAAGCAGGACAGAATGAGTCATTATATGCTTTTGAACTTTGATGTTGGAGAAGACTTCTGAGAATACTAACTTCAGCCCTCCAAGGTGGACCAAACTTGGAAACCAAAGACATGCAACCTAATACTACTTTTATTATAAGGGTATAGTAACAGAATCTTGCAGGTCTGAATGTGCTTCTCCCCTCCTTCCCTTTTTCTTCACGAGAACTAGGGAGGGTCATGTCTGAAATGCTTTCTCAAATTACATTTCTGCTCCAGACAAAGATTTCTTTTATCTCACCATTGTCTTGGTTGTGACTCTTCCTCCTGTTCCTCAAGGCTATTCCTCCTCCCCATAACACAGTGATGATGGGTGTACCACTGGAAGATCTGAAGGATCTCTGGAGAAAGTCTATCTATGTGGTCACTAAGAGTCAACATCAACTTGATAGTGTATAATTATCAATCATTGTTAAGTGGTGAGATTTGGGAGCAGAGACTGCCTCAAATAAAAATGTCTTTGATATGCTCCTGTTATGCTCTATTGCAATCCATTTGGTTGAGTCTAAAATTACAGCTTTCTTTGAAACACTTTAGTGTTGCCAGAAACAAGAGTCATTTAATTTTCAACAGGAGTTGCTGCTGAGATTCCCTTTGAAATGAATGCAGTGTAATCTGAAAATATTACACTGAAGAAGAGAAGCAACTGGGTTTTGAAATGATTTTTTCCAGTCGTAAGCCAGATCAGAAATTCAAAATGATCTCATCTTGCCTATATAACTGCTGTTACTTGAAGCATGTCTGCTAGCAGTCCCACTTTAGTCCCTTAGTGCTCTTGCTGGCATGAAACAGAGAATGCAGCATTTTCTAAGCCGGGCCTGGAGCATACTGAGATTTCCAGAACTTCACTGGGGAGGAAGCTTTGCTGTTCTACTTCTTTCAATAAGATGCTAACTTTTTTGCTTTGACTAAAGGTGCAAAAATGATCGCTACAAAACACAGAAAACAAAGTATGGGCAAATGGAATATTGGTTAAAAATAAGATAATCTTTAGATTATAAACAAATCCACATTCACTGTAGCATTACAGTATTATGTGACAAAAATATGTTTCCCTGGCCAGAGCTCCTATGGAGGCCTTGCTGTTTTATTTTACTTGGAAAAAAAAATCTTATAATTCACTCAGCTTTGCTTCTTGCAAAGACAGCCTAGTTGGCATCTATGGGATCAATGCAGCCCACAATTGTATTTTGTTGCTGAGATGATAAGCCATTAAAATAGCAGCCTATTATGAATCAAAGGTTCAAGTATTCCTGCATTTTTGTTTCCAGTGTTGTGTACACAGTGTATATGCGTATGTCTGCACATGTAGAAAAGACCCGTAATCCTCCCAGTTTGGGAATTGTGGACAAGAGAAATGGTGGTGATGGAATACCTTGTGCTAATGTGGCATGGTTTTGGCCTCCCATATTGTCTGAATCTAGGCACTGTGATTTTACAGCCATGTTTTATACCTTCACATGTTGTACAAACTTAGCCCATTATAGTCTGTAGCTTGAATCATGTCAACTGGATTTCTATTTTCTCAGTGGAAACGTTTCACTCCTTATCCAAGAAGCTTCTTCAGTCTGAGCAAAGTTAGTAAGGGAATCCTTAAATATGTTTCTAGGGTGGCTGTGTGACCTTGCACCTGGGGCTAGGTCATGGTTATTTGAGATGTTTATTTCTAAGTCCCTTTATCATCCAAAGGAGGATCGTTAAGATTACCATGCTGCTGTTGAGCTTGTGAAATGGTCTTAATCTTCCTAGGCACAGAAGACAAAGCAGGAAGGAAAATAGGGGAAAGATTGTGCCTGAGGCCCCATGACCTAGCCCCAGGTGCAAGGTCACATAGCCACCCTAGAAACATATTTAAAGATTCCCTTACTAACTTTGCTCAGACTGAAGAAGCTTATTGGATAAGGAGCGAAACGTTTCCACTGAGAAAATAGAAATCCAGTTGACATGATTCAAGCTACAGACTGTTCCACCTGGATGACTGAGAACCTTCATCGACACTTAGCCCATTATAGTTTATTTAATAAAACATGGTTAAACCAACTCTGGCTTAATGCAATTTTTAAACAAGCTTAAAGAAACCACTGAGATCCAACAATGGCCTGGAATGCAAGAATTTTTCTCAGAATCTGATGTAAATATTCACCTTTGAATATTTTTAGCAGACAATGTACACTTCTAGTATCACATCCAAAGGACATTCAATTATATGCTGTTGCAACTCAATTTCTCATTGATCAGGAAAAATAAAAAAAAGAATGCATAACTGTAGGGTTTTGGCTGGGTTTGGATGACTATATTTCATTTTAATGCTTAGATATGAACAATGTTTTGGCTGTATTTTCATCCACTCCTTCATCAAGAAAAAAGAATAGGAAGCCTTTCATTAAGTAAAATATCTTATTCTGGTTTGTGCTAAACCTATTAATCTTAATTCCCAGTTCAGAGAAAACTTGAAATCATAGTTAAAAGAATAGTTTTAGTTCTTTGCACTCTTGCCAGAAAAAATAGCAGTGATAGTGCTTTTGATCTGTTGACTTTAGGATAGGGGTCCTTTTATACCACCACTGTTTTCTCTCCCTAGCCCCTAAGAAAAAAGCCAACTTATGGTATTCTTTACCACTCCTGACCTTGAAACACAGAGAACAAACTTAGCACTGTAGTATAGATAATATCCATATGTCAAAGATCTGAAGATTATTACCATCAAATACTAGCTTGTTTATGGGCCTTGTGCCACTGTTGGTATTGCTTCCACTCTGTGGTATCATTAGTCAAGTTTGGATAGCAGCTGAAAGATACTTGATGTACATGTTGCTTTAAGTGTGTTTGCTTGTTCTTGTTTCTATACTGCTCTTGCTGTGGAAACCAAAATTAAGAGTTTCTCTGGAATTTCTAATTCGCTATGAATGATGGAAATTGTATTTCAATAACTCTGGCAGTATTAAGTGAAAGGAGACTGGTAAAATTCACATTTTTCAGACCAGGAAACACAAAGTTTATGAAAGTCATTTACTATGTTTCTAATACTAGAATTATCTGTAAAAGCTGGATGAATTATTAGCACCTCCAACAAAGCAATGAAGAGAAATATATCCTGGGTTCTTTGTGCCTGTTGCATAACTATGGATAAGCTCACTTTATAGCAGACACAAGTTCGCATATTAATAGTGAAACAAACTCTGACATTGTACTTCAGTATAAGAGCCATATTGTCTTCAATTCATTAGGTTTGAGAATAAATTTCATCATTCAAGGGCAGTAGGGGGAAAAACCAAGTCATACCAAGTAAATTAGATTAACAAAATTGTGGATAAAGCAATACTACATTCATTGCCTAGGAAGTTGGGAACATGTCTTTACTCTTCAGTTCATGAAGACATGTGCTATCAGAAGCAGAGTTATTATACTGAGCAATTTCAGAGCAGCCAGAAAAGCTAAAACACAGCATATTATCTGACATGAATCTTCTGCATCTGTATATTTACAAAGGCCTGAAGGAAGAGATCTCATTAAAACTAGTAATTAGGTTGATAAACTGTTTTTATTTCAAGAGGAGCATAAAATAAGCCCAGCAAGGTTATTTGGGCTGGCAATATTTTTAGTGTGTTAGTGGAGACTTTGGAGAGAATGAGGAGCACCTATGATCTTCCTCAGACCATGGTCCTACCTAGTTCAGTCTTGCTCAATGAACAGCTTTCCAAACATTCAAAGAGATGCTTCCTAATCTGCTATTTGGGGCAGTTTCAGCAGAGATGTACAGATATACTTGGTACTTTTGGCATGCATGGCAAGTGTTTTGCCACCTTGCTGCAACACTTTCCCTATATTTACTTCTAGCATATGTTGCTTCGAAGTAGCAAAATCTCTTGCCCTAACAGTGACTCAGTAGCAATCTCTTAGTGTAAACCTGTTTGAACAGTTGCTGAACAATATTTAAATACAAAGACGCTGTCATTCTGAGAAGGTGTTGTGTATATAGTCCAAATTATAATTTGGACTAGATTCAATCCCTTATATTCAAGGCACAAATCTGACAGCAAATAATATACAATACAGTTATATGGGAGAAATGACAATTTCTCACATGCAAAATTATTCAAAGAAAATAAGTTAGCATAACTCTAAAAACCATATGGTAGTGTCAGAGAATAAAACACCATGGAGCTGAACCCTCTAATGTTTTAAGGGTAATAGTGTCTAAAATGAAACTTCTTTATCTGAAGCAGCCATAACATCGGGGATCTGTCTTCTAGTAGAAAATGTATATATTCCAAGTATTGGGCACTGAACTTGCTTTTATAACATAGTTAAGCTGGAAATTATCAACAAATAAAAACAACCTGCAAACTGAATTCATTATATAGATGTGGCTGCAAGAAAAGAACAGAAAACAAAACTGAAACCAAAAACCAAAAACCAATAAAAATAATAAAATACAGATAGGTGCTATTCTTCTATTCTATTCTTAAAAATGCAGCTATAGCTGTGAACAATGTTATTCCCAGCAATGATACTGCTGCAGTGGAAGTATTTGACAAAGTATTTCATGACTTGATTCCCACTTCACATTTCTGGGCATCATATTTTATGGATTCAGAGAGCAGGTTCATGAAAGGGTAAAAGGAATGATCAAGGACCTAGAAACAGAATATTATACAGAGAGAGATTGTAGGAGGAGAGCCATATCCCTCTATGGTGGCAAAGTCAGAAGGAGTCGGGTAGCACCTTTTCCGACTAACAAATATTAAGAGCCATAAGCTTTCATGAGCTGCAACTCACTTCATCAGAAACACAGAGTTGCTGTGCTGATGTAGGATTTTAAGGTGAGGCAAGGGGGTAGAAAGGGTGAGGAGGACAGGTTGATTATGTGGATGGTTGGTTACATGTGAGATGGATTACCAGCATTTTAACAAACCCATTGTGTTTATTGAGATCTTCTGAGATTGCCTGAAACCTTTTGATGTATGAGGTCAGCTACATCTCACTTAATGGTGCAGTTAAAGTCCCATTTTCCAAAACACACATTTTTATATGCTATAATAGCACTTTTATATGCTATTATATCCTGGGATGTTGAAATACTCTGATCTTACTTTGTCCTTGTTTTGAGTCCTGATGTCAAATTTGTGCCCATTAATTATTTTGTGTAAAATTTGTGCTACATAGAATCCAGAGGGGCATTGCTGGCAGATGATGATATATATCACATTATAGGAAGAGCAAGTGAAGGTGCCTCTAATTCTGGGTGTGAACTTGTTGGGGGCTGTGGTGGTGCTGTTGGTGTAGAGTGGGGGCAAAGTAGACATCTGAATTTGTTGCAGGGTCTCGGTCCCATGTTGGCAACCTGCTGTTTTTTGTTGCTTGTAAGAATCTGCCTCAGATTGGTATGTATGTATGCAAATATGGGCCTGTCATCCAGTGCCTTAAGAAAGTGCAGTGTCATTGTTCAATATGGGCTGTAGCTTATTAATAGTGCGTCTGAGCTGTGAGCTGTAGATGACAGCCAGTGGTGTTCTGTTGTTCTGTTTCTATCATCTGTCTTTCAATAGATCCTCCTTAGGAATTGATCTTGCTCTATTCATTTCTCTATTGATCTTGTTGGGTGTGTAGTGCAGACGACATGTAGCACATATAGGTATGCTTCCAGCTTCCACTCAGAACGCACCACCAAATCTGTCATCTATAGTCAGGCTCTATGCTACAACCAAATTTGTTCTGACCCACTTGACAGAGATGCTCATCTGATGGAATTAAACCAGGGATTTGGGAGAGTGAACAAGCTATCCAATGAGATCAAGTTTATGCCTTTTAATAAAATGTGTTAGCTGGAGAAAGTGCTAACAGACTCCTTCTGATTATAAAGAGAAACATTTATTTTTGAGAAGAGCAAACTGCAAGGAATAGAAGAACTTGGAACAAACAAACACTGGACAAGATCTGTTCTCCATTGTTTTAGACTTCAAGAATGGAATAATACAGGAAGTTACAGGAAGGCATATACTGGTTGAACGTCAGAAAGTATTTTCTAACAATAACGGCAGAGAGAGTTGATGAGCTCCACTTCATTGGATATATTCACTGGAGGATAGACAGTTAACTCTTGCGAATGCTTTAATTTGGATTTTTACACTGAAAAGCAGTTTGGAGTGAAGAGCCTAAATGGTCTTTCCAGCTCTATGATTGTGTCATACCACCTGCTATAGTCTTTAGCTGATGAAAAAAAATTAATCAAAGAACATTTCTTTGGCTGCAAAGAAGTTTGCCTGCTCTTGGTACTTAGGAACCTAATCTGCTGCTATACTGTATATCCTATAAATCTACTGTAGCTGAATATTTTCTACTGTCTCTCAGTAACTGTCCAGGGTCTCAAATAGAGTCTCATCTGCTTTTTGCTGGAGGTACCAGGGTTTGAATTTGGTAACTTCTGCATCCAAGTAAAAGAATTAGCAGTGGTAGAAATGTAGGCTGGGAAATGTAGAGGGATGGCAAACACACCAAGATATTCTTAGACTATTTTTAACAGAAAAGAAAACACAGATTTTGTTTGCTCTGCAGTTGTTTTTCACTATAATTTCCTATGAGATTTAACATCATGTTTAGCAGTTACTGTGTGCCTTTACCAGTCTATATACAGTAAAGGTAAAGGTACCCCCCGCACATTTGTGCAGTCGTGTCCGACTCTAGGGGCCGGTGCTCATCTCCGTTTGTTAGCCAAAGAGCCAGCGTTGTCCGAAGACGCTTCCACGGTCATGTGGCCGCATGACACGTGCGGAACGCTGTTACCTACCCACCAAAGTGGTACCTATTCATCTACTTGCATTTGCATGCTTTCGAATTGCTAGGTTGGCAAGAGCTGGAGCTAGTGCGGGAGCTCACTCCGCACGCAGGACTAGGGATTCGAACCTCCGAACTTGCGATCTTCCGATCAACAAGCCTGGCGTCTTACCTGCTGAGCCACCACGCTCCTATATACAGTATTTATATGTATTTATATGCAGTATATTTAAAAATCTGATAGAGTTTTAAAGGGCAGCAATAAAACCAGGGATAATGTCTTTTAAACATTCATCTGTGATCCTATGACCAGTGATTATTTCTCAGGTTCTTTCCTGAAGATAGGAAGAGAACTAAATTGCCCATAAAGAAACTGGAAATTACCTTTTAGCAATACCCTACACTGGCAATTTATTTTATACAAATGGGGCAACAGGACAAAGTGAACATCCCACAGAATGCAAAATAAAGGATATGAAAGGAACATTAGGCTTAAAGACATTGGTCAGTCAGCTTTGGCTGAACACTAATCACAAAGGCCAAATTAAAAACAAAACAAAACAAAACACCTGCAGAACATCAGCATCAAGGCACAGTGTAACAAATATTTCCCCAAAATTATTAGAAAGGCAATAAAATGTATACCTAGCCAAACAATTAAAATAGGGAAGAAGGGTACCAATTGTCTTCTACATGGGGCTATGAGACTAGATCTGAACACAGGCTGTATACAATGACATGACATCTGTTGCTGAATTCAATTTAAGATCTGCTCTGAAGAAACTAGCAAATTGTCAGCACATATTCATTGTCTCACACAGCATTACCTGGAAATCACACAACCTATAGATCAGTGTTTCTCAACCTCAGCAACTTTAAGACGTGTGGACTTCAACTCCCGGAATTCCCCAGCCAGGAATTCTATAGATAGATACTAGCTGCTATAGATACTAGCTGCAAAAAGCTATGCTCTATAAATAAATGAATAGTTCTTTCCTAAGTAGCTGCAACATTTTCTTCATCTCTTAACTTCTTGGAAATGTTTAGCATTCTGAGATATGAAGATGGCAAATACAGATGCCTGGAGCATTCTATGAAAAGTTTAAAAACAGTTTAAAAAAGAAAAGGTGTTGCAGCAAGTACTGCAGTTCTTCTGAGAGTGGGAATAGATGGGAAGGCCTTGGACTTTCACCCATTAGTCCAGCTGTGACTGTAACTGGCAAACGGGGGCTAATGTGCAGATGCTTCCCCAAAGAGTTATTGAGCCTAAGTAATATGGCGTACAGCTTGGCACTACTAAAATAAGTTGAAATTCTTACTTTTCAAAGTAAGTATTTGCAATTGTCTGAAATAAATTCACTAGACAAGGAAGTCAGGCAACATACTAAGTGCAAGGCTTGTCCAGTTGTGATCTTCCATTCTAAAAAGTGCTCTTAAAATGTAAGGATTACATGGGTGGCAATCCAATTATTGTCTCTTGGCAAGGGCTTGGGTGGCTATTAACCTTTACATAAAATAGTAAGTTCCTGAAATCAAGCAGCTCCAGCTCAAGGTCAGTGTTAAAGCACATATTTTATTTATAAAAAGTTCCAAGTTCAGTTCCTTGCATTTCCTGTTAAACTACCTTTAGGAAACCAAGGACACAGGCAGAAGTTGCTTGCCAGCAAAACCTGGCTTGGTAAAATTGGCTAAAATTGTTTCTTTCGATTATTGAAATTAGCTCCAGACCTTGGAGACTAACAACAGGCTAACAGTCCAGTCCAGTCCAGTCCAACAAACAAATAAATATATTGTATAGTCGAAGGCTTTCACAGCTGGAATCCGATGGCTGTTGTGGGTTTTCCAGGCTGTGTGGCCGTGTTCTGGCAGTTTTTGTTCCTAACGTTTTGCCAGTAGCTGTGGCTGGCATATATTATATGTCGGGAAAAGCCTATATGTGGAAATGCCAATAAAGAATAAATCCTTTATGAAGATAAGATCATTTCTATTATATCATTCCAGATTTGCCAAGTCTTATTTTTCAGGAACTGGGGGGGGGATCTTCTTAGTACAATTCTGTACCACCTCTGCCTTAAACAAACCCAAAGTGATGAAATTCATTTGGACAGTAAAATGTATCTTAAAATCTCTTGGGTCTCTTGATTGCATTTTAAAACTTCATCTACCAAGCCAAACCAACTCATATTTGTTTCTAGGTGTGGGCAGCAGCACTGTGTTTAATGGCCTGCAATGAATATTCATAGCAAATCATCTGCATACATTGTTGATGCAGCCTTATTTAAACTCCTTCATGCTTCTTGAAGGAATTGGAGCAAAACAGCCTCTGGCAGACTTTGCCCTCTTGGCACCCATTATTAAATTCTGAGTGAAAGTTGACAGCACTGAGCATAAATTTAGCATTCATAAATAAAGGCAAGAAAGTAAAGAAGCAATCCTGGATTTTGCAAAAGAGAACAGATGTTTGTTTAGTTATTTTAGTTTTTTTAAATCAAAATGTGAGAAATATTTTTTTGTAAATCAAAATGTGAGAAGTAGGTGTAGATTGTGTAGAAAAATCTGTTAGAAGAGTTCAAAAATAATTCCAAATTCAGTCATTATAAATGTCTTAGAAACATGAGGGTACCTTACTCTTGGCCCTTTCATTCTGGACTTTGGAAGCTTTTTTCTTCTTCTGTTTTTAATTGGCTGAAATTTACCTGGTTAGCCAAACCCAGACAAATATTCTTAAATTATAGGAAGTGGGAAAAACAGCTAGTATTAACTACAACTACGTAATCAACTATAGTTTTAAAACATGATTCTTTTAATTAGCAGTTGTTGTTATTAAATATAACTCTGATGCAAATTACATGTTCAGTTGTGTAGATATATTTACCTGCAACTAAATATGCTTTGAAAAAAAGACTTAATTTGATTTTTATGTTCTACTTTTTGCAATCCATGTCAAATCCAGAGTTTGCCACCTGGCTGGTATTTTAACAGATTGCCCATCTAAAGTTTCTGAATGCTGATCAGTCCTTCTGTTTTTCTTTTAATTCAGCCTTAATATCAGTAATATTGGCCATTTTCTTAGTTCATACCTCCATTTAAATGCATCAAGATACACAGGAAAAATGGTTTTTCTGCACCTTTGGGAGTGCAGCAGGACTGCACTATCGAAGCACTAATATTCTTGGAAATGAGGTTTCTACTAAAAAGTAAAATACAAATAAATCTTGAAGTCCTTTATTCGTGTTCTTTATGCTCATAGGCAAAAGCTGGAACAGTCAGTAAAGAGATTTATCCTCCTAGCCTCTTTCTGCCATAAGTACTGAAGCCAGACAAATAGATGGGTTTCAAAAACAAACTGCTGTTTCAAAAATCAATAGTGTAGAGTTATTTTGGCCTTTTTGCTCTTACTGTTCTGGCTACAGAATATAGTAATATATTCAAAACATATCATTGCTTTCCTAATGATTTGAGACCGTTCTTCCCCTTTTGCATAGGATTACCTCAATCAAGCACAGACTTTTCCTTGGTCATATTTGTCTGCCTACAATATTTTTTCTTCATTAAAAAGGAAAATGGACAAAATGAAATTCAAACATTTAGCATGCATTTGGGCTCCCTTGAAGGATTAGGAAATAATCTCCAAAGGATACCCTAGTCCAAGAGAAGTATGAATTTGTCATCTGTGTAAATAATGTACTCTTCAAGTCCTTTCCATCCATAGCCTTAGAAGAGCCTATGCATTTCTCA
Organism: Charina bottae; assembly: GCA_023362775.1. Classification (NCBI taxonomy): domain Eukaryota; kingdom Metazoa; phylum Chordata; class Lepidosauria; order Squamata; family Charinaidae; genus Charina; species Charina bottae. The sequence goes on from JALMGJ010000005.1 coordinate 34,255,315, forward strand.
TATGTCACCCTTGCTCATAGGAAGGAAAGAGTTACTGACTTCCAATTGATGGAGAAAAGGGAAGATTTGAATCCAGTAAACAAAGAAATAAAACAGTGAAATATCTTGTTTAGACCATGTAAACCAGAGTTGGAGGCTGCAACCAAGCCTCTTAAACTTCTAGAGGGTTACAGAAGAGCAACCAATTATGCTATGACATTACCCAAAGAGACGAGGCCACATTTTTTTGGCCCATTTGGGCAGGGTGGGGGGAGGCAGGATAGGATGAGAATAAGACTGGAGCATTCTGGGAGGCAAACCAAGCCCTTCCCTATAAGCCCCAAAGCCCTCATAGACAGTTTAAAATAATTGTGCTGAAATTTGGTTATTTTACTGCCAAAATTCAGGAGCACAGTCTGAGTCCTGACATAAAACTGAAGGGTGCCTGTCCTGACATGCTATCTCAAGCAAAACTTTCACTGCTTTTGAGACATCAGTATTGATATAAAAAGTGGTATAAACTTTGTTTAAATAATATTTTGACATACAAAGACACAATGCTTTGGAGAAGCAAACTGTGGCTTCTTTGAATGCATCATGATTTGATGGAGGTTTACTCAGAAGTTTGTCCACTGCTTTCAGTGTGGCTTACTCCTAGTAAGAATGCTTGGAATTGTGGCCTTAAAGCTTGAGAAAAATATTAGAGCTTATCACACAGTATCTGATTTTGTATTTCACCACAGGCAAGGTTTGTTTAACCATAATTTGTGGAAGAAGCCAGAATAAATTGGTTCACACATAACATTAAACAAGTGCCATGCCCAAAGCTTCTAATCTGTGTGTAGATGTCTCCCTCCCTGAACCTTCTATAGCAGAACTTTCCAAACTTTTCATGTTGGTGACACACTTTTTAGGCATGCATCATTTTGTGACACAGTAATTCAGTTTTACTAGCAAACCGGAGGTTAAACTAACTAACTTATAAGAGATATGGACACATACGTAATAGTGAAATGTATGGGGACACAACATATCTCATGAAAACAGAGTTCCCCTTTACAGCAGGGCAAGGCTTAGACAGCGCAGGGCACAAGGTAGGCACTAGGACCTGCACGGAATCATAGCAGGTTTGGAGGCAGCCAGGCACAAGGCAGGCACTAGGACCTGCGCGGAATCCTGGCAGGGCTAGGAGGCAGCAGCAGTCTATTACATTCACACGACACACCTACACACTGAAGCTGACACACTAACGTGTTGCGACACAGAGTTTGGAAAGCTCTGTTCTATAGAATCTCTCCCTCTCCCTCTCCCTCTCCCTCTCCCCCTCTCCCTCTCCCCCTCTCCCTCTCCCCCGCTCCCTCTCCCTCTCCCCTCCCCCCCTCTCCCTCTCTCCCTCTCCCTCTCCCTCTCCCCCTCTCCCTCTCTTATTTTAAAAAATAATTAAAAGAAATGGAAAACTGGCAGGCTGCAAAGCAAAGCACCAGCCTTAAATATAAAGTGTATTTCCAAGATTGCCTCTGGGCTCCATAAATTTTGGCTTCCAGATCGGAGCTGTAAAAATCCAGATGATCACTAGATAGCAGCAAAATGCAGAGTTTTCTGCATCTTTTGAGACCATCTAGTGGCCCCATTGATTTCTGAAAACCTGATATGGTTGCCCTACCATAGATTTTCATATAAAATAAAAAGGATGCTGGTGTGCAGCCCAGTTCTTAATTTCAATTGAACCCAGTTGACAAGGAAAAAAATGATGGGGGCAGGGGAAGGCTAGCAGGAATCATCATTTAGAGGTGAGGTAAAAGGAAATAGCAGGTACCATTGTGGTAAATCCGTGTTTTGCAGCTGGATATTTTGGCCAGAGCAGCCATTTTGTGAAGGAGCAAATCCCTCAGCAGCAACTTTATAACAGTGACCCGAATAGATTCTCAAAATTCTAAATCTGCTCAATCAGCCCCCAAAGTATTTCTGTGCTAAAGCATACTGTAATGCAATTTATTTGGTTATAAGTTAGCATGATGGTTGAAGCTAGCCAATTATAGATTATCTGGATTCTTGCAGTAAGCAGGGGGTTGTCAAAGGCCTCAGTGGCCCCTTCCAATTATTTAGTAAACCATTACTAATAAATCACAGGTAGCATAATACATGATCCCAGCCTATAGCTTAGCACAATGTATTAACCCTCTCTATAGGCAGGGTATTTCTCCCCCTTATCCTTTTCCCCCAGGGGAGTCGTACTTTGTGCAACTGGACAAAGGAATATATGTATATATACCAGAGCTTTCCAAACTTTTCATGTTGGTGACACACTTTTTAGACCTGCATCATTTCATGACACACTCTTACAGCAGGGCACAAGGCAGGCACTAGGACCTGCACGGAATCATAGCAGGGTAGGTTTGGAGGCAGCAAGGCACAAGGCAGGCACTAGGACCTGCGTGGAATCCTGGCAGGGCAGGTTTGCAGGCAGCAAGGCACAAGGCAGGCACTAGGACCTGTGCAGAATCCTGGCAGGGCTCAGAGGCAGCAGCAGCTGCCACGACACACCCAGACACTGCAGCAGACACACTAACGTGTCCCGACACACACTTTGGAAAGCTCTGATATATACAAAAAGGCACACATAGAAAGATCATATCAATTTTCACAAGAAAAAAATCATAAGCATATGCTCACTCAAATGTTTATGATAACCCATTTCACTCCTTTATTCCCTGCAATGTCAACATTAGGTATACCTCTCCTGGCTACTTTAGGGCTAAGTAGCCTGGCGAGTGTGTGTGTGTAAAAATAAATTATTATAGAGAATCTATCAGAATGGTATATACCAGAGCTTTCCAAACTATGTGTCGGGACACGTTAGTGTGTCGCCTGCAGTGTCTGGGTGTGTCGCGGCTGCTGCTGCCTCCGAGCCCTGCCAGGATTCCACGCAGGTCCTAGAGCCTGCCTTGTGCCTTGCTGCCTCCAAACCTGCTGTGATTCCGTGCAGGTCCTAGTGCCTGCCTTGTGCCCTGCTGTAAGAGTGTGTCACGAAATGATGCCCTGCTGTAAGAGTGTGTCACGAAATGATGCCCTGCTGTAAGAGTGTGTCGCGAAATGATGCATGTCTAAAAAGTGTGTCACCAACATAAAACGTTTGGAAAGCTCTGGTATATACAGTCCACCTTCCCTTGAGCTCTCAGAGAGAGAGAGAGAGACAGACAGACAGACATACAGAGATAATACAGATGTTACATTACATCATGCCCTCATGTACAAGGTTTTATATTACTTCCACCTCCCCCTTTGGATTTCTATATTTTTATACATTGTATATCCTCTGTGGTGTTTTCAGTTACAGTACATTGGCCACTAGTACATACATCTGTTTTTGTTGTTTATTCAGTCACATACATCTGACAATCCTCAATAAGCATGAAACCAGTCACACACTGCCTCCTGGTGGTCAATATTACTGGGGAAGGGGATTATTATCCAGCATGTTAATGTCAAAGGAGGTGAGTTTCCTACATTCCTCTCCCCTTGTTAAGTTGTTCCACTGAAGCTGCTATTAGCATTAAGGGTGAGAGTGGGGAGGATTAATAATTTAAGAGCCTACATGTTGGCAACTTTCTGCAAATGCCGCTAACAGCAATGCCATAGAGGAACACCCAATCCTCTCCTACCATACTGCGATCTCAGTATAAATCTTTCCCTCCACCTGCATGCAGAGACTCTCTAATAAATGAACAACTGAGCAGCCCAACCTTGGAAGATCTTATGACTTTCCTCATCCCACATCTAGTTTGGCCTTGAGTCAATTTGGGGAAATTATGACTAATCTCCAAGAAATTTCCATCATGACTTCTCAATAGCCCATCTAAGGGTCTGTTACTGAAGCCAGGAAGACAATCATTGGCAGTATGGCTTTTGCCAGCATGGGTGGCTTTTTTTCTGGTGGCTTGGGGGGTCGCTCTGACCATTAGAAAGCAGACTTCTAATGGGCAGAATTGAAAGTCTTTATTCTAGTGTGTCTTCTGAACCATAATATTGTAATTGCCCTGTTGGTTAATTTCATGTCTAACACATGAAGGCTATAAAGGTATACTCAGAAGCAAGTTCCACTGGATTCAAAGAGCATGTTCGATAAGAGGCCACAGAGAAAAGGCAAAGTAAAATTTTCTGGCCAGATAAATTTTTAGCAATTTGCAGCTTTCCAACAACGAGTGCAACCACCGGACCTACAGGCCAAGGCTCAAAAGTACTGATCAAGTTGCTAACTCATAGCTATCCATGATACTGCAACCCCCGTTCTCCCTTAATATCTTGTGAATTTGTATTGGGACCAGAATTGGATACATATGCTCATCTGTATGCCTACAAACTTTCTTCAGATGAAGGCCTATTATGCTTTGGCTAGGGCCATGGCAGCTGAGCATATTGACATCTATGGGTTGAGATTAGCTGGTGTGTTCTCAGAAGTCCTTTCATATTTTCATTACTTTCAGATATTGAATGACTGAAGATTTCTCAAGTAATTTAATGCTAGAGATGAGAGCAGTTCCTAAACGAGTTGCTCTGTACAACGTATTTTCACATTCTGATCAGATGTGCTAGTTTCAGGAGGTGAATAATTGGCTGGCAAGTTTTGCTGATGGATCATATGCTCAAGGTTTCAAGCAGAGCCCTTTACATCTGTAAGAATTTGTTGTTATTCTTTTTAGGTCAGTTAAAAGAAGCAAAATGGATTTTGGAGGCTGTTTTAATTTGATACATTACTGAGATGTAAGAGGACACAACACAAATTTGGACTACACCTAACCTCATGGCTGAGTATTTTCCTGAAAACCCTGTTTGGGTTTTGCTATTCCAACATTTATTTCCCCAATATATCTCCTCTTCTGAAGAAAAATGATAACTATGCTATATGAGAATCAGGTCATAAGGGTAATGACCAGAGCAAGACACAGATGAAACAAACACAGTTTTAATGGAAGTTGCCTTAGTTCCCTTGCTTCTTACCGCTAAATGTACCAGTCATGCTTAACTGCCATTAAGTATTATGCTCTCGTTTTGAATTAGACACAAATATCCATTAAGGGGTAGATGAGGCCATTCTATTAATTTCACTTGTTTCTTGAATGTGGGCTCTAAGCCTAAAAGCTAATGCATTGGTCTGTCATGGAACTGTTCACTTCTTTGCTCCCAAGATAGTTATTTATGTTTTATTTATGAAATTGTTTTAGCTGACTTGATTTATGGAGGTAAATTTACCAATATAGTATCTGAAAGTACTTGCCATTATACAAGACAGAAAAGCCAATAGTAAATGTTTACGGACAGTCCTGAGATACCTTATAATTGGCACTATGTCATTGATTTTCAAAAAGCAAAGACAACTTGTATTAGACTTGGCCCTATGAATTCTTTACAATCAATCTTGAATTCTGGAAAACACTAAAAAAGCTTTATAGATCATATATTCAAATATCCTATTTAATATTTACATTAACAACTTGCCTGGCCTTCAAATGCCATAACATTAATAGATAAGATATGTAACATCAAATCTACTGCAAAATCAATCAGATTGTATGATACTCGATACTTTATTGTGCAGCTTTTCATACAGTTGCTACATTGGGCCATTACTTGGGACCAGTAGAAGTGTTCAGGATGTTCATGTTCAGGATGAATTCTTGAAGGCAAAATATGCTTTCTGTAATAGGTTATTTCTTTAATACAGATTTACTGTTGCTTAGCATCTACAAGTAAAATGTTGATAGGTTAAGTGCCTACTTTTCTGTAAATGTTTGTTTTACATTCATATATTTGATTTTAAATAAGGAGCAGAATTTGCATATCGATAGGTATATAAAATAATAGAATATGCATATTACATGTAGAAAGCTAGCTAGTAACATGCATATTTATTTGCTGGCCTCTTCTTTTCACTTATTATAATGAAAGGGAGTTATAATAATGTCAGAGTCAGCGGTACTGGGGCAGCCCAATATCCAAGAAGCCTTAGAGCAATACGTTCTTCCAGTCCTGATAGGAGTAAAACAGACTCACACGAAATGAGGTTTAGGTAAAAAGTCTAGAGAACAGCACCTTTTCACAGTACTTTTATACACATATCTGTCCAATCAGGACTCACATTACAGTAGCATTGCATCAGCCACATAATAAATTAGCATACTCTTGCCAGTAGGTGTCATCATCTTTCACCTGATAGAATGACATAGCAGTTTCTATAACCTTTCACCTAGATACACTGAATACATTTCCAGTCTGTTCTATCTGTAAATTCCAGGTTTTACTCTCAAACCTTAACAAATAAGGATGATAGATTTCAGATTTTTGCAGTTCTTGATAGTTTTCCTATTGTTTTTTCATAGAATTTGCAAGAAGGTACAAAAAAGCTGTTGTTCAGCTTGAGATGTCAAGACCTACAACTGGAACATTCCTTGACCTACAACCTTATTCAGACAGTAAAATTACCGAACCTTGTCGTCTTTTACAACCAAGATTCATTATAGGTTCATCTATCTTTGTTTTCCCTGTCCTGATATGGAACTGCATATGGCCCTAATAATAAACTTGTAGAATTGGTAGAACAATTGGTAACACTTTTGGAAATCGGTAACACTTTTGGAAGCTATAGTCAAGGTGGTCTGGAGGCCTCAGGTTGTGCTTCTCTGTTTTAATATTTCCAGTATTAAGTATACACTTGACCAATTCAACATCTAACTTTCTCACATTGATAATGAATTCAATTAATTCCCTGAGATTCAATGAACAGGATAAACTATATTTTGATTCTGCATTTGCACTCCTCTTATGCATCATTGGCCAGAACAATTTCTAAAATAAACCTAACATAAAAATCTGGCTACTATCCAGATGTTTTGGTTTTGAACAAAATCAATGCAGTGACATCAGGCTTGCTCAACATATTTGAAATCCATAACACTTGTCAAAGCATTATCAAACATTTTACATTTTAAACCTTAAGATAATATATTTAAGAAAACCTTTTAAAATATGTAATTAAATTCAAATATATTCTAATTTCTTTCATTCAATCAATGTACGTACACACACACACAATGTTCACAATGTTGAACTTGGCCTTCAGTGGCTAAAATGTGTTAAACACATTAACTGTATTCTTTATTGGATACACTCATAATGAAAATCACTTTATATTTTTCATTAGAAATATGTCTGAAGCCGGTTCCAGACATCTCATATATTACAGAGGTCTACTTCTATGTCCCTGTACAGCTTTTCCTTCTAAAGTCTAAAGTCCTATCAGGACCTTTTGAAATGGTCAGCACCTAATTAATGCTGTTAATTTAGCCATTTGAGCCAGATCCATTAATTTAACAATCCAATCTTCAACCGTAGGTATCTGTGGATCTTTCCATCGCTGTGTATATAAAAGTCTTGCAGCTGTGATCATGTATAAAAGCAAAACTCCATGTTGTTTCTCCAACTCCTTCTCCATCGAACCCAAAAGGAACAGTTCTGGCTTTTTTTTGTATGTTCACTTTTAAAATCTTTTGGATAATGCATATTTGATCCCAATTTTTTTTGGCTTTCTCACAAGTCCACCAGAGATGATAAAAGGTTCCTTCTCCCTGTGAACACTTCAAACAAACATTTGTTACACCATTATACATTTTTGATAACTTATCAGGGGTTAAATACCAGTGATACATCATCTTATAAAAATTCTCTTTTAGGTTATAATTTAAGGTGAATTTCAAACCTTTATTCCACATATTTTCCCATTGCTCCAGCATAATATTATATCTGAAATTCTTAGCCCATCTGATCATGCATTCTTTAACCTATTCATCTTCCAAATTCATCTGTAACAACATTTTATTTTATTTATTTAGTGATAACATGTTCATCATACCTATTTGAGCCACTGGATTATGGACCAGTTGCAGTTTTTAGGAGGTCTTCAAGTGTAGCCTTATGTAAACTGCATTGCAGAAATCCAAATGGGAGGTGACCCAGGCATGAGTGACAGTGCACAGATCTCTGCATAATATCTTCCTGTCATCTCATAGTTTATTGACCATCCAGTTTCTGTAGCCATCATCTCTTGGAAGTTGAAGGACAGTTGGCTGGCTCAACTACCACTTTATTAATGGATCATCATATTTATTCATTTATTGTATTTCCATTTCACATTTTCCCTGACGGGACAAGGTAGCTTACATGGAGGTCTTTCCTATCTATATTTCCACAACAACAATCCTATAAAGTAGGTTGGTCTGAGAGAGAGTAACTGGCTTGAAGCAACCTGACAAGCTCTATAGTCAAGTGGGGATTTCAACCTGGGTCTCCTCAGTCCACGTCCAACACCTCAACACCTAAATTGCAAAGGCTCTCATTAAATATTAAACTTCTAATCATACCACTTGCCTACAAGGCATCAGGGTCAATGTTCAATTTGAAAAAAATAAATCTCTTACACATTATAATATCAACATAAGAGCAAAAATGATGTAACAATATCTGAGTGGAACCTTAAAATTAGGGACAAAATATCAGGCAATATTTAAATCTGGCAAAATAGTTGTACTGCCTATGGAAAATAGAGCCAGAAAGGACTCAAGTTCACTTCCCTCAACTGAATGACTGCTATTGTAAATATTCTTTTTTATATATATACACCATCCTATCTTCATTAACTGGCAGGTCATGTAACAGATCTCCAATGGTGATAATAAACTATCCGATAGATCTGAAATCACATAGGGCAAAACTTGGATCTTTTTTTTTAATTTATTTTTATTATTTCAATTTATTCCCCGCCCATCTCCCTTGCAAGGGACTCTGGGCGGGTTACAACAATTGAAAGTTAAAAACTATAAAAGTATCATCTAAAAATACAATAATAATAAAATAATAATATACAATAATAAATTATCTAAATCCAAGATGGATTGGAGACCATGGTGTAGATCGTATTCCTACGGGGCCAGCCAACCCCAGGAGGCACTGCCACCTCTGTCATCCCAGGCTCGATGGCAGAGCCAGGTCTTGAGGGCCTTCCGGAAGGCCAGGAGCGAGGGGGCGAGTCTCACCTCCGGGGGCAAGATGTTCCATAAGGCGGGCGCTATCGCAGAGAAGGCACGTCTCCTGGACCCCGCCAGATGGAATTCTCTTGTTGAGGGGGTCCGAAGCATGCCCTCCCTGCATGCACGGGTGGGGCGGGCCGACGTTATCGGGACGAGACGGTCCCTCAGGTACCCTGGCCCTATGCCATATAGGGCTTTAAAGGTAATCACCAACACCTTGAATTGGACCCGGAAGCAAACTGGTAGCCAATGCAGCTCGCGTAGCAGAGGTGTTACATGTGCTGATCTTATGGCACCCATAACTGCTCGCGCCGCAGCATTCTGAACCAGCTGAAGCTTCCGGATACTCTTCAGGGGTAGCCCCATGTAGAGCGCATTACAGTAATCTATACGGGAGATGACAAGGGCGTGAGTGACTGTTCGGAGGGCCTCCCGATCCAGGAAAGGGCGTAACTGGCGCACAACACGAAGTTGTGCAAAGGCCCTCCTGGCCGTGACTGCCACCTGCTCTTCGAGCAAGAGTCGCGAGTCCAGGAGGACCCCCAGATTCCGCACTGGATCTGAGCGAGGTAGTGCCACCTCACCCAGAACCAAAGATGACAACTTCCCGGATCTAGGGGGGCCATCAATCCACAGCCACTCTGTCTTACCAGGGTTCAGCTGAAGCCTGTTGTTCCCCATCCAGGCCCCCACAGCCTCCAGACACTGAGATAAGGCATCGACCGCATCACTTACTTCACCTGGGATGGAGATGTACACCTGGGTATCATCAGCATATTGGTGATACCTCATCCCATGGTGACGGATGATCTCGCCCAGCGGTTTCATGTAGATGTTGAACAGGAGAGGAGAGAGAACCGACCCCTGCAGCACCCCACAAGTCAGGGGGCGCGGGTCAGCCCTCTCCTCCCCTATCAACACCAACTGGGAACGGCCCCGGAGGAAGGAGGTGAACCAGCGCAAAACTACGCCGCCCACCCCCAACTCCCTGAGCCGTCCCAAAAGTATACCGTGGTCGACGGTATCGAAAGCCGCTGAGAGATCTAAGAGAGCTAGGATGGACGCACTCCCTCCATCCCGCTCTCGCCAAAGATCATCCATAAGCGCGACCAATGCGGTCTCCGTCCCATATCCCGGCCTGAAACCTGACTGGAAGGGGTCTAGATAATCCGTTTCCTCCAGAATCCTCTGGAATTGCCAAGCCACCACCTTCTCAACCACCTTTCCCAAGAAGGGAAGGTGGGAGACTGGGCGAAAATTGCCCAGGATAGTAGGGTCCAGGGATGGCTTCTTGAGGAGGGGGTGCACCAGCGCCTCCTTAAAGACCTCTGGGAACACCCCCTCACTCAAGGACAGATTAATCATCGCCTGGACCCATCCACATGTCACCTCACTGGCCGATTTCACCAACCAGGAGGGACAAGGGTCAAGCTGGCATGTGGTGGCGTTCACAGTCCGGAGGATCCTGTCCACTTCCTCAGGCGCAACAGGATCAAACTGTTCCCAGATAACATGGTAAGTACGAGCCCCTGGCATCTCCACAGATCCTGTCTCATGCTTGGAGTCCAACTTGGAATGAATCTGGGCGATTTTATCCTGCAGATGCTCAGCAAACTCTTCCGATCGGCCCTGTAAGTGGGTCTCCCCCTGCTCCCGACCCAACAGTGATCTTGTAATTTTAAAAAGGGCCGTCGGGCGGCATTCTGCGGATGCAATAAGAACGGAGAAATATTCACGTTTCGCCGCTCTTACCGCCACAAGGTAGGCCTTAACTGCGGCTCTAGATTGTGTTCGGTCAGATTCATTCTTCGTCTTTCTCCAGCGGCGCTCTAGACGTCTCTTAACCCTTTTCAAGGCCCTTAACTCTTCGGTAAACCACGGAGAGCGGCGGGCCAAGTAGGGCCGGAGAGGTCGCATAGGCGTGATCTTGTCCAGGGCTCCAGCCGCGGCCCTATTCCAGGCCGCGGCCAGGAGCTCCACTGGACCGTGAAGCAAGTCCTCGGGAACAACTCCCAGCTCCTTCTGAAACCTCACTGGGTCCATCAGTCGCCGGGAGCGGACCAATCGAATAGGTCCCGCCTCCCTGCGGAGTGGGGCAGCACAAGAGAGTCTAAGGGTCACCAGGGCGTGGTCCGACCATGACAATGGGGAAAGGTGTAGCTCTCCCCTCAGATCACATTGCCACTGCTCAGACAAGAAAACTAAGTCCGGGGTGAGACCACTGTCCCGAGTCGGGTCACGAATAATCTGAGACAGGCCCATAGCTGCCATGGTAGCCATGAACTCCCGAGCCGCCTCCGAGTCCCGTCCCAGAGATGGCAGATTAAAGTCCCCCAGAACCATAAGTCTGGGGAACTCCACTGCCAGCCCCGAGACAGCCTCGAGCAGCTCAGGCAGGGAGGTTGCTACGCAGCAGGGAGGCTGGTACAGCAGAAACACTCCCAACTGTTCTCGTGAACCCAACTTGAAAAACAGGGTCTCACACCCGGCCACTTGTGGAGCAGCGCCCCTGAAGGCCACAAGAGACTCTCGAATGACCACTGCCACCCCTCCTCCCCTGCCCCGGTGTCTCGGCTGATGCCAGACCTGAAACCCGGCTGGACACATTTCTGAGAGGGCCACTCCCCCCTCTGGTGCCAGCCAGGTCTCGGTAATACATACCAGGTCAGCCCCCTCATCCGTGATCAAGTCACTTATAAGGGGGGCTTTGTTGTTCACCGACCTGGCATTCAATAGCAGCAGCTGGAGACCGGAGCCCCTGAGGATCTGCCTACCAGGGCCTGGGTATGAACACGGGGGGCTGGAACGCACCACCGGTAACAAACACCGGGGGCGCCTTCCCCAGAGATGGCATGCCCTCCGGTTCCCGTCATACCGTCCCCTGCCTGTCACCACCCGAATCAGATGGCCCGCCATATAGCCCCCGGAGATTCCCAGTTCTGGCCCAGTAGCCTCCACTCCCAGGCCTCCGGAATTCTCAGGGTTAATCAAGAATCCCTCCTCCAAACTATCCAACATACATTCCGATACACTCTTGGGCGGTGGTAAGACCCCCCAGTGCACCAGCTTCCGCTCTCGGCACTGGTAGGGTCTAGCACCACCCGACTCACACCCTGTACCTCTCCCCCAACTTCTCTCACTGGTCAGGGAGAGGTACCAACATTCACCACAATCACTCCTGTCCCACCTGCCTCTCACTCAGGGGGTGCTCTTCCATACTCAATTTCTTACATCCCATTCATACCTTACTCCCTCCCATTCTCTCACAATAGTAAGGGGGTAGTAGATTCACTCTGGAGGGATCTTAAACACCTCAGACAGGTTGACAGAGATTTCGAGCAGTCGGGAAAAGATGTTAAAAAGTTGTTAAATTCAGACTTCGATAGCTGTTGTTAGTATGATCTTAAAAATTAATACAAATAGACCCCAGTCCCCGTTCGAATTCCAGCAAGGTCCATAAACTGCTGGTAAAGGGTACCGGCAAAGGGCTACCGTCCAATATCCACCGGCCCTTCAAGATTGACCAAGAGGTGGATCCAGTCCTAAGAAATCCAGTGTCCCTAAGAGTCCTTGCTTGTAAGGGCCGCTGATGTTCTATTTGAGGGCCTCCCGGGCCACCTCCGGTTATAACGCCGACCAAATCTCTAAGGGCCACTGGAAGGACCACCGCGGTCGTCACTGGCGCCAGAGGCCGGTGGTAGGGCCGTTGAAAGGGCCGCAACCACTGATGTCCTACCTGAAAGCCTCCCAGGCCACTTCCGGGCGAACCGCCGGCCAGATCATCGAGGGCCGCTGGAGGAGGCCGCTGCCGTTGTTGGCGACGCTGGTGCCAAGGGCCGCTGGTAAGGGCCGCTACCACTGGTATTCTATTTAAGAGTTTTTTGGGCCGTCCGGGCCATCCGGGGGGGTCAGGGGACTGTGTCAACAAAGGCCGATAAAAGCCGGCGACAGACCCGCTGTTACTAAGGGTCCCAGCTATCGTTACTGCCGTCACCGCCGCCACCGCTAACGCCTTCCTGGGTCGATAAAAGCCCATCGGGTTGTCCGAGGGAGGAAATTGGGCCGATCTTAGTTACTGCTGCCCACACTCTCCCGTTCCTCCAGAGAGGCCAGCCAATTCCCAGGTAAAATAGATGGTAAAAAGTAGCAGAAGTCCGTTCGGGAATCACCATCGGGTGTAGAGGGTCTATCTGAGTCCGCAGGAGAACACGCCAGGCTCAACCGCCGCTGCTGCGCTCCGCTACTCAGCTCCGCCACTCAGCTGTTAGCTCCGCTCCGTTGACTCAGCTGACTCAGCTGTTAACTCCACTCTGCTCCGCTGTTCCTTCTGGAGGGTCCAACCATCCCCTACTCGACCACAAAGTTTAAAAAGTCGAGGAGCCCGTAAAATTCTCTCCCTGAACCCCAACCAGTATAGTGGGGCAGGAGAAAGATTGAAAACCGGGTTTCTGGGAGACCAGGATCCCTCTTATCCCGGAGCAGCAACTAAGGACTGCTCCCGGTCGCCATCTTGGATTCACTAAAAGATTCCTTTCTTGAAGTGTGCCCAGAAGCCAACTGGAAGAAAGCATTGTTCTAAGACCAAGATAATGTGGTCTACAATCTATCTACCACATTTTGTGCTAACAGTAGCTTCTGAACCTTTTTCAAGGGCAATTTCAGGTCAGAGTAAGCTAAACAAGAAATGGTTAAGAATATCAGCTGCATTCTTCATTCCTTTGAAAAGGCTTTGAATCAACATACAGTAATATTACAGTGGTCTTGTCCTAGGCTAGCTGTTAGCTGAAGCAAGCATAGAGACTTTTTAAACAGATCTTGCTTCCCATCCTCACTAATTTGTACTTGCTCTGTTTAGTGGAACTGGAGATTCCTATAAAAACAACAAATAGTTCCTCACGTATCTGAACTCTGCCGATCCCAGCCTTAAACCTCTCCTAAAATGTTTATTCTCCAAGTTCAGCGGTGTTTACTTCTTATTTAATGTGCTGGGAGTATTGCAGCCTTTGAATCAGAACCATACTTGAACAGTGAGCTCAGCATATTGACTGCTGCAGTAGCTTTCATATGCAGATCTCCACCTTGGACTCTACTGAGATTTGCCAGCGATGTTCTCGAGTGATTTAATTAGGCTGGGAGCTCACTCTGAGCAGTGTGTGCTGCTCAATATTCATTTCTAATCATGCAAAAACATTAAATACTCTGCCTGCCTCTACCCCCTTTATCTCCCCCAGTTTCACCCTGCAGGGAGAAAAGGCTATCAGAGATCAGGGGTGATACATCTCAGAGTATGGAAGCTGGGCAAGAAAAGCACTGTGCACTGATGATCTCATTAGTGCTGTTAAAACAGAAGCTGCTGGAATACAGATAGGCTTTAAGCGAATGTCTTTCCCCTGTACTTGTGGTTTTGGCCTTTTGAAATGTCTTCCAAAGCTCCTCGTGCTCCCATTTGTAGTCTAGATTTTGCTCTGTTGTACTCCCCACCAATCTCCTCTATCTATTCTGTGTTGATCTGTTGACCCAAGCTCTGGCACATAGATAAAATACTGTGTGTGTGAGAGTAGTGTCCTCCTCCTCCTCCTCCTCCTCCTCCTCCTCCTCCTCCTCCTCCTCCTCCTCCGTTTGGATGACCATGATATGATAGCTTCAATAAGGAAATATTGTTGAAGCAATAAACACTTGGGCAGTTCCCTGTAACTAGATATATCACAGAGATAATTGACTGGTCCCAGGCCAAATTGGACAATCTTGATAGGAAAACAAGGAAGCTAATGACCATACATCATGCCCTTTACTCAAGAAGTGACATTCACAGACTATGCTTATCCAGAAATAAAGATGGTAGAGGACTGTTGTAAATACAACAAACTGTGGAAGAAAACAAAGCATTGTCTGAATGATTACATCAGGAAAAAATAAAGAGCCTGTACTTACAGAAGTTAGTAAGGAAAGGATCTTGAAGACAACAAATACCAAATCAGAATACAAGACTCAAGTAATTCAAAGAAGATTAACATCTGGGAAAGCCAACCACTCCATGGCCAGTATATACATGATATTGAAGGAAAAGCATATCAAAATCTAACATGGTTGTGGCTGAAATCTGGAAACCATAATAGATAAATTGATCTTATTAACATCCCACATACTGTAAGCAATATGACAAACTGGATTTTTTTTAAAAAAATGTTCTTTGATGCCATTAGTTTCTTGCCTGTAATTTCTGATTTTTCCTACTTTTATCTGTGTCTCATGTAGATTGTCACAATCAGGGAATAGGTGCTAAACAACAGTCCCAACAAGAAAAAAAGCACCCTGAAACAAAGAAAGTATAGATTTGAACATGGTCATCCAAATCATCTCTGTCTCAGTTACATGGCCTGGGATAGGATTTTGTTTCATCTCTAAATGTATTGTATGTTTTGCTTTATCTAGTATGATGCATTCTTCTTTCTGCAGATGTTTATGTACTGGTACAGGGTGAGAGATGTAATCTCCATTTTGGTTCAAAATTACATATGTGAGCAATCTGTTGAGTAATAACTCAGAAATAGAAAGCAAATTACCTAATTTTTTTTTGAAAATAGAGTATTCTGGTAAAATGTAGCAGTTGACTGCAAAAAAATACATACATTTCTGATTTAGTTAGGCTGACCATATTTCCTTGAAACAAAAACAGGACATTGGGATGGCAAAACGGGACAGGGTCTTATGTAATATTCTGTATTCATGAAAAAGGCAGGGGTCCCTGCCCCCCGGTCCGTGCGATTGGCTCCTGCCTGCAAACCCCACCCACAGCCTGTGTGATTGGCTCTCGCCTGAAAACCCTGCCCCCCCGGTCCATGTGATTGGCTTCCGCCTGCAAACCCTGCCCTCCTTTGCCACGCACTGATAGGCGGGAGGGCTTCCTCTTCTGGTCTGCCTCCAATCAGCAGCTCCAGCTCGGATCCTCCTTCTGCGCCATTCCCGCCAGGTTTAAAAAATGGGACAAAATTGAGATTTTTATCAAAATGACGGGACGGTTGAAAAACGCTAAAAAAATGGGACTGTCCCATTTAAAATGGGACGTATGGTCAGCCTAGATTTAGTTAAACTAAGTTGTTTTTGATATATTACTATTTTACTTGAAGGCCATTCTCATGTGGAATATAAAGAAAAATTACATCTTTCTTAGAGAAACTGTACGCAGACTGTTTTTGGGCTGAAAAATAACATCAATGGCTAAGACTATTTTCTCTGTGTTATGCAAAATACTTTGTCTCTGGATAATTATAACTAATTATTCATCTTGCTGAAAGAAATCTCTAAGTCCTTTGTTTAACAACACTTTTTTTAAAAAAAGATATAACTAGTATTTCCACTGGCTCATGAATATTTATCTGAGCATTAATGCATAAACACAGGTTTGGCGAATACACTGTGATCTGGATGATATCTGTTTAGATTTTTCCAGAAAGAAAATCTATCGTTTTCTTTGTGTTACTGTTCATGTCACTGTGAAACCTATATAACTGGGCCTCACGTTTTTATGCAAGTGCATAGAAATCCTATTTTTGCTCTCGAAAGCAACCCTCCTATCTTTAACTTCTAGTTTATCCACTAAAATGTATTTTTCAGTCTTTTAAATATGATAGGAAGGGGACAAAATCACATTATCACTATAACTGTATAAAAAAGGCCATTAATCAAAGTCAGAATAAGAAATTAAACAGGGAAAGGAAGGGATCCATTTTAAATGAAATAAGATTTAATTTATTCAAAATACAACCAATGATTCCAACCAGAGCTGAGCATAAATAGCCCTTTTGAAACTCTCCACCTAATTTGTGGGATGGAAAATTGTGTGGCTAATTTCTCTGACTTTTTCCAGTGGAAAGAGAAATTCTTCAACGATTTCTCAAGGGCAGAACTCTCCTTTTATTAATGGCTGTAGTACTGCTTCTAAAAAAGTTTTCATGATGTCTTCCCTTAGATTTAACTGAGCATAGAAAGCCAGAGAAGCTGCAGAATACAGAAATATGATTATACAATGGAAGACAGAATATTCACACACCCACCTTGGCTACCTCATAACTAATTAGGTTCCAAATCATGACACTCCATATATCTCAAATGTGCCTTTAGAAGAATTTCAAAAACAATTTCTCTTTCATCAGACTGAATGAGAAATGGCATTAAAAATGCAGCATTAGAGTGCCAAATTCTAACCCCAACAAGTGGTTTCATTAGAAATAATTTTAAATGTATCGTTTATATAACTGGAAACCTATGAGTTGAAGGCTAGGCTAACCGGAAGTGAATGCCTCGTCATAGATTATAAGTATCTCCTAGGGTTGATTCCAAAATTTTTAAAATATATTACATGTGATTTCTAAGTTTAGAATGGATCCAAATTTAGTTATATTTAGACAGATGCATGATGGGACATAAATTAGTCATAACTTTGGTAACTGATTTCAGCAGGACTTACATCAGCAGTGACTGAATTAAATCCTCTCAATTACAGTGGATCCACTCTAAATATGATCAAAATTGAATCCATCTTTATAATTAGAAAGATTAATCTTTGGGGGGGGGTTGAGCTAGAGGGTAGATATATTGAGCTGCTATATAAAATGCTGTTTTCTTCACTTTGGGGTTTCTGGTTATAGCATCCAACAAATTCCACAACATGAAATATTTCTTTCCTTATTTATTTAACTTCCAGTTTATCCATTAAAAATATTTTTCAGACTTTTAAAATATATGATGGAAATAAAAGCGGAAGCCAGATTACAGGACAAAGCCATCTGTCTTCAGAGGAAGTAGGTTTTATATTTACATCTGCATTTAGAAATCTGTTATCATCAAAGAGAAGAAAATATTTTTTCAGAGAGAGAGAGACAGAGAGAGACCCAAGCATATGCGATAAAGTTAACTGTAGTATAATAATCATACAACTGACACAATGGAAAACTTTTGTTGTTACGTTAAAAATCTCACTGGTTGCTAGTTACAGACTGAATCTGCAACGTATACTTTGATAGGTACAAAATGTTATTGTTATTTTGGTTCAGGGGATAAAATATTTCTGAAGAAGGTGGCCTAAGGAACTGATAGAATGATATGTTTATTTAGATATCAGACTGAGAGATCCAACCACCTCACCCTACACCATATTGAGAAGCTGCTGGTCTTCAGGGTACCCTGGTGGTGCCTCTAACTTGTCCTACAGCCCAACTTCAAATTCAGGAACTCACCTACAGGCACCTACCTTCTCCAACCACCTGGCTCCCTGATCTTCCCTTAATACCAAAATGATGTGCTGCCTTTCCCCCCCAAGCCCTTGTGCCACTAAGGCTCAGTTAATTGAGGGAACCCCCCCTACATTCTCAGTGCCAGGAAAAATCAAGCCTCCCTCCAACTTTCCTACCCTCTGGGACTGATGGTCTTACCACAATCCACAACTATGGCCTGTTAACCAGTAGATCTTATAACCAAATTGTAAGTCATGATCTTTTTCAATGTGTGCTTCCCCAGATCACAAGTGCTGAAGCAGTGAAGGGATAGTAGCAGTTGTCTATCATCATTATCTTGGTTTTCTGTTCCCCAGTAACATAGTTTGGGGTCAAGCTTCGTCTACCTGTTCCTCATGACGGCCATGATATCATCACCCTGCCTTCCGGTGTGATGCACTCAGTGCGGATTCTATAATGGCCAAGATTCCAATAATGACAGGCATGTACATTGCCAGCTGCAGGACCTATCAGAATCAATCACATCTCTGTCACTGCAATTCCCAGACAGAGATGTCAGCAGTTCTTCATCTGCACATATACTGTACCCTCCAAGCTGGGATTCCTTCTGTGTCTCATGCCACTCCACATTAATCCACTTTCTTGTTTCCTCTCTTCTTCATTCATATATCTTAGTTGTTCCAGTTGTTCTTGGAAATATGGCACATGAATTCAATGGAACGTACTCCCAGGTTAGTGTGTAGATTCAGCAGTTCACAGCACCTAACCAACATTATCTTGAGTTGACTTGACTTGACCAAACATAACAAATATATAGAAATATAAATATAAAACTATTTTAAAAGGTAGGATAAAAATATCATCATCATCATCATCATCATCATCATCATCATCATCATCATCATATCTTGGAATCTAAGCTGTATTGGGTCTGGTTGGTACCTTCTTAGAGCTTTAGGTTAGATCAGGGAGTCCAAATCTCTCTCTCCCCCTCTCCCCCTCCTGGAGAAAGGTAACGGGAAGCCACTTCTGTAAAATTGCCAGGAAAATTACATGGGTGTGTTCATGAAGTCAGTAGAATTCTAACTCTTTATACACTTCTTTAAAAATGTATAGTAAACTGCAGCTACATTCTCAGGATCAGCCCAGGAAGCCCTGCTGCCTGAAGAATGAAGGTCTGCCATTCTCCACCACTGTTGTTCCCTACCTGCACACGCCTTCTCTGGTAGACCAAAGGCCACCATTGACCCCTGATGGCCAGCTAGCTGACTGCCCTATCAACACAATCTGATGGGGTCCTCGAAGTGATGTGAGTTACCTGTAGTCTGCCTGTACAGGGAGATGATACAGCCTCCTTACAGTGATTCTTATCACTGAATCCCTAGCCAGATTCATGTAGGCTAACCTGTCTGGGAAAAAAGAAAATCAATCTGCCTTAATTACAATAAAGCAGATGCTTGGGGAGATAGATGTAGAAGGTAGATAGGGATGTCTCCTCAATCCACCGTCTATCTTGCTCTGACACCTGAACTGGCTGTTTTACTCTTGTCTAATTGATTATCTGCCATCAAATCAATGTTGACTCTTAGCAACCACTTAGATTTTCTCCATGACAAACTTTCCCCAACCTGGTCCTTCAGCTCTTCCAATAGTGTACCCATCACAACTGTATCTGAGTCTGCTGGTCATCCTCTTCTTCTCTTTCCTTCCACCTTTCCCAGAATTAGAGCCTTCTCCAAAGAGTTAGATCTTCACATAATGTGTCTTAAGTATGATAATTTGAGCCTAGTCATTTTGTCTTCATGATAGGCACCAATTCTCTCATTGTCTGCATAGTGGTTTCATGACTGGCATATTCCTCCCATTCCACACAAATTATTATAATGTTAAATATAATATTTTAGGAATAAATATGTGGCCCTCACTGCTGCATAGAGTTGTCATTTTCCCCATCTGATATAGATAAAATGACCATATGACGATGTTTCTGGAGATGGAAGCAATGAGAAAAGTTTAATACCCCAAAGATCTGTATGTCAGTTCATAATTAAGACACAATAGAAGTCCTGCCAGAAAAAAAAGTCAACTTAACTGGAAAAATTCTGTACTATATTTTATAGTGATATAGACTATTGTATCATGAGTAATGGGTGAGCTGTGATTTTATAGGCTGATGGAAAATTATAGCTCAGTCTGCAGTGCTGGGCATAATGATCTCTGAGCAGTTGACAAAACATACAGAGTGATCTGGTCCAAGTCCTTATCCAACTACTTCCCAGGTCTTTTGCATTATTAATAAGAATTTGAACAATTTTATTCTTTCCCCTGCTTTCTGCTATCAGCATTAGGAAAATTCATGAAACCAGTATATCATTAATGCGACAACTAAGTTTTGTTTTATTAATTTGTGTGTGTGTGTGCACATACTTCTTGCTTATGTATTTATTTATTCATGCCTTCGAGTCAGTGTTGACTCCTGGTGACTGCCTGGACAAGTCCCTGCAGTTTTCTTCGCAAGGTTTTTCAGAAGTATCTGTAGGTTGAGTCATGGCAACTGGATTTCTTTCTTTTGGTTGAAACGTTTCGCTGCTTGTCCAAGTAGCTTCTTCAGTCTTCTTCAGAGACTGAAGAAGCTCCTTGGACAAGCAGCGAAACATTTCAACCAAAAGAAAGAAATCCAGTTGCCATGACTCAACCTGCAGACAATTCCACCTGGATGACTGAGAATCTTCATCAACATATTTTTTCAGAAGTAGTTTGCCATTGCCTCCTTCCTAGGGATGAAATAGAGTAACTGGCCCAGGGTCACCCATCTGGCTTCATGCCTAAGGCAGGACTAGAACTCACGGTCTCCCAGTTTCTAGCCTGGTGCCTTAACCACTACACCAATCTGGCTCTTGATTTATTTATTAATAGGATTCTTTTAAAAGTATGTATCCCACGTTTCTATCTCCATGAGATTCCAGCTTAGAGCACAGAAAAAATATTCCTGCTTTTGGTCACCTCAAGCCCAATAAAATTGACCTTGCTGGGCCCTTTGATCTCACTTTGTCAGATTTGGGGATCTTTTAAAGACAGAAAGGTGGGAACATTTGAATGATTTATGTTCAAACAAATAAAAGCTGCCATTCATAGCAAGATAAATGCTTCATAAGACTCATCATTCCCCCACTTCTCTGGTAAGTATATAGTAAATGTTTATTAAAAAGGCTTTTAAATTATGTCATGAAGTATGTTTCAAAAGTTGAATTATGATGAAGTAGAATGGAGGGAATGTTCCAATATATTATTTTGATATTTTAGGTCAGGGCTTTCCAAAGTGCCGCCGCTGGCGACACACCCGTGTCGTGCACGCGCGCGCCGCCGCTTCCGGGTGGTGTGGCGAC
The DNA here is from genome assembly GCA_023362775.1 of Charina bottae. Taxonomy (NCBI): domain Eukaryota; kingdom Metazoa; phylum Chordata; class Lepidosauria; order Squamata; family Charinaidae; genus Charina; species Charina bottae. The sequence continues at coordinate 34,276,993 of JALMGJ010000005.1, forward strand.
ACACCACGCTGTGTGTGGCGACACACTTTTGTGTCGCGACACACAGTTTGGAAAGCTCTGTTTTAGGTAGTAAAAGAAATGTATTAAATACTGAACTAATGAAGTGATAGGAGATGTCATGGTTAAATCCTGAATCTTGAGGGGTATTTTTAGCAAAGCACAGTAAACTTAAATGTAATCAATTTCCTCCAGCAATGGCCCCACAATTCCAATTATTTTTAGTCTCCAAGGCAAGAGCATACTGGTGACTCATACATTTGCCACTCTAAACAAAGGGCAGCAAATTAAACTAGCTGTGATTTAAATCACCAGCAGTGATTTAATATCAAAACCAGCTCTGTCTTAATGGATTTGGTTTTGTTCTGTGATGATGTCTTAAGTGATGCCAAGCTATTTCCAGAGGATTAAGATATGGAGGTCTGATGAAAGGAAATCTGAAGTGTTAACATATACTGCAGGGAACAGTTGCTCCTGAAAATTCATTTTAATTATCTACAGGCAATAATGATACGGTTCATGACTTTGGTATGAACTCTTCAGCCTTTTCCTGCCCTCTGTATTGCAAGGCATTATCTGCATTAGAGCCCTGAGTAATATGTCAGCTGTTTGTTTCCATAGTGGCAATGTCAAACTAGACTAAGATAAGAAATAGTCCAGTATAGCATTCCTTTAAAGCAGCCTTTCCTCCTGGTACCCTCCAGATGTATTGGACTTTAACTCCCGGAATTCCTAGCTAGCATTTTATTTTTATTTATTTATCAAATTTATTACTGCCCATCTCCCGCACAAGGAGGGACTCTGGGTGGTTTACAATAAAAAATTGTAAAATATTAGTATTGCCATTGGTTTAGAATTCTGGGAAATGTAGCGAAACTCAGATGGGGGCACCAGGCTGAGGAAAACTGCTCTACACAATTTTGTTTGCAATGGTCATCCAACTGAAGAATGGTCATCCAACTGATCCAAAGTACAAGAAGTGGCTACTCAATAATAGGATTATCTTTTCTGACTCAGATTAAGTTCCGTACTTCTTGTGTTCCCAAAGCATAAATACAGGTGGTAGAACTATGATGTAATAATTGCATACAAATGGGTTTTTCATGATGGTTTCTGGAGGTTAGGAAAGTTTTTGAAACTGGCTTATGTATATATGGTTTTAAAATCTTACACAAAGTTTATCTTGTTTTTTGCTGAAAAATGATGGAAAATCATGTATCTGTGATTTGGCAGATGGCTGCAAAATGTTTTGGGGAGGCAAATTGACTTGCACACTATGTATTGACCACTCCTACGCTATAGTATGGTCATTAGAAGATTGCACTAGGCAGAAGAGATCTAGATTAAGATCTCCACACAAATATAAAGTTCATGAACAACCCCAAGACAGTTGTCTTTCTCTTTCTATATAATCCACCCACAGAACCATTTTAATAACAAAAAGGGGAAGGGAAAAAAACAATACATACACTCTTGAGCTCTTTGAAGGAAGAGCAGAATCAGATGAAAATCTGTAACCTTTTGTTGTTTTAGCATGAAGTATACGAAGTATCAGAACAAGTAGAATATCTATGAAGTCCTAGGCACCTGAGTTCATTTGGAAAAATGCATTAAATATGAAGTTGGATTCACCTAATAGGGAAAGGAATAACTGTCCCAGATTGATACTCTTTCTCTACCCAGTGTTCAATTAGTCTAATTTTCCACAAGCTAACATTTAAAGTAATGACAAATCACAGTATTAATTATTGCTAATAATTTAAATGTATTTCCAAGAAAGCACTGTGATTTCACAGGCTGTCCTATTAACAGCTGAAGATGCTCCAGACAGAACAGCCTTAGGTGACATATGGACTTGGAATAGCAGGAATAACCTTGATAACTACTACTGAAGGAGATCAAATGACTTATTTTGGCAAAGGGGAACACTTGGAGAACAATTCCTTGTATGCCAAAGCAATTTGGAGGTAAGATTGAAAAGTAGCACCAGCACCCCCCCTTACAAAATTAAGTAGAATGTTAATTTTGCAACTAAACAAAACTAAGAGAAAGAATAGGGTCTTGGATGGAAGAAAATAAGCTTCCTTGGTAAAAACTAATAATGTTACAATAATAATTAAGGAACCAAATTTTCACTTGAAAGAGGTAAAATGAGAGATTTTTCTTTCTTTTAGTGGGAGGGGAAATGTGTCTGAAAGCAATAAGTACAGATACAGAAGAAATGTGAAGATAAAAGGTGTGATTTTTTGATGCTTCAGCAAATATAGCACTCTGACTGATAAGAACAACTTCCAAATTAGTGCAGCTGGGCTAAAACTGCCATACAAGGTAAAAGACTCAGAAGTTTCCTATTTCACATACAGTATCTGCCAATTTACAGCAAGCAGGTACAAAGAGTTTTCTCATTGCTCTTACCCTGGCAAATCTAGACAAATTAGTTTCTAGCAAAGAAGTCCTTCCAGCAAGCTGGCGCAGAAAATGTAATAACCTCAGTCCCACAACAGCAGCTTCTGCACTACCACTGCTCTGTAAAATTTAAAAGCTTGCACAGTTTGAACAGAAGTTTTAATTAAAGACCAAAATGTATATTTCAGAAAAATTTAACCCATGCCAAAACTCAGCTGAGGGGTGGGTTGGGTGCGGTGAAAGTGCAGCTCCACCCGTGAGAAGATATGTCCATATGAAGCAGTCCAGTAACACCCTTAGACAGTTCTGTGCATGTAAGGGAACAATCCCTGGTGTCCTACTAGATGTAGGTGCTGAAATGCAGTGAGTAGGGGGCAGCCTAGTATCTACTGGATCTAAAGCCCCTTGCACCCCTGACATAGCTGATATAATTATTGTCTTATCCATAGTGAGGAGGGGAATAAAAAATTAAAGGGAGAATTATTGGTTTAAAAATGAATAAACACTCTCCATTTCCCCATCTTTTGCAAGCCAGTCAGAAAGTTTTAGATCTCCCCCCGACATTACACCACCACCATCATTGCTTTCTTATGATTGCTTTGATTGAATTCATGTGATTCTCTGCCTCTAGTCCTAACTGCCAATAAAAAATACTAGCATTTAAGACCGCTAAAGAAAATGTATTTCTGAGGCAGCATCACATCACCAATGGAACAAAACTAGACCATGGTTAAACAACCTTTTCTATGTGGTTTTAGGCCAGGTAGAAAGAGGGACACATCTTCCAAAGTATTCATTGAAGATAACGGTCTCAAAACCAGAGGTTGATGGTGCTGAAGAAGGCTTGGACATGCTGTCTAGTATGTTCCACCCAATCTCATAGTTTCAGCTGGATGAAGAAGATCAAGAGCACATCCATGTGATCTGGGAGTGATGAACAGAAAGGATATTTCAATGTAAGATGGGTGGGTGATTGGTTATAGATCAGCCAAACCTCCTGACAGCACATTTTTAATCAACAGTAACAAGAAAAAAGTTTCCCCACCACTACCTGTCAAGCACTGCAGCTGGGCAAGATCAAGGAAACAAGGACAACACATATTTCAGTAAACTATCATTAATGCTAGTCCAGGTAAATACAGAATCTTGAAAACTGCAAGAGGAATTTCCAACCTTCATTTATAGTGAGTTAATTAAGACAGAGTCTCTTTGAATGCTTTGAAATGCTTCTTCTCGGGTTTCTTGCCACATGGGCTTAGTTGCCATTTGTGAGATAAGCTGCCATCCTCAGTCTTTTGATTATCTATGTCTACTCTCCCTCCCATTCTTTTCCTAGTCTTCCCCCAATTTCTCATCACATCACATTACTACTATTCCAAATCAAACCCCTTAAACTGAGGAAACTTGGGGGTAGGACCATAAAGATCTCTCTCTCTCTCTCTCTCTCTCTCTCTCTCTCTCTCTCTCTCTCTCTCTCTCCCCTCCCTCCCTCCCTCCCTCCCTCCCTCTCTCTCTCTCTCTCTCTCTCTCTCTCTCTCCCTCTCGCCCCCCTCCCTCCCTCCCCTCTTCCTTAGTTGTTCCTAACCATGGCACAAACATGGCCTGGCAACCAGTCCTTAGCTGTTCCAATTTTAAAGTAGCATTTTCTCTCTTGTACTAACGCAATGTTTTGCCATGGATAGGCTTTAGCCTGCGTCACTGGCCAAACGGATCCTGCGACAATCAAAGGTTAGGACCTGCCCATCTCTTATTGGCCACTTTAATCCCCTGCAAGTGCATTCGCTCCCCTCTAATCACTGGGCACCAAACGTCAGGGCTGTTTTGTCTCAGGCTTCAGAAGAGACGGACACCTGGATTCTGCAGAGATATCTGCCTGCATAATGCCTGACCAGCACTTTCCATAACATTTATTAGGTCACATACAGGTTCCTTACAAACATAGATTTAGTACTCTTTTGAAAGAGCACTATATCAGTTTTTTCAACATGGGACAAGTGCTCTTCTGAAACAGTGCTTTCTGTGCTGCATAGAAAGGTTATTTAAACCAGGAAAGACAGTCAGATTCTGCCAGCTGTGCAGTGCTGGTTCTGTCACCATTTGGTACATGATAGGTTTTCCTCTGCTTCTGCTGACAAGGGGGGTTTTATGCATGCATACTTATTGTTTTTCTTCTCATTGCCATCTCTCAGGACTTTGGCAAGAGTCCTAAACTGCACACTGACCAGGTAAGGCTGCTGGGAGCGGTCTCCCGTAGCTTCCATTTTTGCAGCTGTCTGTGCAATGCACAGTGATTAATGTTCCCCTTGGGGGGGGGGTTGGGTACCATTTTGCTCACATTATGCTAGTTTTGGCAACATTTGGTGCCACGGTGATTATTGTTGTTATACGCAGGCCAATCACAACTGTGTGAACCTGGAAGACTGTTCTAGTGAGTTTGTTCTCCATGACTGTCTGGTGGCTTTTTCCAGGTGCTGCCAGCCATAATGTCAGGACCAGACTGCTTAATCATTTGCTGCCAGCATCACCCTTGTAGCACTAGTCAGAGAAGGAACTTACTGGTTATCAATGGCTCCCTCTCATTTCAACTTGTGTGTGGGTCTTTTTCCCCTGCCAGGTGGGCTAATTTTTAACACCCATTTAGTACTCTTTCAGAAGAGTGCTATATCTGTGTTCAGAAATAGCCTTATTGACAGGTTACAGGTGTGGAGGATGGATTGCAAGGAGCATCAGAAGAGTGCTCTCCTGCTTTTAACTGCATGTCCCCTTAGCACCTGTCACCAGTTAGTCATGCAACTTGACAGATAGTTAAACCTGCCATTTTAAGAATCTGTCTAAACCCCAATCCACCCCATGTTAAGAAGAGTGATTGATGGTTGTGTTCCCAGCAGCCAGTGAAGCTTGGTGGAAGGGGAAATGAAGCCAGTGGAATCCACCAATCTCTTTTCTAAACTTGGGCCCCAATAAATAAGTAAGGACAGCACCATTCACTGGCCTTGTTACTATGACAAATGGGGATTGGTAACAGGGACAATACAATTTATTGTAGTATTTTTTTTTCCTGCTGGCTCAAGGACTGGTGGATCACATATTAACTTAGCTATGTGCATGTGAAAAGGCTATAAGCTCAGTTCTAGTACATATGCAATCAAACTGGAGTTGAGCATGTGCTCAAATTAGTAATCTGTTCCTTCTAAATGTGCTAACCCATTCTGAACCACTGTCTTGCATCTAACTCCAGTTTGTAGACCTCAGAGTCCCAGGAAAGATGAGAATTGGCAACCTTGAAACTTGACTGTCCCTGCCATATGGTACATAGTATCTTTCAGAAAGTCATTTGTTTCTAAAAAAATGAACTCATGATTCATGGTTTTGATGATTGGGAAAAAAAATCTAGATAATAGAAAAAAGAGAACTTTTCTTTTTGTAACCATAGAGTAAGAGATAATTTTGTAATCATAATTGTATTTGCTGCAAAGAAAACTGGAAGCTTATTTCTATTTCTGTTTCTGTTTCTGTTTCTGTTTCTGTTTCTGTTTCTGTTTCTATTTCTATTTCTATTTCTATTTCTATTTCTATTATTTCTTTTTGCACTTTTGTCTTTTCTTCTTTCTTTTTCTCCTTTTTTCTTCTCTTTCTTTATATTAGTTTTGTTAGTTTTTATCTTCTTTTTAAAACAAATAAATATATATATGTGTGTGTGTGTGTGGCATTTGTTTCATATAAGGTATTTATGGAGGGTTCTGTAGAACAGAATGGGAAACTTTGATCTTCCAGATGTTGCTGAATTACCACAAACATATCTTACCAGTAGCCATATGGGCTGGGGCTCCTGGCTGCAGCAGTGCAAAAACATCTGAAGGGTCCCAGCTCATACAAAGCTGCTGAAGCATTAGAAATCTTAAATATGCCATGGTGTCACACAAATATAATACTAACAAATATATGAGCAATAAAATAGAAGACTCAGTGCCTTGCTTGGTTTATTTTTGTTAATTAATTAATTAGATTTATATGACACCAAAGAGATCCAGAATTATAACAGCAGCAGCAGCAACAACAATATTGTTCTAAATAGATTTTAAAAAGCAGGGATGTGACTATTGCCTTGCTGGTAGAAAATGGAGGACTGCACTGGAAGTTTAAAGCAACATCCTTTGTTTTTCCCAGGACAGGAAGATTAAACAGTGGTCTCTCTCTCTCTCTCTCTCTCTCTCTCTCTCTCTCTCTCTCTCTCTCTCTCTCTCCCTCCCTCCCTCCCTCCCTCCCTCCCTCCCTCCCTCCCTCCCTCCCTCCTGCTGTTCTAGGGCGACACTCTTTATTGTTCAAATATAGTTATAATTCACTCACCTTTCAATAAATAAAATCACTTTTCTCTGAAGTAGTTGATGATCAGTTTTTCTTTAGTACAATACCTAGCAAAGGTTTAAAGCCTTAAGCTTACTTGAGTTGTAGAAGCAGCAGAAAGAGGAATGGAAATAAGACTTAGCATAAATTGGGGAAGCTTGTTTTTGGATATGGTATGAATTAGAGAATTGATATACAAATGTGAAAGGAGAGTTAAAATACACCCTTGCTTGACCCGATTTTGGAACGAAATGGAGGAAGAGAGAACTTCTTAATCCCACTTTGAAACTTTTCAAATGTGAGATAAGATTAGAAATCTCAGAAGGGAACACGGGAGTCCAGCCAGGAAGGTTTTCAGTGGATAACTTAAAAGGAATCTGATTGCTTGAAGATAAGGCACTAAATAAGGCACTAAAATGCTGAATCCAAGTCTCTGGAGAAATTATTCTACCTGTCTGGGGAGCAACTTTTGGAACAGCTAACTGATTAAACTATCAAACTATCTTTCTCCAGTTGTATATTTGACCCTTGTTTTTGTTTATTTTGGCCTTATAAGAATTTTTAAAACCAAGAACTGTACCTATCAGATGATATTCTTGGCATTTCTAGAAGCTGTGTAGGCTTCAGCTAATTTGATGTTAGCATCTACAGTAATTCAAACAAGGGCTTAGATCTGTACTTACAGTAGTTCTGATATTCTTAATTGTGCTTCAACTGTTATAAATTCTTGAATGAGAGATCATATTCTGAATGTTTCACAATGTGAAACCTATGTCTTGTGCACAAGAAATGGTCTGATGATCCTTGAATCAATTGCAGCATTAAATAAGAAAGTGGAGGATTCAATGGCTAATTTGGGTCAACAAAATAAGCAGATGGATGAACAAATTGCATCTTTAGATAAAAAGATGGATAAGAAGATGGAAGATATGAAAAAAGAAATAACCCAGGAGATAAAACATGAATTTAAAAAAGAAGTACAAACAGTTAAGGAAGTTGTGAACTCTCTGTCAGGAGAACTTAAAGATATGCAAGGTCAGATACAAAAATTAGAGACTAAATCAGAACATGCTACCAAAGAAATTGAACACAATTTAGATATTACAGCATTAGCAGAAATGAGAGAGAAGGAGCATATTTTGAGATTGAGAGCAGTTCCTGAACAAGCAAATGAAGATGTAAGAGAAAGGATTATTTCTGTATTGGCTAAATTTTTAGAGATCAAAGAACAAGATTTAGATTTGGAAATAGATAAAATTTTCAGAGTGAATTCACGTTATGCTAGAGAAAATAAAGTTCTTAGAGACATATTGATATACTTTGTGAGAAAAGTTGTAAAAGAGCAAATTTTGAAGAAACATTATAATATTAGATTAAATATAGAAGGGAAAGAAGTAATTGTATTAAAAGAAATCCCTTTGAGAATACTAAGGAAAAGAAGAGATTACTCCTTCCTTACAGACAAATTAAAGTAACACAATATCCCATTTAGATGGGAGAAATTAGAAGGTGTATCTTTTACGTTCAAAGGGCAGAGGTTCAGAATAACTTCCATTTTAAAAGCAAAAGCATTCCTAGAAAAATATAAGACAGAAATGGGTGTGCCATCTGGAGACTTGGAAGGAGGAGAGACATCAAAAGACAAAAATAGGAGTGAAGATTTATCTGAGATGGGAGCTGCAGGTCTGGACTTGAGAAAGGGATTTTAACTATCAAAACATCTATGGATTACAAATATTTGACATGGAATATCAATGGTACTAACGCCCCACAGAAAAGAAGAAAGATTTTTCATTTTTTGAAAAAATTGAGATTGGACATAATTTGTTTACAAGAGACTCATATTTGTAAAAAAGATACCAAATATCTGATTCAAAAACAATTTGGAGAAGAATTCATTTCGGCTGGAAATAAAAAAACGAAGGGGGTAGTTTTATATATACAACCAAAGTTAAACCCAAAATTGATATTAACTGATGATGAAGGTCATTACGTTGCAGTTGAAATTAATATACAAGGAACTAAAACACTGGTTGTTGGACTTTATGCACCGAATATGGACAAAGGAGTATTTTACAAAAATTTGATGGATAAACTTTTGGATCAAACCTATGAAAATTGGTGTTTTATGGGTGATTGGAATGGGGTAATCTACCCTAAGATGGATAGACACTCACAAAAAGAAGTGAAGTATACACAGGGGAAATTGCCACAAACATTTTTTGATTTAAAAGAGATGTTGGATTTACAAGACATTTGGAGACTTATGAATGGGACTTCCAGAGAATATATGTATTATTCAGAGAGATTTAAATCATATTCTAGAATAGATATGATTTTGATATCTAAAAAATTAATGATGGACATTAGTAAAGTTGAAATATTACCCAAGACTCTCTCAGATCATAATCCAGTAATGTTGACTGTTAAAGGAAAACGGAATGTATTCAGATGGAGATTGAATGAGTCAATATTTTGGAAAAATGATATAGTTGATGCATGTAAAAAAAAAGTTAAGGGAATATTTTCAACTGAATTCAAACAAAGGTACCAATATTCAGATTGTATGGGATGCCAGCAAATATGAGGGGTTACTTTATCCAATATAATGCTCAAATGAGGAGAAAGAAACAAGAGAGAATCCAATTGATTTTAGATGAAATTAAAAGTAAAGAGACATGTTTAAGAGATAAGCCAATGGATGATACTTTGCTTATTCAAATTAAATTCTTACAAAAACAAATGTCAATGATACTGACACAAGAGATAGAGACTCAAATGAAATTTACAAAGCAAAAATATTTTGAATATGCAAATAAACCAGGTAGATGGTTGGCTTATAAATTGTGGAAACAAAGACAAAGGAATCTAATTTCTAATATACAACATGAAGGGAAAGTTATGGTGAATAATATAGATATACAAGAAGCTTTTCATGATTATTATTCAAAATTATATAAAAAACAAGATGTTAATTTAATTGACATTGATGAATATCTGAGTAAACAGAAATTAACTGTTCTCAATGATCAACAAAGATTAAATAATTGACTAAATAATCCTATAACAACAGAGGAAATGGTAAAGGCTTTCAAGAAAATTAGTAGTGGAAAAGCACCCGGACCGGATGGCCTGTCAGCAGCTTATTATAAATGCTTTGAGGATGAATTATGTCTACCTTTGCAGAAGACTATGAATTCGATTTTGGAAACAGGAACCATGCCAGAGACTTGGAAAGAAGCGCATATAACATTGATCCCTAAAGAACAACAAGATTTGACTCTAACTAAGAATTATAGACCAATATCTTTATTGAATAATGACTATAAGATATTTACAACTATATTGGCAGAAAGAATGAAAAATATTCTTAAGAACTTTATCCATCAAGATCAAGCAGGATTTTTACCTAAGAGACAAATCCGAGACAATGTCCAAAATATATTAGATATACTGGAATACTTGGAACAACACTATGAAAAACAAGCTGCCTTGATATTTATAGATGCTGAAAAAGCCTTTGACAATTTAAATTGGCCTTTTATGTTTAAGATATTGGAAAATATGAATTTTGGAGGAAACTTTACTAAGTGGATTAAATCAATATATACTCCCCAATTTGCAAAAATAATTGTTAATGGAGAATTTAGTAAACCATGTGAAATTCAAAAAGGTACAAGACAAGGTTGTCCATTATCTCCACTTTTGTTTATATTGGTACTAGAGGTTTTACTGAGAGATATTAGACAAGATGACGGTATTTATGGTATTAAAGTTAAAAAAGAAGTTTATAAATTAAGAGCCTTTGCTGATGACGTAGTCTTTACTTTGGAGAATCCACTAGATGGAATTGAATTATTGATACAGAAATTGAAAGACTTTGGGTTGTTAGCAGGGTTTAAAGTGAATCTACAGAAAACAAAAGTTTTGACTAAAAATAGGGACTATCATCAACAAGAGAAATTGAAAGAAATAACGGGATATTCAATGGAAGAAAAAGTAAAATATTTGGGAGTATATTTAACAACTAAAAATGTTAAGTTGTTTAAGAATAATTATATTCCACTTTGGATAGATATTAAAAAAGACTTGGATCAATGGGAAAAATTGCAACTATCATTATTAGGTAGAATTTCAGCAATTAAAATGAATATTTTGCCACAAATTTTATATCTTTTTCAAACATTACCTATATTGGCATCAGAAGAACCTTTCAAACAATGGCAGCGAGATATTTCTAAGTTTATTTGGCAAGGGAAAAAAACAAGAATAAAATATAAAGTTTTACAAGATTTAAAAGAAGGAGGCAGACTAGGTCTACCGGATCTGAAATTATATTATGCTGCCTGTTGCTTGGTATGGATTAAAGAATGGATAGTTCTGAAAAATGAAAAATTATTGAACTTGGAGGGTCATGAATTAAGATATGGATGGCATGGATATTTGTGGTACGACAAAGTAAAAGTTAATGTGGACTTTAAAAATCATTATATTAGAAGATCTTTGTTGAGAATTTGGAATAAATATAAACTAACTTTATGTTATAAAAGACCTTTATGGATTTCCACGCAAGAAGCATTTCATAGAACAGAAGTAGGAGCTAAAGACAACTGGCTGACTTACAAAGACTTTTTTAAAAAAGAACAAGGACAATATAAAACCAAATCAAAAGAAGAACTGGCCTTAGAAGGATATACCTTCCAATCGCTTTCTTACATGCAACTTGTAGAAAAATTTAAATCAGATAAAAAAGAATTTGAATTTGAACAAACCAAATCGGAATTTGAGATACAACTATGTGAGACAGATGTGTCGTGTGTAGGTGTAGAAATAACACGCCGAGGCAGGGAATCTAGTCTCTAGTGTTTATTGGTACCTACATACAGAATCCTGCTAAACTGATGGTGCCCGAAGAGTTCCAGAGATATGAGTCCAACCTAGGGCGGAGCTTTCCTGAGGCGTTTGGGAAAGAAGGCCAGGCTTTCCAAGCTACGTGCTCGCTTCCCTCCCATGGGCGGCAAGCTCCCCCCTCCGCTCTCCTGTGTCTCCCTGACACCACCCCCCTCTCCAGAAAAACATTCCATAGCAACCCCCTCCCCTCCTTCGTCCTTGGTGTCAGGTACAGTGCCGTGGGAAGCTGATTCCATCTCCTCCTCTTCCTGGGAACTGGGCAGAGGAGGAAAGTCTTCCATGGAAGGAATGTCAAGGGAGGAATCTTCGCTGTTTGTGTGATCAGATAACATCTCGTCTGCAGCTGTTGGCGTCTGAAAAACATCTACATGGTTAGCACAGCCTTCCCCCCCCGCCTGGGAAACGCAACCCAGAAGTGGATGGGCGAGAATCCTCCTCCGCCCCCCTCGTTGGCCTCTGCTCGTGGAGTTGAGGCGGATGCTGGTAACTTACAGACACCTCAGGCTGGCCGGCGTCGTCCTCTCCCTCCAAGGGAGGTAGCTCTGGCAGTCGAGGTGGTCGTGGCTTGTGGGGGAAAAGCTGATGAAATTTGTGAATTAACAAAGGGGCATGAACGTCCTTGGCATTTTCCCAGGAGCGCTCCGTTTGAGAATACCCCTTCCAGTGTATTAAATACTGAATTCCTCTGCCCCTCCTTCTGGAATCCAAAATTTCATGCACTTCATATTCCGGTTCCTCTTTGACAAGTATCAGAGGTGGGGGGGTGGTATGTGAACGCAAGGTGCTTGGAGGGGAATCCTTGACTAACAATGACTTGTGAAACACTGGGTGGATCTTCATGGAGTGGGGAAGCTGCAAACGATAAGCCACCGGGTTTATCTGCTGTAGCACTAGGAAAGGGCCGATGAACTTAGAGTCCAATTTCTTGCAAGGCCTGCTAGATGGCAAAAACTTAGTAGAGAGCCAGACTTTTTCTCCCACTGAAATCGAAGGCCCTTCCTGTCTGTGTTCATCTGCGTTCCTTTTATAGGCTGCTTTCGCCAGATCAAGCTGCTCCGTTAACAGCTGATGGGCTGCCTGCCTTTCTGCCAGGAAATCCATGGCTGCAGGAACAGCTGTTTGTTGGGAGGAAAGAGGCAACACTCTCGGGTTCGTGCCATAGAATGCCTGGAAAGGGGACATCTTGGTCGAGGAATGTACTGAATTGTTGTAAGCAAACTCTGCCATGGGGAGCAGGTCTGGCCAATTGTCCTGGCGGTAGTTAATGTAACATCTGAGATATTGCTGCAATAATTGGTTAGTTTTCTCAGCTTCGCCATTACTGCAAGGATGATTCACAGAGGATAAGTGTATTTTGACCCCCAATGTCTGAAAAAGCGCCCCCCAGAACCTGGAAGTAAATTGCGAACCTCGATCTGAGATCAAGTGGTTAACCATGCCTCTATATCAGAAGACATTGTCCAAAAAGAGCTGTGCTGTAGCTTGTGCTGTTGGGAGGCCCTTGCAGGGAATAAAATGTGCCATCTTTGTAAAACAGTCCACCACCACCAGGATGGAAGTGAAGCCTTGTGCCTGTGGCAAGTCAGTGATAAAATCCATGGAGATAGTGTCCCAAGGCTGGGGGGGGGGGGCATGGGTAGTGGTTGCAAAAGGCCTGCTGGTTTTCCTGCAACAGTTTTAGCACGTCTACATGTGTGGCAAGAGGCCACGTAAGTCTTAATGTGTGCTGCCATCTTGGGCCACCAGTAATCTCTGAGTGTTCTGTGCAGCGTTTTGAACACCCCCCCGTGTCCTGCCGTTGGGCTATCATGACATAGCTGTAGGACCTCTTCCCTCAGGGTAATGGGAACATAAAGCTGCCCGCTATGCCAAAGGGTCCCGGCCTCTACCGTGAATGGGGATGGTGTTCCCTGCTGGGCGCCCTGGAGGTCATCCAGCCTAGCCCTTGCATAGGGGTCTTGTTGCTGCTGAGCCTTGATGCGTGCGAGGAGATCATCCGCTTGCCTGACGGCCGCTAAGATCTCCACCTGGTCCCTTTCGGGAGGTCTCTCAAAATTTTGAGGCTGCAAAATTGTGGCTTGAGTGGCTTGGTCAGTGTCTGCAATGTCCTGCGGCTGCCTAGACAAGGCGTCAGCCAGCTTGTTCTGCTTGCCAGGGAGGTACGAGATTACAAAATTGAAATGTGAAAAAAATTGACTCCATCTGACCTGGCGGGGGGTGAGTGATCCAGACTTTTGCAAAAGTTCCAAGTTCTTATGGTCTGTGGAAACCTTGACTGGAAATGTAGCCGCTTCTAACCAATGTCTCCACTCTTGAAAGGCTGACTTTATAGCAAGTAATTCTTTATTGAAGATATCATAATTCCTCTCTGCTGGTGATAGCGTGCGAGAGAAATAGGCACAAGGAAGCAAGTCCTCCCCTTTAGGGTCCAGCACCTGGAGCAAAATGGCGGCGATTGCCACGTTAGAAGCGTCTGTATGGACAAAGAATTGTCTTTGTGGATCTGGATGCCTCAGGAGAGGAGGGGAGGCAAACAGCTGCTTAAACTCTTGGAAGGCAGCCTGTTGTTGTTCCCCCCAGCAAAAGCGTGTGCCTTTCTTTAAAAGTTGTGTAAGGGGTCGTGCCCTCTCCGCATAGCCGTTAATGAATTTGTGAAAGAAATTTGCATACCCGAGAAATTGTTGTACCTCCTTGACATTGCGGGGAGGTTTCCAAGATAGAATTGTTTGGACCTTTGCAGGATCCATGGCTATGCCTTCTGTGGAAATCCTGTAGCCCAGATAGCCCAATTGAGTTAAATCAAAGGCACACTTCTCTAGCTTGGCAAAAAGTTTGTTCTCCCTCAGCCTCTGCAGAACATTGCGTACATGAGTTATGTGAGACGTGGGGTCCTCAGAAAATATCAGAATGTCATCAAGATAGATGACTACATACTTATCTAACAAATCTGAAAAAATGTGGTTCATAAATCTGGAAAATACAGCCCCGCAATTACTTAGTCCGAACGGCATGACCAAATATTCAAACTTACCATATCTGGTGTCAAAGGCTATAAGATATTTATGGCCTTGTTTCATTCTGATCGAATTGTAGGCATTCCTGAGGTCTAACTTGGTAAAAATGCATGCCTTTTGTAGGCGATTGAGTAAATCCGATATAAGTGGAAGGGGGTAGTGGTCCCTAACGGTGACTGTGTTGAGTGCACTGTAGTCATGCACCGTGCGCATGGGAGTCCCCTTTCCACCAGCCTGTGCCGTAGGGGTGAAGGGATCTGGCTTCTTTGGTACGAAGAAGGTGGGGGCAGATGCAGGCGATTTCGATGGCCGAATGAATCCCTTCTTGAGATTGGTATCCACATATTCTTTCAGGGTAGCTTGTTCCTTTGGTGACATGGCATAATGCCTTGCTGCTGGGATCTTGGCTCCAGGTTTTAGGTCCACCATGCAGTCGAAAGATCTGTGGGGTGGCATCGCTGTGGCCTCCTGTTCGCCAAAAATGTCTGCATAGTCTCCATACTTTGCTGGTAGGTGAGCCCTCCCTGCTTCCAAGTTTGCAACTGTCGGTTGGGAGTGGATGGTTGCCTGTAATTTGTGGTGCAGACAGTCCTGAGCGGGGAAGGAAACCGCCCCGGTCATCCAGTCCAACTTGGGGTTATGAAGTTTTAACCACGGAGTTCCCAAGATGATAGGAACTTGCAATCAAGCTGTGACATAAAGCTGAATCCACTCTGTGTGATCTGCGATAGCTGAATTGGCTGGGTGCAGTGTGTAATTGTGCCTGCCTTGAGAGGTTGCCCGTCGATGGTTTCAACCTGTATGGGGCTTGGTAGGGCAATCATTGGAATCCGAAACCTTCCCAGTGCTTCCACATCTATAAAATTGGTTGTTGCACCGGAATCGATCATCACTTCTACAGGTAATGGGTGCTTGGAATTTGTTGTCAGTGTGGCTGGAACAAGGTAAAAATCTTGGCTGCAATCTGCCGACTGAGCCCTTCTTAATTGCTGAATGGCCTCCCTGCGGGGCTCTGGCAAGGGGGGCAGTTGGAGTTTAACTGCTGGGAAGAGGAGGCTGGAATTTGTGCCTGCTCTGTGTCCTGGGTTGTAAATCTTACTGGAGCTGCTTGGCGTCTGGCCGGGCAAGCCCTTGCTATGTGTCCTGGCCCCCCGCAATAGAAACAAAGTGCATTCTCCCTTCTCCTTTGCCTCTCGGCTTCAGATACCCCCCTCCGTGTGGCCCCAATTCCCATAGGTTCCTCTGCGCCCAGAGGAACAAGCGTGTTAGAGAGGGTAGCAAAACCTGGAAACGCCGGTCGGGTTCCTGCCCTGCCTCTCCCTGGCCGGAGCTGCTTTAACTCTTCCAGTCGAGCATCTATGACCACTGTTAACTGATATAGGTCTTCCAATGTAGCTGGTGTGCCCTGCCGCACTAATTCCGTTTTAATCTCTTCGTCCAGTCCTTGTTTAAACTGATCCTTCAATGCCACCTCATTCCAACCCAAGTCTCCTGCTAGTAGTTTGAAATCTGCGATGTAAGCTCCGACTCTCCTGTTTCCCTGTCTGAGCCTTTGGATCTCTCGGCTAGCAGTGACTTCTCTGATTGGGTCATCAAAATGGGCTCTGAAACGGGCCATAAAATTCTGGTAGTTGTCTAGAATTGGGTCGTTAGCTTCCACCATGGGGATGGACCATCTTGCGGCTGAGCCTTTCAGCAGACTTAAAATGAAGGTGACTCTGGACCTTTCCGTCGGGAACTCGGCTGGTCTGCTGTCGAAAAACATGGTGCACTGGGCGACGAAGGTCCTGAGCTGCGCTGTCTCTCCCCCAAATTTCTCTGGCAAACACCCTGGGGATCGCAGAACAACTGGTGGGGGTGCTGCTGCTGGTGCCAGCTGCTGGACGACTGGCGCTGGTTGTTGCATTTGTTGTAGCATCGCTGCTTGCAAATTGTTAATCTGGTCGTCGACTTGCTGTTTGTGTTGTGTTAATGCTGCCGCGAGTTGGATTATTGCCTGCTGTAATTCTTGTGTCTGAGAAGCCATTCTCCTGGTTTGTCTTTCCTCCCTCTTCTGATGGGAGTTGTGGTTTAGCAGGATTGATGTCGTGTGTAGGTGTAGAAATAACACGCCGAGGCAGGGAATCTAGTCTCTAGTGTTTATTGGTACCTACATACAGAATCCTGCTAAACTGATGGTGCCCGAAGAGTTCCAGAGATATGAGTCCAACCTAGGGCGGAGCTTTCCTGAGGCGTTTGGGAAAGAAGGCCAGGCTTTCCGAGCTACGTGCTCGCTTCCCTCCCATGGGCGGCAAGCTCCCCCCTCCGCTCTCCTGTGTCTCCCTAACAATATGATCATTTAATTGCCAAAATGTATAAATTATTGTTAAAAGGTGAAATGGTAGAGGTTTAAAACAAGTTAAAGACTGCATGATTAAATGGGCAAAAAATATTGGTCATAATATTCAAATGCAACAATGGGAAGATATGTGGACTAAAGGACTAAAATTTACTTTGTGTTATAATTTGAAGGAAAATTTCTATAAGATGATGTACAGATGGTATATGACCCCACAAAAACTAGCTAAAATGTATGGGAATGTTTCCAACTTGTGTTGGAAATGTAAAAAAAAAGAGGGGTCATTTTACCATATGTGGTGGACATGTGAGATTGCAAAGAAATTTTGGACTCAGATACATTCATTGATGCAAAATATTTTACAAACTCGAGTTCCATTTAAACCAGAATTATTTCTATTGGGAATATCAGAAGAACAAATAGGAAAACAATTTACAAGAATTATGCAATACATGATTACAGCAGCAAGACTTGTATATGCACAAAATTGGAAAAATCAGATTACACCTACGATACAAGACTGGATGTTAAAATTGATGGACATGGCAGAAAATGATAAATTGACATGTTTATTAAAAGAAAATTCAAATTATTACTTTCTTAAAGAGTGGAAACCATTAATGGACTATTTGCAAAATGCAGGAGGGGCAAAGCTTATATGGGGATTTGAAGATTAAAATACTGTATATATAAACTGATATATTAGACAAGAAATGTTTTTCAATGTTATATATAGACCTAGCATGTAAGATAAACTCTTTAAATTACTATGACCAGAGATAAATCGGAAGTTGACTAATTTCTATGTTTCATCTTTTTCTTTTTTTCTTTACTTTACTACACTTTTTTATTCTTTCTTTGATTTGTATTTCTATTTCTTTTTCTGTTTCCAACTTTTATCTATGTATATTTAAAACTCAATAAAATATATTTAAAAAATGGTCTGATGAAACTGAAGAGTTCTGTGAGGAGCTGAAAAACTGGTTGGTCAATCTCTCCAATTTCCTGGACCATCTAATTGAATAGTCTCTATCTAGTGCAGAGCTTTCCAAACTGTGTGTCGCAACACAAAAGTGTGTCACCACACACAGTCTGGTGTGGGCAACAGCGGCACTTCCGGGTTTTCCCGCGGCGACACACCAACAGCGGTTGGTGTGTCGCCGCAGAAAAACTTTGGAAAGCCCTGATCTAGTGAGATTTCTTCCTCACAAATATGCAATAGCAAACTAGTTTCACAGCTTCAGTTCTCATTGCAAGGGAGAAATAATTGCTGTTAGGAAGGAAATAAGTTTTTAATTGGTGATCTGTTGAATAAATGTGGGACTATGATCAAATAATCAGCAATACTGATACCTCTTCCATTCAAGTAAGTGAATTGCCTTTCATAATCACATTCATACCAATTTTGAAAAAGATCAAATTTGGTGATCACTTGAAAGGTATGAATGGTTGGGCATAAAACACTCAGTTTTATAATGGAAATAGTTTTGTCATTAGGCCTCAATCAGGCACTGAATGCAAGGATTCAGTCTAAACCTGGAAACATCAGCAGCAGGTTCAGGAAATAATCTTCAAATATGTCCCAGCTGTCGTTATTTTGATTCATTAATTTATATATAGAGAAGTATACAGTCACTATCAAGAAGTATTAATTGCCTACTTTCAAATTGATGGTCATTTCCAGATGGTCACAGATTTTGTTGAATTATGTTTGATGCAATTTAGTCCAAATTAAAATTCTGGCTGCTCCATGTGATTCTTCACTCTTTGGGCTAAATGTGGCTTGTAATGCATAGGAATGATCAACAAGCGCCAATAACTCTCTTTCCTGAGTTTATTTTAAAAGAATGTTGTCAATTTTATCTACCAAGCAGGTAAAGGAAATGTCATGTCTCTTGGAGCAAAAGCCTGTTAGAAGGTGGAAATCTTCCCGTTCGTTTCCCAAGCCAGGAACCAATTGAAACCTCTAACTGGCTGAGCCAGAAATAAGTTTATTAGTATACAAAGCAACTCAAAATAACTCCATATACGGTGGCTGCACCATACAAAGAGATCATTTAGTATTTATTGAACATGAATTTGAGTAAACTCCGAGAGACAGTGGAGGACAGGAAGGCCTGGCGTGCTATGGTCCATGAGGTCACGAAGAGTCGGACACGACTAAACGACTGAACAACAAAAGTATTTATACATCTAATGACACATGAATACATTAATTTCATTTGCCAATCTGTTTTAATCTAATTATCATCCTAATATTTTATGTAGTAATTTCAGGGTGGGTTTATTTTGAAATAAAATACAGTTACTTATCAATAGAATAGAATGCACTATTCATTTGTTCTAGTCTATTTGTCTGAAGCTAACCTTGAATGCATTATTTCAATGGAACAGTACATTCCTTTCTCAAATGTTTATCTAGTCTCTAGCATGAGAGAAAGGCTTGTCCTGAAGAATTTCTAATGCCTCTTGTTTCTATCAGCTAAACATTCATGCAAGCCAATTATATTCCAGGAAATAAATGAGATATCCTTCCTGGGATATCTCAGGCCGTGACAAAGGGGGGGAAAGCCCTCTGAGTCAGGGGATCATGGGCTAAGGCAAGAGAAAGCAAAGTCTCCTCTAGGTTTCTGATACTTGAAGAGAGGATTTTAAGCCTAGTTCCATCCTGCTTGATTTCCTCCTGCAACATTTGAGGAGGGATAGGCCCAAAAGTTGACTCTCCATGATGTTGGTCTCAGTTAAGAACCATTTTAGTATTGCAGACAGTGGGTAGCTGGTTAATTCCAGCAAATTCACAATTTTCTGACAAAGGTACGATGGAAGATGGAAATCGGGGTTGATTAGCAGTAGGCCCTGGACATATGCCTATGTTGGATCACTGGAAGTCATTCTGGCATCTGATTGAGAAATCTGAGGTAACAGAATCTCTTTCACGTTGCGTGGTTGTGAGCTGTAGACTAATAGAGATTTATGAGGACTGACTTATGTATAAAACCCAGTCAAATCTTGATTTAAAACTTTTAGACTTTAAAGATTTCAGCCTGTTTTGCCTTTCAGAGGTAAACAAAAACAATCTTTAAAGAGTTATCTTCAGCTTTAGATTCAACAGAGGAAATTTTAGAAATTCTTTAAAGCTAGGCTCGATATTTTCCTCTCAAGAGTCACCTTATCAAGTTTGGTGTGATTTTTCCCCCTCTTTGCACATGTGTACACTGAAGTTATGCCTACTCTTCCTTTCTGATAATAGTGGTCTAGTATCAGCATATTAAATACTGTACATTATTTGGTCAAATTTGAAATAAATCTGAAAAACTTCTCATTTTAAGTCTATGAAGGTTCTCAGTCATCCAGGTGGAATTGTCTGTAGCTTGAAACATGTCAACTGGATTTCTATTTTCTTAATGGAAACGTTTCGCTCCTTATCCAAGGGGCTTCTTCAGTCTGAGCAAAGTTGGTAAGGGAATCCTAAATATGTTCCTAGGTAGCTGTGTGACCTTACACCTGGGGCTAGGTCATGGTTATATTGAGATGTAATTTTTAAGTCCTTTTATCATCTAATGGAGGGTCGTTAAAAACACCATGCTGCTGTTGAGCATTAAGACCATTTCAGAAGCTCAACAGCAGCATGGTGTTTTTAACGACCCTCCATTAGATGATAAAAGGACTTAAAAATTACATCTCAATATAACCATGACCTAGCCCCAGGTGTAAGGTCACACAGCTACCTAGGAACATATTTAGGATTCCCTTACCAACTTTGCTCAGACTGAAGAAGCTCCTTGGATAAGGAGCGAAACGTTTCCATTAAGAAAATAGAAATCCAGTTGACATGTTTCAAGCTACAGATTCTCATTTTAAGTAGCATTCAAGTTAATAAGAGCTATTTTTCAGGTTCTTCGGTGTGTTACCAATGACCTTCTGTTCTCAGAAGCTGGACTGGTCTTGGCTGAGGCTTGCCTGAGACACTGTCAAATAAAGTTTTGATTTAAATTTATAAATTTAGCTACAGTGGCTTCTCAGCCCAATATCTGGTTTCACAGGATTTTGAGACAACCTAGAGTTAAAACAACAGATCTGTGAACCTGATCTTCAAAAAGATCAGAAGGTTTCTCTGCATTATTATAATGGTGGCTTTATTAGAAGACCTTTCACTTTGATCAATTACCTTATAACAGAGCTTTCCAAGCTTTTCATGTTGGTGACACACTTTTTAGACATGTATCATTTCGCGACACACTCTTACAGCAGGGCACCATTTCGCGACACACTCTTACAGCAGGGCACAAGGCAGGCACTAGGACCTCTGCGGAATCACAGCAGGTTTGGAGGCAGCCAGGCACAAGGCAGGCACTAGGACCTCTGCGGAATCACAGCAGGTTTGGAGGCAGCAAGGCACAAGGCAGGCACTAGGACCTCTGCGGAATCACAGCAGGTTTGGAGGCAGCAAGGCACAAGGCAGGCACTAGGACCTGCGCGGAATCACAGCAGGTTTGGAGGCAGCCAGGCACAAGGCAGGCACTAGGACCTCTGCGGAATCACAGCAGGTTTGGAGGCAGCCAGGCACAAGGCAGGCACTAGGACCTCTGCGGAATCACAGCAGGTTTGGAGGCAGCCAGGCACAAGGCAGGCACTAGGACCTCTGCGGAATCACAGCAGGTTTGGAGGCAGCCAGGCACAAGGCAGGCACTAGGACCTCTGCGGAATCACAGCAGGTTTGGAGGCAGCCAGGCACAAGGCAGGCACTAGGACCTCTGCGGAATCACAGCAGGTTTGGAGGCAGCAAGGCACAAGGCAGGCACTAGGACCTGCGCGGAATCCTGGCAGGGCTCGGAGGCAGCAGCAGCAGCGACACACCCAGACACTGCAGCCGACACACTAACATGTCCCGACACACAGTTTGGAAAGCTATGCCTTATAAATATCTTTATAAGTAAAGATTTTAAACTTTATAAGATATATAAATTCTTGCCTGTTTTATACAGGAGACCTTTATCTATAGCCAGATTTAATGTTCTGCCCTCCATTGTTTTAGAAGGAAGATACAATAGCAAGGACAACATTGCCTTTTCACAGTGGGGATGACTGAATCCATTCTCATCTTTTATTGTGGTATCCATTCTATCAAGTTTGACACCTTGATTTAATATTCACTTTGCCTACTAATCATCTGGGTAGATCAGATGAAAATATAATCTCCTTACTAGCTTACCTGTCAACAGAAACCACTGGGAGCATCACCAATTTTGTTTGCTTGCAACTGCTGTAAGAGGGTAAGCGATTTAGTTCTTACTGCTCATGTGGACCATTAAAGTTGTCAGGAGTTGGTATAGTGGCACAGCCCAACTTCACTGCTGATTAACTATTAATTTTTAACTATTAATTATTTTTTTATTTTTGCTGGAGTTTTTTTCTTTGTGTGTATCGAGTGAATTGTACCTTGGATAATTGGTCTCTAATCTTAAATAAATAAAAAAGTACATTATATAGTAACAGATAAAAGTTAGCATGCTTTCAGCATTATTTCTACATTCCATTGTTGCCCTGCAAAAATAGAACCCCATTGCAAAATTAAACTGTGTATGAGGTACATAATCTAGAATTGTAGCTCAGAAATTCTGGGGTTTATTACCAAGTATTCTGTTAATTCTGCTATAGTGTCGTGGCAGCTGTTTAATTTCCTAGGGAAAGTGTGAAAATCCTTCTCTAGTGACTAATTTAAAGTCTCTCTCATGTCTTAAATGTTTGAAAAGGACATTTGAGTGCTTATCTAATTGCAAAGATTGTCATATCAATCCAGTAGAGTTACGCATACTCAACCCCTGATTATTTCAAGTGTGTACTGGGTCATATTCAGGGTTTTTCAGGTGACTTTTTTCTCTTCTTCCAGGAACTGAGCGAGTTTTAATAAAAAGAGGAGTTCCAGATTGCAAATTCATGTTCTGTTCATGAGATGCTTGATTGCCAAAAGATGGTGAAAATTCATGAAGTTGGAAAACATCCCAAAGCCCTAAGTATAACTCTGTGCTAAGGGGCAGGACCATCCAGCAGCAGCCCTGCACAATTAAATCCGTGTAACACATCTGCCTCACCTCCGGGGGTAGAATGTTCCACAGAGCGGGCGCCACCACAGAGGAGGCCCGCCTTCTGGACCCTGTCAAGTGAAACTCCCTTACTTAATCTCTGCAGGTGTCTGCAGAGATTCAATTAGGTGCCCTAATTTAAAGCTTTGAAACAGCCTGATCCGGTTCAGGTTTCTCCAGAAATAATCCAATCCCACTTGATATCCAGATCCAAGGAAAATTTTGGAAAAATTGAACTCTGTTTTCCAATAGCCTAGCAAGGTAATGAATGTATATTTTTCAACAGCATCTGTTGAAATTTGCAAGCCAAATTTACTGTTATGTGGGTGGGAGGAGTGTATGAAATTTCATAGAAATCACTACAGGAGGTTTCAGGCTATACTCATTTAATTTTTTTTACAAAACTACTCCTAACTTCATAACGCTGGGATAGAAATAAAGCTACAATAAATCCTGTTCCTGTATTCATGAGACTCTTTATTCTTTTGCTGACAGTACAAAAATCTTGCAAAAAGTACTCCTTGCAACCTCTCTCTCTCAAAAAGAAAGAAAGAAAGAAAGAAAGAAAGAAAGAAAGAAAGAAAGAAAGAAAGAAAGAAAGAAAGAAAAGCAGAAGACATTAGCAACTGCCTGCCTCTTGAAAATTATAGCATGCACACACTTTCTATTTACTCTCCTTTAACTATTCTCTCTTTTGGCTGGATTATAAGGGAGTGAACAGGTTGAAAAAAAACAGAAAGAACTACAGTACCAATGTATAGTTGAAGGTTTCACGGCCAGAATCCGATGGTTGTTGTGGGTTTTCCGGGCTGTGTGGCCGTGTTCTGGCAGTTTTGGTTCCTAACGTTTTGCCAGTAGCTGTGGCTGGCATCTTCAGAGGACAGGAGCACAGCTAGAAGATTCTCTCTGTGCCCAAGTGGAGGGTGTGTGTTCCTGCTGGTGTTTATAGCTGCCGAGAGGGTGTGTGTCTTCTGTGGGTCATTTACAAGAGATTAGGAGAGGGTTTATTGTGGTGATTAGGTTATTGTGGTGATTATGAAAACATTTGGCTACTCTTCTACAGACCCACTGTGGACAGACTTCATCCCACATAAAAGACTCAAGACACTTCATAAACAAAATCGGCACCCATAAACTTAACCCCATGGACAAATTAATCAGCTTTGATGTGATCTCCCTGTTCACCAAGGTTCCAATAAAGGACACCATGGCACTCATCGAACAGATCTTCCCAAAAGACATCACGGCACTATTCCAACATTGCCTGATGACCAGCTACTTTCAATGGGATAAGGATTTCTACAAACAAACAGATGGAGTCGCCATGGGAAGCCCCCTCAGCCCGATTATAGCGAACATCTACATGGAACATTTCGAAAAACAGGCTTTAGAATCGGCACCCCTCACACCAACAGTCTGGTACCAGTTCGTGGACAACACCTTCACCATTTGGAGTCATGGGGAAGAAGAATTAGAGAAATTCCTGAACCACCTCAACAGCATCCACCCGAATATACAATTCACCATGGAAAAAGAAATGGAAGGCGAACTACCTTTTTTAGATGTCATGGTCATACGCAAACTGGACCTGCAATTAGGACACAAAAGCAGAACTCTTACAGCAGGGCATCATTTTGCGACACACTCTTACAGCAGGGCACGAGGCAGGCACTAGGATCTGCATGGAATCACAGCAGGTTTGGAGGCAGCAAGGCACAAGGCAGGCACTAGGACCTGCGTGGAATCCTGGCAAGCTTCGGAGGCAGCAGCAGCCGTGACACACCCAGACACTGCAGCCGACACACTAACGTGTCCCGACACACAGTTTGGAAAGCTCTGTATTAGAGGTTGAAGTAAAATGGACTAACTCATTGTCACTAAGTCATTGTCTTTTCCACAAAGCATATCACTTGTTAGGTTAGTTCAGTTATAGCTGATGGAACACATCACACAACTTCTTAGAGCAAGAAACTAGGCAATAATGAGAGGGAGCAAATGTTAAAATTAAGAAATACTCTTGACCCCCATAACCTCTCTCCCCACACAATGCTGTGATTGCAGCAAGCAGGGGTAGCCTGATACCCAATGCAGACCGCCCAGTCCCCAAGACCAGGAACCTCCTGCTGTCCTTCACTCCATTCATTGCAGGAAAGGGAAGCCAGGCACCCTGAGGCACATTAGCTTCATTAGCTCTCAGCGTCATCAGGGTGCCCAGCGACCACCTCCCCACTCCACCCACACAGACACACTCACAACACTCCCACTCATAGGGGCTCCTCCCCTGCTGCTCTCACCACCTGGTTAAGGGCTCCCTTTCCATTCATCCCCAGCCCCACCAATCCCCTCCTTTGGCCCTCACCCAAAGGGGAGGAAGCAGGGCTTAGTGGGAAACCCACAGTCCACAATCATGGCAACTTCATGGCAACAAGTACTCGACTTTCAAATGTATGTGTCAGTAATCTAATGTGGCAAAAGTATGATCTGTTTTCTCATGTTTTTTTCATGGCAAAGGGCTTGAAGCTTATCATTTTCATGAAGGTGGAAATGCATCTGTTCATTGTTCTGGTAACTGCTGCAACTGCTGTGATGCTGCCTTTCATAGCACTACAGAGTTTTGGAGAAAGGGATTGGCAGTGGAGCTTCATGGAGGCCCAGCACTAGAATGGAACAGGTTCAGACGTACTTGTTTCACACTAGGTAAAAGCGGTTCTTTTTAGTACCAGCTCTCTTGGCATCAAAAAGACCCACTCCCTGCCATGGTGTGGCAGCTGACAAGCTGCTTCCATTTCTTCCCTTCCCACAGGGCAATGGAAATGGGGTAGAAGAAGCTGGCACCCTCTTGGTCAAGCTGTACTGTGGAGGTGCACTGCAGCCCCTAAGCATGGGAGGGTTTTGTTTACATACATGCCCAGTGGTCTTCCAGAAAGCTGGTGGACACATCTCACCTTTACCAGTCATGTGTTACTTTCTCCTGGACGTATATCACCATTTACATGCTGGACATGTGTCACCTTCACACGTGTCTAAAAGAGCCATGGGTTTGGCTGATGGCATGGGGAGGATGTAATGGGGGAATGCAGCTCTTCAGCTAGCACCCCCAAGTCAAGCCGGGGCTGTTGTCTGAAGAACCATTTCCTCCCACTTCCCTTCTCCTGTAGGGACTAATCTTCAGGGAGGAGTTTAAATCAAGAGCTCAAGAGAGCTACTTTATCCAACAGATCAAGAGCTACTTCATCCATTTCTCTTCCCATGGGCCAAGAGGGGAAAGTGGAGGTACAGGGTCAAGAGTTGCTACTTTCAGTGTTTTCTTTCCTTGCAAAGGGAAGTGGGGGAAGCAACGTTTTCATCAGCCCCCCTCCGAAACCCTCTTCCTTTCCTTTGCCCCCACCCCCTGTTTTCCACCTGCCACCCATGGCAAGAGAAGCTGGTAAGAGAGCAGCTCCTTTGGTGATTCTCCTCTGATCCCAGAGAGTTAATCATTCCATGGAACTGGGGAAGTGACAGCAGAAGACTCAGGCTTTCTGTTATTGTTTTTCACTGCTTTATATGCATGCTTCAGTTTTATGTTGTGTTAGCTGCTCAGAGTGATTTGATTAAGATGGCCAACCATATACATTTGCTAAACAAACAAACACTGCCTCCTATGGCCACTACTGGTAAAGGGTTGGAAATAATTCAACCATGTTCTGCATGCTTTCCCTACTGTCAGCCCTTTGAGGTAGGCCAGGTCAGGAAACAGACTTTGTAAGAAATATTGGAATAGGTTATAGTAAGAGAATCTTGAAAGCTGGACAGTATTTTTCTCCCTCCCTCTTATACCAAAGAGAGTTAAGGCAGAGTCAGTTTGAGTTTCATTCATTCATTCATTCATTCATTCATTCATTCATTCATTCATTCATTCATTCATTCAATTTGTTATAGCTGCCCAACTCTGACAGACTTTTCTTAAATCAGGTTTTGCTAGCTGTTGCATTCCTTCTCCAAAGCCATCTTTGTGGTTCTCTATACCTACCTTGTTGTTCTTTCTTTCTCATCCAAAGGAATGTTGAAAGAATTAGGTAAGGGGCTCAGGACTTTCTCTGTCTGCAGCATAACTCTCTGAAAGCTGAACTGAACTGGGCCAGATTTGGTGGGAAGGGAGAAGTCAGCACAAAAAGAAAAATGGCTTTTGAAAATGGGCCTGATCCAGGTGGGGACTGTGAGAAAAACATCCAGCAAAATTCACCCAGTGCATCCTATGCGAGGGGCAGCAGCTTGGGATGTTGGTCACAGCTGCATTCTAAGCCCTCTCCCTCCTTCTGCCTGATCATGGGATCCAGAGTAAGCTATTAGGGACAAATTTCAGAAGCCACACTGCATGCTTTCTGTACTTCATTTCTGATAGCATACCTTGAGAATATCTGCTGACTTTTCCCTGAACCTTAGAATATGAGGAACAGTTGTCAGAATATAAAGCACGGCATTCTGAGATTTAGAGAAATTATGGGTAAGGTTTAGAGAAACGGAGGTTTAGTGGAACCGTGGGTACTCAGAAGCTATCTATCTCAATTATCCTTTTGGTGGCTGACCAGATAGTAACATAGATCTCAACTAACACAGCTAGAGCTAAAGAATTTCCTACACATTCCCAGAGGGAAGAGTTGACAGCAGTGCAGCTTAGTTGACAGAGTGGAGATAATGAATCCGAAGAACTTCTGCTATGCAGCTGCTCCTGCCACCTAGTTCTAGAGTCAAAAGAGGAGTAAACCATTGTTTAAGTCCCCATGCCAGTTCATACAGCATGAAGAGTCCTGACCAAGCCAAGTAAGCTAATTAAATGTTATCGGTTAAGACTGTAATTCAAAATCAGTTATTATTACTCAATTTAATTTGAGTAAAGACTGTTGGAAGTATGAATTCTGTGTATGTCATCTTGAGGAAAAGTGAGATCAATCTGACAAATATCTAAAATTATGTTCCTGAAGTGAATTCAACAATATGCTAACCTTGACCTAATGAATTATGTAAACACACCCAGTAATTAAGACTCCTGGCAGATGCATACATGCCTCAAGGATCTCTTGGCATTATACCCAATGTCTTTATAGAGACATAGAGACATTATAGAGTCCATTTGGGAAAACGATGCCTCTTACCAACTTATGCAGAGAGGGTATGCTCTGCACAGTCCAGCGGAAGTCCTGGCCGCAGCCTGGAATAAGAAAGCGGCCGGGGCCTTGGACAGGATCGCGCCTATGCGGCCTCTGTTGCCCCATCCGACCCGATATTCCCCGTGGTTCACGGAGGGATTGAGGGTTCTGAAGAGGGTTAAGAGACGTCTAGAGCGCCGCTGGAGGAAGACAAAGACCGTATCTGACCGAACACTAGCTAGAGCCGCGGTTAAGGCCTACCTTGTGGCGGTAAGAGTGGCGAAACGTCAATATTTCTCCACTCTTATTGCATCTGCAGAATGCCGCCCATCGGCCCTGTTTACTCGATCACTCCTAGGTAAGGTGGGCCCAGTGACCCACCTTCAGGGCCGTCCGGAGGAATTTTCGGAGCATCTGATGGATAAAATCGCTCGGATTCGTTCTAAGCTGGACTCCAAGCGTGATGCATGGTCTGGGGAGATGCCAAGGGAACGTCTGTGCCCGGTTATCTGGGAACAGTTTGATCCTGTTGAGCCTAAGGAAGTGGACAGGATCCTCTGGACTGTAAGGGCCACTACGTGTCATCTTGACCCATGCCCTTCCTGGCTAGTGAAAGCAGCCAGGAAAGTGACATGTGGTTGGGTCCATGCGATGGTTGTTACATCCTTGGGAGAGGGAGTGTTTCCAGCTGCTTTCAAGGAAGCGCTGGTGCACCCCCTCCTCAAGAAGCCATCGCTGGACCCTACAGTGTTGGAAAATTTTCATCCCGTCTCCCACCTCCCCTTTTTAGGGAAGGTGGTTGAGAAAGTGGTGGCATTACAGCTCCAGAGGATTCTGGATGATACGGATTATCTAGACCCCTTCCAGTCAGGATTCAGGCTGGGATATGGGGTGGAAACTGCATTGGTCGCACTTACAGATGATCTCTGGCGAGAGCGGGATGGAGGCAGTGCATCCATCCTGGTTCTTCTTGACCTCTCAGCGGCTTTCGATACCATCGACCATGGTATCCTTTTGGGGCGGCTTGGAGAGTTGGGGGTGGGCGGCGTAGTTTTGCGCTGGTTCGCCTCCTTCCTCCGAGACCGGTCCCAATCTGTGGTAATAGGAGATGAGAGGTCCGACCCTCGGCCTCTACTTTGTGGGGTGCCGCAGGGTTCGGTTCTCTCCCCTCTCCTATTTAATATCTACATGAAACCGCTGGGTGAGATCATCCACCAACACGGGATGAGGTATCATCAATATGCTGATGATACTCAATTATATATCTCCATCCCGGGTGAGTTAAGTGATGCAGTGGCTGCCCTTTCTCAGTGTCTGAAGGCTGTGGGGGCCTGGATGGGGAACAACAGGCTTCAGCTGAACCCTGGTAAGACGGAGTGGCTGTGGATTGATGGCGCCTCGGGATCCAAGGAGTTGTCATCTTTAGATCTGGATGGGGTGGCACTACCCCGTTCAGACTCAGTGCGGAACCTGGGGGTCCTTCTGGACTCACGACTCCTGCTTGAAGAGCAGGTGGCAGTCGTGGCCAGAAGGGCATTTGTGCAACTTCAAGTTGTACGCCAGCTACGCCCTTTCCTGGACCGAGATGCCCTCCGTACAGCCACTCATGCCCTGGTCATCTCCCATATAGACTATTGCAATGCACTCTACATGGGGCTACCCTTGAAGAGTATCTGGAAGCTTCAACTGGTCCAGAATGCAGCTGCGCGCGCAGTTATGAGTGCCCCAAGATCGGCACATGTGACACCTCTGCTGCATGAGCTGCACTGGTTGCCAGTTTGCTTCTGGGTCCAATTCAAGGTGTTGGTTGTTACCTTTAAAGCCCTACATGGCATGGGACCAGGTTACCTTAGGGACCGCCTCATCCCCAGAGTATTGACCCGCCCCACCTGGTTATGCAGAGAGGGCATGCTACGGACCCCATCAGCAAAAGAATTTCATCTAGCGGGATCCAGGAGGCGTGCCTTCTCTGCAGTAGCACCCGCCCTTTGGAACATTCTGCCCCTTGAGGTGAGGCTAGCCCCCACACTCCTGACCTTCCGAAAGCAATTGAAGACCTGGCTCTGCCACCTCACTTGGGATGGGAAGAGTAATAGCTCTTCTTGGGGATGGCTTGCGCTGTAGAGTTCGGATCGCAAACATTATATAACAGCCTCTTGGATTTTATATTTTAATATTTAAATTGTATAATGTATTTTATATGTTTTTAATTACTAACTTGATTGTAAACCGCCCAGAGTCCCCTTGTGGGGGGAGATGGGCGGTGATATAAGTTGGAAATAAATAAATAAATAAATAAATAAATAAATAAATAAATAAATAAATAAATTGTTCAGTGCCACAAAAGATGCACTGTGGCTATATGAATATTATCCTTATGCCACAGTTCATTCCTATACCTCTGTTTAACTATGAAAAGCCATGTTTGACTGTTCCTCAGAGCCTTTCCCTTGAAGCACGTGTCAGCCAAAGAGACAAATGATCAGAGTGTCATGTGTTGTTGTGTACAGCTAGGAAATATTAGAAATCGAATAATCTGTGTTTTAATCCCAAATCCCGCTTGATCGGAACTTCTTTTTTAGTTCTGCCTGAAATAAATGCATCCTTTTCTTCTCCCTGACCACTTCCTTGCAGGCCAAACTATGCCAGCTACAATTGCTGTTTGTTTGGAAAGGTCTTTCCCCTGATCAAAGTCCTCTGGTTTTAGAGATAAATTGTCTGCTAAATTCCTTTCTTCCTGCCCAGATGGTGATGGCCATCAAGCTTTAAGCACTGCCTGTTCATTTTATTTATTTATTTTATTTATTTATCACATTTATATCCCGCCCATCTCCCCCACAAGGAGGGACCCTGGGCGGTTCACAGCAAAGGTTTAAAATCAATAAAAAAAACTATAAATATCAATAATAAACAATATATATACAGTGTGTGTGTGTGTGTGTGTGTGTGTGTGTGTGTGTATATATATATATATATTCAACTTATATCACCACTCATATATATATATAATTAACTGGTTGCTGGCAGATTAGCATCATAACTGGAAGGAGCCTCTTTCTCTTGCTGCCTTATCTTAGCTCCCTTGTTTGTTTGTTTGTTTGTTTGTTTGTTTATTTATATTTCAAATTTCATCACCGCCCATCTCCCTCGAAAGAGATGTTGTTGCAATAGCTAATGTCATTTGGTACCGATCTGGCCTCTTCAGGGTAACCCCAATGTCTTGCAGAAGTAGAATGAGGACACCTTTATCATTCAGTGCCTTTCCAAGTATTGAAATTGAGAACGGCCCTTGCGCTCAGGATTTGAGGAAGAACTGTAGCCATCTAGATTTCATTTCATTTTATTCTATTTATATATTTTAATAATTATAATGATACTATATATTTATTCCACTTCTACTGGGATTTGTTTTGTATTTTAACCCCAGTTTTATTGTAAACCGCCCAGAGTTCCCCCTTTTGGGGAATATGGGTGGTAATATAAATTAATTAATTAAATAAATAATAAATAAATGGTCACTTTGGAATTATCCTGAAAGTAGGTAGGGATCTATCATACCTATGAGTGAGGCTGGAATTTCTGGTAACTGGGTTCTTTGCATTTCTAGCTGGGTTGGACATATTTTAAGGAGATATACCACTGTTTACTTGTTTCCTACTTTAAAATGCTGTTTTTCAGCATTATGAAGGCAGCTGTACATTCAGCCCAATGATCTATGGGAACAACGCCTATATGTGTACAGATGTACTCTTTTATTTACTTTATGAAATTTCTATAGCATTCTCTCAACAATATTTTGGGCAGTACAATATAAAAACATAAAGATAAAATACTCATAACTAGCCCTAATCCAACAAAGAACAACTTCAGCAACCTGTTCAACATAGAAAAAAACATAATCATTTATGGTTGCCAAGTCACCACTGGACTTGAGTGTCAGACTTCCAGTTAAAAAGAAGAGCCTTAAGTGCTTTGCTAATAAAAGAGAGGATATACTATATAAGCTTTCTTTTGCAAATGTTACAAGAAAAATGGAACATTTATCTGTAATGCTCATGTGTTGAACGTTCTAGGTGAAAAGTTTTCTGCATGACATACCCGCCCCCCACTCCACTGCAATATCTCCACTGAAATAGACAAGATAGGGCCAGGGGATGGATTTTAATTTCACCAGTGGTCTGTTTGTACTTTTCGTCAAATGGGTGTATACGCAGTTGCACCAAGGCTTGAACACATATTCAGATCTCCTTTTTATATGAAAGACAGGCTTTCTCCTGGCTTTGTCATTTTTGTCAGAAGAGGAAAACAGTGAAGGAAAGGGTACACGACAAATGTCCACATTGTGGAACAGGAATTGGTATTTGAAAAAGGAGCTGCCCTGTGAACACCTGAAGTGATTAAGGAGACACTTCCCAAGGGACAGAAAATACACAACTATTTGCAGTGATCACAACTGTTTAGGAAAGGTGTTCAGTAGAGAAAGATGTTTGTAAGCCATGCAGTATAAGGATGCTTGAATTATTATGATGCGTACCCATTTTCTCCAAGGCCATTAATCATTTTAAGGAATGGGTGTGTGCAACCAAGGTGGGCAGTGTCAGACTCATTAGGCAGACCAGGCCAGGAAATCACCTCCACAGAAGGGTAAAGCTACTTTCATTGAGATTGGCTATAATAACAGGATCTTTGAAGTCTGATTGTGCTGTACCTCCTCCTCTTTCTTATACTTCAACCAGTTGGGGAGATGTCTGCCTGAACATCTTCTGAATGTTATCTCATTGTTCTGGACTTAAAAAATGTTTCAGCTCCTTTTGCCTAGGTAATGGTTCCTGCATATTTCTGCCAAGGTCATCTTCCTGACTCTCTACAGGCAGCCAATGGCAAATAAAATACAAGCATCCCAGCCCCATTTGATGCTCACAAAAACAAAACGTGGTGCTGGAGCTTGAGCACCTCAATGATGCCATGAGCTAAACCGTGAAGGGACACCCAAGACGGGAAGGTCATGGCAGAGAGGTCAGACTACATACGATCCCTGGGGAAGGTAACGGCAACCCATCCCAGTATTCTTGCCGTGAAAACTAAATGGATCAGTACAACCAGAGATATGTCGGTATACCATCGGAAGATGGGACTCCCAGGTCGGAAGATGGTCAAAATGCTACTGGGGAGGAACAGAGGATACGTTCAACTAGCCCCAGATGTGATGACGCAGCTAGCTCAAAGCCGAAAGGACGGCTAGCGGCCGACGGTGCTGGTGGTGAACGACGAATCCGATGTTCTAAAGATCAACACACCATAGGAACCTGGAATGTAAGATCTATGAGCCAGGGCAAAT
The DNA here is from genome assembly GCA_023362775.1 of Charina bottae. Taxonomy (NCBI): domain Eukaryota; kingdom Metazoa; phylum Chordata; class Lepidosauria; order Squamata; family Charinaidae; genus Charina; species Charina bottae. The sequence continues at coordinate 34,310,553 of JALMGJ010000005.1, forward strand.
TGGATGTGGTTATTGGTGAGATGTCAAGATTAAATATAGACATTTTGGGTGTCAGTGAACTGAAATGGACTGGAATGGGCCACTTCACATCAGATGACCACCAGATCTACTACTGTGGACAAGAGGACCACAGAAGAAATGGAGTAGCCTTCATAATTAATAATAAAGTGGCTAAAGCAGTGCTTGGATACAATCCAAAAAACGATAGAATGATCTCAATTCGAATTCAGGGGAAGCCATTTAACATCACAGTGATCCAAATATACGCCCCAACCACAGATGCTGAAGAAGCAGAAGTAGATCAGTTCTATGAGGATCTGCAGCACCTACTGGATAATACACCAAAAAGAGATGTTATTTTCATTACAGGAGACTGGAATGCTAAGGTGGGCAGTCAGACGACACCTGGAATTACAGGCAAGCATGGTCTGGGAGAACAAAATGAAGTGGGGCATAGGCTGATAGAATTTTGCCAAGACAATTCACTGTGCATAACAAACACTGTCTTCCAGCAACCTAATGGGGAAAAAAAGCATTGATCACCCCTGTTTAAAACTATCATTTTCTTTCATATGAAGAGGTAAACAGTGGGAGTGATACTTAAAGTGGCACAAGTGAAGTCCGTCTCATATTACTAGCTAGTGAGCTTGTCTCAAAGGGGATTTTACTTTTAAAAGAAGGGTCTTAACCTAATTTAATGCCTTTAGCGTTACTATTTAAGTAACCAGGTCTCCAGACAGCGTTTTTTAGTCAGTCTCAGAAGCATTTTATAAAAAATGGCCCTTGCAGAGACAGCTTAGAAAATGCACCTGTGATAAGGGCTGCTGTAGTAATTAAAATTCAGAGTATGTTCCTTGTTAACGCTTAACACAGGGTATGCTAGAAAAGAACCATTCTCCTTCATCTTCATTTCCCCCCTCTATATTTCCAGATTTTTTATTTTAAATATAACCCTTGGTATAGTTAAATACATTGAATTCTTATTGGGGAAGAATTTTGCTTCACCTATTTTTGCATTTGGGGTTTTAACTATTAAGACAGAGCTTTCCAAACTGTGTGTCGGGACACGTTAGTGTGTCGGCTTCAGTGTCTGGGTGTGTCGCGGCTGCTGCTGCCTCCAAACCTGCCCTGCCAGGATTCCGTGCAGGTCCTAGTGCCTGCCTTGTGCCCTGCTGTAAGAGTGTGTTGTGAAATGATGCCCTGCTGTAAGAGTGTGTCGCGAAATGATGCATGTCTAAAAAGTGTGTCACCAACATGAAAAGTTTGGAAAGCTCTGTATAAAGAGTTTGATTTTTCTAGAGTAGAAAAAAGACCTGGATAGACTCATACAGATCAAACATACATTCAACAATACCTGAACATGTATTTTCTAGGCTCTCAATTGCTGCTTCTTACAGAAAGAATGAATGGGTAGTGGAAGCAGCTTGAGGTTAGGAATTCAGTGTGGCAACTTCAATATGATTTATAGCCAGAACAAAGGATTTTGCTGAGACCAGTGAAGCAGAGATCCTTGTGGGCTTGTTATGCAATCTGTGCCCACCCATACTCCCAGACCAGTCCCCCAAGAGTATGATGTGGCATGTGGCACAGGTGCTGGCTCAGGAGGGGTGGCAGATTGGGCATCTTCATCCACTGCCCACAGTGCTATATATCGGTGATGATGCCATCATTGCTCTGACACACTGTATGTGTCCTCCAGCTGCTGTGCTCATCCACCAGCCAAGGAGCCTCATTTGCTACTTTTACTGCAGCACCAAATACTACCAAAAATTTGGTTTGGCTCAAATGGGCTTTGGAAATTTTGCACCAATCTGTGGGTAGGAAAACTGGATGGACTTCTCCTTCCCCTGTGTTCCAGGGTAAGGAGAATTTCTCCAACAATTTCTCAAGGCAGGATCCCCCCCCTTGCAGTGGCAGTAGTGCTCTACAGTACTAAGAAGGCTCAGTGGAGCGAACTGGAATGACTTCCCTTGAGAATTGAAATGTGGGGAGCAGGGAGGCTGCAGACCACTGGAGAGAGCATTCCACGATGAAAGGCAGGAGATGCACACCCACACAAACATACACTCCTTGGCCACCTCAGATATATGCAAGAGAACCATACTCCCCCCATGAGAATTTCTCCTCTCCTTTAGAAAAATTTCTAAAGCACACGAGAACCAAAAAAGAAAATATGCAAGAGGATTTTTTCTTAACTCTTGTTTAATCTGTTTAATTTTTAAATAGGAATGTCAGTGCTGAACTGTGGTTGGTGGCACTCCTATAGATACTTTCCAGAGTGTCAGTTTCATGCTTTGCTCCAAGCAAGGGGCTCTTCCTCAAAGCAAGGCATTGTGGTGAAGTGGTCTGGGGAATATCTGCACTGCCACTGCTTGCAATACTGATGGAAGCAAGGTGGGGAACCTTTACTTGCCTAAGAACTAGATCCCCATCAAGGTATCTCCTGAGGGCAGCATGACAGCAGTAGGTGGAACTGAAGGCACCTGAAGCCAAACCCACCATGCTCCCTGATGCCCAGCCCAGGGTTTACAAATAGAAGCAGCTGAGAAAAGTGGGATGGGTTTAGTCTCAGTTGGGGATGTTGTTGACCTTAATAAACTGTAGAGCAGTGGTCCCCAACCTTTATGGTACCAGGGACCGGTTTCGTGGAAGACAATTTTTCCACGGACCGGGGGGGGGGATGGTTTTGGGATGATTCAAGCGCAGATTCTGACTTCTCATAAGGAGTGCGCAACCTAGATCCCTCACATGTGCAGTTTACAGTAGGGTTCGCACTCCTATGAGAATTTAATGCTGCTGCTGATCTGACAGGAGGCGGAGCTCAGGTGGTAATGCGAATGATGGGGAGCGGCTGTAAATACAGATGAAGCTTCGCTCGCTCGCCCACCGCTCACCTCCTGTTCTGTGGCCCGGTTCCTAACAGGCCATGGACCGGTACCAGTCCATGGCCCGGGGGTTGGGGACCCCTGGTGTAGAGTCAATCTATGAGCCCAAGGAAACCCCTGTGGATCCTTGTGCCTTGAAGCAGCAGCTTTCCAATGGCTGGCTTTATTTCCTCTTCCCTTTGAGGGGGGAGGAGTGAAGCTGCTGGGAGCTGCCATGTTAAAACAATGCATCTTGGGAGCTTACTTGATCTACTACTCAGCTTAATGGAGCAGTCTGCCATCCCAGCCAGGTCCTCTGAGTGGTGCGGTGCTTGCCTGCCCACCCCAAGTAGTCTCTAGAGATGGATGCTGTGGCTGCCACTTCCAAAACCAAAACACTCAGGAGAAGCATGCAAATCCTTCTACTGCTGGTGCTGGTTTTCTTCAACTGCCTGTTTGTTGAGTATGATTGCAGTGGAACCACCAGGGCTTAGCTTACACTTAGCATCTTACCAAGAATGCTCCCATAGGAGAACTTGGCTGAAATGCTTTTCTGAAAGGTGCACTAGGAAGCATGACAGGAAAGATGGGGGGGGGAACTCACAGGAGCCCCTGATGCAATGTGCTCAGAGTATCTTACCATGATGGCTCCCTAGCAAAATGTCTCTTCTTTGGAGGGGACCAAAGGGGACTAGGAAAAGGGGGAATTCAGTGGTCAGATTAGGCCTGGGTATACAGTATGTGGAGTTTTAATTTGCCTGGGGAATCATGGCTCATGCCCACCTTCCAAAATCACATAAAGACATGGATGTCCAACCAAGTAATTTAATGGTATTTTAAATAACCATTATTTGAATGAAATAAGCAGGTGTCTTTCCTGCCTTCTAGCCAGCAGCTCTTCCTGTGTTGATGGTTGCAGAGTTTTCCAGGTACAAACTTTCTGACAGAGCTCAAACCTTACCCGAATATCTCTGGGTGGTTTGAGATACTGAGACATGCATGTGAAAGGCATGCAGGCTGTAGCTGAAATTTTTGACTCTGCATTAGCCAGCTACTTTAATGCTGTGCCCACCTCTTTGTTTGGATGTGAAGCCACTGACGTCCTTCTGTAAGACAAATTAAATCCTTTGATGCCAAAACAGATGGTCTTTTCTCTGGGGCAGCATGTATTGGCCCAGAATGCTTTGCTTCGATTAACTTCACTTTCTCAGCCAGGGAGGATTAAGGACCCTGATGTCAAATGTTCAGGCAGTTATAGGCAACAGTCATGGCTTGCTGGGGATAACTTTTTCTGCTTGCACAATTTCTATAGTAGGTAGGAACTGGGGGGATTAGTATGACTTGTAGAGATGTATCAGCATAGATTCATCTCTTCCATCTCTAGTAAGCAATTGAGGAAGCTAAATCTGTTGAATGTCTACCTGGACTCCTCTGTTCCCTGCCCAGTGTTGACCTGATAGTGTTGACTTCAAAGTTCAAGGCAAGTGGAGTTTGTATGGTCCCTGATTTGCAAAACTACCATAAGTGTATGAAACACATTTAAAACTGAGTTATTGTATTGTACTTTCTTTGGTTTGAACATGAATGGAAATGGCAAGCATCTTAATATTCTCACCTTAACTCAACTGTTTTTGAATGCTCAGATAGATACAGGTGCAGATAGAAATATAGAAACCTATATTTCAGAGAGAGATCGAAGTCACACGCCTGGCAATGAGAAATTAGGTTAGCACGTTCCTTTTGCCAAACAATCAGATCCCACTGAACCTGCCCAATCAAACTGGTGTATTTTCAAAGTCATGAATTGAACTGAGTAATCAGGCAAACATTTTATCACAGATGAGTGCAATACATCTGCTACTATGATTCATTTTGTACTATGGTACAGAAAACACTGAGACACATGGTTCAGTTCATCATCCTTGATCATTGCTGGGAAGGGATATATTGTACGTGGAAGATGTGGGAAGACAGGGTGACTTTTGAGTTGGACTGAGGGTCAAAGTGAGGGTAAAACTGCAGTGGCTGAGATTTCTTTTATCTGAATGTTGTCTTCATTATTGTCACTGTTTGTATTTTGGAGTGAGGAAGAGGCATACTGAATGTTTTCTCTAATAACAGAAAGATGAATAAATACCACTATCAGAAAGATAAATGACCCTTTCCTTTTAGGCTATAACTTTCATTTCACCTTGGAAATGCAAAGGACTGGTGTGTTTATCTGTGTGAGTGTTTATGCCTGAGGGGCATCTCAGTTGCAAGGGGGATAATTATAGAATATGATGTGCTGATCACTCTTTGGACACAAGTTCCCTCTCTCCAAAATACATGATGCCAAAACATGGCTTCACCAACCAATGTGTTTTCAGCAGGTCAACATTAAATGGGGCAAGTCTTCATGTACAAGATAGGGGAAAAAAAATCATTTTCTTGAAAGAAACCTAGTGCCTTTTAATAGTAGCAGCTGCATCTTGACTCAGCAGAGTGAAGACATAATGAGAAAACTAATTTTTGAGTTCCTCCTGTCATGAAAATGGTAAACAGCCTCTGGGAGAAATATAGAGATTCAACCTGGTGAATCTTAATGTATAAGCAATTCTTCTATTGAGGAGACCATCTATAAGTTAGGGGTGGGCTACCCATGGGTCCCAGCCCCCTTGACATGGTCTTGGTGTGTTCCAGGATTTCACTAGTGAACGTTGGCACAGGTCACTGGTTTTTGCATTATGATTTATGCATGTGTCTATGTATGTTTTACTTATTATTTAAATGTCTATGGCTGTTGTTCATATAACTCTGGGTGGCTAACAATCGAGTAAAAAAATCAATAAAGAAAAACAAATTGAAAAAATTGAAAACTACACAGACCACTCAGAAAAATTCAACGACATACAACCAGGAACATCAAGATGGGCTTACCCAACAGCATGACCTAATGTCCAGGGGAAGAATCAGGCCTTCAGCATCTTACAAAGAGCCAGTAGGGTTGGGACTAGCCAAATCTGAGGGGACATATTATCCCAAAGGGCAGGTGGCACAATGGAGAAGGCACTGTTCCTGGGTCCCATCAGATGGCATTGTTTCATAAGGGGGACCCCTCTTGTCAGAACATGTGCCTGTGTATGGAACCAGCTTTCCAAATAAATATATGGACCATTTGTTAGGTTTGAAGCATCCGAGAAAAAGTGCAGTTGCTTTAAGGAATTAACTCATTAGTGAATGTGTTTCTTAGAGCAGTCACACTTTATTTCCAGGTTGACGTAGTAGTCCAAAAAGGAGCAACTGAATAGCTGAGAAGGTGCAGCACGGATACAAGGTCCAAGCCACTTCTTCTGAATCATTTCTTTAAGCACACGCAACCCTATTGCTGGTATATTAGAGGTAATAAATGTATTTATTTATATTGTATTTTAATCTTCTTTTTATTGTAAACCGCCCAGAGTCCCCCGTTGGGGGAGATGGGCGGTCATATAAATTAAAAATAAAAAAATAAAAATAAATAAATAGCCATCATATCTAGTAGCCGTGATATCCTTATCTTCCATGAATTTGTCTAACTCTCTTTTAAAGCCATTCATGTTGGTGCCATCACTACATCTTGTGGTAGCACTTTCTACAGTCTAACAATGTGCTTTGAGACGTATTTTCTTTTATCTGTTCCATCATTTAACTCTGTTGGATGAACCAGCTTCTAGTATAATAACAGAGGGAGAATCATGTCCACTTTTTTTGGATGATGTATCATTTATATACTTTTTTCATACTGTATGCTCATCATTTCCTTTTCCAAGAATATGCCTTTCATCATCTGATTGTGGAATAACTTCAGAGCAACATCTGCCAGACAGGAGTCCATATCACTTGGGATCTTAGATGCCTGCAGCATGTGAGTTAGCTCTGAAATCTACTTTAATAACTGCTTTCTCTAAATCATTTTCACATACTGGTTTATTGGCAGACATACACTGTTATTTCATAAAATACCAGTGATTTCCTTCTTTAGGGGCTGCCAAATATAAAGCTTAGCTGTACGTATTTGAAATTTCAAGGGTAAATGTAGGCTCTTTACTGTGACACCCAAAGACATTCTCACACTGAAGGTTTAAATAAATCCAGTAAGACTAGGTAATATACTTACAGATTGTTACTTACAACTACTGTGCAAGGCAGCTGCTGTTTATGAGGTTTCTTGGCACATTATGTTCAACAGTTAAAATGCAGAATAGCAGAATAAAATGCATTCTGTGGAAACTTTGTCATTAATGACAATAATAGTCACCATCAATGTTTCCATATTATTGTTGTATAGAAACCACTGATCACATGTAATAATTGCGGGGATTATATGTCATCATGGAACCTGTCCCATATAGCATCTCTTTATTGCGTTTATTCACATTATTTAAAATAAAAGAGATGGTATTTCATATGCCATATGTGATATTCCTAGGTGACCATCAGTCTAGGCCATAGCTTTCCAAACTGTGTGTCGCAACAGACAGTTTAGTGTGTCGCGAAGCGGCGGCACGGGGGCGTGCGGCGGTGGCGGCGGTGTGCATGGCGGCGGCAGCAGTGGCGCGCCATCAGCACTTCCGCATTTTAGCGAGGCTGCCACCGCTGCCGCCGCCATGCACGCCACCGCCGCACGCCCCCCCCGCGTCGCCGCTGTGCACACATGCACCACCGCGCGCCCTCCCGCGCCACCGCCGCTGCTGCCGTTTGTGTGTCGCCAACGGCGGCAATTTGGAAAGCACTGATCTAGGCCCTTACAAGAGCTGTGGCATCATGTTATATGGCTCATATACACACAGAGCAGTAAAATACTACCCTGCTTCCCTTATTAGGTTATGAAAATCAGCATAAAGCTACCATGTCATCTTGATATTTTGTCCTGACAGCATAAGGAATAGCAATCCTAACTCACCAGCAGTTAACTTGTCCATATCTGCTAATTGCATTTGGTTATTTGATGATGATGATGATCAGCCTGAAGTAATCCACTGCATGGATTAATATGAAGTATGAAGGCCTCTTCACTGAAGATTATTTATTTATTTATTTATTTTATTAAATTTATATTACCGCCCATCTCCCCCAACGGGGACCCTGGGCGGTACACAGCAAAATAGTGAATTAAAAATATATAAAATTGCATAAATACAAAATATAAATTCCAAGAAAAATATTAAAATAGGTCACTGGGAGGCTTCAAGGGGCCAGCCATCCCCAAGAGGAACTGTTGACGTTTCCCTCCCAGGCAAGACGGCAGAACCAGGTCTTTAAGCCTTATGGATAGTAATCTACCATGCTGGTCCAATGCAAGTTGGTAGTTGTTGTTTTTTACTTCCCAGTCTAAGGCCCAAAGTCACCTAGTCAGCTTCTGGTCCTAGTCCAGCACCTTAACCATTTTACCACACTGGCTCTAGATTTGTAAATTAGATTTCTTTAGATTATATTGCTACATTACTATCAACACAGAGATGCTAGGTTTGTATTCTTTATATTTTTTAAACAAAGCTGTAGCTTTATGTCTTCTTCAGTATGAATACAGTACATGAATCTTGTTTACCTGCAACTGAGCGGTTGCAATACCAATTTTATTCTTGTCATTTTCATGTTTTTTCATGTTTTTTTTTAATTTGGCAAATGTTTCTTAATTATATCAATTGCACTCTACATAGAAGAGATCTTTATTACAAACAAAAGAAAGCAAAATCACTTAGCAGAGATAATAGGTTACTCTTTTTTGCCTTTGCATTCTATCTTGTTTATCTCACAGCCTCTGCCAAGGCATATGATAAAGCATGTATGACAACTTTTTTCCAATTTGGTGTAAAGATTCCCCCACATTCTTGGTATTTGAATGGGAGGACTGCCTTTTGGTCACTGAGCTGCTACACTTTTTCCTTAAAATGTGCAACCCAACCACATTATTTGGGAAGAACTTGGTTTGAAAGTTAAGTTCTAAGTAAAACATCAGGGGTGGAAACAAAGACATGGCGGAAGATGAAGTAAACAGATGTAAAAGGTAAAGGTTCCCCCCGCACATTTGTGCAGTCGTGTCCGACTCTAGGGGCCGGTGCTCATCTCCGTTTGTTAGCCGAAGAGCCAGCGTTGTCCAAAGACGCTTCCACGGTCATATGGTTGCATGACGTGCGCGGAACGCTGTTACCTACCCACCGAAGTGGTACGTATTAATCTACTTGCATTTGCATGCTTTCGAATTGCTAGGTTGGCAAGAGCTGGAGCTAGTGCAGGAGCTCACTCCGCATGCAGGGCTAGGGATTCGAACCTCCGAACTTGCGATCTTCTGATCGACAAGCCTGGCGTCTTACCCGCTGAGCCACCACACCCCTTGCAAAACAGATGTACCATAGCACAATGGTATGGCTGTGAGAGTTGGACCATAAGGAAGGCTGAGCACCGAAGAATTGATGCTTTCGAACTGTGGTGCTGGAGAAGACTCTTGAGAGTCCCTTGGACTGCAAGGAGGTCAAATCAGTCAATCATAAAGGAAATCAACCCTGACTGCTCATTGGAAGGACAGAGGCTGAAGCTGAAGCTCAAATACTTTGGCCACCTAATGCAAAGAGAGGACTCACTGGAAAAGACCCTGATGCTGGGAAAGACTGAAGGCAAAAGGAGAAGGGGACGGCAGAGGATGAGATGGTTAGATAGCATCACCGATGTAATGAACATGAATTTGAGTAAACTCCGGGAGGCAGTGGAGGACAGGAAGGCCTGGCGTGCTATGGTCCATGGGGTCACGAAGAGTCGGCCACGACTAAACGACTGAACAACAACAAGAACAACAAGTGTACATGCTCTGCTGGCAGAAGGTCTCAGCTTCAGTTCCTAACATTTCAGGCAGACCTAGAAAAACTCCAGTCTGAAATGCTAGGGAATCGCTGCCATACTGGGTGAGATGGACTGATGGTCTGATTGCATAGAGGATAGTTTTCAACAATGAGAATGACAGCAGCGCAACAAACTGCAAAGGTGGAGAAAAGCCACCATCAGAGAGCTGCTGCACAGAGCAGGATATCAGGGAGACCTCACCCATAAAATATCTAATCCAAATGGATTTTCTCCCTTGAGCATAATGAGACATGGAAAATAAGCCAAGAAAGTAAAATTTGGAAAGCTTCTTGAATACACAGAGTTAACTACATATATTCCTCTAATTCCAGTGAAGTACTACATTAGGGTGAGCTACAAATAATCTGAAAAGATAAAAAGTGGCAACTATGCTGACCTGTGATGCAAATATGGACACAGCCAGGTACAGGAACACATACTTCCTAATAGGGGATTCCATCTGTATAAATCTAAAATCTCAATCACAATAAGTCTGCACCCTGATGGCTCCTCATTCAAGGACCCTGGAGCAATGAACAGAGCTTGGCAGGTATGGAGTGTGTGTGTGTGTTTCTTGCCTCTTACTCCCTTTTATTTATGCATTTTGATTGAACAGAACATGTCTAATGTCTATTATCATAAAACACATGTACAGACATAAACCATTACTGCATTGTACAGCAGAAACTGATTTAATGGCATCCCTTTCCCTTTTTATTCTTGAGTAGGGCATGGAAATCAAGGTACACAGTACAAATACTAATAAGAAGGCTTGGCTCAGCTTTGTGATCACTCCCCGTCTCTCATCTCTAGCCAGGTTGTCATTGAGAGAGACAGAGAGAGAGAGAGAAGGAGAGAGAGAGAGAGAAACCTAATTTGCACTTTCCCAGAGTTAGGCTTTTCTCTTTCCTAGACAAAACTGAGCTTGCAATTCCTTATAGCAGCATTTCCCCAATCTAGCAATGCTCAGAATTCCCTACTCCCATACCAAAGAAATGGTGGGAGTTCTAGTCCATCCATTTAAAAGGCATCGGGCTGAGAAAAGCCGAAGCTCATTTCTCCTTTTAATATCCACAATACCTATAACAGATGACAGACATAAGCATTTCTCCAAAATGAACCAAAATAAGGTTGTAAACTTATTTGATACAGATGTAAATGAACAAAACGTATTTCCTTGGAATTAATTCCTCTTTAACAGAATTTGACTTTTGAGTGTAAATGGCAATTTGCTTTTAAAAACGATTGAATATTAAAACATTGCAATCTTAGTCCCTTTTCTGTGCAGTGGCTTACATTTACTCTAGCTGTATCAAATGAACAGCCTTCAGTATGTTTGCAGAATTGGAAGTAGTCTTAAGTAAAAAAAAAAATAGGGAAGCATCCATTTGTATTTTCTACTCTTTTCTCAGAAGCTCTGTCACCTGTCTTATGGCTTGTGTGGCAATAACAAGAAGGGTTGTAGCATTTCCTTCTACTGCAACTTAACAAGGATATGATACAAAATTGGCAAGGAAGATTACATCTGCGGCTTGCTGATGAATTTTTTTGTATCTGAACAATACTTTTTGGAAAAGAAATAAATAACTGGAAAAACCTGTAACATGTTATTGTGACATAAGACAAGGCAGTTGTGTACAATAGAGCTTGAGAACTTAGAGCATTCTTTCCCAGACCTGGATCACTAGATGTTACGGTAGCTATAATTCAGGATGACTAGCTGTACTAACTGGGGTAATGGGTCTCAAGCTGCAAGCAGCTTAAGTATAGAAAACCTTTTATATCTTATTTAACTATCAAAAAATCTTTTTTGAAGTAGCACTCGTCCTATAAAAACTTCAATTTATATGACTGTAATTATAATATCACACAACTAGATGGCAGCAACTAAAAACCTTGGCTGATCTTTAAAAGGTAAGCAAGGTCAGATGGGGTTAGCACTTGGAAACCACAAAAAATTTTAGGGTTGTAGGCGAGATATCTACAGAAGGCGGCAATGGTGAACCACTTTCCTAGTGTTGCCCAGAAAGCTATATGTCCATGTCCATGAAGTTGAATTTGACTTGAAGGAGACTTTAATTAGACTATCCCACAGTGTAGAACATCTAAGAGTAATACAAGAAGATAAACAGGAACAGCACCAGTTCTTTTTTGAAGCGAACACTGTAAGAAACAATGAAACCATCACATGGAATATGTGGAAGGTCTTTATTTATTTATTTAAAAGATTTCCATGCTGCTTCCCATAAAAAAAAATCTCAAAAGCAATTTACAATTAAAATACTTGGTTAAAACAATTACTAAAAACATACATTGAAACATTTTATTAAATTCAGAACAAAATAAACAGCACAATAATATTAAAACAATGACAAGAAGCAAAAACAGCAACAGAAAGCTAACAATTACAGCAGCATTGATACATTATTAAAAGGCTGGGGAAAATAAAACTAGCTTTGTCTGCTGCTGAAAAGACAGTAAGGGCAGGTGCCAGGTGTGCCTTCTTGTAGAGGAGGTTCCAAAGATGGGAGCTACCCCTGAAAAGGGCTGCTCCTGGGTAGCACTGGCCACACTGCAGCATGGCAAGGCATCTGGAGCAGGCCCTCTGAGGATAACCTTCAGATACTGGTAGGATACCTCCCTTTGGTTGCCCTGCCTCTCTGGTCATGCTGACTGGGAATACTGGAAGCCTCTTATGTTATTCTTTTAATATATGCCTGTTCATTTTTATGCAAGGTAGGATATAATAGGTATAAGTAAAATCATCTGCCCGAAATGCCGCTCTGGATTCTATGTAGGTCAAATGGGACAAACTTTGCACAAAATAATTAATGGACACAAATTTGACATAAAGATTCCAAACAAGGACAAAGTAGTATCAGAGCATTTCAACCTCCCAGGACACCATAGCAGACCTCAAAGTGGCTGTTGTGGAAAAAATGGGAATGTAACTTCCCCGGGGAAATGAGCAGTTGCTAAACCCACCTACATTAAAATATTTCAGGTGCTCTCAGAAGGTCTCAACAAACTTGATGGGTTTTTAACTCATTAATGGTTAATTGATAAAGTACTGTAATCTTACACATAACCTGCACCTGCATAATCAACCCATCTCCTCTCCCTTCTCCCCCTCCCACTTTAAACCCTTCATCAGTCTAACCCATAGCCTTCCGAACTGTGTGTCGCGACACAATACTGTGTCGCCTGCGGGGCCCAGGTGTGTTGCGCGAAAACCCAGAAGCGCTGATGGCGCGGCGGTGGCGGGCCATCAGCGCTTCCGAGTTTTCGCGCGGCACACCAGGACGCCGCCGCTGTGGCGCGCAAAAAACTGAAAGTGCAGCAGTGGCGGCACGCGAAACCCTGGAAGCCGCTGCTTCCGGGTTTTCGCACGCCGCCGCCGTGGCACTTCTGGGTTTTTGCACGCCGCCATCGGTGTGTCGCCAACGTGAAAAGTTTGGAAAGCCCTGGTCTAACCACTCTGTGAATTGAGCTGTAACTCCCATAAGGTTATGTCTTTTAATAAAATTTGTTAGACCGAAAAGGTGCTACCAGACTCCCCCCATGAATCATGTATTTTCAATCCCTTTTTTCAGGCTGAAAAAGAGGGATTTAACTGGTGAGGATAATCCAATGCTCCCCATTTTTGCCTCTACTGCTAGCAAAACATTGTTGGCAGTATCTCCATGCTGGCATTGGTTTCCACAGACATATTGGCTTGGGGTGGGAGAAATTGTTGGTGTATTATTCAAAAAGGGGAAGTCACAAGGCATCACATGCTCTCAGGTTAAAAGGTTAAAAGTTAAAAAGGTCAGGCATCAGGTGATCCAGGTGAAAAAAAGTATTAAAAAAGCTGCCTGTCATTGTGTGTTCCTGTTCCTACTGCTGTTCCTACGTTCTTCTTCTCTTTTTCTGGTGTGTGGTGAAAGATTTGTAACACTTCCAGGGATCTGGAAGAGAACTGTAAATATTATCTGTTTGTATGAATATCTAATACAACTGCAACTCATTTACTGCAATGCCTGGCATCATTATTGGTCTCCAGTGCCAATGCTTTCTGATACTCTGCACATGCAAGAAAACCCACACACCAACAGAAATGCCCTTCAGAGTTGTTGGGAGTCGGGTGACATATAAATTTAATAAACAGTAATAGTAAAAAAATAAATCTCTCTCTCTCTGGTGAGTCCCCTTGAAATAGTTCCTAGTGTTCCTCAAGTGGCCATTGGCTGACACTCAGATTACAACTTCAAGGTATTTTCTTCTTAACACACTATTATATGTTATTGGCATATTTTAGCTTGTTTGTTGTAAATTACCTTGGAAGCTCTACCAAAAGGCAACATATAAAATTATATATCTTTTACAATGAATGGTATACATCCCTATTCAACTCAACCCAATTAACTGCCCAGAGTCCCCTCTATGGGGGGAGATGGGCGGTGACATAAGTTGGATAAATAAATAAAATAAACTTTAAAGGGATTTTTTCCAGGTATGTAGATATCGGCCTGCAGACAAAAGCAAACAAGCAAATGATGTTATTTAACTTAAGCATTTACCTGCATGAACCTTTCCAAAGCAAAGTAGGATCAAAATTGTGAAAGACGTGTTCCAATTATCTATCATATGCCATATACAGACTTTGGATTACCATATTATGGTCTGGGGTTTTCCCCTGCACAGTTGTGTCCGACTCTAGGGGCCGGTGCTCATCTCCGTTTCTTAGCCGAAGAGCCAGGGCTGTCCGAAGATGCTTCTGCGGTCATGTGGCTGGCGTGACGCTCATGGAACGCTGTTACCTGCCCACTGAAGTGGTACCTATTTATCTACTTGCATTTGCATACTTTCGAATTGCTAGATTGGCAAGAACTGGGGAGAGTGCAGGAGCTCACTCTGTCACGCGGCGGTCTCGAACCGCAGACCTTCCGGATCGACAAGCCTGGCGTCTTAACCACTGAGCCATCACGCCCCTCATGTTATGGTCTACCAAATGCAAAAATGGTTTGTTCTCAACACAACTTGAGTGGGCATGGTTGCTGTTTTCTTAAAAAACAACAACAGAGGAATTTTATTATAGGCATTACTGATGCGACTAAAATCTCCAAAGCTCAAGGAAGGCCTTGTCAAAAGTCCCTGGTCCTCCTCCTGCTCCTTTCACCATCCCTAGGCTCGGCTTTCTCCGGAGGCAGCTCAGGATAGTCGGGCTGAATTATCATACTGTAATTTCCTCAATAGCGTAGAAAAAGAGACATATTGAAGAACGGAACGGGAGATCTTAAAAGACTCACTATAAATAAAAGCGTTTTACAGCCCAAGCCCGAAGGTAGAAATAGGTGGATTAAGAAAAAGCCGGCTGTGCGGACCAGTGACCAGAATGAATACGACGGCGTGAGTAGAATGAGACGAATTATGTGGCCCAGGAGACACCAGGGGGCGCTGTTCTCCTTCCGTCTAGGCTTTTTCTTCCTCGCGTAGGTCTTTCCCCACGGCTTCCTGCAAAAGTTTTTCTAAAACTAACAATACTGAACTAAGGGAGTGTTCGTTGCTGATTGGCCGCGGGATTTTTGTGGGCTTGATTCCTTGATTGGACGGGAGCCGTTAGGGGTGGGAAAAGTATTGATGGGGTGCGCGCGCGCGCGATGGTGGGGAGGGGGAACCCTTCTCTCTCCCCCTCCCTTCAGCCTCAGCGGCTGATTTTGTTCTCACTGTACTCTTTACTACTGCTTGCAATGTGACACTAGAATATAGACTCTCTCTCTTTCTCACCCACACCCACATCACACCTCATACACACACACACGCACGCATACAGACACTCGCACATACCTACACACGCTTGCACACATACACATACACACGCATGCACGCACGCACACACGGACCCACGCGGTGGACTGGGTATTCCGGAGTGGAGTTATACAGGATATATATTGAAATATATATATACATAGAGAGAGAGAGAGAAAGCGACGAGAAAGGAACTAAATCTGGTCCAACAAGGAACTATTTCCTTTTTTCTTTTTAAACCTGTCCCTGTTTCTCCTGCATCATGTTTGGGGCTCCCATGGCACTGGATTTTGTTGTGCTTTTCTGCTTGGCATCTGCAATTGCAGCTGTGGAAGGTAAAATATGATCAGCGAAAGGGGAGCGAGTGGGCGGGTGGGAAGAAAACTTTTTTTAAAAAACGACGGCATTCGCCGGGTTGTTCAGTTTGCTGTGCTGCTTGCGGGGGAGGGAAAGCCCTGCTCCGTCCCGTTGCCCTGCCTGCTGCTTTCCCACCTTCCGCTCGGAGAAAGGGCGCGGGGGGCGAGCCCGGACTCCAGCGGGACGTGTCCCCCGGTGGGTTTCCCTTCCAGTCCGGCTGCAATGCGGCTCGCCTGTCCCGAGATCTGGGAGGCTGGGAAGTGGTTTCCAGTCCCGAGACCTTCCCGCGGTGTTCAGAGCTGCTGCCGGCGCTTGTAACCGGGCTCCGGTGGCGTTTGCAGAGCGGCCCTCCGGCCCCTCTCCCGAATCTTGACGGACGGGCTTGGCTTGCCCGGAGAAGGGCTTTTCCCGGGGAGGGGAGCGTCGGAACGGCGCGCGCGGTGCGGCGGGGGCAGTAGCCGGGCAAACTCGGCTGCTCGCGGAGCTTCGGGAAAGGTGCCTCTGCTCGGGGGAAGGTTCGGCGGAGAGCAAGCGAGGGGCGACGGCCGGCTCCCAACTTAGTGCGCACACCGCCCTTCCTCCGCCGCCCACAGCTGTGCCGGGCTACAATGGATGAGGGTTGGGAATGGGCTGGCGTGGTGGGAGGTGTAGCCGGGACCCGATTCTAGTTCTCCCTCTGCGCATTTCAAAAAGAAAACGCCTCCTCTGAACGCGTTGGCCACGAACGGGGCGCTCGCAGATTTGGCCGTTTCCCCCCCCCCCGTCTCGATTGGTTGAATGGGGGGAAGGAGCGAACCGGGGCGGCGGTCCTGTGATTGCGCTTAGCGTGGAAAGAATCCAGATGTGTAGCCTACAGGCCATTTCCACCCAAGTGGTTTATCGCATGCCCCAGCTCTCGTGGCGAGATGAAGCCTGGTTTCGTTGCCGATCGAGTCGTTTTTCCGCGCCCTCTAAGCAGAGCTCTCGCTCTCGCTCCCGTTCGCTGGACTGCACCTTAGTTGGAGCGCTAACTCGGACAAACGCCTCCTTGGGATCAGAATGAAAAGGTGGCCCTTTTCCTGCCACCTCTGCTGCTGCCGCCCTCGGGGCTGGGCTGGGGAACGGGCGGCAGAACCTGCCGCAGCTGTCCCCGGGGAAGGAATGAAAACTTAAGTCCTGCCTGGCGATTCGCTTTTGCTGTCTAGAGGGTAGCTGGGAGTCTCCCCCTTCCAAAAGGAAAAGGAAAAGGAAAACAAAAACAGATCGAAGGCGGCCGGCCAAATAAACTTTCACCAAACGGGTGTACCGCGATTTTACTATTTCAATGAAGGAGGGGTGGGGACGACTCCTCCGGTGTGAACTGCGGTGGCCATCGCCTTGATAGGCGCCCCGGTTGTAATGGGAAGAACCGCTGTAAAGACTCAGGGCTGGGTCCAAGAGAAGGGGGGAGCTGGAGAAGGAGGTGCTGTTGGTGTGGCTTTGATGATGAATGATAAACGTGACCATTCAGAAGCTGTTCCCCGGGTGCAATTAAACAGAAGCGCGAAAACCGCTTAGCTGGCTGCCCCCTGATCGATGCAACAGGGTAGGAAAACTTCGGAAGCTTAGAGACCTGATCCCTGCGGCCTTCCTAAACCCCGGGACCTCCTATTCATAGGAGGACCACCTCCTATGAATAGCACGAGGACCGTCAAAATCCCTCTCCTTTTTGTTTAGGGCTGCGGGGATCCACCTTGCAGCCCCCCCCCCCGCCTTTATCCACGATGGAAGTGACGGATGCGATTAACTGGAAGGAAGCGTTTGGCGATCCTTTCCCGCTATTCTCTCTCTCCCCCTCCTTCTCGGAAGGCGATTTTCTTTTCGCACGCTGATCTTCTCCCAGCTGGTTGTCTTTGCGGGAGCTCTTTATTTAAAAAATTGCTTAGATGCAAGGGAGGAGGAGCCTGGCTGGACGCTAAAGCGGAAGGCGAGCCCTCTCGACGTTGACGGAGGCTTTATTGCAGGCAATTAGGCGGGAGGAGGAGGAGGCGCTTATAAGAAAGACACTTTCGGTGGAATCTCGGCTGTTTTATTCTGGCTTATCAGAAAAGGAAACAAAGAAATTGGATCCTGGGCTTTTGGCAACAGGCATATTCTGCGCTGAGGGCAGGGAGTAAACTCTTTTGAAGTGGTCAGGACAACTGGGCAGCTGCATTATTCTTTTCATTAAAAGAATGACATTTGGTGGACCTGAGAGAGGAAGGGGTGCCTAGAAGATGGTCGTCCTCATGATAGCTTGGAAGAGCTGAAGTCGTTGGTATCCCTGGTTTTGTTCTTCGACTTGTTCCAAGTGGAGGCAGCACACTTTTGCACACTTGGAAAACGAAAAGAAATAATAAAAATGAGATTGTGTCAGTTCAGGGAGTGCATAAAGGATTCATGGGATTGGGGTGGCATTAAATGGATATGTGGTTGGCTTGCAAACTGTAACCAGGGTGCTCAAAAGTGGCTCCTCTTCAAGTGGCAGAATGATATCCAGTGAGGTTGCACACGGTTCAGCCCTGGGTCTTCTGCCTTTCCACGTTTCAAAACACCAGAGATAAGGTGGAGGGACTGCATGTCAAATTTGCAGACAACATTGGTCAGAATAGCTGATACTCTAAAGGGCAGGAGTAAAATTCAAAACCATCTGGATAGTAGCAGCACCTGCAGGGGTGGGCAAAGGGGTCAGACTGGCATCAGCAGCGTGGCAGCATTGTGAAGCAAGCCCCGCCCCTTTTCTGCGTGCATCGCGACATTGCATGCATGGCCCAAGGGGCAGAGCTTGCAATGTGTTTTCTTCTTCATTCTGCTAATGGCAGTGAGTTCCTGTGGCGGCTGCTGCTGCTAGGTAGGTTAGGGAAATGGACTGAAAACGAATGGTTGAAATTTAATGGAAGGAAATGCAAGGTTATATACTTCAGAAACAGAAATCAAAACAAAGGTGTAGAATGGTGATACTTGGTTTGGCAGCAGTAGTTGTAAAAATGCCTTGCAAATCATATATGAATGAGCAGTGTGACGTTGCTGCAATATCTCTATCATCTCTATATCTCTCTCTCTATCCCTATCCCTATCTGCATCAACAGAAGTATAATTTCTATTGAAGTCACTCATTGAGATGGGTGGCCACATAAATTGGATAAATAAATAACAAGAAGTAATTGTTCTGTTTTATCCTGTGTTAGTCCCCGCCTTGGTAATTGAATCCAGTTCTGGGCACCATACTTCTCAGAGGGTTCAGGCAAACTGGAACATGTTCAGAGAAGGTTGTCAGTGATGATCAGGGACTGGAAACTAAATCCTGCAAAGAGAGATTGAAGGAAATTGAAATGTTTAGTACTGAGACAAGGGCAGGGATGGTGGATATGATAGCACTCTTCAAATACCTGAAAGGATGTCATACAGAAGGTGGCCAAGCCATGTTTACAATAATGCCAGATGGGAGGAGGTAGACTGATGGATTTAAGTTATAAATAGGCAGATTTGACTGAATGTTAGTGGAAAAAAAACTTGTTAATTGTAGGAGCAATTCAGTAGTGGAACCAATTACCCAGAAACGCAGAAAGATTGATCGGTATCCTTCACTGAATATATTCAGGAAAAGGCTGAGCCACCATCTACTGGGGATGCTTTTGTGCGGATTCCTGCGCTGAAAAACAGAGGGGACTTAATGACTGAAATGTCCCTTCCATGTTTATGCTTTTAGGTAGCACAGTTTTTATAACATTGTTATTCCCCCCTTCTGCACCAAGTACTTTTGAAGTTTAAAAGTTTCTTTTAAAAACAGGCTTGTACCCTTTCTGACGACGTTCTGAAATGCACATATTAGTTAATAAGAGGCACAGTTAGGTTTTTATAAATGATGTTGAGAAAGTTTCCTGAAAGCTGATTTTTTCAAATGCAGACATCTCCAGTAAGTTGCTGATAAGGTAGTAAGACTGCTTTTCACTTGCTCTGGGAAGGCTGTTTGCACACGGGCTACGCCCTGCAAAAACCTGATCACATTCTGGTCGTCTTATGGTATAGAAAGCAGACCTATGAATCAGTCGGTACTCCACTCACAAATTATGAGTGGTTGCGGCTAATTTTCTCTCGTCCCCCTCTCCTCTGTCTCACCCCTTTGGAAATCTCAGGGGTGTAGAATTAAGTTAAGCCCAGGGCAGATAGCTTTGCTTACTTAGCTGGTTCCTAGTAACCATAGTGAAAAGTGTTTTAAATCTTGGTAAGTGGGTGGGGAGGAGAGGATAAACGGGGTGGTGGTGAGGATTGGTTGTGCTGCATACTTTTGCAATACCTGCCCCTTTGTTTGGGACCCAGGGTGGCTTCAGGATTATAGGATAGACTGGAATGCCATTGTAGGGAGTAAGAGAGGGAGAGTAAGGAATGAGTGCATGCTGTTAGAATATTATGTTGGCATGACTGAGCTCGTGGCAGAAGAGTGTCTCTCAGCATTTGTAGCAGACACTGGAGGAGAAAGCATAACATTACATAGGAAATGTTCAAACCAAACAGAGATGTCTCAATAATTCCAAGATTTAATGCATGCTGACCAATACATTTAAGGGAAAATTCTTAGCTAGGGCTACTTTCTTTCCATGTGGGATGAGGTGAAAGGTTAGGATGGGTGTGGTGTGTGTGTGCGCATCGACTGTTAGAAGTTTTGATAATTCTTACGGAATTTCAAAATTCAGATTTAGGAAATCATTTTTCTAAATATGTAATGAAAATGCCTTGTAACTTTGGGGCTTGGAACAGATTAGAAACTATAAATGGCCCAATTGATAGATGCTTGTTCTCATGAGCCCTGGCACTGACACTCCAGCCCAACTGGCAGGAAGGTATGGGAGTTGACAGTCTTAACAATGGGGTTTTTTTTTTTCCAGATTCAGGAAGGCTGCTCCATTTCCTAGCGCTAAGAGAGATCAACTCCCTACCTCATTTTTCATGGCAGTTTATGATGACTTGATGATGAAATCTTTCAACAGGGCACTTCAATTTTCAAAGGAAATGTAGAAAATATTCTTTTGAAGTTGTGTGTAAAGGAAAAGATAACGGCAGAAAAGAATGCATATTGACTCAGAATCTCAACAGGATAATGAATCAAACACTGCCCTATTTGTTAATGATTTTTTGTGTGTCCTTTTTTCCATTCTAAAAATAACCTTCTCCAGTGACTTGTTGTTTTATAACAATACAATACAATATTGTACCATTAAAATAGTTTAAAATTGGCCTCAAATACAAGAGTCCACTGGAGTTGGGCAGCCAATAAATTTAGATGATGATGATGATAATAATAATAATATGGAATAGCAAGACAGCTTTCAGAAGAACTACAAATCAAACAATAATGAACCCATACTGTATGTTCATAACCTGGCACCTGAATGCCAAAAGAATGATGACCTTATAACTGTCCTGTTACAGAGAGTTCCATTGGCTAGGTATCTGTCTTGTATGCCTGCCAGTTATATTAGCAATAGGACTCACAGCAGGGTTTTCACTTCCTTGAAGATGAGAAAGAGTAGGCAGTTTGAATTCTGCTTAAAACAGACCTGGAGCCAATAAAGATTGCATAATATAAACTCTGACAGATGGATCTCTATGTGATCTTTGGACTCATCTTCCAGACTTTGCCAAGTAATCCACAGGAATATTTCTGGAACCTGGAAAATTTATGGTTCCTACTTTAGATGATATTTCTGATTTTCCCCCTGTTCTATATATCTCTTTCACAGTATATTGATAGGATTTTATTTGACTATTTTATTTGTACAGGTAGTCGTCACTTAACCATTCGTTCAGCGACCGTTCTAAATTACGACGACACCTTATGACCTGTGCCCAAAATTATGGCTATTGCAGCACTCCCACAGTCACGTGATCAAAATTCGTGTGCTTGGCAGCCCGCCCGCATTTACGACTGTGAGGGTGCTTCAACTGCCTCCATCCACCTATCTTCCCACCCTCTCTGCCCTTCTGGAAGCCCTGAAACCTGTCTTGGGGGTCGGAAGCCAAACTGTGCGGCGTGAGGTGTCCCGTCCCACCCGCACGGGTGCGAGGCCACCAATAGCAAGCTCCACCCTCCCCCAGCTGCCTCCTTTCCCAGTTCCCCGGACCTGCCTTTTGCCTTTTTCACTCAGCTACCACGGGCAAAGCAAAAACGCCTGGCTGCCTTTGTGAGTCCTTTTCGGACCCAGATTCTCGATCATTTCTTCCATGTGACTCCCTTCAGAATGTTATCTATCTATCTATCTATCTATCTATCTATCTATCTATCTATCTATCATCTATCTATCTATCTATCTATCTATCTATCTATCTATTCATTCAAATTTATCACCGCCCATCTCCCCCCAACGGGGGACTCTGGACAGTTTAGAAAAACACTATCTTCTCACCTTAGCGTAAGCTTAGCATTTTTGCTTCGCCTGCAGCGGCTGACTAAAAAAAACAAAAAGTAGGTGCGTGTGATGGAATGTCTCCTTGAGGAGGAGGGTGATGTGATGTTGCTCGGAGCAGAATAAGGAGGGGGCACATTCCATCATGGAGATAAACATTCTCACAGTGTTGAGAGCCTAATCAGGCTGAAGAAGAGAGGCTGGCCCCACCCTAGAGTCCCAGGAGTATTTTTCCCCTTAGATCAGTTAGGGTACCTTTAGTCTGGCAAGATTCTGTGTGTGGTAGGAACAATAAAGGAACTAGAGCTGTAACTCTGGCTCAGCGTGGTTCTTCGCCAGTTTTCCCTGACAATATCTCAGTGTACTTAGTGAGAAGGCTGAATACCTTTATAGCACAATATGTAACTTCTGAATGGCTGGCTGGGGATTTCTGGGAGTTGAAGTCCAGACATCTTAATGTCGCCAAGGTTGAGAAACACTGATCTAGAGAATCATCCTAAATTATTGAGCCCCCCCTTTCCTCTCCCCATCAATAATTTGTCCATTCCTACAATCATTCCAATGTGGAACATTTCATAACGTGTAACTTTCAGAATGGCCTTTCTTCTGAGTGTTTTTTTCATTTCCTGCTCCTCAAGGTTTCTCTGTGAAACACTGATGTATCATTTCTATCCTGCAAGCAAGTTAGTTTCCTAGGTGGCATTTCACTCATGTGGCTAGCTAGATTCCAAAGATTTTGTGTTTGTACCTTTTGGGGAGTAAAGGGTAAAGGGATTTTTGTTGATTTACTAGATTAGGAGGATGAGACTATCCATTTACAGAAAATGGTCCCCAGGTTTGCTTTGCCATGCTTTTTTGAGTCCTCACTTTATCATTTCAGCCCTCTGATGAATATAGCCATCCAAATGGCCTTTGTTAATGATTAGCCAATTTCCCAAGAACTTGTATATACAGTAGATACATACATGGATTGGGATGGATGGGGTGGTGCAAGGAAATTGATAGGTTCTTTTCTTTTTCTTGAGGGGATGAAGGGAATTGTGTGTGCATAAGGGTGCATGCATGCTCAGATGCAAGAGGGTGGGATCTGAACATGAGCGCAAAAGACTCAGTTGATGTGGGGGGATTTTGGGGAGCACATTCCAAGGAGGAGGAGGAGATAAGAGGAGGCACAGCTATTTTGCTTGTGAAGCCCTGTGAAGAGGTGGCATTTGTAGGAAGTAATCAATGTGAAGGATTGATTGGTAAATTAATCTTGCCTCGCCTCATATTTTTCTGTTTGCTTTGAGAAGACTTAGTTTATTGGTAAAATAATATGTACATCTGATGCTTTCCTTTGTGGCATGGAGATACCTATCAGGATGTTGAACTCTGGCTTATTTGGGCTCTTCCAACTTTATGATTCTATGCTTAGACCATTTAAATAGATTAAACTAAGCACCAATTGTGTTTGGTATCAGGTATTTTGCATCTTTTAAAAGTTGTATGCAGATTCTGACACTTGCATCTAGTACAGTTGCCAATGGGTAGAAGTCTGGAGTAAAAATAGCCTTCAGATGTATCTATGATCAGAAAACCTGTGAAAGAGTGGATCAGAGATTGTTGAAGGATTTCAGGAAATTTGCAGGTGAGATATTGTTGTTAGTCTTTCATGCAGAAGCAAGGTGACCCAATTTCATACAAAAAGTAAAAGGGAAGTCAGATTTTGAATTAAGAAATTGGGCCAATAATTTGGCCCGGCAAACTCCAGTTGTGGTGATTGCTTTTACAGGCTTGAGAAATAGTGGAATGTATATTTCCAAAAATAGAGGTTTTACAAATATTTACAAACAAATATTCTTCCCAGTAAAGTTTGGGAGGGCCCTACACAAAAGGACACTGATCTGTACCTATGTGTAAAGGCTATCTATCATTCCCTCTAACAATGTAACTTTTTTTTGTTTTGGTTCTCCTTAATTTCTCCTTTTTCCTTTTGAAATGCATTTATTAATTAGCATACTCTCAATTATGCCAATCTAATTCAGGTAAATGAACCCTTTATGGAACAAATAGCTCTAGTGATTTTGGTGACACTGTTTTGTCAATTAGTGCTTACAGATGTGAGTAAGGATCATGCAAGCCCCTTGGAAAATATGTTTTTTGGTGTGTGCAAAGGAACACTCTCCATCATTTTTTTTCTGAAAGACAATTTCAGAATGAGCTTGAAATTGTAGCAGATATGTAAAGGCTTAATTATGTTTTCTGTGAAATGTCCTGTATGTAGATGAGTATGTTTTGTCTTGAGTTACTAGTCATAGCCATATGTTTAAAAAAGGTGTGCTTAAGCTGTAATCTTAAATATAATGCTTAGGACTAAGCTTCACTAAAACATTGGATTTTAATTGTGAAAAAACATGCATAAACCTGTGTTCCATATGACTAAGAATACATTTTATCCTTCATTTTAAAAAATGGTTTGGGTGCAGCCTTTGAAGCATTGCTAGTATAGGTAAAGGTAAAGGTTTTCCCCTGCACAGTCGTGTCCGACTCTAGGGGGTCGTACTCATCTCCGTTTCTTAGCCGAAGAGCCAGCACTGTCCGAAGACGTTTCCATGGTCACGTGGCCGGCATGACACGCGTGGAACGCTGTTACCATCCACCGAAGTGGTACCTATTTATCTACTTGCATTTGCATGCTTTCAAATTGCTAGGTTGGCAAGAGCTAGGGCGAGTGCGGGGGCTCACTCTGTCACGTGGCGCTCGGGTCTCGAACCGCCGACCTTCCAATCGACAAGCTATACCCTGTGGTTAATAGGAGATTTAAGTGAATTTTTTTCTCTCTCATATATGCACACACTTTTGTTTTATCATGCCTTTAAAACATATATACATTTAAATATTAAGTTATGTGTATCATGTTGAAAAATGACTTTGTGAGACAAGGAAAGTTAAATTTAGGCTTCTTTGTATGTAAAAGAAGGAGTTGGGATTCTTAAATCTGATTTTCAAAGGTAAAGAAATATGACACAACAAAGGTAAAGGTATATGACACAACAAACTTACTGGAAAGGAAACTAGATTCCAGGCAACAGTATCCTATGTTTTAACAGGATCATTCATACAATCTTACTCTTCTATCTGGTGCCCCATGTCTACATGATCTGAAACATACAAACTGGATTTCTACTCTTCATCTGATGGAGAAACATGCTTCTCTTCGATTGGTAAAACATGCTTCTGCCCAGGAATTACCAGCTTGTTCCTTCCCTGAGCATTTGTTGGTGCTTAAAGCTTAATGATATGCATTTTTACTGGCAAGCTAGTCCCACTGTGTTTAATGGAGCTTAATTCTGCAAATATGTATATGTGGAATTGTGGCGACTCTTTACGTGCAACTGATTTTGTTCAGGATTCTTTCATACTGAAATTCAGCTGAGAAAATTTGATTTGAATTTTTTTCTTCTCTAAATTATTTTCTAAGCTACAAGTGTTGTTTCTAACTGGTCCCCCAAAGTCCCTGGAGAAGGAACTGCTAAAATTGGGCTACTGCAGCGTTGCCCACCCAGTTCTAAGCAAAAAGTATTAAAACAGGCACATTTAGTACATGATCAAAGGTTTTGTGTTATGTAGGCCTAAATGCATTTCAAAACTGATTTGGAAGAAGTTCTTGAAATGTGTGAGCACAGGATCTCTCCATCATTCATTGAAACAACCCTTTCTCCCCCAGGCTTCTGCATCAGCTTAAAAAAAGTTGCAGCTGTTTTAAGAGTTGCATTAACTTTAATTGTATTATGTTCCTGACTAGGATAGAGTACTATTTTGTTGCAAAAAATACATGTGGATTGTTATAGCAGTTGACATATTTTTATAGAAATATACAATATAAATCTTTATTTCAATTGTTAATTCCTGTGGTATTTAAATCATGTTATAAATCAATGATTTAAATTGCCTTGGTTTGGATCACTACATTTTAATTAATATATTTATTAGACTTACTTCCTTCCTTCCTTCCTTCCTTCCTCCCTCCCTCCCTCCCTCCCTCCCTCCCTCCCTCCCTCCCTTGACACAGCAACCTGATGGGGATGTTGGCTGTTTGTGCAATGGACAATTGCACAGATCAAACCCTGCTTAGGCAATTAATTCAACCCTTGAAACTGAAAATGTGCCTACCCCAATCCTAGTGAATGAGCCAGATAAGAGATGGCCCTTTCTCCCCACGTACAAATATCCATATATTTTGTGTCCCTTCCCTGGCCTTTCCTGACTTTGCAATGGATGGGGTAAACAGCAACACTGAGAAGGCTAAATTTGATCCAGAGGCTACTAGTTGCCAGTTCTCACTGAATTGTAATTCTGGAAGACATATTCATTGCATCCTTCTCAATCCATTGCCATCAAGTATGCTAATATAACTTCCAAGAACATCCCCACTTTCTCTTAAAAACCTCCAATCAGTTGCCCACCATCTCTCATTTTACTTCTAAACTGCTCACGCAGAACAATTAAAATCAGGCCATGCAAATGACTCAAAGGTTGGGTCCTTCACCACCAGCTTCAGCTTTAAGAGTCTGCAGTTTTAAAGGAGCCTCCTCATCTTTTTGCTGAGCAACTTTGGAAATAGTAATGGGGAAGGCAGATGGAGGAATCTTAAATAGCATCTGAGTTATTTTGTTATAGCCCGAAGAAATAGTGGAGCAGCTGAGCATGAGTGAAGTCCTCTGATTTGCTTGGCTGCCATTGTCATCTCTTAGAATTACGGTCCCAAATGATGCTTTTGTAAAGTTAAAGGCACTTTGGAATGTAGGAGAATTCTATCAGCCTCTAAGCATTAGTGCAGATTTTCTTAAACGTTTGTTACCTGGGGCACAGTTCCTCCTCCTTCTCTTTGGATTAAAATAGAAGGCCCATTTTATCCCTGCACCAGGAAAAGATATTATATACTTCGTTGATAATATGGAGACATGGCTCACAGGGAAACCAACACATGTACAATTGTATGCACAAAATCTTTCTCCTGCAGCCATTTATGATCAATGTGCAAATGTCCCCTGAGTGACATTGGCTGAGGAGGGGTCAAATGGAATCTATATATAGGAAACTGCTTCACCAGAGGTTAAGCACCTTCTAAAATTATTACACTCCTGCTTCTCTTAAACCTCAATGGGATGCTTTAATTTCACACATTTCTCAGCATTAATCTCTGCAGTTAAAGTTAAAGAGGAGCTTGATTCTTTCAGTTCTTGCAGAAAGCTCCCAAAAGGGGCCCTTATGTTTTCACCCCCAGATACATATAGCTATACCAGACCCCCAAATTAGGTAAGAGATCTGAGCATTGCAACTGCTTTGAAATAAATCCAAAGGGATCTCATATTGCAAATTCTAGGTGATGCATCCAGTGCTTGTGGAAATAGCACAGCTGGCATCTTGAACAATTCCCTATCAAAAAAAGCATTTGAATTACTATTGTGTATCAAGCCTAAGCTATTTATGTTGTTTCCATTCCAGCCTAGCGTCATTGACTATTTGAAAGGGGAGGGAGAAAGCAGATTGGTTTTTTATCCATGGAATTTAGCTTTCATAATGTAACATTTTATTTGGAGGAGTGGGGAGGAAAAGAAGAAAAGGTTATTTTACCTGGGGTACTTGAGTGTGTAGCACAAAGAAGCACCCAAATGCAGGGGTGCTATGCTATGCCCTAGTATGAGAATGGAACAGTGGAAAGGTGCTTTTCGTAGGCTATAGATCAGGGCTTTCCAAAGTGGCGCCGCTGGCAACACACCAGTGGCGGCGGTGGCGGTGGGGGGGGGCGCGCACGCACGGTGGCGGCGCGGGGGGCGTGCGGCGGCGCACGCGTGCACGGCGGCGGCAGCCTCCGCTAAAATGCGGAAACACTGATACCGCGCCGCCGCTGTGCACACACGCGCCGCCGCTTCCGGCTGGTGTGGCGACACACCACGCTGTGTGTGGCGACACACAGTTTGGAAAGCTCTGCTATAGATGATCCATATGAGTCATGCTGTATGGTGCTATTAGGTGCTGCAAAGACTGAAAGAGGATCTTTGTTGGCACTCAGAAAATAAGACGCAATTAGAGGCAGAGGCCTTGGTGATGCTGTCCTTGAAATGGTACAAATTAGTATGCAGATATTTATTCTCCAACTGTTGCACTAGTAATGTAACGGAGGGAGAATGCAAAGGACTGATGCTGCAGGATTTCTTCGCAACAGGAGAATGGCATCATCAGCAGAGTGCCAGGTAAAGTGATGGACCCTCGTTGCTCTGACAGGTGAAGGAGGCAGTAATGAACCTTTCAGATGTTACTGTTGTGTTTGGGATAGATTAGAAATGCAAGTCTGAGAATGTAGAAAGTAATTAAGAAGAGATTAGATACTCACTTTTGATGGAGATCCTATTTCACTCTTACATTTTAATGCTTTTCAATGGTAACCCTTGTGGGAATGTTTTGAGGGGGGCATTTCTTATTAAAAGCTGAAGCATGTATTTCAGCTGTGTGAAGGGGTGCTAAAATCAGTATGTTTTGCAAATTAATCTTGTTCAATTAGACCCGCAATGAAACTTATTCCCATGCCTATTGATAGGATTATAGCCATGTTTATTGCAATGGAGGAGTACTGTGTTATGTATTGGTGATCTATCTGTCAATCAATCAATCAATCAATCAATCAATCAATCAAATGTATTTCCCTAACTACAGGAATGTTGGGAAAAGTAAAATAACAACAGACATTTGCATGAAACATTTCACTTGCTCTTTTTAGTTGAAGGGCGCAGAGATTAATAAAAATAGGATGATCCTTGGTTACAAAATGCAAATGAGATGGGAAGGGAGGAAAAAAAGCAAACACCTTCAGGCATGAATTCTTAATGTTTTATATGGTATTTCTTCTAGTATACAATGGAAATGGATGTTCATCATTTAAAAAGAGACCACAGCAGGTTTATAAGTAGTAAACATGGACCCAACACAGCAATATCACAACCACTTGTTCTTACAGGGTGAGTCTTGGCATTTTAGACTCTGAATCTGCCTGGTTCTTACTGGGGTTATAATAGCACTGCCCTGAGAACATGGTTCTGATGTCCATGAAGGCTGCTAGTAACCATGAAGGGAAGAGGTGAATAATCCATCTGAAAAATGAATGCACAAGTGGAGATGACACTCCATCTGTGATACTCATCTACCAAATAAAAGAGCTTCACACATGCACCGAAAAAAAAACCTCAGAAGAGTATTGTATAGAAAATAAAACCAAGTGTCTCAATGTAGGAATAATCATTTATATTCAACACATAATCTGACTATAAAGATATTAAGTAAGGTTTATATTCCAATATCAAAATATTAAAAAAATAGGTAAATAGGAAGAGGGGGGTGCAATGGGTTGGACAATAACAAGAAATAGATATAAATAAGTAATAGTTATAAATAAGTAAACTACTTGGCCCAGATGGAAAGACAGCTGTTTATTATACAACATTTACAAAAGGCATGCCAAGCCAATAACTGCCAGAATGAATGAATGTTGATATATTGGAAACACCCCCAAATGCTGGAAAGAAGTCAGAATTCTAGTAGTATAAAAACAAAAAGAGGGAATCTACATATTGTTTCTTCTATCAAGCTATATTGCTACTGAATTATGTTTGCAGCATATGTTTTGACAACAAAATTATATGCAAAGAAAAAGCATCTTGTTTTCTAATAAAAAATAACAATACTTTGAATAACTATGAATCTTCCAAGTTATATACAACATAAAGATGTAGGAATTAGTGATGGTATTCCTTAACTGCTGAAAAGGCATTTGACAAAGTTGAATAAACATTTTTTTGGGTGGGGGGGATTGATGCCTTAGAACAACCTTCTTTAACTTGGTATTCTCCAAATGTGTTAGAACTACAGTTTCCAGAATTTCCAGACAGTATGTTGACTGTCCTGCAATGAATTCTGGGCTAAAATTCCAACACCAGTTAGGGAAGCTGCCCCATAAGATGTTAATTTTGGTACTCATTTCAAAGTAGGATGAAATCTGTATATTCCAAGCCTGAAATGAGATGAATTGTTAAAAGAAAGCCTAGATTAGGTTGCATAATTTCTAAATATAGGAGTATTTTTTTAAAAAAATGCTTTGATTAAAAAAAATATAGTCATTACAGTGTGAGACTAGGATTAAGGAGATTAAGGGTTAAATCTCCATGATGAAGATTGCTGCATGACTTCTCAATTTAATTTATCTTGCGAAGTTATGAAATGAGATTAAGAAATAAAGTAGAAATATAAATGTTGTCATAAATAATTCTGAATTATACCATAGCAAGATCTCAAAACATTGTGGAAAACTCAGTTTTATAATAATTCAGAAAAAAATATAATTAATTCATAGCTTTTCTACCTCGGCTTTCTCCTCAAACAATATTATGATCATAATATTATTTGAAGTAAAAGCTGAGATAGAACATCTATGAATTATTTATATTTTTACTGTGGTAAAACTTACTGTTTGAGTTCATTTGGGATAAAAAAGAATTGATAAGCTATTTGTCCAGCAAAAAAGCTGATATATAATTTTTTCAAATAAATTGAAAATGTGGACTATTTAAAAGATTATGATCAGCTTCACATTTTCCTGAATAACTGCTTTAATGCACAATGATGGTTTCAAACACTCAAGAAGTGGGAAATTTCAATTGTGATGAAAATATAACTTACAGAAATTGAACTTGTAAAATATTACAATTTATGTGATATATTATGTTTATTTGCTGCCTAAGGCTGAAATAAAATCTTCCCCTTTGTGTTTGCCATCCCATCCAGTGTGATGTAGTACATATTTGGAGGAAGAGCATTTCATCAAGTGTTGAGAATGGGGATAATCTTTTTTTTTAATGGTTCTGAGAAGTTGGTTACTATGGTGGCTAGCCTCCCCGCAAAAAACTCATCACTTTAAAATAATGTATTTTTACCACAGCTGAAGGGGGGAATGACCACAACAGCAAATCCTTCCTTTGTGGTTCAAGCTTCAAAAATAAATGAAAAGAAATGAATTCCAAATTAAATGGATGAATATGTATTATTCATGGATGAATGTATTATTATGTATTAGAAATAGATGAATGTATTATTCTGGCACTTATTTCCTATTAATGAAGTAAATAGGCCCCATTTTGTATAGGTTATATTCTTTATGAAGGAGGGCGCACCCCAACTTTCTATATCATTGATGCAGTTGCCTTTTACTAGGGTCAGTTTTTTATTTTTGTGCAGTTCCTTGATTGCAGGTATATGCTCTGTTCTACTATCAACCCCTAGTATCCAGTCATCATGGATTGAACTCGGGACCTATGTTCTGCCAATGGATCATGGTCCATTCCCAGGAATGTACAATCTGGGACCATAGGACCACCTGTAGCCTCAACAACTTTGGATATGGCTCATAGTCCCCCTCCAAAAATTTATACCTAATTATAATTTTTATGATAGAAGAGGAAACCTATTAAATACGTGGGGAATAATAATGTTAAATTAAATTAAAATGGAATACCATTTCGTTATGGCTCTGTTCATTTACTGTATCTATCTGGCTTCTAATCATGTACCTGAACTGCAAGTCTTGGCATACCATTCAAAGAGTGGCTTTCAACTCAAACAAAAGTATGAAACTTTGCTTTAGGCCTTGCTATGGTATTTAACTCATGTGAATGTGAGTTGCCTTGAGCATCCTCAAAGGTGGAGTAAAACCGTTTATAATAAATGAATCATATACTGTAAAATCTCTAAGCTTCAATTTATGGTCTTTATATCTGTTCCACGTTTCTGGACAGTTTTGTCTTCTGGAGACTAGGATTGGAGAAAGTGAATAAGAAAAGGGTTTGTATGGTGGAAGGGGTGTAAAGGTTAAAAGTACTGGTGCTTGCAGGTTGAGACTTGTGAAAGATTAATGGCTGAATCTGGATAGTGTGTGATGGATAAATTTATAGACTGAGTGTATTACAGGGATTTTATCTAGCCCAACAGCATGGAGAAGATGGGACCAAACTGATTAATTACAATCTCTCAATATAGTACTGTGTCCTCTTTCAGGGAAATAAACTTAAGCAAACTTGAAACAAATCCTGCCCGTGGGCAAGCAGCATTCTATCAAATCATATTTCACTCTCCATTACATGGCTGCATCTGTTTCTGATTGTGGTAAGACCCATCATTCCACCCTTTGGGAGCAAAGAAAGGTACCTTCTCCAGCTTGCCAAGCAAACTTTTGCTAGTTCTCAATGTGATTGATTGCAACTTTCAGCATGGCTAATTTTCCAAGAATACACATAAATGAGAAATAGTAAGAAAAATTGGACAAGCAAGAAAGGGCCTAGCCTTTTTATTTTATATTTATGAATTATTGAAGAACACTGCATCAAGATTAACTTCCTTTGTTCAATATTTATTACCGTTCATTTCCCTGGTAGTAAGAAACTCTAGAGTTACATAGGCTCTACAGTTGCATGATGATTAGTACAAAATATCAAACTTTCCTTGGCTGAAAACTTAATTTGTAATTTCCTGTGCAGTATTGCCAATTTATAAATACAAGGTAATGATACATCTGGGTCTTTCATGTACCCACCACCACCCCCGCCTGCCTGAACACTATTTTTTAATTTGTGGAAAATTCATGCCATTTTCTCATTGGAGTAATTTGGAATTTGGGCATTTGTCCCATGTTTAAATTGTTACTCTAATAACAAAACTCCAAGAAACGTGTGGACTTATTTTTTTCCTTCTGTGTGGCTGACCTAAGACATTTTGCTGCCAAGTCAGAATGGCAAATGATGCTTCAACCACCCTGGTACGGTGCCGAATATCTAAAAACAACCAAATGATTTTGGCAGATGAGGCAGTAAATCCCACAAGGGCCTCCCTCCATCCCTTGCAGTAAGGAAGCAGTAATAGTAAGATAAACAACAGTTTGCTGCCTTTTCATGACATCCAAAATCTGCTACCTCAGATTTCTTCAAATTGGGTGATTAAGAACAGCCGCATTTTTCTTTTTTCTTAAAGCCATAATCCCGCACAGTGTTTTTCAACGTTAGCAACTTTAAGATGTATGGACTTCAACTCCCAGAATTCCCCAGCCAGCCATGCTGATCTAGCAGGTCAGCTTCTCTCAGCCAGACATCCACCAGTTGGGATGGTGATGGTTACAGTTACAGTTTGTGGAAGGTTATAGTAAGAGATGGATTTTTAAAAAAAGTATTATTATTTTTTCTACTTAGCAAATTGTTGGGATTGAAACTTGGTGTGCAACAACAATCTTTTGCTTACTTTCCACAACTGGCTAATATCCATAGCTTCAGCACTCCTGGAGTATCTAAGATTCTGAGTAAGGATTAGAGTCAGTCACTAACAATATCATAAAAGTTTTCACTGTTATTTTGCATTGTTGGCACAGTTGTTGTTAAAGCCTTCCCTATGTGTTGGGACTATGGCACTGCTTACAGGCAATTCTAGGAGTAATGTAAAGTGTGTAGCAGTGGCAGAGTTATGGAAGCTCAGGGAGAATTACTTTAGGAATCTTTTGACATCTTTGCAGTGGCTAACCACAAGTCATCTTCTCAATTGCATCATTTAGCCTTCCCTGCAGCAGAATTAGCAAGAGAATGAATTATCATAGGAAGTTGTCTTATGCTGGGCTATCTAACTTAAATTGTTTACATTGGATTTTCCCATCTGATGTGTAGGAGTACAAGCCCAATTACTTCCAGTCAGTATTTGATAGATATTATGGAAGTTACTAACATGTCTGGAGGTGCCACGTTGAAAAAAGCTGGCCAGTACTGATTGGTAGCAGCTGTCCAAGTTTCAGAATGGAGTCTTCTCCTCGACTTGAGATGCAAGGGACTGAACCCGGGACCTTTGCATGCAATGCAAATGTTCTACCACTAAACCCCAGCTCTTCCTCAATGCATTTTTTCCCTCTTGCTTGCTCCATGAAGGGGGCAACATCTGTGTTTACCTCTGGATAGTGCAAACTTACTTTTGGGGACAAGTTTGAAAGAACTCAAGGTTGATTGACAAAGTGATCAGAATTATAAAAACTTACCCTGGGACAAAAGGTGCAGATCTGTGCCTGAGTGCCATTGTGAAAAGAAGGGGAAAGGGAATGCTTTCTCCATTTAATACACAATATTGAGCCCACCATGCTTAGAGAGTTGAGCAAAGAGATGTGGTGCCTGATGGGTCTGACTGGTGACTCTGAAGGTCTTTTGGAGTGCAGTTGATACCTGTAACTTTCAGCTTGTTACTGTTTCAATAGCCAGTTTTTCTGGAAGTAATACAATATTCATGGGAGTCTTGAGGCGAAATCTCAGTGCATCATAATAAAAACATGCCAGTTAATGTCAATTTGTGCCTGCCAATAAAACACAAAGAGAAAAGCATCTGTTCAGCTGAAGAAAGGACTAATGATAAACACAATTGTTATCCTTGCCTTAAATAATTGAACAAGAATACCACTGAATATTTCATTTTGTTAATATTTAGTTAGCACAAGCCCCCATCTTATTTCAGATGCAAGATGATCTATATGAGAAATAAGGGGGCATGGGGAGGAGAAGAGGCAAGAGAGAGATTCCTAAAAGGAGGCAATTTTTTTATAGCCTACCGTGGATTTTTAATCAGTTGTTAGCTAAAATTGGTTAATGAGCTGAGCTCAATTAAGAAGCAGAGACATTGAAACTTGATGTGGCTAAATAATTATAGCTTTTGTCTACAACGCCAGTAATCCCAGGTGACCCAATTATTATGAGAATTCATGTGTTCTTATCCTATTTTTATAATTTGGCTGAGCAAAGCTTTTTAGTTAAAAAGTGTTAGAGTGGGTGGTTATTTCTTTGATCATAGAGGAGAGGGACCTGGATTCCCTCTTTGTGAGATAATTATATGAATATCTTTTTCATCTTTATGTCTTGCTCATAAGCATGTGCATGCACACACATGGATGCACGCATACACAGAGTGAGCCTTGGCAGTAATCACTGGTAAGAAGACTACTTGGGTGAAAGAGAGTGATAAACTGGGTGTTTTCAGAAGTACCATAGAATGTAGATTTTGGCAGATTCATCATCACCACAGCATAGGGAGCAAAACTTAGGTCTGCTAATGAGAATGTCAGAGCATTTAGTATATGCAAAACAAGATCTTGGTTCATTCATTCCCTTTAACAATTGGAATTGGGAAAAACATCTGGTGGTGATCCTAAGAATCGCAGTAGGTCTGTTCCTATGTAACTATCAAATGCATGTTCTTGCCATTGTATTTGTTACACTTGCCCTTTTCCCCTTCTCTTGCATGGTACAGTATTTCTTTCAAATAGTGTCCTGTCCCACATCAGTTTGGCCTTAGGCACTGCACAACTTAGTTTGAAACCTGAGGCAGAAAATTCTACAACTATATCTATCTGACTGCTGTGGCTGGGCATAGTTTCAAAGAGGTACCCCACTTTGGAGATTTGAGTGAGTGCCACTGTGAAGGGAACTGGCACCCTCCTTCTAATCATTAGACTGGTCCCAGCACTCTTCCCTTTCTCATGAATAACAACAGCAGATGTTCATGAGGCAGATTGGCCAATAGATGTGAATCACTGGACTCACTCAATGTTTTATCTTGGCAGAGTGCTGAGGCTCTATAAGGTACTTCACTGCATTATGATGGTCAAGGCACCCCTACTCATTGAGGTGAATATCTATAAACTGCACAGTCATAATAAAAGCTGTTGTCCTGTTTTTCAAGACCCCACAAATCAGTTGCCTGAGTTGCTTCCCTCCCTCTACTTAATGGCAGAGTTGACTCTGTGAGGTAAGAAACAGCTAATTGTTACATTCAAATCAGTGAACTCTGGCTTATAGAAACTCCTATTTGCCTCTAGTGCAAAAGACTGGAAAGCAAAGTTATGAGGCAAATTGATTTGAAAGCAACAATAAACAAAAATTTGTTCAAGCAGGGAGATGCAGAATAAAACTGAAGTACATCTGAAGGAAGGAAGGAATTGTGAGTCAGAAACACTTATAATGAAAAAGCCATGGTTTGGCTGTCCTATGTGAACTGAATTTATCTGAATAGAGATACGGGATAAATGGTTCAGTAGTGAGCTCCTGTATTTGGATGTAAACATATGTTTTACATGATCTTTTTTTTTAATAAGAATTTTATTAAGTTTCAAACAAAGATAAAAGCTGCAGAAAAACAAAAAACTACAAAGAAAAAAAGAAGAAACTAAAAAAATGTGGAAACACAAGAGAATTTTTTTTTAAGATTAAAAAAAGAGGTGACATCCGGCTTTTAACAGCAAGGATATACAACAATTTTCTATAATTAATCCCTTACTCTATATTAGACCAAAAAGCCCATTATTTCTATAAATCATTCCATTGGCACATTATAAAAATCACTAAATACAATTGCTTCCTCCCCTTATATTAAAATATCTATCTATCTATCTATCTATCTATCTATCTATCTATCATCTATCTATCTATCTATCAATCTATCTATCTATCTATCTATCTATCTATCTATCTATCTATCTATCTCCTAATCAACTTCCCCCACAAATATAACATTTATTTAATTATTTCCTTCCTACTACTATTCTATACATTCCTGTCTACTATAATAAAGATCAAACTAAAACACACATAAATTGTCTGCCATTATACTTGATAATACAACACTTTTAAGAATCTTAATCATATTAAACACAAACCAAACATTTATTTATTTTATTATAGCTTAATAATCGTAATCCAAATCGTTAAAGATAAATGAAGTCAGCCAAACCCTAAAAGCAATCCAGATAAATATTCTTAAACCCTTATCCCATTTCAAAATAAACCAGAGCATTTACATATCCCCACATCCCGATCTCACTCTTAGAAGAGACATTTCTGTCGCTTTTAAATTCCTCTTTTATCTACAACATCCCCAACCAGATAACACATTTTAGACCTCATATTTTCCACAATGTCCTGAATGCCTTGCATAAAAACTTGGTAAGAATCAGAAAGAATCTGTTTAAAATCTTGGTGGAAGTCAGAGAAAGTCTGTTTAAAATCCTCCATGTCTCACACAGTAGATTATGGCACCCCTAGGAGCTTAACCAGCAAAAGTTGAAGATATGAAAGAATTCCGGAATGTGTTTACACAAGCGAAAGTGAGATATGCAGACAGTTCCCTGGGGAAAATAGAAGCAGAAAGCTAAAAGTTCAAAACAGCCAATTCAACGTGTAGCAAAATGCTAGTATCTTCAAATTTAGTACAAAAATAACAGGGAGACAATTATTTACTCTCAATCCTCCTTAATATTTCGATGGAAAGCAAAGTCGAAAACTTAAAAAGAATTCTTTAAAAAAAATCCCAAAAATAACAATAAGCACCAATAGAACCAGCTTCTCCCTGCTACAGTATAGAAAGCCTCTCTTAGGGTACGCGTACTTAACATATATATTAATTAATAATAATATTGGGTGATTTAGAAATGGGGTGGTTGGTCTTAGTGTCCCTTTAAGGCTACAGTGCGGCTTGGAAAATGGTGACGCCCCAGCCTCCTGGCTGCTCTTACCAGTCAAGCGCGAACGCTGTTTGCGATCTTCTGGCTGTAAGCAGCCGTCCAGAGAACAGATGAGGTGATTCCAAGTGTTTTCCTTTTTCCAGAAAAACACTCCTGGACTTCAGGAAAAACCTGCCTGAGCCTGAAAAAACTGCCACGTTGTCAGTTCTGCCCGCTAAACTCGCAGACACAGCTGTTTAGTCTGCCATGTCCTCACCGGAAGTATTTTTTGCATGATCAAAATGCTAAAGTAATTCAGTATTCAATCTAAAATCAGTGTTGTAGCATGCGTGGAATTAAGCATATTACTTGCTTAATGAAATGGTTAAAGCACAGTATGATAAGCATACCATAATAAGCATCTGTGACAAAATGGTGCCTCTGTATCTCCACCTATGAGACAGGAGAGGTGGCTCTATCTCCCTTGTCATACATTTCAGGGGTTGATGGGTGGTTTCCCTTTATGCCACTCACAACAATAGTCAGCTTGAATAGAGGAGAATCCAGGCAAAAGAGAAGAATAGACACTTTATCCAGAGCCGCATCATTCCCTCCTTAAGAGCCAGGCAAGTATGTATATCCAGAAGTATGGCCCAGTGCCAAGCCCATTCCTCAGGACAAGGCAAAATTAAGTCCAACTTATTAAGAATCTAGCAAAGAGAAATCAGAAATGGCCAACTGCAGTTTAAGGTAAAACAAAACACAGACTTTGCTAACAAAACCCCATCCAACCTATTGTATACAAATTTATCAGGATAATTACAGGCAGTTCCCTGTGAGACTGCAGCAGGGTTTGGCCTTTACAATCTGCCAGCCACTTGAAGACAAAGCTAATTTACTGCCCAGGGTTTTTCTAGAGGAGCAGAAGTAATTTCCAAGGTGTCAGGACTCGGGGTCTGGAAGATGCCATCTAACGGGTTCCATTTAACTGAATGGGAGAACGGGAAAGTAGATCAGGTAAAGAAATATTTGTCATCAATGGACAACATAAGGATGAGAGATGGAGAAAATCCAAGTCTCTGGGAGAGTGCAACGCTGCAAGTGAACATGAAAGGTTTGAAACCTGACAAGGTATAAATTCTGAATGACGGTTCCTGCTTGCTCAGAAATTGTCAACTGTTGCCCAGCTACCATTTCTTGGAATTCCACAAAGATGTAGTTTCTAGCTGTGTTTGTCTTTGGGGGAGTCTGACAAAAGAGGGAAATTCAAACTGACAAACTTGTATCTTGGATGACCTAATCAGGTGTCTTCCGCTTCTGGAGGATTCATATAATTAGCTAGCTTAAAGCTGAACCATAGGAAAATTAGTATAAGTCATGAATTCCAGTAAATTTCAGTCTGGACACACCTATTTATAGAGTTGTCTTAGCCCAGTGCTTTCCAAAGTGCCGCCGTTGGCGACACACCAACGGCAGCGGGGGGGCGCGGCGGTGGCGTGCACGGCGGCGGCCTCGCTAAAACGCGGAAGCGCTGATGGTGTGCCGCCGCCGTGCACACTGCCGCCGCTGCGCACGCCCCTGCGCCGCTGCTTCGCAACACACTAAACTCTGTGTCGTGACACACTAAAGTGTCGCGACACACAGTTTGGAAAGCTATGTCTTAGCCAGTGGAAAACAGATGCATGGGTCCATCATAGAAACAGAGTTCAAAGTCCTGAATTTTTTGCCTAATACCAGGTGTTGTACTGTTTATCACCCTTGATGTCCAGCACCTGTGAACATGAAGAATGGGCTGGATGAGGGAGAACAAGCTGAAATTTAATCCAAACTAAACGAAGGAGCTGCTAGTAAGGAGAAAGCTATCTCTGTGATTTAGGTGAAGTCTGTTTTGGATAGGATGGCACTTTCCCAAACACAGCAGATACAGTCGTTGATCCCAGCCAGTGCTGGATTTGCACAACTATAGCTAGTGTGCTATACCTTTTCTGTGCTGGTCAGACTTACCAGTGATTATCCATTCCTTGTGTACATTTTGACTTTTGCAATGTGCTTTGCATGGGCCACCCTTGAAAAGTGTCCAAAAATTATAATTAGTGCTACATACAATGGCTAAGTTGTTAATATGAAAGCTATAGGGTTCACATGATGCCTGTACTGAACTGACATATCTGTACTTGCTGCTGATTACATATCTGACATAATTTAAGATACTAGCATTCGCTTTAAAGCCCTACCTGAATGACCCATTCTCCTGCTATGAATCTGCCCTGTTACATAGATCAGCATGCCCTTTTAAATTTGTCCCAGTGCCAAAAACTCGGCTCTCTGGTATGTGGGATAGGGCTAGGCTGACCATACGTCCCATTTTTTTTTTAGCATTTTTCAACCTTCCCTTCATTTTCATAAACTCAATTTTGTCCCGTTTTTCAAACCCGGCAGGAATGGTGCGGAAGGAGAATCAGAGCCAAACCATTTAAAAGTTGAAATATTGCATATTTTCCTCTAACGACAACTCATCCTTATTTTGAATCTTCCCTAGAAGACAAATCAGGACATCCTGCTAGCACAAATCCTTTCAAAGTTCTTCAACCAATTCCTTTCTAAGAACCAAAATAAATTTTATTTTAGAGAGAACAAGTGTCATTCTTAATATATATGCTACTTTGAAGACAGGTGGAGAGCTAAAAAAAAGTGTGAAGGGAATGGGTGAAGAACAATTTCAGATAATGACAGTAATTTGTTTATCTTCTTTGACAATCATACCCCTAATAAGCAGGTGGCTTTCTTTTTAAGGATTTTGCTGTAAGAGAAAAATAGGAGAGCATTAAATGTATTTTGCTTCTCCCTCATTGTGAAATGGAATTTAACTGGATAATAAAAGCAATTTCTGCTTTCATGATATGTTAGCTAGAATATACTGCTCAATATCTGAGCAGCATTCAGAAGTTCTGTATCCAAAGTTCTATATCTATATCATTCAGAAGTTCTATATCCACCACAGCTCAAGGAACACAATTGTCTCATTCTAGTTTTAGACTCATGCTTTTTGAATATTCATGTTATGGGTAGTTTACTGTCCAGAATATACTTGTCATTTCCTACCGTCAACTTTTTTGTATGTGCTTTATCTTTGCCAAGACAAAATTATAATAAGGCCAAACATGTTGAGATAACACAGTTCTTCCCCACTTTCCTGAGATCTTTAGCTTGACATGTTATAGGTTAAACTTGTTGTCGTGTATGACAATGTTTGTCATAAAACTCACTTGATAATTTTCAGTTAATCACACAGACAAAACTACCCCATAAATCAGGGGTGGGCAATGTCAGGCCTGCGGGCCATATAAGGCCCGCGGGGCTCCCGCCTAAGGCCCGCGGGGCTCCCGCCCGCAGACCCCGCCCCTTCTACACGATTGGCTCCTGCCCGCAAACCCCGCCCCCCACTGCTTGTGATTGGCTCCCACCCGCAAACTCCGGCCCCCAGTTCGCGGAAATCCCAGAAACCCCGCCCCCCAACCCCCCGGTCCCCAGTTATAAATGTCCAAATGGCTCTTGGCAGAAAAAAGGTTCCCCACCCCTGCCATAAATGGTTATAAGGATAACACTATGGAAGGAGGAGCGTTATGCATGCTGCCTTGAGTACCTCATGGAAAAGAGGGATGCAAACACCAAATATTAACAAACAAATGGATCTGTGTTAACTGCTGATTTTCATTCAAGGTTTCAGGCTAAAGATGTCTGTGGCTGAGGGACAGGAGTTTGATGTCAGATCCAAACCTTCTGTTAGCATTCAATGCAGGCAAGGTCAAGAAAGGAGCATAGCAGGGATTCCAGAAATGCTGTTTATTGTTACAGGGGAGAATAACAAGAGTTTTGAAAGCCTGTTGAGAGTTTTTTTTCCTTCCCCATCTTATGCCAAACAAAATCAAAGTGGAGTTATTTTGAGTTTCTCACATTTTTGTCTTTCTCAGGAGAGAGAGAGAGGAATCTTTTCTGAAATTCCCTTTTGATAGTTTGCACATTCCTTCTTCATTCCCAAAGCCAGGTCTATATTCCTTCAATTTTCTGACTCTGCAATCTATATGTCTTGCTGACTCAACTAGTCCCTTATCTTCTGCTTCAGTGTTTTTAGCTGAGTTCATAATAACTTCAGTTAACTGCCTTCATTCTTAAAGCACACAAAAGTTGCTTGATATATATACAGTATATATCTGTTCAATCGTGTCTGATTCTCGGAGACTGCTTGGACGAGTCCCTGCAGTTTTCTTGGCAAGATTTCAAAAGTGGTTTGCCATTGCCTCCTTCCTAGAGCTGAGAGAGAGTGACTGGCCCCAGGTCACCCAGCTGACTTTGTGCTTAAGGCAGGACTAGAACTCACAGCCTCCCGGTTTCTAGCCTGATGTCTTAACCGCTACATCAAACTGGCTTGCTCAATAATATTTACACTTATGATAATACCTAAATTAATAGCAAAAAACAAAAATAACAACATGCCTCCAGAATCTTCTGTGCTCCAGCAGCAAAATGAATAATAAAATATTATTATAAAGAAAACAAGAATGCAAACAAATTCTTCTATTTGTTTTGGGGAATGCCAACTAGGATCGGGTCTCCATTTCAAATCCCCTTGGGTCCTCCCCCACTCCCTATGCCAGTTTGGGAGGTCAAGGTGCACCATTGCTTCTAGCTTAGCAGACACCCTTTTTATTTATTGGAATGATACCTATTAGGTAAGTAGCAAGATTAATCATAATTACCTGTTCTCTAGGGAAAGACTCAAGAGGGCATTATGTTGAATTGGTATAAACTGTAATGGGAGTTCAGAATTGAAGCCCATTTAGCAGTCTGTTAGAACTACTGAAATGGAGCAGAGCTGCTAAGTTCTTGTACAGAAAAGGAATATTGTTTAAAAACAGAGCCCATGAGCATATTAGAGAGATCCAGGTTAGTCTTACACCTTTAGCCCACCTTAGGATAAAGAAACACACGCTTAGACATGGCAGATATGAAAAGTAACTACAAAAGAGTCCTTACGTTTGTTCATTGCAGGTACAGCATTTTCAGTAGATAAATAATGTTCCATATCTTCTTTCTGTTCCCTAAACTTAGTTAACTCTTTCCCCTCATTGCTGGCAAGAGATGCATGTAGAAAGGGGGAAAAATCTCCTAGGCCCATCCATGGTCTAAGATGGAGCAGCACACAGCCGTGTGCTTTGCTCCCGGTCGAAGGGGAAGTGGGAGTGGCCACAACCAGCTTCCTCAAAAGCATGGAGAGTTTGCATGCTAGAGCAACCATCCATATGCTGATGAGGCATGCTGGATTTGCCAGGATCTCCAACAAGAATGAACAAGTCAAAATCAGGGTATAGTGTGATTTGTGATCTTAACTGGTCAAAGCAGTTGAGAACTTGCTGAATTGGATCCAAGGTGCACGTAGTCCAGCATTTTGTTTCTTCTATGGACATCCATAGAACTTTGGGAAGTTCACAAGCAGGGCATAAACTCTATAGCTTTCTTCTGACGTTGTTTCTTAGAAACATTATGCAACCTGAAGATAGCCTATTGCTCTTGCTTGTAGCTATCAGCAGCCTTATCTTCCATGGCTTTGTCTACTCCTAATTCAATCCTGGAACACATTTTTCAGTGCCTCATTTATGTTAGCATAAATGAAAGAAATAGCATTTCTGTGATTGAGCTCTCAAGCTTTTCAGCAGGATCAGGAGCAAGAGAAAGATTTAATTCACTTCTTAGAGGCTCACACTTGACCATACCCCACTCCTGAAAATCTTAGTTGAGGGGACTAAACATCATCCATTCCCACTGGGGTCCTATTTATGCAAAGAAAACTGCTCTGAAATCTATAATTAGCAGGGAGGATTTGAGCTGATCAAATTACTCAGCTCTTCATCCCCTTGCAAACAGAGAACTCAGTGGAAGAATGATAAATAGACTACTACACCTGAGTGCTAAGGTTTGGTAAAATCTGAAAGAGTTATGGCTGGTATGATTTCCCACCCATCCCCACTTCTATCACAAATACACAGAATCAAAGAATTAAAGTGGGCCTTAAAAGCTTTTGCTCCATGTAGGAAAACACAGGACATCTCCAACAGATGGATGTTAGCGTCTACTGAAAAATCTCCAGTAAAAGACAGCTGATCATCACCCTCAGCAATATTGTTAAGCCATTTCCCTATCATCAGGGCAATTGAGTCAGTTCTTTTACCTAGCCTGCTTGCTGCCACGGTAACTCCATGGCCAGTATGACAACTGATCTGGCATCTTCCTCTCTACTGTTGTACAGCTGAAAACTATTGGAAAGTGTGTCTTCTCAACAGATGTTTATAGGCATGTGAAGATGGAAGGAAAGCAAGCGTCTATTGCAGGGTTCCTATTTAGGGCCCACAAACCTGGAGACTATAAGGCAAGGGTGAACAATGCTTGTTGGCAGAGAGCCATACTTAACATATGAGGGTTGAGGACCACAGTGGGGGAGGCCATAGTGAAGTGTGGATGGTGCAGGGTCATACTTGGATAGGGCTAGGATATTTGTTTTTAGATTTTCAGAATTTTAAAACTATTTTAGACTAACTATAGGATGTTACAACTTAAGGAGTATTAATACACTGCAATATAGGCCGCTTTTTTGATCTTATGTATAAAAGACAGCTAGTCTGTTAAATTAACTATGATATGGATTTTATCTTTTTATTATATTTGAGAATTTTTATCGGACATATGTGGTGCACTTTCAATTGTACTGGTCTGTAAGAAAGCTATTGATTGATTGAACTATTTTAGACTGTTTTAGGGTATATAGTAATTTTGTGATTTTCTGCTTCAAAATGGGGGGATATCACATTGTTGGTTTTGGGCAATTATAAGTGTCTCTTATAATTATAAGTGTCTCTTATATAATTATAAGGGGTGTGGTGGCTCAGCGAGTAAGATGCCAGTCTAGTCGATCGGAAGATCGCAAGTTCGGAGGTTCGAATCCCTAGCCCCGTGTGACGGAGTGAGCTCCCGCACTCGCCCCAGCTCTTGCCAGCC
Organism: Charina bottae; assembly: GCA_023362775.1. Taxonomy (NCBI): domain Eukaryota; kingdom Metazoa; phylum Chordata; class Lepidosauria; order Squamata; family Charinaidae; genus Charina; species Charina bottae. The sequence continues at coordinate 34,355,408 of JALMGJ010000005.1, forward strand.
TAGCAATTCGAAAGCATGCAAATGCAAGTAGATGAATAGGTACCACTTTGGTGGGAAGGTAACAGCGTTCCGTGTGCATCATGCCGGCCACATGACCGTGGAAGCGTCTTCGGACAACACTGGCTCTTCGGCTAACAAACGGAGATGAGCACTGGCCCCTAGAGTTGGACACAACTACACAAATGTGCGGGGGGAACCTTTACCTTTTTAAGTGTCTCTTGCCTATTCACAAAATGGCTAATATGGTTGGTATGGATGGTCACATAATAGCCATTTACCAGGAGCAAACAAGTGAGATTGTTCAGGTGCTTTCTACTGCCCCAGTTTATTTTACATTATTTTTTTTTCTGGCTAGATGGGCACACTTCGAAACAAAGCCATGCTAGAAAGTCATCCATCATTTTTATTTTCTAAGAATGCCTCTAGAACATACAGTATGTGGTGGCCAAAAGCAATCCTATAAATAAAATGAAGCTGCTTTGTTTTGTAGCATGACAGCTTGCTTCTTTTGAAAAATGTAAAACATCAAAAAGTCAAATGGGCACCAAAGGAGATGCCCATGAATACATAAGTGCCGTAACTTACCCTTGTCAAGAGGTCTTAAAAAATAAAACTAGTTGGCCATGGATTTAATTTTCACAATCACTACCAAGGATGGGAATTCTGGGAGCTGAAGTCCACCACTTCTGGCACATGCAAAGTTGGGAAAACCTGTTGGATCTATTCTTTCAGGTGAAATTCTTACTCAAGGGCAAATCCTCCAATTGCAATTGACTCTTTGACCACCTTCAGATTCACTGGAAATTCTGTCTTGGAGAACTACCTGTTTTGAGAAGAATGGCATACACTCTAAGCATACAACCTGAGGATTAAGAGCAAAACTTGGTAATCTGAACAGCATAGACATGCATTTTGGTCAGTGGCTTTTAAATAATTATTGGGTGGTGCAAATGGTTTTGAGTGGTTTCAGAGCCTTTTAAGACACACACATGAACCCGTTTGCTATTGCGGTGGGGTTTTTTTTGCAATTATCCATGCTTGTATGAAATGTATGCTTTCTTTTTTTAAAAAAAGAGAATTTTATTAAATTTCAGAAAAAGATAAAAGATACAGAAAAAAAACTAAAGAAGTGTGAAAACACAAGAGAATTTCTTTTAAATAGATTACAAAAAGAAGTGACTTCCGACTTTAAACATCAAGGATATACAGCAATTTTCCACAATCAGTCCCTTACTCTATATTAAACCAAAATCACATTATTTCTATAAGTCAACCCCTTAGCACATTATAACAATCGCTAAATATAATTGCTCCCTCACCTTATATTAAAAGAAAAGAAAAAGTATAAATCACCTAATCAACTTCCCCCCCAAAAGTAACAGTTACTTAATTATTCCCTTCCTACTACTATTCTATACATTCCTGTCTACTGTAATAAAAATAAAAAAGCATGTAAATTGTCTACCATTATAATTAATAATACAAGAAACATGTATTAATATTAATTTTTTTAAAAAAACCTTAATAATCTTAATCCCAATAATTAACAATAAGTAAAATCACCCAAAACCAAAAGACCATCCAAATAAATATTTTTAGCCCCTTAAAAGGTAAAGGTTCCCCCCGCACATTTGTGCAGTCGTGTCTGACTCTAGGGGCCGGTGCTCATCTCCGTTTGTAGCCGAAGAGCTAGCATTGTCCGAAGACGCTTCTGTGGTCATGTGGCCGCATGACGCGCGCGGAACGCTGTTACCTACCCACCGAAGTGGTACTTATTTAATCTACTTGCATTTGCATGCTTTCGAATTGCTAGGTTGGCAAGAGCTGGAGCTAGTGCGGGAGCTCACTCCGCACGCAGGGCTAGGGATTCGAACCTCCGAACTTGCGATCTTCAGATCGACAAGCCTGGCATCTTACCCGCTGAGCCACCACGCCCCTCTTAGCCCCTTAACCCACTTCAAAATAGACCAAAGCATTTACATATCCCCATAATAAACACAGAGCTATTTTCTTAAGGAAATCAAACAGCCCAACTGCTCCCCTCAGAAACACAGATTTCTCTTCAAAAAACCTCCCATACATAATAACTCCTTCTTTTCCATAGCATTCCATGAGAAAGTCAAATTCACTCATGTCTTGCAACTCAATTTCTCTGTTAAACCTCTTCAATTCAGCATTGTCAATTTCATCTGGCATTTCAACAGAAGCCCCAATCTCGCTCTTAGAAGAGACATTTCCATCGCTGTTAAATTCTTCAATTTCATCCACAGTATCCTCAACCAGATGGCACATTTTAGACCACATATTTTCCACAATGCTCTGAATGTCTTGCATAATAAATTGGCAGGAATCAGAAAAAATCTGCTTAATATCTGCTTTAATATCTCGATGGAAGTCAGAGAAAGCTTGGTTAATATCATCCATGTCTCACGCAGTAAATTATGGCGCCCCCTAGATACTTAACCGGCAAAAGTAAAAGGTAATGGAAAATTTCCGAACTGAGTTAAGATAAGATAACAGACAGTTCCCCAGTGAAAGTAGCAGCAGGAAAGTAAAAGTTCAGAACGGCAGATTCAACGTGTAGGGAAAACGCTAAAATCTTCAAAATTAGCACAAAAATAATAACAGGGAGACGATAATATATTCTCAACCTTCCTTAATATTGGATGGAAAGCAAAATCCAAAGCTTAAAAGTATTTTTTTCACAAAAAATTAATCACAAAAATAACGATAAGCACCAAGAGAGATAGTTTCTCCTAAATGTAGAAATCCTCTCTTAGGGTACAAATGCTTAAAAAAAATAGGGTGCTTTAGAAATGGGGTGGCTGGACTTAATGTCTCTTTAAGGCTGCAGCGTGGCTTGGAAATGGTGACGTCCCAGCCTCCTGGCGAAATCTTACCCATTGAATGCGAACACTGTTAACGATCTCCTGGCTGCAACTTGCCATCCAGAGGACAAATGGGTCAATTTCGAGCGTTGTCCTTGATCCGGAAAAACGCTCCTGGGCTTCAGGAGAAACCAGCCTGAGCCCAAAAAAACTGCCACAATGCCAGTTCTGCCAGCGGAGCTTGCGGGCACAGCTGTTCAGTCCGCCATGTTCCCATCGGAAGTTGAAGTGTATGCTTTCATAGAAAGTGCCTGCAGAAAAAAGTACAATGCAGCAATGAACCTTGATAATGTTTTGGAATAGCAAGGTTTCCTAGAGACTATTGAAGTTGGAATCTCTTATTATATCATTTTAGGAACTGTGCTTAGAGGTACTGTATATTAAGGAGAAGCAGTGGAATGAATTGGTCTTTCTGGTTAATGTGATTTTCATTTTAAAATGAACAAATAAAAACATTCTGCAAAGAAGTTAATAGGCACTGATTTCTCCTGGTGCTACTGCTGATTTTTCTGTTCTTAATATCAGCGAGGTATAAAATGTGGAAAAATAAAAGGTACTTTTGACACAGAAGCCAAAAAATGTGAATAATAGATGGTGAAACTATGAGACATACATTAGTATTATTTTAATAATTTTAAAATGTAAGATTGTAATTGTAAAAAGTAAATTGCTTTCATTTTGTTTGGAAAATATCTAAAGTTTGTCTCTTAAAATCTGTAATAAAAGTAGAAAACTTCTTAAATTTCCTAAAAGGAGTTTCTCAAATTTTGTTAAAATTCTGCTTTCCTATTTTCTTGTTTGAATTAGTTTAATTATACTTCAGCTGAAAGTATATGCAGTTATGGTGTCCCACCCAAGTTTTTTTAATAAAACTTCTTGTGTCAATATATCATCTTATTTGATTACATTTTAATTGAACCAGGCCAATTATAGCCAATCTATAATCTTAAAAATATTGCTGAAACACATGTGTCCAACAAAGGAGATTTTGCTGCGATGAAGACTTGCTTAATAATACGGAAAAGAGAAAAAAAAGGATAGCCCATTTGGTCTAATGGTTAAGGTGCTAGAGTAAGACCAGTAAAATATGATTTCTAGTTCTGTGTAGGCATGAAAGCCAGTTGGGTGACCTTGGACCAGTCACTTTCTCTTAGCCCTACAAAAAAGTAATGGCAAACCATTTCTGAAAAATGATGCCTAGATAATTGCATGGATTTGTCCGTATAATTGACAGGAGTCAAGTTTATCTTGAAGGCAAAACAAACAAAACCACAAGTATTATTTGAAATTCAAAGTATTGTTTGAAAATGTACTGTACAATGTCCTGAGCGCTCTCAACACCTCATTTACCTTTTCTTTCATTTTAGCTCACTTCAAAATAGTTGTAATGTGAGAATCAGTTAGTACTGAAGACCTGTAATGATGCCAATATAGCCTTATGATAAAGGTGTGGTTTTTTAAAACAAGTGTTGAGGCAAAGAACTGCCAAACTGGATGTAGATGAGTGTGTCCATGTATGTAGAATGCACTATAGTTACTGGAGAGGAAGTGCATTACTTTTATTTGTAAATAAATAGGACATGGGGTTTATAATATATAGTAATTACCAAGTGAATAAGGGATTGAGGAAGTTGCCATCCTACACTACTTTGCATAAATATTCCACTTGTAGCCTTAATAGCATTAGAAGCACTCTTCCCATTTGAATTGTGTTTGCCAGATTGGGGCCACTATCTCCACCACTCACAATTTTATAGTATACCTTGTACATTTGTATTAAAGCCCATCTGCCGGAGTGATTAAAATTCCAAACTCAGGTATTTATTTAGAAAACGTCTAATTCTAAATTTAAAAAAGCATGTAGGGAAAATTAGTCTCAGAGAGTCTTAAAATGTTTTATGATTTAGGATTAATTGCATGAAGATTGTTCCTTATATTAAGGGGGCATGGTGGCTCAGTGGGTAAGACGCCAGGCTTGTCCATTGGAAGATTGCTTCCTTATATTGTATGTGGGGCAGTCTGTTTTCAGCGGAAGGCAGGACCAGCTCAGGGCACTTGATTACTTGAAGGAAAACTCCTTTGTTGAGGCCAACATTGAAAACAACAACTTGTTGCACCATTCAGTCAAAATTCCTGACTTTACCTACACTCATTTCATTCCCATTGTGCACTTACCCTTTTCTGTAGCAGGTCTTTTGTGAGAATGGTTGTTTTTATTAGATTGACCTGCTGGAATAGTTTCTTCTTTGTGTCTGTATGGGGATTGGGGAAGTTATAGAATTCTTTGAAATGTTCACAATATTCTGCATTTCATAGCATACAAACCTCATTGGTGTATATCTATGGAATCACAGAATAATAGAATCTTAGAACCATAAGTGCCTTACTCCAATATTCTCTGCTTCTTCTTAATCTGCTTTATATACACTGGCATCTCATTGTTTTATCCTTAGTCATGGCACCTGCATGAATTATGCTGAGGCTCCTGGGCCATTTGGTCTTTATCCTAAGATCCATGCCTTTTCAATGACAATTATTTCATACTGGCTAAGAAATTGTGAGAAGGGCTGGAAGAAGGAGGTCTGGGAATTCTCTGCTGTCATAGTCAAGCTTGATCAAAATTGGTAGACTCTTAAGACTTCTGTCTGCAAATCCATCAATTTGGTAAGAAAATGGATACTTCTCTGTCCTAAGAGCAATGACATCTCATTGTCAGGTTTTATTCTCATGGTGTTTCACAAGATACAGACCAGTGTGCACTACAGATACAATCTGGAGTCCCACTGGATAGCTGTGCATTAAATCTGGGGAGCCCTCAGAAACATTGCTCTGACTGAAAGGCTAATGGAAACAGTATTCTCAGTGGCTTTTGTATCTTTGCTTGCTGCCATAAGAGAGACAGAAAGCAAATTCTCAAAAGAGCTGCAACACCAAATAATGTTCACAAGTCACTGAATAATTTTGCAATAAAGGGATCAACGAATAATTTAACAGTGAGTATATGCCCATTAAATGAAAAAGGAAGGCAATTGGCTAAGTGGGCTAGAGATAATCAGTATTAATTATTTATTTACAAAATTTTAATACCTCCCTGATCTAACAACTCTGGGTGGGATACAGAAGAATCACAAAAACAATTTCCCCAAATATATAAACAATTATTAAAAATTAAGAATAAGGTAAAATAAGATAGTCATATCCAGTCCGCAGCTAGACATAACAACACTGAAGGACCATGTTAAATGGAGCTGAGCATTTTTTTTTTAAAGCCAGGAGTGAGGAGACCAAACATAAACCTTCGGTCAAGATGCCCCATGATGTTGGGGCTATCGCAGATAAGGTCTTTTTTGGCCACCTCTGTCATACTTCACATGGGAGTGGGACCTTGAAAATGCCTTCTCCAAATGACCTGAGAGAATGGGCAGAATCATTTGGGCAAGGTGGTGCCTAAGATACCCTAGTGCCATGCTGTGTATGTTAGAGATAACTAGCACTTTGAATTGGGCCCAGAAGCCTAGTGGCAACCAATGCAGTGACTATAAAACAAGCATATTCTGCAGTGACAGAGATCCATCAGAAATCTGGCTGCTGCATTCTGTATCAGTTGTAGCTTCTGAGTCATCTTCAAAGGTAGTCCCACAGAGTGATTTCAATAGTCCAGTTGCATGATGAAGGACATGAGTCTGTCACCCAAGCCTATTGGTTCAGGTAGGGCTATAACTGGTAAACCAGCAGAAGCTAATAAAGCCTCAAGATTCAGATTCTACCTGATGTTCAGGCAGGAACCACTAGTCCAAGCCATAGACAAGTCATAGACCTCTTTCTTCAAGTAGAAAGTAACACCATCCAAAGCTACAACTGGAATCAAAGTATAAAGGAGGGCAGGATTTTTCTGAACAAGCAAAATCTTTGTTTAATTTGAGCTTGTTTCTTTATGTCCAGTTCCTGACAATCATGGAACAATCATCTTCCCTCATGACTACCAACTGGAACTGTCCACTCAGCCAATGTGGGACTACCATTACATGGTACCTCCTATTCCAGATCCTTGTAGATGGGGCTAAGTAGGTCTTTAATCTGATACAATATGGCTCTTCTGCTTTCAGTCACATTTCAATTTCCTTAGTGGCTAGATCAGAGGTATTCAGCCTTTTTAGACTTGTAGGCACATTTGGAAGTTTCAGAACATACTGTAATTGTGGGTGCTTATCCAATAACAACTGGCTTCTGGATATTTATATTTACAAAATGGCTGCATGGGGTCTATGACGAAACATGATGTACCAATTTGTTGGAATGCTACCTGACATCTGTTAAGGCTCCTGTCCCTGGCGATGATTTTCCCTACTGAACAATTTGTCGTTTTTCTTGGAAGTTGTACAAACTTCCAAACAAAGCAGTGGACTATAGCTTCCCCTCCTTTTATCTTCTAACAAAGCTTATGGGGCCCATTTAAGCATTCTTAGAAATAAACACAAAACTGTAAGCTGATATTTTGCTTTCTGGAGAGTTTTCAATATTTTAAAATTAATTTTTTTTAAATGTAGGAACAGCGGAGCTGGGAGGCCCCATAAGAAATGCATGCATTCAGGCAGTACTTTAGAGCATAGCTTTCCAAAGTGTGTGTTGCGACACACTACTGTGTCGCCTGCGGTGTCCTGGTGTGTCGCGCGCAAATCCGTAAGTGCTGATGGGGGGAACTGGAAGGAGCGGTGCCCCCGCCAATCAGTGCCGTTGCTGTTGCTGGTGGTGGCGGCGGCAGCGGCACTAATTGGTGGGGTGCCGCTCCTTCTGGTTCCCCCCATCAGCACTTCTGGGTTTGCGTGCGTCACACCAGGACACCGCAGGCCGTGCCGCCGCCCCCCCCCGCTGCCGTTGGTGTGTGTCGCCAACATGAAAAGTTTGGAAAGCTCTGCTTTAGAGTATTGCCAAACCCAGATAGGAAACTGCTACATACTGTAAGTAAAGACATCCTGTGACAGAATACAAAAACTATTCTGAAATGCTGAGAAAAAACAAGTGAAAGGTGTTTTTTTTAAAAATCTACTTTGTATTTCTATTTCTATTTCTTACTTTTTCTTTTCTTAAAATATATTACTATATACATGTCACATCAGGCTTATATCAAAAGCTAGCTACAACATTGCCATCTGCTGCCTCAGCTTGACCCAGTGGAGAAACAGGTGCCGTGTGGAAATTATCATTCATATTACTTGCCTGAAGATTCTACAGGGAGTAAAATTAGCAAGATTGCCTGGCTCCAGGGATCAGTAGCCAACAGAGACTCCTTCTAATGTTTATTATATGATAGAAATAATTGTTAAGCAGTGGCGTGCAAAATATTTCAAATTTGAACAGCTTTGACTACAAAACACCTCGTTTTAAGTATGAAACAGTTGTTTTACATTTTAAAACACACGTTTTGATCATTTGAGGAACTCAAAGCTGTTTCAAGATGATTGAAACAGCCAGTTTCAGATACAAAACAGCCTGGAATAGCCCTTTTGAACTTAGAATGGAAGTGGTTCAAATTGAAAACAATTCAGATTCAAAGTATTTTGCACACCCTGGTGCAAAGTTTATTTTTTAAATTGGACGTATTTTGAAATATGTAAATGTTACCTTTTTGAGGCTCCTAGACTGTAATTTGCCTGTGGATCACAAACCCTCTTGCCATTTCTAGTCTATACATTGCAAGAGCAGGAGAGCTCAGCTCAACTGCTGAAGGAATTAAGTGAAAATTCACCTTTCCTCTACCATACAGCCTCAGGCTCACAGTGTGAAGACAACACTTATTCAGGGTGGTCAACTGAACCTTGATTTATTCTGTTGACCCATTTTTTCACAAATCCGAACTGGCTAGATTTGCACAACACTCTAGATTAAAATGTGCTTGTCTAATTTGTGGATCAGTGTTTTGTACAAATCCAGCCATTACATGGGAGATTCATTATTACATTTTCTGTGATGATGATGATGAGCATCATCAACATCATCATCTTCATTATCATTTTGGAAGAAGGAAGCTTAGCATTTGATTAGAGGTACAGTGCTGGATGCCTATGTTTTATACTTCCCTGCAGTGCCATTCTGATATAGATCACCTCATTCCATAAACTTGATTAGGGTTAGGTTAGTAACCCTAGGTTAGCACATGAGATGTACTAAAATAGCATAGGGAGGAAAAGATGAAAACTTTCCTTCTCCCACAGCTTTTGAAAGTGGAAATTGCAATTTTGGAGATAAATTTACCCTTGGAATGGCATGGGGACAGGATACCTGAGGGACCGTCTTATCCCCATAACATCGACCCGCCCCACCCGATCATTCAGAGAGGGCTTGCTACGGACCCCATCAATAAGGGAATTTCATCTGGTGGGGTCCAGGAGGCGGGCCTTCTCTGCAGTGGTGCCCGTCCTTTGGAATATCTTGCCACCAGAGTTGAGGCGGGTTTCCTCCCTCCCGGCCTTCCGGAAAAATCTGAAAACCTGGTTCTGCCGCCTAGCATGGGAGGGGAAAGGTAATAGCTCCTCCTCCTGGGGGTGGTTAGTATCATAATGCCCTCCCCATTGTTTGAGATCGATTCGCCAGATTGGATTTTATATTTATTTATATCATATTGATAAGTGTAATTTTATGCTTGTATTTTAATCTTAATTTTTATTGTAAGCCACCCAGAGTCCCCCGTTTGGGGGAGATGGGTGGTCATATAAATTTAAATAATAAATAAATAAATTTAAGAATTCATAGTAGCTGGTAGCATCTGCTATATATGTTTTCAACCTAGGATTTTTCCTGTGTGTTTAAACTGTAACTCTCAATTTCCAGACTGTTCATGGGAATACTGGGGGTTGTAGTCCTGCTATCTGAAAGCCACCAGATGGAGAAAGGCTATGCTATATTCCTTGATTAGATCTTGGGAATACATGGGTTTTGTTTTCCTGATTATAGTTAAAAGGATCATAATTGTAAAGGTAGAGATCTAGCATGTAGACTCCAAATTGCCATGTAATTGGTGAGGGTTGAGAGAATTTCATTCTGCATGTTTGCCCTTATAAACATGCATAATTCATATTTTCCAAATCATATGAAAATCAAAATGGAATTATCATATTTGTAGTTTTCAGAAATTTGCAATGCAACGCTCTAAACAAATTCTACAAAATGTATAATGGAAAAGTATGTACAAAAAGGTTTAAAAAGAGCTTGATGCATATAAAGGACATTATATTTTGGCAAAATTACACGAGGAAGAACATGCTAGGCATCTTGAGGTTAAAGTCACTCCACTTCACTCCAAACTGGACTGTGGCCTTGGCACAGGTCCCGTGAAATTGACTGAAATGCATCCTAATTTGGTTATCTGGGCTGAATTTGACCCTGTTAGTCTTGAGGAAGTGCACTGGGTTACTTGGGGCCACTTCAGTGTTAGATCCATGTCCCTCCTGGCTGGCATGTGGTTGGGACTGGTTGGTGATGAATGCATCCTTGAGAAAAGGGATAGTTCTGTTGTCCTTTAAGGAGGCAGTGGTCCATCCCCTCCTCAAGATGCCATCCCTAGACCCAACTATTTTGGACAACTTTTGCCCAGACTCCAACTTTCCCTGTTTAGGGAAGATGGTTGAGAAGTCTTACAGCTTTAGAGGGTCCTGGATGAAGTGGTCCCCGGTCCCATCTATTAGGGATTGTCACCTGCCGAGACCCAAGAAGCATGCCTTTTCTATAGCTGCACCTGCCCTCTGGAACACCATACTGCTTAAGGTTCAGCTGGCCCTGACTCTGCTCACCTTGAAGATTGGGCTGTTTTGCCAGACATGGGGGCCAGGAGAGAAATTGAGCCCACACTGCTGGTGTATGGTGTTTTGGGGAGCCACTTTTAGTTGGTTGGGAAATATATTTTTTATATACTGCATTTATATTGTACTTTTTAAAATCCTCAGTTACCCAGAATTGCATTTGTGAAGTGGGCGGCCATATAAACAACTCAAAATAAACAAACAAACAAATTTTATTTATTTATTTATTTATTTGTTTGTTTGTTTGTCACATTTTTATCACTGCCCATCTCCCCCACAAGGAGGGACCCTGCTTGTAATTTAAATGTAAATTACTGCTAAGGCAACTTAATATACGTTTGTGTGCATTTATTGAGGAGCACATTCCTAAAGAGTTTTGGCACATTCTACCCAGAAACTTTCTGGGATACTAAAGCCAAAATATTGTTTGGAAGAGTGCATAAAATGGATTTGGGGGGGGGGGGGGACTTGGTCATCTGGATTTCTAGGGTAAGACCATCCCTACTGAACATTCTTAGAATTCGTTTATTGCTGAAATTCATTGAATACCCCCAAATCACTGTTGTTTGCAGGCATAATATCCCACCTGAAAGATTGTATGTTCAATCCAGTCTTAACTGACAACAACAGAGACAACAGATAGTGTGTCTTAATTTATGAGTAATATACAACTTGTATTTACATAGTTCAGGACATATTGATGGATTTAATAGTGAATGTATTATAAGTGCAGATGGAAAACAGGCATTTTATAGATAATATATGAAAAGCTGCTTTCAGTACTGAAGTCACCCAAAGTTATAAATGCTTTTTAAAAGCTTTTAAAAAATTACTTTGTATTGACTTGCTATATACTGTATATTTGCAAAATCTCCAAACATTTAGGGACTGAAACGATCAATTTAACAAGCACTGGTATTGAGGGTGGATTTCCCATCTACAGTATGTGTTGGAGCCCATTTAAAAACTAATATTCATCCATAATATATATGCAAAAGAGTTGTGCTTATCCCTACTAGCATGTTTGCAGATACTACCTTGGCAGTGAAACAAAATATGTGGGAATAATAATAATAATTTGAATAATTAATAATTTGAGGGGCGGGATGGCTCAGTGGTTAAGACGCCAGGCTTGTCGATTGGAAGGTTGGCAGTTCGAGACCTGAGCGCCGCGTGGAGTGAGCTCCCGCACTTTTGTCCGACTCTAGGGGGCGGTGCTCATCTCCGTTTCTTAGCCGAAGAGCCAGCGCTGTCCGAAGACGCTTCCATGGTCATGTGGCTGGCATGACGCACGCAGAATGCTGTTACCTACCCAACGAAGTGATACCTATTTATCTACTTGCATTTGCATGCTTTCGAATTGCTAGGTTGGCAAGAGCTGGGGCGAGTGCGGGAGCTCACTCCGTCACGCAGGGCTAAGGTCTTGAACTGCCGACCTTCTGATCGACAAGCCTGGCGTCTTAACCACTGAGCCATCGCGCCCTTCCTTCATGAATATAAAAGACCATTCCAAATTATCAAAAGCTTTCTGCATCAAGAAAAAACAGATGCTTTTTATTTTTCTGATTAATATTATCAATAGCATTCAAGATATATCTGATAATTATGCTTCATATACCACTTCAGACAACTCTTGCCTGATCAGGATAAATTAGATCAGCTAGAAGGCTATTTAATTTCTTTGCAAATATATCCATTAAAATTTTTACTTTCAATAAAGAAATAGGTCTATATGGGCAAGTTGGATCATTCCTCTCTTTGCAAATCAAAGAAATAAAAGTCTCTTGCCACATAAAAAGGAGTACTTGACCTCGTACCTAATTCATTACCTGGGCTAATGTTTTGTCTGAATTTCTTTAAAATGTTGTACTGTATTGCAGAAAAGCCATTTGGTCATGGGGATTTATTTAATTTTGTTTTCTATATTGCTTCTTTTGTTTCATCTTCTGTGATCAGCTTATTAAGAGGTTCCTTTTGTTAATCTATAAACCTCATAATCTGTGTTGTATTTAAATATTTGGTAATGTTGTCCAAATTAAATGTCTGTTTTCTGTATAGTTGAGAATAATATTTAACAAATTGATTCATCCTCTTTTCTGGATTTGAGGCATACTTGTTTACATTCCAAATTGAAGTAGCAGTTCTTTTCTCTTGTTTGTTTCTCAGTTGATTTTGTGTGTGTGTGTGTATTTGTGTGTGTGTGCCTTCAAGTCAGTTTTGACTCTTGGCAACTGCCTAGACAAGTCGCTTTAGTTTTCTTGGCAAGATCTTTGCAAGTGGTTTGCCTTTGCCTTCACCACATCAACTGAATTCAAAACATTTTACCTGCTTCTTTAATTTAAAGGAAATGTGACTATCCCACAATCTTAATGAGTTGCCTTTAACTTTAAAGTAAAAAAGGAAGTGTTGATGCCATTCTTTATTTTTTTTATTCCAATATACTAACAAGTTAATTCCCAGTGCAACGTATTTGCTTGTCTGATATTCCTTTAATATATATTTTTTTAATTTGACCATTCCTGCTTTATAACATATAAGAAGATAACCACTGTTTTCATTCAAACATGTTAGATTTTCTGTCAATATATTAAAACAACTGAACAACAAAAAGTGATACCCATATTCTGGGAGCAAACTTGTACTTGTACTACATAGCTTGTACTATGGAATTCCTCTCTTCTCCTTTACAGTATCTCCTACAGGCTGATCTGAAGCATTCCTCAAACTGGGAATAGGGAACAAATTGGTGGGGGGGGGGGAAGCCAGGCTGTGGGAAGATAATGTATTCCATTTGTGGATGCATTTGCTTTGGCAAAACTATTGGAAAAATTTGCCTTCACAGCACAGGTCTTCAAGGTTCAGTACTAATTCAGAACTGATTTAATATTTGTAGAACTTCAGAAATTCTAAGTGCTTTAAACTTGGGTTCCACTTGTCAATCATCTCTTTAGCTCTGGCTCATTAAAGACAAGCAGGTCCTTCTCTGTCTCTCTCTGACCACTATCATTACCTTCATCTGTCCTCCCCCACTGAAGGGCTTCAAAGCTGGAACTGCAGAGTAAGTGACGTGTGGAAGAATGTGAACTAGAAGATACAAAAGATGCATGTTTTCTTTCAGCCGCTGAATTTTTCAAGAAATGGTAATACTTCTAAACTGAGACCTGATGACCCTATTTAAAACTAATATATTCAAACACTGAATAGAGATATGAAAGTTGCTATCCAGTCTTGATTTTATACCTCCCTCATAATTAGCCATGAGTTGTATTTCCATCTTGTTTGTCTTCCTTTTCAATAGTAAAATATATTTTCTAAGGATATAATTTTGCCAAGACAACTCATTGTGCATAGGCTGATAGAATTTTGCCAAGAAAACTTACTGTGCATAACAAACACTCTCTTCTAACAACCTAAAAGACGACTTTATACATGGACTTCACCAGATGGTTGACACCGAAATCAGATTGACTACATCCTTTGCAGCGAAAGGTGGCGGACATCTATACAGTCGGTAAAAACAAGACCTGGAACTGACTTTAGTTCAGATCACGAACTTCTTATTGCACAATTTAAAATCAGACTAAAGAGAATAGGGAAGACCCACAGATCAGTTAGATATGAGCTCACTAATATTCCTAATGAATATGCAGTGGAGGTGAAGAATAGATTTAAGGGACTAGATTTGATAGATAGGGTCCTGGAAGAATATGGACAGGAGTTCGCAAGATTGTTCAGGAGGCGGCAACAAAAAACGTCCCAAAGAAAAAGAAAACCAAGAAGGCAAGATGGGTGTCTGCTGAGACACTGGAAGTAGCCCAAGAAAGAAGGAAAGCAAAAGGCAACAGTGATAGGAGGAGATATGCCCAATTAAATGCAAAATTCCAGAGGTTAGCCAGAAGAGATAAGGAATTATTTTTAAACAAGCAATGCATGGAAGTGGAAGAAGATAATAGAATAGGAAGGACAAGAGACCTCTTCCAGAAAATTAGAAACATTGGAGGTAAATTCCAGGCAAAAATGGGTATGATCAAAAACAAAGATGGCAAGGACCTAACAGAAGCAGAAGAGATCAAGAAAAGGTGGCAAGAATATATGGAAGATCTGTACAGGAAGGATAATAATATCGGGGATAGCTTTGATGGTGTGGTCAGTGAGTTAGAGCCAGACATCCTGAAGAGTGAGGTTGAATGGGCAATATTAGCATTGCTAATAACAAGGCAGCAGGAGAGGATGGTATCCCAGCTGAACTATTTAAAATCTTGCAAGATGATGCTGTCAAGGTGATGCATGCCATATGCCAGCAAATTTGGAAAACACAAGAATGGCCATCAGATTGGAAAAAATCAACTTATATCCCCATACCAAAAAAGGGAAACACTAAAGAATGTTCAAACTATCGAACAGTGGCACTTATTTCACATGCCAGTAAGGTAATGCTCAAGATCCTGCAAGGTAGACTCCAGCAATTCATGGAGCGAGAATTGCCAGATGTACAAGCTGGGTTTAGAAAAGGCAGAGGAACTAGAGACCAAATTGCCAATATCCGCTGGATAATGGAGAAAGCCAGGGAGTTTCAGAAAAACATCTATTTTTGTTTTATTGACTATTCTAAAGCCTTTGACTGTGTGGATCATAACAAATTGTGGCAAGTTCTTGGTGGTATGGGGATACCAAGTCATCTTGTCTGCCTCCTGAGGAATCTGTATAACGACCAAGTAGCAACGGTAAGAACAGAGCACGGAACAACAGACTGGTTTAAGATTGGGAAAGGAGTACGGCAGGGCTGTATACTCTCACCCTACCTATTCAACCTGTATGCAGAACACATCATGCGACGTGCTGGGCTTGAGGAATCGAAGGCTGGAGTTAAAATCGCTGGAAGAAACATTAACAATCTTAGATATGCAGATGATACCACTTTGATGGCTGAAAGCGAGGAGGAGTTGAGGAGCCTTATGACGAAGGTGAAAGAAGAAAGTGCAAAAGCTGGGTTGCAGTTAAACCTCAAAAAAACCAAGATCATGGCAACCAACTTGATTGATAACTGGCAAATAGAGGGAGAACATCTATTTTTGTTTTATTGACTATTCTAAAGCCTTTGACTGTGTGGATCATAACAAATTGTGGCAAGTTCTTGGTAGTATGGGGAAACCATGTCATCTTGTCTGCCTCCTGAGGAATCTGTATAACGACCAAGTAGCAACGGTAAGAACAGATCACGGAACAACGGACTGGTTTAAGATTGGGAAAAGAGTACGGCAGGGCTGTATACTCTCACCCTACCTATTCAAAATGTACGCAGAACACATCATGTGACATGCTGGGCTTGATGAATTGAAGGCTGGAGTTAAAATTGCTGGAAGAAACATTAACAATCTCAGATATGCAGATGATACCACTTTGATGGCTGAAAGCGAGGAGGAGCTGAGGAGCCTTATGATGAAGGTGAAAGAAGAAAGTGCAAAAGCTGGGTTGTAGTTAAACCTCAAAAAAACCAAGATTATGGCAAACCAGCTTGATTGATAACTGGCAAATAGAGAGGGAAAACGTGGAGGCAGTGAAAGACTTTGTATTTCTAGGCGCAAAGGTTACTGTAGACGCTGACTGCAGCCAGGAAATCAGAAGACGTTTACTTCTTGGGAGGAGAGCAATGACAAATCTCGATAAAATAGTTAAGAGCAGAGACATCACACTGACAACAAAGGTCCGCATGGTTAAAGCAATGTTATTCCCTGTAGTAACCTATGGCTGTGAGAGCTGGACCATAAGGAAGGCTGAGCGAAGGAAGATAGATGCTTTTGAACTGTGGTGTTGGAGGAAAATTCCGAGAGTGCCTTGGACTGCAAGAAGATCAAACCAGTCCATACTCCAGGAAATAAAGCCAGACTGCTCACTTGAGGGAATGATATTAAAGGCAAAACTGAAGTACAATACATTAAAACTGAAGTACTTTGGTCACCTAATGAGAAGACAGGATACCCTGGAGAAGATGCTGATTCTAGGGAAAGTGGAAGGCAAAAGGAAGAGGAGCCGCCCAAGGGCAAGATGGGTGGATGATATTCTGGAAGTGACGGACTCGACCTTGGAGGAGCTGGGGGTGGCGACGGCCGACAGGAAGCTCTGGCGTGGGCTGGTCCATGAAGTCACGAAGAGTCGGAAGCGACTGAACAAAGAAACAACAACATGGATATCAACCAATTAATATTAGGTTTTATTTGTACTAATTCATGAACTTTAATTAGTATAATTAAAAACCTAAAAATAATTGGTTGATACCCTTAGAAAATTTATTTTATTATTGAAAAGAAAAACAAACAAGAGGAAAATACAACTCATGGCTAATTGGAGTACTTTAGTTTCTAAGTGAATTGCTCCTTAAGGCTGAATCATATGATGGCAGTCACGTGTTCAGGTGAAACTAGACTTGCATTTTTTCTGGAGCAGTCCCTGAGGCTGGAAAGACAAGTAGCTATACAGTTGAATGTTGCTTATTTCTTTTGCAAAGGGAATGTCTTGAATGAAAAGTGCAAACAAAGCTAGACTGGTTGATTTCTTTTTTACCCCTACATATACCATTTCTTAAGTTATTTTATAAAGAGAACAATATAAGAAAATAGGGTAAAGACAAATGGTAAATTACAATTTCTTATGATATGCTAATTTGCTTTTCCAGCATAGATTCTGTAATTACTGAAAATAAGAGTTAGTGTATAGTAGGTTTACATCAATAAAATGAACATCAAAGGGCAAAGAAAAAGTATCTCCTTAAGAAGATGAATTCATTTGTATAATATCCAATTAGAATAAGCCTTAACTGTTGAAATTATTTATTGATTCATCATAAATTCCTTCTTTTTACTGTGGTTATTTCCATAAATGCTGCATTCCTTGGTTCTTCTGGGGCATATGTACAAGCAACAAATATATGTGTATGTATTTGGTTTCTAATGAAGCGCTCAGAATGGTAGCCTTGTTAGAAAATTGAAACCTGATAGCAACTGTGTTGTTCAGACATTTCTTACAAGGCTCTATCTCTTTATGCCACCTTAAAAGTGACCTCAAAAGAAAATAAAATTGGGTTTGTCCTTTTTTATTTGTTTGTTTCTTTATGACGCATATAAAAAAAGGCTTGCTTGTTCTTTTTTGTAATAGAAATGTACTGAAAGCCTGTACAGTGATTGGAAAGTTATTATGGAATATAAGCCCTACAGGTGCTGAGAAAATGAACAGAGAGAAAAGGAACAGAGAACTGAATACCAAATGGATGGTAGTATTCAGTCTCCTTCAGTATGTCTCTACTCTAGAGAAATCCTTCCTGTCAATAGAGTTAGATGTTTTATTTGACACACGCTCCATCTGAAAATGCTGCCCTTTAACAAGTCCTTTTCTGTCATCCCATAAAGTTTAGTCTGCCCTTGTGCTGCTGTGGCTTTGTGCATTTGCCCATCTGTACCAGTCGCAAGTGTTATACTGTTGCATGAGAGAAAGATACGTAATATGATGCTATCAGAGCACTACTACGATTGGACAGCTTGACATGCCATCGTTTTTGTTTCCACTCAAGTAGACAAGATGTTTTGTTAAAGCAAAGGCAACCACATCACAATGGTACTTTTGTAGCGCCTTTGAGTCTTAAATGTGTATTATGTCCCAATTTTTTTGAGACTGGGACCGCTTCATCAGATGCAAGAATTATTCTTTGAGTAGGTGGTGGGTGAAATGGAAATGGGAGGTTCAAGGGAAATGAAATGCAGAAGATACAAACTGCCATCAGTTTGATATTCAGTGCACATTCAGTGTGCATTGGTATGGAGGAGCATACCGATGGTGTGTCCTCGTAAATTCAACTATATATTGAATTTACAGTCCCCAATCACGTTTTCAGTATGTTACATAGGGATGGGGAGGGACAGCCAAACCAGTGCAATGTCCAATAAATTTGATAGGACTTTTAAAAAGAACCTTTTATCATGAAGCATGTCCTGAAAGAGAAGATTTGTTTGTGTCTGAGTGGTGAGGTTAGTTGCGTGCTTGAGCATGTCCAGGGTAACTACTCTAGGCATCCACAGAGCCTACTCTGCAAGGATAAACATTTCTCACTTGGTGAAGGGGGTTTTGGTTACATGTCCTGGCTTGCCTGGTCAGGGGCTTCCTTTGCCTTTGCCTTTTTAAAGTCCTGTGCGCTTTTGAAAAATAAAGTTCTGTAGTTTTGAAGATGGTGACTAAGGAGGATTTTAAAGAAACCTTTAAAAATCATTGGAGATATCCTCCACAGCCTGAGCAACTCAAGGTCATATTTTGCACTGTAGAAGACGGCCTTCCTCTCTTTTGGTCAGGCCTTTACTAATGCTTTTAAAACCTCCCAGTTTCTATGCACCCTCTCTTAAAGGTAAAGGTTCCCCCCGCACACTTGTGCAGTCGTGTCCGACTCTAGGGGCCGGTGCTCATCTCTGTTTGTTAGCCGAAGAGCCAGCGTTGTCCGAAGACGCTTCCACGGTCATGTGGCCGGCATGATGCACGCGGAACGCTGTTACCTACCCATCGAAGTGGTACCTATTCATCTACTTGCATTTGCATGCTTTCGAATTGCTAGGTTGGCAAGAGCTGGGGCTAGTACGGGAGCTCACTCCATCACGCAGGACTAGGGATTCGAACCTCCGAACTTGCGATCTTCCGATCAACAAGCCTGGCATCTTACCCGCTGAGACACCACACCCCTTTTAGCACCCTCTCTTACATCCGGGTATAAATAGTGCTACATGGTGAGCTACTGTGTCTTACTCTCCTCTTTCAAGGTAACTTTATTTAACTTTAGTTAACTTCATTTGGTGGAAACAACATCTTAAAGATAGAAGAGGCTCCATAAACTTAAGATAAGGACATTTATTGAGCAGTTCTTTATGCAAAGGTTGCCAACAACTTAAAATCATACAATATTCTGAGGCATTTTAGACAACACAGCACCACCATTTGTTTGATAAAAATGATTTTCCAGAATTGTACAAGAGAAAGGAGGTAACAACTGTATATTTCTCATTACGTTTAATAACAGGCAGCATACAGTAATTCTTGCCCTTTAATTCCCTTTTATTGTAGAAATCTTTACAGTTTTTTTTCTTTTTCTGAAGAACCCATATTTCTAGCGCCCACTGTTTCTTAACTCTAACACTCCTAGGCTGTTCCACCACTATCTCTTTCTTCCCTTCCTGCTCAGACAAGCTGTAAGCAGCCACCAAATCTTTTGGGCTCTCAGTTAATGTTATCACAGTTAGTGCTGTTTAGTGTAAGCCCCTTCACCTTTAATACCACTTTTGCGTTTGATAAAGCATTCCCGTACGTTCTTGGACACTCTGACACAAACTTGGTGATTGTGGTGTTTGGTGGGATCTCACTTGCCAGTTGCCCTAAATTATTATCTAAAGGTGGTGTCTACGCAACTTCCCTGCCAATAAAAATGATTAGATTGGTGTCATGATACAGTCACCTCTTGTCCAACCCCCCGGGAGCCCTGTAAAATTCCAGTTGGGCATAAACTGTAGCAAAACAGGCAATAAATATGTTAGTCCATTGGATTTGGTGGGGTGGTGTCTGGAAGTGTTTCATGCCATGTTGGCTGTCTCTCTGTCACTAAACTCACATGAAGAAACAAAAATATATTTGAACAATTCCTCTAGATTTGTCACTATAGATATAGTTGCATGGTTGGGGCTCTGTCCAAACTTACTCTACAGTGCATTTAAAAAGAGTGTAGCAATCTGTTTGGGTTCATTTTGATATGCTCACATTGTACATTTTTTCAGCACTGTTGTAAGTCTGAACCATCACTAAATTAATGGTTGTTAAGTGAGGACTACCTATACTGTTGTTGTTGTTGTTGTTGTTGTTGTTGTTCAGTCGTTTAGTCGTGTCCGACTCTTCGTGACCTCATGGACCATAGCATGCCAGGCCTTCCTGTCCTCCACTGTCTCTCGGAGTTTACTCAAATTCATGTTCATTACATCGGTGATGCTATCTAACCATCCCATTCTCTGCCGTCCCCTTCTCTTTTTGCCTTCAGTCTTTCCCAGCATCAGGGTCTTTTCCAGTGAGTCCTCTCTTCGCATTAGGTGGCCAAAGTATTTGAGCTTCAGCTTCAGCCTCTGTCCTTCCAATGAGCAGTCAGGGTTGATTTCCTTTATGATTGACTGATTTGACCTCCTTGCAGTCCAAGGGACTCTCAAGAGTCTTCTCCAGCACCACAGTTCGAAAGCATCAATTCTTTGGTGCTTAGCCTTCCTTATGGTCCAACTCTCACAGCCATACATTACTACT
Organism: Charina bottae; assembly: GCA_023362775.1. NCBI lineage: Eukaryota > Metazoa > Chordata > Lepidosauria > Squamata > Charinaidae > Charina > Charina bottae. The sequence continues at coordinate 34,376,403 of JALMGJ010000005.1, forward strand.
GGAAAAACCATAGCTTTAACTATACGGACCTTTGTCGGCAAGGTGATGTCTCTGCTTTTTAATATGCTGTCTAGGTTTGCCATAGCTTTCCTCCCAAGGAGCAAGCGTCTTTTAATTTCATGGCTGCAGTCACCGTCTGCAGTGATCTTGGAGACCAAGAAAATAAAATCTGTCACTGCTTCCATTTCTTCCCCTTCTATTTGCCAGGAAGTGATGGGACCAGATGCCATGATCTGGGTTTTTTTAATGTTGAATTTCAAGCCAGCTTTTGCACTCTCTCCTTTCACCCTCATCAAGAGGCTCTTTAGTTCCTCTTCACTTTCTGCCATTAGGGTGGTATCATCTGCATATCTGAGGTTGTTGATATTTCTCCCGGCAATCTTAACTCCGGCTTGTGATTCATCCAGCCCGGCATTTCTCATGATGTACTCTGCATATAAGTTAAATAAGCAGGGTGATAATATACAGCCTTGTCATACTCCTTTCCCAATTTTGAACCAGTCGGGTGTTCCATGTCTGGTTCTAACTGTTGCTTCTTGACCCACATACAGGTTTCTCAGGAGACAGGTAAGGTGGTCTGGTACTCCCATCTCTTTAAGACTTTGCCACAGTTTGTTGTGATCCATACAATCAAAGGCTTTAGCGTAGTCAATGAAGCAGAAGTAGATGTTTTTCTGGAACTCTCTTGCTTTTTCCATGACCCAGCGAATGTTGGCAATCTGATCTCTAGTTCCTCTGCCTCTTCGAAACCCAGCTTGCACTTCTGGTAGTTCTCGGTTCACATACTGCTGAAGCCTAGCTTGTAGGATTTTGAGCATAACCTTGCTAGCATGTGAAATGAGCGCAATTGTACGGTAGTTTGAACATTCTTTGGCATTGTCTTTCTTTGGAATTGGAACGTAAACTGACCTTTTCCAATCCTGTGGCCACTGTTGAGTTTTCCAAATTTGTTGGCATATTGAGTGCAGCACTTTAACAGCATCATCTTTTAGGATTTTAAATAGCTCAGCTGGGATACTGTCTTCTCCACTAGCTTTGTTGTTAGTAATGCTTCCTAAGGCCCACTTGACTTCACTCTCTAGGATGTCCGGCTCAAGGTGAGTGACCACACCATCGTATTTATCAGGGATATTAAGATCTTTCTTGTATAGTTCTTCTGTGTATTCTTGCCACCTCTTCTTAATCTCTTCTGCTTCTGTTAGGTCCCTGACTTTTTTGTTGTTTATCATGCCCATCTTTGCACAAAACGTTCCCTTGATATCTCCGATTTTCTTGAAGAGATCTCTAGACTTCCCCATTCTATTGTTTTCCTCGATTTCTTTGCATTGTTCATTTAAGAAGGCCTTCTTATCTCTCCTTGCTATTCTCTGGAATTCTGCATTCAGTTGTTTATATCTTTCCCTTTCTCCCTTGCCTTTTGCTTCCCTTCTTTCCTCAGCTATTTGTAAAGCCTCATCAGTCAGCCACTTTGCTTTCTTGCATTTCTTTTTCTTTGGGATGGTTTTAGTTGCTGCCTCCTGTACAATGTTACAAACCTCCATCCATAGTTCTTCAGGCACTCTGTCTACCAGATCTAATCCTTTAAATCTATTCCTCACCTCCACTGTATATTCATAAGGGATATGATTTAGGTCATACCTGAGTGGTCTAGTGGTTTTCTCTACGTTCTTCAATTTAAGCCTAAATTTTGTGATAAGAAGCTCATGATCTGAGCCACAGTCAGCTCCAGGTCTTGTTTTTGCTGATTGTATAGAGCTTCTCCATCTTTGGCTGCAAAGTATATAATCAATCTGATTTCGGTATTGACCATCTGGTGATGTCCATGTGTAGAGTCGTCTCTTGTGTTGTTGGAAAAGAGTGTTTGCTATGACCAGCGTGTTCTCTTGACAAAACTCTATTAGCCTTTGCCCTGCTTCATTTTGTACTCCGAGGCCGAACTTGCCTGTTATTCCGGTTATTTTTTGACTTCCTACTTTAGCATTCCAGTCCCCTATGATGAAAAGGACATCTTTTTTTGGTGTTAGTTCTAGAAGGTGTTGTAGGTCTTCATAGAACCGGTCAACTTCAGCTTCTTCGGCGTTAGTGGTTGGGGCATAGACTTGGATCACTGTGATGTTGAATGGTTTGCCTTGGATTCGAACTGAAAGCATTCTGTCGTTTTTGAGGTTGTACCCCAGTACTGCCTTTCCCACTCTTTTATTGACTATGAGAGCTACTCCATTTCTTCTAAGGGATTCTTGGCCACAGTAGTATATATAATGGTCTCCTGCATTAAATTTGCCCATTCCTGTCCATTTTAGTTCGCGGATTCCCAAGATGTCGATGTTCAATCTTGTCATCTCATGTTTGACCACATCCAGCTTACCTTGATTCATAGATCTTACATTCCATGTTCCTATGCAATATTGTTCTTTACAGCATCGGACTTTCCTTCCACTTCCAGACACATCCACAACTGAGCGTCCTTTTGGCTTTGGCCCAGCCGTTTCACTCTTTCTGGAGCTACTCGGAATTGCCCTCCGCTCTTCCCCAGTAGCATTTTGGACACCTTCCGACCTGAGGGGCTCATCTTCCGGCGTCATATCTTTTAGCCTTTTGATACTGTCCATGGGTTTTCTTGGCAAGGATACTGGAGTGGTTTGCCATTCCCTCCTCCAGTTTTGGACCACGTTTTGTCAGAACTCTCCGTCATGACCTGTTCTTCTTGACCTGACTTCATTGAGTTATGCAAGTCCCTTCGCCACGACAAGGCAGTGATTCATGAAGGGGACCTATACTGTACCCTTTCTCTAAAGCAACATTTCATTCTATGGTACAGTCATGGCCTTCTCTTCATCATTGTATCTACACAAAAATGGTCTGTTGTGTTTCTGTGCAGTTTGCATACAAACAAAACATTAATTTATTCCCTGATTTTTAAGATAAGTCTGGGAAATAAAGGGTCCTCAGTAAGTATACTTTAGCAATTTCAAAATACTGATGTATGTACCCTACATTTTGATGTTCTCCCATTGATTTTTATAATAAACTATATTTTGAAAATAGGGTGCTTTACATCTTTTTGTAGTTGACAGGAGTAACAGTGTGACACATCGGCCTTTTCAAATTAACAGACAATTTGGCTCCAATGTGTGACATTACTAAAAGTAGATTAGTGTCCTCCTCAATGCAATGCATGATGGTTGCCATTTCAACAAATGTGTCCTATGTGAAATACAATTTATCCAGCTTGGTGGAAATATTTATAATGATCCAAAGGGCTTCCTCTCTGGAAAGACTGTAGCAAAAGCTTTTAATGACTTTGTTTCAGTGCAGCCATTAATTTATTCTTCTTGATCATGTTGACAACCCATTGGATGATGTTTTTTTTTTATCAAGAGAGTTTCAAAATTTGGGGTCAGGCTTATATCTTGGACCTTATACTTTCTAAAAATAACACAAAGTAAAATAAAATTGGGATACTGAGTATAGTTCTACTATTTTTCTTAAGCTTTATGTTTACCTGTATGTATGTATATATTGCAGAACCTACAGTAACAAGGCAGTATGACTTTGTGCATTCTCCTCAAACAGGCTGCATGTTTCAGGAGTGTGGAATCTTGTTCTTCTAGCCTTTTGTTTTGGAGGCTTATAGCTCAATTTTATATTAAACAAATCAGCTTCTGTGTTGCTTGAAAAAAGGCCTCAACTTCTGCCCAGGCATGCCAGGGCATGTAACCAGCACCCCTTTTGCGAAGTGACAGATGTTTATCCATACAGAGTATGCTCCGGAGTAGGTACAGTAACAGATATCCCCTTGCAGAATGTGCTTTGTGCATATCTGTAGTCCAGTGCTTCCCAAAGTGCCGCCGTTGGCGACAGACCAACGGCAGCAGCGGCGGGTGCGCGGGGGCATGCGTGGGGGCGGGGACGTGCACGGCAGTGTTGCGGGGGGTGCGCGGGGGTGGGGCGTGCACCGCGGTGGGGTGGTGGGGCGCGCGGGGGTGGGGCGTGCACGGCGGTGGGGCGGTGGGTGCATGCGGGCAGGGCGTGCATGGCGGTGGTGCGGGGGGGCGCGCGGGGGTGGGGCGTGCACGGCAGTGGTACAGGGGGCGCGGGGCAGGGCATGCATGGCGGTTGTGCAGGGGGTGCGCGGGGGCGGGGGCGTGAACGGTGGGGGGCGGGGGCGCATGGGGGCGGGGTGTGCATGGCGGTGGTGCACGTGGGGGCGGGGCGTGCGTGGCGGCAGCGGCGGTGGACTCCGCTAAAACGTGGAAGCGCTGATGGCGTGCTGCTGCCGGCGCCGCCATACATGCCCCCGCTGCCGCTTCCGGGTTGTGTGGCGACACACCAGACTGTGTGTTGCGACACACTAAAGTGTTACGACACACAGTTTGGAAAGCTGTGCTGTAGTCATTGCAAGAGTGTGCCTCTGCTCAGTTGCAGACCTGTAGTTGCACATAGGTGTTTAAAGGTTTTTTAAACTAGCTTTTGTTTTCTTTCAGAAAAGCTCAAAGTAGGGTTTGCTTGGTATGTTCATTTTTCATTGCTTGCGGGAGGGTTTCAGTTAAACTTTGCAAAATTATATGCGTGTATTTAACTTTCAGAAAAGAGAAAAAAGCAGGCTGTAGCTTTTGAGAGCTTTTTTTCTCCTGCATTTTGGGTGCTGATTTTAAAAACACAACAAAAATAAACTTTATTAGCGCTTTATTTCAAAAGTGGTCAAAATGGGGTTTGCTTCTAAATGTAGACTTTTTATACCATCAAGGGTTACTAGAGGTCAATGCAATCAAGTGGAGGGTTATGTTAACCATTTAGTTTAGGGTTGCAAGCAGCCTTTCCAGATGGAATTAAGTCTGGTAGGATTTATGACTTGGTGACATTTGCATCATGTAGGCTTTGATTGTTTACTTTGATGATGTCCCTGACTAAAACTACTGATAAGCTCCTATTATAAGTTCGTATAATTCACTTTTTTATTTGTCAAATATCTAAGGTGCCTCTGGGCAACTTCACAAGGTGAAAAGAGACAAAAACATTGTATATAAAAAGAACATACAACTTTATATAAGAAAATAGCCATCACCTGATACATTGTATCCCCTTTAACTACTGACCTATATTCCTTTTTCCCCCCTTTTACCATGTCATATCCATAAAATGTTAGTGTTTCTAACAGTAATCAGCTGAAATGCAGTTCTGTCTTTGTCCAGATATTTTAACAAAGTCTTGCAGTGACCTAAACTGAACAATAAAACTTGATTGACTGAATAGCTAATCTAGAGCACTGCAACAGGCTTTGGGGAATTTTAAATCTTTTTTCCATCCTTGCTATTGAATAATATTTGTTAAGAATTGGCAGTAGGCTCAGAATAGGACAAGAGCTGACCCCCTAATATACAGGCTTCTGGAATGAATCTAAGTTCTGACAAATTACAATCTTGGCTGTTGAAGGCATTACTTGAATAAATCTCTGGGCTCCTAGCAATCATCTTTGAAATGTCTTGGAAGATAAATTAAGTTCTAGTTGATTTGTGAAGTCCAAAAAGTGGGGAAGCAGGGAATTTAGGAATGTAGAAGTCCTTTAGCTAAAGCTGTTGTCCCTTTAAGTTATTTAAAATAATGATAAAATATGTTTTATTTTGGATTTAGCCATTTTTGCTATTCTTTATAAAACATCATGGCAAATAAACCACATGGATTTGTCCTAAGAACAAAGGTGATTTATATTTTGCATTATTGATGTACAATCTTTTCCTTCTCTTACATCTTAAAAAAAGATAAAGGTACCCCCCGCACATTTGTGCAGTCGTGTCCGACTCTAGGGGCCGGTGCTCATCTCCGTTTGTTAGCCAAAGAGCCAGCGTTGTCCAAAGACGCTTCCACGGTCATGTGGCCGCATGACACGCGCGGAGCGCTGTTACCTACCCACCGAAGTGGTACCTATTCATCTACTTGCATTTGCATGCTTTCGAATTGCTAGGTTGGCAAGAGCTGGAGCTAGTGCGGGAGCTCACTCCGCACGCAGGGCTAGGGATTCGAACCTCCGAACTTGCAATCTTCCGATGGACAAGCCTGGCGTCTTACCCACTGAGCCACCTTACATTTGTGTAAATTAATAATAAGTAATATTTTCCTACTCTGAATTTAAAAAAATTTCTTATTGTATTTCATGGCATGTTTGTGGACATCAGTATATGTGAGATGTTTTTAAGGTATTTTACTACCAGGCTTCACACAGATATGAAGAATCCATTGTGGATGTGCATTTATCACTGAAGAGACCATACACAGAAAACCTGGTGCTATTCAGATGACAATTTTCATTTTATTGCAGTTTATGAAATTAAACGGGGGCTTAGCATAGTTGCTGTCCAAAACATCTGGAGTTCACAATTTACTTCTCCTGGCCTTTTGTTTTTGCTTTGCTGAGATTGGCTCATGCAACCTGTTTTTAATTCTTGCCACAGCATAGAGTGGATCACAAGATCAGGAGTATGCACAGAATTAATTGTCCAGTTCTTTTCTAAGTTATGAAGCCAACTTCCTCTTTCTACAAATAAAACTGCTTGAAACAGAGTAACAACTTTTAAGAATCTTATTAAAAGCACCACGTAAACGTAGTTGGATTAAGTTACCAAGAACTTTTAGCAAGATACTTCAATGAACATACCAGTGTGGACAGTCTCTCCTTTGATTCAGTTCAGAGGATGAATGTGTGGCTTTACAGTAGGGGTGGGCAGAAGCCAGATAGGATGTGTTGTAGATGTCTGGCTGATGGGCAGTGGCTCAGGTTTTCGAGCTGCTAATTGTTTAACAGTGCAAACAGATTTTGGGGCTTCCTTCTTTTTTTCCCCTTAGGATCCTAAATTTGACTGCTTGCCAAGAGATGGCAGGAAAGTGTGCACTTTTATATGCATGTTTTAATGTATATGTTCTGCGACTTCAGTTCTTCAACTTCTATTTTGAGCATGTGCTCAGAGGTACCTTGTTGTTCTAAGTGTATGTCCTCTCTGATAGTGTGTGTGTGTGTGTGTGTGTGTGTGTGTGTTATATATGTGTGGCTTCAGCTGTACTTAGGGGTTAAAAAACAGAACCCAGCTAACTTTGGTTGATTTCAAAAAGTTAAGCAGGATCAGATCTGGTAAGAGCTTGGACTGGAATCCACTAGGACAGAGCTTTCCAAACTTTTCATGTTGGTGACACACTTTTTAGACATGCATCATTTCGCGACACACTCTTACAGCAGGGCATCATTTCGCGACACACTCTTACAGCAGGGCACAAGGCAGGCACTAGGACCTGCGCGGAATCCTGGCAGGGCTCGGAGGCAGCAGCAGCCGTGACACACCCAGACACTGCAGCCGACACACTAATGTGTCCCGACACACAGTTTGGAAAGCTCTGCACTAGGACATCCCAGAATTTTAGAGTAGATTTAAAAATTGAAAAAAATATACTGGAAGAAATTAAAGACAAACCACTTCTGTATTGTGTTCAGGAAAACTGCATGGATATATCCTTGAAGTCATCAGGAGCGGAGCTCAGTTCAAGGCAAACCTTACCTTACCTATGGCGTAATGCCTGTCGGTGCAATTCTTTACAAAGTGAAAGTGGAGGAAACTAATCTAACACTGTAGTCAAAAGCAGTACTGGGCCAAATAATTATTTTATATTTTTCCCAAACCATTTTTCTCTAATTTGACAGAAAGGAAATTGCAGTAAAAGACAATTTCACAAAGTTTCTCATGGATAGGGTGTGGTGTTCTTCACTTGTCATAGTTACAATTAGTGTATCTTAATGTTTGAGTAATTCTCCACAATAATTCTCCATATATCATTGAAGAGATGATTGAGCAACAGTCATCTCTCCAGTGGTCTGTGGCATCCCTGACTTCCCATATTTACATTGAATTCCTTTCATGGGTCTTTTCAGAGCAGCCAGGGAAGCTGCCGAAGGCTGGAGAGATGGAACTGTCTCTCTCTCTCTCTCTCTCTCACACACACACACACACACATACAATCATGATCTCAGTAATAGCATAAGCTCCTAACTACCAAGAAGAATTCTGTAGGATCCAGAGAATGATGTAGCAAAGCAAGAGGCTTTTCACAAGGAAAAAAAAAGGTTGTGGAATTAGAAGACAAATATAAGTACTTTATTAGCTCAAATCCCACTCTCCACTCCTGGTTGTAGGTATGTCTTTACACACTGTGAAAGCAGCTTATGTCCTATTGAAATGCAAATGTAAAATTACTTTGGCTGGACTGCTCATTCATATTACAGATGCCCCTTTTCTGCTGTCTTTTCCCATTAATAAGGTTCAAACAATAACATGAATAGCAGACGAGAGGCTGACAGACGATTTAAGCCTCCTTTACAAAAATGCTGTTACTTCAGGAGCTCATATTTACAAATGATGTGAATCTAGAATAACTGATTAATGTATGCATACAAATAAACAGCATTTGCTTAGTTCTCTGGTCACAAAATATTGGGTGTTATATTGGGCTGTAATCTTGCAACATTGTGAATCTATTTTTAAACAAAATGTGGCATTTTGACATCTATTAGTAAAAACAAGTTACTTAACGGTAGTGAGGCTGTAACTGGAACCCTCTGGTCTCAGGTAAACACACACTGATGAGGACTGAAGAAGAGCAAAGGTAATAAAGAGTTTGGAATGTGACATGTTTCAGGGAGCGTTGAATGCCTGGCAGTGACATGAAATTAGTGCTCATACAGTTCAAAGGCTGAAGGAAAACATCTCTTTAAACAACAGTCTAGAAAGAGGAGATGCTTCAGCCATGGATGGTTGGATGGATGAATGGATGGATACAGTAGATAATCCAACATTTCTGTTATTTGTAGGGTAGATTTAGGGTAGCTATTAGGAAAAACTGGATTGGATAAGGCTTGATGTATTTTCCAAATATATCATATTGAAGCATAGCTGATTTTATACTGAAAAGATCTTAATGGTTTCTATTGGGGAACAGAAAATATCAAGCAGTGAATGTCTGATGAATTTGCAGCAGTATGCAATCTGACAGTGACAGGATACTGTTTTCCCTGTTCCCCTGTTAATTTAATCTTCCAGTTGTCCCCACCATTGTTACTTTGACTTGGTTTCCTGCCCTCCAGGGCAGCTACATCACACAGGCTCTTGCTGATTCTGAGTGATGATCTCATGAATCACAATCTGTTTGCTCTGCACTGATGGATGACTCACAGGGGCAATCCTGGGTTAGGTTTCTTCCTTCCTGGAGCTAGAGCCAAGGAACCACCTCTTTCCATTGAAATGGAAGAGGAACATGCAACTCTTCTAGAACAACTTGAAAGGCCAGAGTTGCATATCTAAATCTTGAATTAGAATAACAACAAAGAATTCTAATAAATGAAAATAGGTCAACCTGATTTCATACCATAAAAATTGATGTAAAGTAAGTCCTAGCCAGCTTTCTGCTGCAGCCTTCCAGCAGGAAAGTTGTGCAAAGGTATGACCTGTACTTTGATTTCTTCATGATCTTTCTAGTATCTGTAGTCTGTTGAATGTATAGAGAAAATAAGTGGATTCCATCGCCCGCTTATTTAAAAACCCCAGTGATTATACAGATTGCATTAGCAAAAGCTGTAGAAAAGGGTAAGACTCTTGAAGCACCTTAGGTTCTTTTCAGATTAGGTTTTTACTGTGTATTTCCTGTGCTTCGCTTATACATACTTGTGCTTGTGTAGGTATGGAGTTCCAGATGTTTTCATCTTCCATTTGTGACCCTCTTGTGTTTTTCCATTGTTTCTGTTTTCTTTTTTCTTTCCATAGAAAATCTGTTAAGGAGGAAACAATGGAATAGCTGTGTAATTCCTTCTGATTTGTAGCATTAGAAATTGTCTGCCTGGAAGCACTGTCTCATATAAATGACAGTATAGTTAAATCATATTTCCAAGATCTGCAAAACAAGAATGAAAAAAGCAAGTTAGCAAACTCACAGAGCTTGTATAGATGTAGGGCCACATTAGCTGTGGTTTCTGGGGACTTGGAGCCCAATATATATGATTGGAGAATGCTAACACAATAAGCTGAGCAAATGCTTTAGAAATACATGGTATCCAGAGAGACTCTTGACTTTCATTCCATTATGATTGACTCAGTTATATTATGAGAGCAGAATGTTAAAAGATGTGATAATGTGCAAGACTATGAAAAATAACCTTTCAAGTCCAACATCTTATACTATCCCTTAAATTATATCAATCTTTCTTAGCAACAGCTCCATCAGCAATGGCCTTGAAAGGAAGGAGAGGAAAGGCCACCACTAGGTCTAATGGGGCTGTCTGAGTGAGTCAAAAAGGAAATTGGATGAAGAAGGGGAATTATAGATGTAATTTGAGTTATCTACAGTTAGGGAGATTTTAAAGGAGTTGGATCATGTCATGACACTGAGGGAGGGGGAATGATTAATCTTTTCCTTCCTGTACCATTTCCTTTACTCAAACTGACTCTACAGCTGATATTAGCTGTGGAGGGGAATAAACATAAGTACAACACAGGTATCAGTGTGTTGTATCAGACTATCAGTCTATTCCCTGTTGAAGGCTAATAGCACCTATGAAGGGAAGTGTTGTAAGATAATAACATTGAGAGTGTAGAGAATCCATCCATCCATCCATCCATCCATCCCAGAGCTATATACCTGATCTAAATTGAGCTGCCCACATCTCTGGATATTTTTAAGAAAAGATAAAGATATTGACCCCCCTCTTTTTCTTTTCCAGGGAAACATTGGGACATGGTGTGCTGCATGTAATGAAGTTCTGAGCTCTTATGTCAAAGGCCAAGCCAGCACTTCTCTACATGTACTACTGTTTGGACACCAACCAACTAAAGGATGTACATGTGCCTCCTACTGGGTTCCATACTGATGGCCCAAGCAGGGGAGTCTAAGTATTTCAGGGATGAAGGTCACTATTGGCCTTTGATTGAATGATCAGGGGCGGCACAAACAAAAGCGAGGGGTCTAGGACAAAGCATAAATTTAGTCTAATGTTAAGACAAATGGTTAATTATAGTTAATGGTTAGTTACTGCTGTTAACATAATTACTCCCCATATCTTTAAGAACTTCATTTTTTTCTCACATTACAAATTACAATTTGGCAATAACTTTTGGAGAGCTACACCCAGGGCTTTAAGGAGTGGACATACAGTAGTAACTCCTTGAAGTGTAACTCAAGTTTAGAATTCCCTCCCTTAACTTTCAGCACCAAAGCCAAGTTGAGCCAATAGATTTTTCTTGTTGGGTAGTATGAAATATTTAATTTTGATGATTGGAATAGGTAAAGGGGTGATTTCAATATATACCAGTTAGTATGTGAAGGACTTAATTCATATTTACTGTGAAAATATTCTGTATTGTCTGAGTTGGTCCCAGAAAATGATACTATATCATTTTGTAATGTGCTGTCTGTGGAAACAAATGAAAAGATGAATGATAAAATCTATATGACAATGTATATCAAGCTAAATGTTGGAAAAGTCCTGAAGAATGTATTATTTATTTATTTTTATTTAACTTGAAAATTAGTGACTAGTCTTTGGGCGTCTGAATCTCAGCAGTTTGAGAGTTTTTTTAATCACCTCTTTAAAAATGGATTTGTAACAATAGCCTTGAAACAGGGACAATCCCCTCCCCAATAGTTATTTTAAAATCTGTTTCGCTGTTCCGTTTGCTGTTACAGATGTTTTTGTTTCTTTTTCCCTGTGAGTGGGGTTATAGCTTATCCTTGGGCGGCTGGGGTTATACGTTGTGGGCTTTTCTGTGTTTTAATCTCTTGTGTGAGATGGATGGCTATATGAATCATATAAATAAATACATTTATTTTTTATGGCAGTGTGCCAGTCAGACAAAGCTACTTTTAAAACAAGGTAGTTCTTGTGCCTTATTTTCTCATCTTTATAATAGTCTGAATTTGTTTAAGAGGCATGAGAAGGGGCCTGGAGATCATCTGCAATACTGTTTTTTAGCAGAGGAAATTCAAAGCCATCTGGGTATTTATACAGCAAAACCTTCCAGATGAAGAATAGGCCAAGGTAGTCACATGGCTGTGGCCAACATGAAACAAAAGAATCCATTTATTATCCCGGCAGGAAATTTGTTCTCATAGATGTTGTAGCTGTAGACATAATGGTTTCATTTCCTTCAGTTTGCTCAGATTAATTGCTTGTGCGTGTGTGCATGCTATTTCTAAGTATTCTCTACCTAGGTGTACTTGTAGTCTCTTAAAAGGTGTATGTGACAGACTCTGCACACAGGCATATTCAACATCTCTTTGTGTGACTGACTTTTTGATTTTTGCTGAGGTCTCATTTGGGCTGATCTCATTCCCTTGCAGAGAGAGAGCTGATCAGTCACGTGCAGCATCTGAGAATAGCAAAACAATTAGAGGGGAAACAATACCACAAAAATTACAGCTAAGAGTCTTCAACTCCAAACCCTTCAGGAATTGGAGACAGGTACCATAAAACTTGTGGCTGCCCTCCATTGTGCCCTCCAGCCCTCCTCTGGATAATGCTTACAAGGAACTGGAATGTCTCTCCAAGAAAGGAATGAACAGAACATACAAAGAAATGTTTGCACCACTCGTTTCCGTGGGAATTGCTGGTCAAACCCATAATTGTCCACAGGCGTTAAGCCATATATAGGGGTTAGTTTGGTATTTCATGCACATCTGTCATGGCAATGTGTGGCCTAAATAAATGATCTGAACATGTTTTTCATAACAAGGAGGTTGCAGTAATGAAGTCTCTTGCGGTTTTCTGAAATGTGTTTCTTTGCCAGCTCTGTTTAGTTATAGGAGATCTCTCTGCCAGGAAAGGTGTGTGTGTGTGTGTGTGTGTGTGTGTGTGTGTGTGTGTGTGTGAGAGAGAGAGAGAGAGAGAGAGAGAGAGAGAGAGAGAGAGAGAGAGAGAATTGCTATGGCCTGATTTCTGGATGTACTGCCAGCAGTTGCAAAGCAGTAACAAAAACAGTTACGGCCTCAAAAGGTTTGCCTAGTGAAAATTGAGACATAAATAAACTAATGTTAGGGTTCTGTGGTTTTCTATGTATGAGCAGAGAAAGTAAGATTAAACTCCTCTGCATTTCTAAACACCTTTTTTCCAGGCAAAAGGATAAGCTTTTCAGACTTGGCAATATGCTGCTAGCATGTTCAACCTTTGCTCTTCTTTGTTGAAATGAAACTTTTCTACAGCTATAGTAACATTTACAACATTCCTTTTTAAGAACTAAACACTACATTTACCTGAAAGTAAGAAAGCCTGAATGTAAGACCCATCCTCAAGAAAGAAAGGGAAAAAGTAATCTGTTCCCTGTATTGGGTGCTCTTAGAAAATTCAACATGGTCCTTCCATCTTAAAGGTTTAAGGAAAATTCAGCCACAGAGGCTGTGGCTGTCTCTTTCACGTGACAGTTTCCCAAATTCCTCTTGAGAGCAAGACATACTGGGGCATTGTCACATAGGTCTGGGTTATCTTGGAAAAGATAGTCCTGTCCATTTTGTGATATTGGTTTTACTAGCAAATTGGAAGAAGAACACCGGCAGAGTCAGGTTATGCCATTCCTGTTGAACAACAGAGCTGTTACTGCTGTATTAAAACACTAGTGAGAGTCCCTACACTCACAAAGTATACATACACAATGGCTAGGTCCAAACAATATGCTGAGCCCTAAAACACAAGTGATAGGTCCATGTAGCATGCTATGCCCAAATGAATAAACAATAGGCCTGTTTTATGCAACAATGGTTTTCACAGCGCACTGAATTACATCTTCCCAACTCTACTTTAGCCTAGTCTAGTGTGTTATGTGAATACAGCTACAGTGTACAAAGGTGAACAGGTTTAACTGTCACCAATATCCACCTGTAACATCCAGCCGACAAGCATCTATTTCTCTCTTCCGTGAGCCATCCCTCCTTCTCTCCTTAGTAAAGGAGAGTAGATTCTCCCAAATTCTGATGGCTCTCCCATTCAAAATTCTCAAAAGTTCTAGCTGTTAGCTTGCACTGAGAATATTTCAAACCAACTAGTGTGTAGGCCTTTAACAAGCAATCTTTCTGCAAGGAATGGATGGCTGCAGCCTAACATTCTGCTTGGTCTCTTCCTTGAATTTTTCAGTGAAGTGAAAGACTTTCTGATAGTAAACTATGTTGATGTCCTTGCCAAATGCAATGAGGCTGAAAACAGATCACAATTGGAATGTAATTGATGCTTCTTGTATATTATATTTATTCTTAGTCTTGCTAGCAGCAGATTCTTTTTTTAATTCAAATATATCACATAAGGTTAATTGAAAGAAATCTTGTTGGCAGGATCGAAGCATTTCTCCTTTTTAATTGCAAGAATGAGGGCTTGGTCTGTTCTGCTCTTCTGTAGATTCATTTTGTTGTTGTGGCAGCAGGCCTGATTATTTTCTGTTTTGTACTTCTGTTGCCTTCCCATTTCAACTGCTAAATTCTCAGATAATTACTTCCTTTTTATTTAATAGTTTCATCCTAGTATCCCTTGTGATAGAAGGAGCAGTAAATCCTATTATAGCATGCAGTCCTGTCTTGTTCACAAAAATAATGGCCAATCCAGAGGTGCATTAAAAAAGGTAGTAAAGAATGGAGAAGAATATAGGAGAAAAGGAAGGATGCTGACCAAGAGATCAAGCCATGCCTGTATCCAGTCTTCTTCACTAGGGGGAGCTGCCATTTTTTCAGACAAGAATCGAAAAAGGTGCATGGAAAACCTAATCCTTCATATTTGAGAAAGGTGCCAACCCTCAGGATATATGAGTGGGTGCCAGAATTCTGGAGGCCTAGCAGGGCCCGCTGCAGCTGATCCAAGCTTAATCATGGCCATTAAAACAACACAAAACGGCTCAATACGGAAAGGTCCTTTTGACCATTCTTCAGTCAAAATTCCAGTTGCTCACAAATACTGTACTATTATAAGCAATAGCCTTTCTTTTTTATATTAGCCATATATATTCCTTTTCTCTCTCTCTCCATATCAAGACTAGCACATGTCAGGATACTGTATACATTTCCATTTGAAGGTAGCTGACGGATTAATATAGTTCTCTGAAACTGTGATGGCTACTTATAGAAATGTAAAATATACAGTAAGAGTGCTACTTTTATTACTTGTTTAGATACAGCTTATTCTCACTTCTTTAGTATGTATGAAGACATCCAATTCTTGCTGTAACAGGATTGAAAGAAGGTTAAGCATTGGTACTTTCCATTAGAAAGTACCATTTCAGGGTGATCAATCTTTCTGTGGCCGAAAGGAAGAAAAGGTCTGTGGGGCAAGCTGCAGGTCAAAGAAGTAGGAGGAATATCTAAGATAGTTTTTAAATTGAATTGAAATTAACTAAGTTCATAGGATAATTCCCCATGTATTTTATTAATTCCTCTTTTGGACATATTAAAAATTAGGAGGCTGCATGTAATCCTGGGATTACAATTTGTGTATTCTTTCCCTATTTGGTTGAATGGTTATAACAAATGTCACCTCTTGTGAAAATTCCTACAGAATGTTCTATGTTTGCTATGTTGTGTTAATATGGCTGGAATACATTTCCTTTCAAAATTGTGAATATTCTCATCTGAAGCATCCTAACTGTAGATGATAAATATGCAGTAGTTTACAGTATATGCAGAAATCTGGGTAGTTCAGGAATTTAAATATTCATTTTTGTATTTTTGTTCTGGCTAATACAAGAGCCTAGCAGTCTAAACTACTGCAGAAGAGCTATGCCAAGCTGATAATGAATCCAGCAACACCTGGTAGGTTTGAAGGCAGATAGACCTCTGTTCCTGAATTTAAAGTATATTTGTTAGATCACGCTGTTCCTTTTTTATGTAACTGTATGTTACCCTTTTCAATTTATAACATTGTATGCAATTTACTTTTATCCGTGTGAGGCTCTCCTGCACTCTGCTTTAAGCAGAGACTGGATGACCATCTGTCAGGGATGCTGTAATAGCATCCTGCATTATTGATCTTTCATTGAACAATAGGTTGCTCCAGATGACCTCCAGAATTTCTCCCAACTCTATGATTCTATGCTTTCTTAAATGACTGTTCTTTCTCCCTGGTTGCTTCTTATCATACCAGTATCTTCTTTACTTCATTTTTTTAAATCACTGTTTCTGTGAATTGGCTTAATTTCTTCATCTCCATCTCCATCTCCATCTCCATTTTATTTATCTCTCTTCTCTTGTATGAAATACTGGATTGTATGTGTCCTGAGAAATATATGCTTTTCTTATTAAGAATTCAGAACACAAGTACCAGATTTGACCAAGGGTCTGTCTAGCCTAGAACTCTGTTACCTGCCCATTAAGGTGCCTTTGGGAAATTTATCTCCTGTTGTTCCCACAACTTAGGGAACTTAGGTATTTAGAACCTAAGTGACTCTGATCCTATAGATTATATATACTGTATAGCAATATTAAAAAGCAGAGACATCACCTTGCCGACAAAGGTCCATATAATTAAAGCTATGGTTTTCCCAGTAGTAATGTATGGTTGTGAGAGTTGGACCATAAGGAAGGCTGAGCACCAAAGAATTGATGCTTTCAAGCTGTGGTGCTGGAGAAGACTCTTGAGAGTCCCTTGGAGTGCAAGGAGGTCAAACAAGTCAATCCTAAAGGAAATCAACCCTGACTGCTCATTGGAAGGACAGATGCTGAAGCTGAAGCTCAAATACTTTGGCCACCTAATGCGAAGAGAGGACTCACTGGAAAAGATCCTGATGCTGGGAAAGACTGAAGGCAAAAGGAGAAGGGGACGGCAGAGGATGAGATGGTTAGATAGCATCACCGATGTAATGAACATGAATTTGAGTAAACTCCAGGAGACAGTGGAAGACAGGAAGGCCTGGCGTGCTATGGTCCATGAGGTCACAAAGAGTCAGACATGACTAAACAACTGAACAAATAGCAAACCTCTGACATTCTTATCTGTGAGAAATAAGCTGACAGCCAGTAGTTCTCTGGGAGAGATGTCAGTTCTGTCAACTACCGCTTGGCTTCAGGGCCATGAAAACTCGGGGGAAAAAAAAAGAATCAATTGAAACATGGAAAAGGCAGGAAAAAAAGTATAGGTTTTAAACTGCCATGGATATGAGAAGGGAGGTACACCCTCATACTGATAGGAGGCAGTCAATTGTCCAGTGTGCCTTTATTTTATTTATTTATTTATTTATTTATTCGATTTATCACCGCCCAACTCCCTCAAGAGGGACTCTGGGTGGTTTACAGACTAACATAATTAATTGTACTACAATATGAATAAAATTAAATAAAACATTAAAATATTAAAATAACAGTTTAAGAATATAATAAATATAATAAAATCCAGATGGCGGTATCTTCTTTAAAACCATGGAAAGGGCATTCTAGGGCCACCCTAAGGCATTAGCCATCCCCAAGAGTGTACACTCTTCTTCCCGCCCCAGGCCTGTTGACAGAACTAGGTCTTGAGTTTTTTCTGGAAGTCCAGGAGCGAGGGGGACTGTCTTATCTCCGGGGGGAGAATGTTCCACAGAGCAGGAGCTACTGCAGAGAAGGCACGCTTCCGAGACCCCGTTAGATGGAATTCTTTAACCGATGGGGTCCGTAGCATGCCCTCCCTGCATTTGTTTACAGTAAAGATTCTTATGAAGTTGATTTATGTGTTGTGCTTGAGAGACTTGAGCCCAGGCCTGGAAGACTTGAGACGGAGAGCTGAGAGTCCAAGCCTAGCAGCCAAGTTAGGCTGTATGAGGTTGGGAGACTAAGATTTACAGGTAAGTCCTATTCATGGGGAGACTGAAATTATTCTCAGTGCATTAGCTTAATCCTCCTTTTAGAGCTGTGTCAATGGTAATAAGTCTTTCATTTTATCATGAGGTGTTCATACGGTTTTATTCTGTAAATGGCTAGACTTTTAATGGTGTGACAACTATAACAAAATCAAGAATAGTACACCATAAAGAATCCTCAGCAAAAAAGTTACAGTATTTCCAGGAAATGGCTAAATAAGATGACACTGCCAAGTGTATCATAGCACATTTAGAAATGAGCAGAGTCCCCAGGATATTAGCAAAATAACATTGACTACAATATAACCCTCTCTCCAAGCTATCTGTAATTTGCTATAGATTATAGCAACAGTCAAGTCCAAGAGTTCATTAGCTTTGGTAAATGGGCTTGCAGAACACAATAGAACAAGACACTTCATGTTGAATGGACTTCTGAGAATAGGATAGGAAATCTGTGTGTAGAAAGAAAGCTTGCTGGCATGAAGGGAAATCTGAACCTGCCACTAGCTATAAACTAAACATGTAACACCTGTACTATTAAGTAGAACTTGATAATTTATTCCAGACTTTCCATGGCTTCATTCCTATAATTTCCTTTAAAAATTAACCCTTTGACAGTACCAAGTGTGAAGTTGAACTCTTCATGCCTGGTCACTGCAGATCATTTTAGCTATTTCAAGCAATTGGTTTGATGGAGGAGAGTTCTGTTCTGAGAAAGGGAGAGAGAGGAAGTGTACTGACAAGAAGATTTATTGCAAGATTCCCATTCCTTCCTCACATCTCTCTTACGATTTTGGGGCACCTGCTGCCTGCTTCTATATACAGGAAATGAATTCCCAGTCACTCCACCCTAATGAAGATGATCAGAGGAGCTTTTGATAAGAGACAACAGTTTGGGGCTAACTTTAATTGCCTCCACCTCTTCTTCTTGACCACTCAGTATGTGTCCACACAAGGTCAGGAACAGTTTTCTGCTCCCAGGGTCTTTTGGGGATGCAATTGCTCCATGCCCTACTCTATGGAAACAGGGCTATCAAAGTATGGTTTAGTGTTTCCATTTAATTCACGACAGTGAAACAAACCAGTTAAAATGATTCCCAAGAGGTCCCCCCCCAGTATTTTGACATTCTTCTCATTCTCCTGTTTACCATTTACCACTATTCCCATTACTTTCAATGTATAACAAATAATTGAGGAAAAAATACACTGACACAGCATTCACTAAAAAGAAAGTATGTAGCATATGAATGTATATGCTCACGAGCTGTGGGGAGGCACAAATGATAATTCTGCTCCTGAGCCTGTCAGAGTCTTCACAGCTTTTCAGCTTCTGTTTTAGGTGGTATTTCAAGATGTGTTGAGGAAAACAACAAACCAATACCAAAAAGTCATGTCCTTGTCCATGAGGCATTTGTCCGCTTTACACAGAACATATTTCAGTTTGTAGTTGTGCATGTGTGTGTGTGTGAGAGAGAGAGACATTAAAAATCTGGGACTGTCCTTAGCTTTCTGTGGAGTACACATGGAGCGACAGAGCTGGGAAACATCGCTGCAGAGTATGAAGCTTTCCTGAAGGATAAGGAACGTGTGGCAGGAGGGCTGCATCCTCTGGCAGTTTTAACATCCATAACCAGAATGGGAACTGTTCTCACAAACAAAAGCTCCAATCTGGCTTCCATCCCAGTGTGCAGATGGTTTCCCCTATGCTTGCTCCTTTGGAGTCTTTTTCTCGCTGAGGTTTACATAGGCGTCTAGCCTGGAAGCAGGTGTGTGCTTTGCAGGAAAGGTGCCAAACTTCATGTCCTGCCAGTTTTTTCTTACCAGTTCCTCAGCAATTAAGAGCAAGAAGTGCTGCTGAGAAGCCAAAGTTATGTGTGAAATAAAGACAGGCAAGTGTGTGTGCATTGTGGCATGCTTAGTGATCCTCATTTCATCTTTTCTGTTGTTGCTTCTTAAAAAGTCAACCTATACAGGTATTTGCAACTCATTTGAATTCTGCCTATAGTCTTCCTTTCATCTTTCCAAGCACAATGTACATTCGTAGTGTAAAATCCATTGGGAAATTTAGCAGGTGGAAGTGAAGTTCCCTGTCTCCTTCTTTTCCATCGATGATCCTGAAAAACCACTCTGGACACTGGAATATCAAGGGATTTTCTAAAACTATGTGAAATGATGATTGTAAAGTAAATCGGGCGTTGATCCTAAAACGGGATAGGATCTTTATAATATCTATTTTATCAGTTCATCTACAACTTATTGTAATGGGCAGTAGGAATAACCTTCAGGAACAGGAGGAAGAGCCACAACCAAGGTGATGGTCAGATAAAAAACTTGAGTCCAAGGTAGAAATGTAATTTGAGAAAGCGTCTCAGACTTGATCCTCCCTAGTTATCACAAAGATAAAGGGAGGAAGGGGGGAAATACATTCAGACTTGCAAGATTCTGTTGCTGCAACCTTACAATAAAAGTAGTATTAACATTCAAAACTTTGGTTTCCCAATCTGGTCTACCTGGAAGGGCTGACACTTGTTCAACATGGGACAGAGTGTTGGGGTTTGAATAAATACCCAGAATTTACAGATAGATTAATTAGATAGGAGAGGTAAATAGGTGAGAGGTAATACTTTCTGCAAGTCATTCAATTAGCAGCCATTGTTGAAGTAAGTGGTGACACATACTGCAGCTGATATAGTTTAAGCTGGGTGTGGCAGATAATTTGTTTGACCTATAATGTAATTGGTCAATATTTGTATAAAAGAAGTGAAGCTTTAGTGTTCATTCTTCTCGTTACTTCATCTCATCTGTATCTGTGTTGGACGTTACTAGATTGTATTTTGGACTGCATTTGTATATAGCGTAAATAGACTATTTTATCTAATCTCTGCTTGAGTGTCTATTTACTGCTTAGAACGTATACCTTTGATGTCTTGGAGAAGCACTGGCCACCCCAGCGTTGGGTGCTCTGACACAGAGCTTTTGTGAAAAAGCACAGGTGGCAAATGTTTGCTTGATGTGCATCAGGACAACCTGCAAAGAAGCTCTCCTTCCCTTAAAGGTTGATTGATTGATGATTGATTGATTGATTATGCGCCATCAAGTCATTTTTGACTCCTAGCAACCAAATAGATAGATTTTCTCCATGACGATCTGTCCCTAATCTGGTCTTTCAGATCTTCCACCAGGGCACTCATCGTCACTGTAGAGTTCATCCACTTGGCTGAAGTGGAGTTCATCCACTTGGCTGCTGGTCACCCTCTTCTTCTCTTTCCTCCACCTTTCCCAGCATTAGAGCCTTGTCCAGAGACCTAGGCTTGTATATTTATTATCTTGGACTTTGTTGCTGGATACTTTATATATATGACCTCACAGAAAGAAAATGGATTATTGCAACTGAAAACTCACTGGCCAGGCAATAATACAATTTTACTGCAGCAGATGTTAGTTACAAAACGTTTAAATGCACTGTTTAAAGACTTAAGAAGTTATTGACTTTGTTTTCTGGCAATACATATTATAAATCATTCTACAGATATAAACAATGCATAAAACTGTCCTACACTAAGGCTCTTTTTCTCACCAGGGAACCCAACAGGAAAAACAGAAATGTAATTTGAGAAAATTACAAGTAACTTCTGATAACTAACTTTTTGATAGCATTGAAATCAGTGTCTGTTGATTGCAGAAAAACCAGTAGGGAATGTCTCATTCATTTTCTTTTGGTGGCTAAAAGAAGTCTTTTTATTCCAATCAAAACCTTCATTGGCAGGACCAGAAGGAGGGATGGAATAACAAAAATACATATTTTATGCTAGTCTTATGTTTTTCCCCCTGAAAACTGTCTGCACAGCTGAGAACTTTGCAATAGAAGTGTTGCTGTCCAAGGGTTTGAGTAAATCAAGAGTACATTAACCTCTGCAATTAAAGATAGGCAGAAATGTCTTTCTACTTTATCATTTCCTTTATGCTTAGCTAGCCCACTAAACAGTCTTTAGGTTATGTTTGTGCAGGAGATAGAAAAGAGGAAGAAAGAGATATCAGAACGTTGGGTCCTGAAGCACAGAGATTACATGTCCAAAACTTGCAAAAAGTGATTCAACTTCACATAGAACTGAGATATTTTAAACCAGCATTGACATACTCTCAAATTATAAGTTTTGTTAGTCTATCATAGCCCTTTTGTTACAGAAGATAGGTGGCTAGGTAGGCAGATAGATAGGGTTTATAGGCTACCCCATTTATCCAACTTTTCATCTACTATGTTACTGCTTGTCTACAATCTGCTAGCAAAACAGACAGACTGCAGTAAAGCTGAGTTAATAGGTTGTATGGGAGCTTGATTAGAGAAAATCAATCTTTAACTTTCCATAAATTATATTCAAGTATAATATCTGAGCCCCACTAAATATATGCAACCTAGAAAGTGTACAGTTACAACTACTTCTCAGTTATGCTTGTGTGTATATGTGTATTTAGATTTATGTTCTTCTATTGGAAGTTCATGGCAGTGCAGGTGGGAGGTTTCCCTCACTCTCATTTTATCCTGGCTCAGAAGTAATAAATAACTCAATAACTCAACTCCTTGAGCATCATGGTTGAGAACTTGAACCATGGTCCTAATCTTATACCTTGGTCACTACACCGGCTTATGGGAATGTATGCAACTTTTGAGTTTGGGAGAACGTAATTGCAAGGTATATTCTTGAAAGAGGCCCTTGTAAATCTTGGAGAGATGCCACTAGACTCAACTCTAATCAGCTTTTTTTTAACTGACTGAGATGGAACTCTCAGCATGTTTTCAAAAGCATATTCTCCTTCTCTTGTGCTGTCCAGCCTAATAGTCAATGGAGCAGATACCAACAGCTGGTCCATCCTGTTCTGGTTGGGTGGGAGGGGCCCTTGACTATTCCAATTGGAGGGATTTTTTTCTTTTGCCAGTGAAATAAGACCTGCCAAAGCACCAAGGTATGATAGGAAGGATGAGCTGCTCTGAATCTTTGTTTCCCACAAGGGATTGCAGGACAGCAAAGGACCAATGTCTTTTCAGAAAAATATCCATTAAATGTGAAAGAATTATGGTTTGAACCCATCTTCATTTGCAGACAGGAAACAGAGCTATAAAAATATGTGACCACTGCAGTACTTTGAATTATAGTTACAGCCCCAGACACATGGCCTTTTCCATTGCCTTCAGCTTTGAGGTATATGCCTTTTCATTCATGGTCTAACTAGAGCAGGAAACCTATTTACTGTTTGCCATGTTTGTTCTGATCAGCAACTGTGCTCTGGAAAATTATTGCTACTATAACCTCATATACATACAAAGGAAGTACCAGTGTGGGCTGTACCACATTTAATTTTAAACACCCTAAGAGCTATGTTACTATAATGCAGTGTTTCTCAACATTGGCAGCTTTAAGATGTGTCGACTTCAGCTCCCAGAATTCATGTGCTGGCGAGGTGTATTGCCATGTCTTCATTATTTCCTGGTGTGTCCTTCATTAGAACCAGGTTGTATTCCAGACTGTATCACTGGTACCCCCTCTCTCTTACTCGTACCCATATCCCATAATTTTATGAGACCTTTTTATTTACTTGTGGTTGAGTACCTTCTTTAGTGCTCTACAGAGCCTCTGCTCATCTCCCATTTTTCAGTAACCAAGACATCACTATCTCTTTGGTGCAAGGCTATTCCCTGCCTTGGAGGCTGCTATATCTGGACTGAATGTCATACTGGGGTTTCTGAACCAGGTTTAACAATGTTCTTATAAAGATTGTGCTTTGGGCATTACGCATGTAGATTATTGATGCTTCTGTACAAGTATGCAAAGGCAAAGGGCTTTTTTAAGAAACAGTAATTAAAATCTGCAATAGGACTTGGTTTTAATTAGCAGTTCTACCTCTTGCTATGTTTTCAAAATGTATGTCTTCCCCTTCATATTTGATATGCTCTGTTTTTTGTCTGCAAGCATTTAGACTTCATGACAGATACTTTATTTACTCTATAAGTCAGCTGTCCTATAATTACATATTTAAAGATGACTGAAATTGACAGTAAAGTAGTAAGATTGCATAGCACTGACTTGAGAGATAGAGAGAAATATGCAAATAATAATGGCTGCCTGTTTCACAAAGGACCTTATTTAAATGATTAGATTTAATCCATAAATAATTTAATAATTATAAATAATTTTTCTAATTGGTTTATTTAATTCTATAAATTTATATAAAATCTCTGTGTCCTTTAATTTTCAATCTACCCCCATTCCCACCCAGGAGTAAAGGAGTACTTTCAGTGGGTCATTGATCGATCTTCTACAGTACTTCTACTTGGCGAGAACAAACCACTGTAGGCATTGCAGGTCTTTCTCTAGACCACTCACAGGCGTGTCATACAACCCCTTTTCTTACAAAGAATGCTAGGATTGATGTAACTTTATATTATGGCAATCAAAATCCCCATAAAAGCCTTACTTGTTCTGAAAATCTAGAAGATTAATTGGTGGCTTTCTCCATCTATGTTCAAACTCCTTGTATTTCAAACTGCTTAATTTATATTTGTGCTCACAGTGGGGGCGGGCAATGATGTAGCACCAAGGTGGGCAGCCTTTTGATGGTGGTGGAGGGAGAGGCATGTAACATTGTTTGGGTAGCTGGATGCTGCAGTGGCTGAGTTGGTGATGAAAAGTTGGTAAACCAGGATTTTATTGGATGGGCTTGGGCAGAATTCACTTGTTAACTCTTCCAATTTAAGGATTATATTAAATCTATTTTAAGGCTTATATTAAGGATCAAGATGGGGCCTTGGAATCTCTGCCAGTGGTGTAGTGGTGGAATAAGAATCACTCTAAAGTGGAAAATTGGTTATAACAGTAACAACTTTTGGGGAATTCAGGGTAGGGTGGATTAGCCCCCCAATTAACTCTCCCACAGGGTGTCTCTGGGCCTGAGCCCTGCCTGTTCCTTATTTAGACAATAATAGAATTAAGGAATATAACATACATCTTTTCTCCTTACCACTTCTTTTTTCTGCTCTTGTAGTGCTAATACACCTTCTGTTTTCTTTCCCAGTGCTTTGAACAAGGCTGACTCCAGGTATGAGAGAGTGTGGTAGCAGTGCTAAAGGGAGGATCATGTTGTATACGTAGGAAAATATCATGTTGGGGCTTTGCAGGGAATTTAGAATGGCAAATATGGGTGGGGAGAGACCAGGATTGGTGGTTGCCCCAGGTTTCTCTGCTTTTGATTTTGAAGACCAGTATATTCTGAAAGGGTATTTGTGTGTCTCTCTCTAGGTTAGAAAACCAGTAAAAATCATGGCATTTTATTCAAGGAGCATCAGTTTGCTGTCCTGATTTGAGTTCAATCTGGATTTCAGACTGGAAGAACATTCTGGCATTTTATCTCCAAATCAAGTATTGTGAGGTTTTTTTAAAAAAAATATTGTTTCAAATCCCTTTTATTTTTGTATTTGAGTACTGCTGAGGTATATTTTTTGTCACAGCAGCATTTTTTTTTGCCTTGGACTGATCCACTACTCCCCCACCCCACCCCATCCTCCCACCACCAATTAATCCCCTGTTCTGCAGGTTCTTATTTGTGCTCAGCTATCATCCAGTGAAGGACTCAGGTTTCAATACCTAGGCATCAGGGAGAATTCCTTCACACTGAATCACAGTCTTCTCTTTCCATTTTCCTTCTCCTCCTTTTTGTTCCTTTCAGACACCAGGTATGTCAATATTCTGCCTTTATTCTCCTTTCCCCGATTCTCATTCATTTTTGCTTGCTCTCAATTTCACTTTTTACGTACTCACTTTTTATTTGTTCAAATAGTTCTGGAAACCCAGAGAGAGCAAAACCAGCAGTTGATTTGTGTACCCTTCCCAGAGAAACCTAGCGATGGGATGGGATGGGAGGAACTAACAATATCACCAGGATTATAACATTTGACATACACATATGGTCCAAATTTCATTGTATCTTAAGCTGATGATTAGTAAGAGTACAGAGCAGTTGGTTCAGACAATACATGCAGTAGGGGAAGAGAATTCCCCTCCCTCCACAGCTTGTGTATTTGATCTAGAAATAGATTTCTTCACCCCAAATAAAGCAAATGGTCAGCCGTATTCCATCTTCACGTGGTTTATCACCAAATACATGTTCTGTTGCCAGCAGGCACCACTAACAATTCCAGACAACTCTGTCTGCAGTTCATTTATCATTTATCATTTTGTTTGTGACATGGTAAAAAAAAGGAGAGAGAGGGAGATGGAGCCATTGTGATTTATTAGCCACAGCAATAGCCAGACCAGTATTTATCAATACATGCTGCTAGTCAAGAAGTCTATGGATGCAAACTCCAAACCATCTAAACAGAGTAGACCATATCATTAGATGGTGTTGTGTTACCTCAGGCAGCAGATGCTGAGGAACAGTAATGGCAAACTCTCAGCTATTTCTCCTGAGCCCCCTGATTATTCTGCTCAGAAGACAGAAGCGTGTATGCCACACAGTCTGTCTTTGGTTCCCTTGATTAGCCTGCTGTCTTGGCAGTAGTGACAAACATAATCATTTTGTTAGTCTTGACAAATGATTCAGCTGCCAGTCCATCTATGTGGAATGAGGAGGGCACACCATCTTACCCTTCACTATGGGCAACAAAATGTCTCTGGCGAGAACTTTATCCAATGGGGTTGTATTGGCAACAACATAGGACGCTCTATCCTGCTCATAGCTATGGCAGCAAAATCTCTAGAAGGAGTTTTTCAGATTCTGCTTGCTGAATTTCACTGCAGGGATTCAATCCTATGCACACTTATTTTGGAGGAGGTCCTAATGAGTAGAATGGAGAAATTAGAAAGGGAAAAAGGCATGTATGATATCCTTGGGACATAAAAAAAAAACAAAAACTAATCCAGGGACACATTCTGATAGTTGGGATCCTTCCATAAGGATCCAGGATCCCTTCTGCTTTAGCTTGGCCTGCCGTCATAAGGCAGATAATAGTAAGGGCTGGCATGCAATCATCAAGCTATCAGGACAGATTTATTTTTCTTTGCTTCTCATGTTCCCTGCCTCTTTTGGCACTCATTCCGTATGGTAGAGAAATTAGAAGTTTGGGACATTCACCAACTTTGAGGGAGCTGATAAAGTGAAAATAATAGGAATTTTTTCTCCCCAGGATCTTGATGAAACAACACAACACTTTCAATACTGTGATAACGCTTTTGATTTTATTGTTGATATTGTAGCAGCATTTGTGATGCTTTCTTGTTTCATTTCAACATTTCATTTATGATTTTAATGCATTTTTTAATTGAATGAATTGACATTTTTTTGATGGAAGAAATATGTACTGACTCTTTGAACTACAGTGTACTATAAAGAGATATTAATTGAATAGCAATGTACACTGCTCAAAAAAATAAAGGGAACACTGAAACAACACAATGAAAGTCCAAGTCAATCACACTTCTGTGAAATCAAACTGTCCACTTAGGTAGCAACACTGATTGACAATCAATTTCACATGCTGTTGTGCACATGGAATAGACAATAGGCGGAAAGCATAGGCAGTTAGCAAGACATCCCCAATAAAGGAGTGGATCTGCAGGTGGTGACCACAGACCACTTCTCAGTTCCTATGCTTTCTGGCTGATGGTTTGGTCACTTTTGAATGCTGGCGGTGCTTCCACTCTAGTGGTAGCATGAGACGGAGTCTACAACCCACACAAGTGGCTCAGGTAGTGCAGCTCATCCAGGATGGCACATCAATGCGAGCTGTGGCAAGAAGGTTTGCTGTGTCTGTCAGCGTAGTGTCCAGAGCATGGAGGTGCTACCACGAGGCAGGTCAGTACATCAGGAGACGTGGAGGAGGCCGTAGGAGGGCAACAACCCAGCAGCAGGACCGCTACCTCCGCCTTTGTGCAAGGAGGGACAGGAGGAGCACTGCCAGAGCCCTGCAAAATGACCTCCAGTGGGCCACAAATGTGCGTGTGGCTGCTCAAACGGTCAGAAACAGACTCCATGAGGGTGGTATGAGGGCCTGACGTCCACAGGTGGGGGTTGTGCTTACAGCCCAACACCGTGCAGGACGTTTGGCATTTGCCAGAGAACACAAGATTGGCAACTTCGCCACTGGCGCCCTGTGCTCTTCACAGATGAAAGCAGGTTCACACTGAGCACATGTGACAGACGTGACAGGGTCTGGAGACGCCGTGGAGAACGTTCTGCTGCCTGCAACATCCTCCAGCATGACCGGTTTGGCAGTGGGTCAGTAATGGTGTGCGGTGGCATTTCTTTAGGGGGCCGCACAGCCCTCCATGTGCTCGCCAGAGGTAGCCTGACTGCCATTAGGTACCGAGATGAGATCCTCAGACCCCTTGTGAGACCATATGCTGGTGCGGTTGGCCCTGGGTTCCTCCTAATGCAAGATAATGCTAGACCTCATGTGGCTGGAGTGTGCCAGCAGTTCCTGCAAGACGAAGGCATTGATGCTATGGACTGGCCCGCCCGTTCCCCAGACCTGAATCCAATTGAGCACATCTGGGACATCATGTCTCGCTCCATCCACCAACGCCACGTTGCACCACAGACTGTCCAGGAGTTGGGGGATGCTTTAGTCCAGGTGTGGGAGGAGATCCCTCAGGAGACCATCCGCCACCTCATCAGGAGCATGCCCAGGCGTTGTAGGGAGGTCATACAGGCACGTGGAGGCCACACACACTACTGAGCCTCATTTTGACTTGTTTTAAGGACATTACATCAACGTTGGATCAGCCTGTAGTGTTCTTTTCCACTTTAATTTTTGAGTGTAACTCCACATCCAGACCTCCAGGGGTTGCTTACATTTGATTTCCATTGCTTTTTGTGTGATTTTGTTGTCAGCACATTCAACTATGTAATGAACAAAGTAATTAATACGAATATTTCATTCATTCAGATCTAGGATGTCTTATTTCGGTGTTCCCTTTATTTTTTTGAGCAGCTTATTTTAGTTGGTTAATCAGTCAATGAAATTTGAATACATTCACATTTGAATAAAAATGTACAGCTGGATAATTCATAAACACGCATAACCACAATCAATATAGCCATATTGAAGAAAAATACACTGTTTTGTTCTAGATTTATTGGACATATTATATTTGAGATTTACCATTTTATTTCAACATAAGGAGGATTTGTTACTATAATATTTGGTGAACTCCATATTGCCTGATATGTTTATTTGAAATGTTAGACGTATTACTTTAAGTATTTTGTTGTGGTTGTTTTTCCCAGTTTGATATTTCATCCTCTATCTGGTGATTATTGAAGGAGAGCTGTTGTTGATAGTACCATTATCTTAGAATCAGTATTTCAACCTGCATATGAAAGAGAAAGGGGAATGTCTCTTCTGAGACCTCTGCAGTTCTTCTAATCAGTATCTGTATTAAAATAATTTTATTATAATGCAAACATGTGCATTTGTATTAAAACAGTAATTTTATATTTTAAAGGTAATTTTAATTCTGAATCTGTAGATCTAGGAGCCAGTGTGGTGCAGTAGTAAAAGTGCTGGACTAGGAGTGCGGAGACCCAGGTTCTAGTCCTCCCTTAGGCGCAGAAGCTGGCTGGGTGACTTTGGGTCA
Source organism: Charina bottae (assembly GCA_023362775.1). Lineage (NCBI taxonomy): Eukaryota > Metazoa > Chordata > Lepidosauria > Squamata > Charinaidae > Charina > Charina bottae. The sequence continues at coordinate 34,405,864 of JALMGJ010000005.1, forward strand.
GACACACTCTCTGAGCCCTAGACTGGGAAGTAAAAAAAATAATCTATCTACAAACCCACACTGGATCAGTGTGGTAGATAATAGTCCATAGCCTTCAGTTAGGAGGCCTTCATGCTACAGCGGGCTAATTTGAACTCTACCACCATCATCTCCCCCCCCCCCCCCATAGATCTAATCCAGAGCTTTCCAAACTTTTCATGTTGGTGACACACTTTTTAGACACGCATCATTTTGCGACACACTCTTACAGCAGGGCACAAGGCAGGCACTAGGACCTGTGTGGAATCACAGCAGGTTTGGAGGCAGCAAGGCACAAGGCAGGCACTAGGACCTGCGCGGAATCCTGGCAGGGCTCGGAGGCAGCAGCAGCCTCAACACACCCAGACACTGCAGCCGACACACTAACGTGTCGCGACACACAGTTTGGAAAGCTCTGATCTAATCCATCAGGCCTTCCATGCCAGCCCACAAAGCATTACTTGAAATTCCCTTCCTCCCCCACTATATCCTCTAGCTATTTTTTCCCTTGATCAATCCTTGCCTTTACTTTTGCCTTTTCCACATATGAATGAACATTGACAGAACACAATCTATTCTTCTTTTCCTCTGTTTGTTGTGGGCATTGGTGTTTTTTAGTTATTGCTTTTCTCTGGACTTGATAGCCCTTCAGAATTTTGGGAGCAACTTCATCTCACTACACATAACGATTTCTAAAGTACAATACATTAAAATGATTTCTTTGTAGCAAGGCAGCTGAGATTATTTAAAAGTATGTTGCTCTGGTCACACAATCCTTGATAGTGGATTAACACATTTTTTGGTTTGCTTAATATACTGAACCACAACATTACTAAATGAGCTTGATTGCACAATGTGCTAAGCAGCAACAACAACAAGAATAATAATAAATAAAAACTAACCAAGGTTAAGACTGTTAAGTCTAACCAAGTTTAGCATGTAGAGGGCACCACATGCTAAGGACTTTATCTGAATTGGTTAAGCATATTGTGAAAACAGTATGTGTGTATTTAAGCACCAGGTTTGAGAGAGCTGAAGGGAAGGAAGAGGGTAAATCATTGTTCTACCTTGACTGTCAACCCTAACCTGATAAAACAGAATGTATAGGCTTTATAGTGCAGAAAAAGAACTTTCTGACTCATAACGTTCTGTCCTTCATTTAAGATCCTTCTGATTATTTTTATTTTAGCTTTTTTCCCTCCTTTTTTTTTTTGGTAACTGAAAATATGAAGGATTCACTGTAAATGGAACCTCAGTTGCTTTTGAGATTTAAGAACCTTTGTTTGGCTCCACCCACCTTGTTTTTCACTCCAGGGATACAACAATTCCTTCTCTATCCATTCCCTAATCTACCTATTCATTGTTTAAATGTTGCTACTTTACCTGCCAATTGTTGACTCTTCACCACCAGCTGACACATGTTTTCTTAAATGTCAGGCAGTTTATTTATTTGTTTACTTATCAATCAAATTTCTCTACTACCTGCTTCTGGCAAAGCCAACCCACAGGGTTTTACAAAAGCAATAACTGATAACAATAAAACTTAGTCAAAAATAACCAGCCTCATATAATACTATAATATTTAATAAAAATGACAAGTATAAATACATCTGTATAAAATCAAGATGACAGACTAAACATCATATAACTGCTGGGGGGAAAGCTAAGATCAACAAATACATGTTCATCTTCTTTTTAAGATTGAAGAATTGGGGAGAGAATTCCAAAACACTGAAGCTACCACGGAGAATGCCCTAGATACTTTCTAAGCAGTCCTTAGGTCTGCAACAGCATGTTCTTATAGGTCTTTGGCTGCTGATTGTAGTTCTGAGGATACCACATATGGGGGCAGTCATTACTTTAAGCAGACAGCTTCCAAAATGTTTAGAGATTGCTATACAATAGCAAGCACCTTGAATTTAATTTGGAAGCCTACTGGAAACCAGTGCAGTTTAGCCAGAACAGGTGTTACATGCTCGTACTTGGAAGAACCCAAGAGAAAACTGGCTATCACATTCAGCACCCATTGTAGAAGGCATTTCCTTCAAGAGTGTCCCCACATAAAGCACATAACAATAGGCTAAATGGGGGGGGGGGGGGGTTAATGCCAGATCAAATCTCTCCCCAAAGGGATGCAGTTCATAGATTAAAAGGTTTTCCCCTGCACAGTCGTGTCCGAATCTAGGGGGCGGTGCTCATCTCTGTTTCTTAGCCGAAGAGCCAGCGCTGTCTGAAGATGCTTCCACGGTCATGTGGCTGGCATGACGCGCATGGAACGCTGTTACCATCCCACCAAAGTGGTACCTATTGATCTTGCATTTGCATGCTTTCAAATTGCTAGGTTGGCAAGAGCTGGGGCGAGTGTGGGAGCTCACTCCGTCATGTGGCATGAGTCGGACACAACTGTGCAGGGGAAAACCTTTACCTTTTCTAGGAGCTTAACCAGCGAAAATTGAAGATATGGAAAAGTTCCGGAATGTATTTACACAAGCAAGAGTGAGATAGGCAGACAGTTCTCATGAGAAAATAGAAATAGAAAGCTGAAGGGTCAAATCAGCCAATTCAACGTGTAGGAAAATGCTAATATCTTTAAATTTAATACAAAAATAACAGGATTATTTCAATCCTCCTTTATATTTGGAAGGAAAACGAAGTCCAAAACTTAAAAAAGAAGTTTTTAAAAAGTAATCCCAAAAATAATGATAAGCACCAAGAGAGCCAGCTTCTTGCTGTAGAAAGCCTCTTTTGGGGTACGCACACTTAAAAAAACCCCATAAATTTTGTGATTTAGAATTGGGGTGGCCGGTGTCCCTTTAATGCTACAGCACGGCTTGGAAAATGATGATGGCCCCACCTCCCAGCTATAGCTCTTACCAGTCGAACATGAAACACTGTTTGCGATCTTCTGGCTGCAAGCAGCTGTCTGGAGGACAGATGGGATGATTCCAGGTGTTCTCCTTTGTCCAGAGAACATTCCTGGGCTTCAGGAAAACCTGCTTGAGCCCGAAAAATATTGCCACGTTGTCAGCTCCGCCCGCTAAGCCCGTGGGCACAGGTGTTCAGTTCGCCATTTCCCCACCGGAATCCCCCTAATAGGACTTTCCATGTTGTGGGGAGGCAGGTTATCAGCTGGTAGTTGGCCGGTGCTGTTCCCTTGTGGGGATCTTTCATGATTAGCACTGTCCTTCCTTGTGTTAGCCAGTCTGGGTGGGAGCCTGCTGCTAGCAGCTGGTTCATCTGTGCTGCTAGGCGTTCATGTACTGCTGTTAGTTTCTTTAGCCAGTAGGTGTGGATCATGTCCCGGCCAGGTGCTGTCCAGCGCTTCATGTTCTTGACCTGCTGTTGGATGTCTGCTACTGTGATGGTGACTGGTTCCTGTTCTGGGAGACTGCTCTCAAGTCCTGCAGCCACTGCACTGGTGTTATGTGTCTTCTCTTTCTCCCATATGTTCTTCCAGTACTGTTCAGTTTCTGATGTTGGTGGCTCTGCTGTTACTGTGTTGTTGCACTGCAGTTGGGAATACACCTCGGATGGTTCTTTGGCGAACAGAGAGAGAGAGAGAGAGAGAGAGAGAGAGAGAGAGAGAGAGAGAGCGCACCATGCAGTGCTAGCTCTCACAGTGGCAAGAATTTGTACACACCGTGACTCAGTTGCCAACCTGCCTCTTTCCTGTTGTAAACATTGTAAAATGTGAATTGTGTAGGTTAGAAATGAATGGTATTGTGATGTTTTTGTATTTTTATTCAGGGGTTCCCTGAGACCTAAACATTATTTCAACAGTTCTTCCAGAGTAGAAAGGTTGAAAAAGAGTGAACTAAACATATCCAGTGAAGTCCCTTCATCCATCTGGATAATTGAAGTGCTCTTATTATTAGGATTTCCTCCCCCCACCCCCTTCAGCTGGAATGTGCTTCTTACCATTATTCCATGTTCTGCGCTTTGGAATGATAAACATGTCTTAACTTCTTTGCAATATCCTTTCAGATATTTCAAATATGCTATTGTATCCCCCCTTAGTCTTGTCTTCTCAAAGCTAAGCATTTCTAAATCCTTCAGTCTCTCTTGATAAGATTTAGTTTCTAGTTTCCTAATCATCATTGCTCTTCTTTAAACCTGCTCCAGTTTGACTGAAGACTTTTTGAAGTATGGTACCCAGAACTGGACACAATATTTGGAGTAGGATCTGATTAACAATTACTTCCTATGATGTGGAAATAATATTTCCTATGATATAGGCAAAAGATGGCATTTGATTTTTTTGCATCACACTGTTGACTCATATTCACTTTTGATCAGTACTGTCAGTCCTTTCAGATAGGCCAGGTCAAGAAACAGACACTGCAGGGATTCCAAGAACACTGTATTATACTGTTGTAGGGTATAATTAATTGATTTTAAATTTGTTGTGAACCGCCCAGGGTCCCTCCTTGTGGGGGAGATGGGCGGGATATAAATGAAATAAATAAATAAATAAATAAACAAACAAACAAACAAACAAACAAATAAAATAACAGAAGCTTGAAAATCTGTCTGAGTTTCTCTCTTTCCCAGCTGACACAAAACAAAATGAAGGTGGAGTTATTCTGAGTTGCTTTCTCATGCTTTTCACTTTCTCAGGAGTGAGTTGTTTCTCCTCCCTTAACAGTTCATTCATTCTTTCTCCAAGGTCATCTCCACATTCTTTACACCTACTATTCCAAGATATTTTTTTCAGCTAATATTGTTAAATCAGTTATTCCCATCCCATAGCTACCGTATGCATTTGATTTAAATTTCCTACGTGAATATCTCTGCAAATGTCTGTGTTTAATTTCATTCTATTATTTTTGAACCCATTTCTCTAAATTTCCAAGATCTTTGAATTTTCTGTCGGGTTAACTGTCCTGACCCATTTTGTGCCATTTGAGATATGGTAAACATTTACTTTAACTCTTCATCAAAGGTATCAATAAAAATGGTGAAGAATATATGACTGAATCTTATGGCATCCCACTCTTCTATGAGCTCCAACCCCCTTTGACCTCCTTTTTCCATTTGCTTCTTCTGTTTTAGAACCCTATCTATCATTTGTTTGAGTTCATTAAAAATACACTATTTTTGAAGACCAAGATACTCAATTGATTAGACTCAGTTTTAGTTTTGCTTTAAGTCAAGAACTTGAGCATGACAGGGTCTCTTTCCCCCAGTGTTTCTGCTACTTCCATGACCAAGTCTTCCCTACTGGTTAGTTTCAAGTCAAGGCATTTTTTGAAAAAAAAAACATGCTTGTCAGAGTTTGTTTGCCAGAAAATGAAGGGACAATTACCTCCTCCCCATTTTTATTTCATATATCTTTGAAAGATCTGACATTTGCTTTTGAAATGCATCAAGCATATCTTCTTGTCAATTAAGCAGGTGATAGTACACACCAACAACTATACTTCAAGTCACCCCACTAGGTCTCGCTTATACCTATTAAGTCATGTCTGACTTTCTCTATTAGAGTCTTCAAGCTCAATTTGTTTATTTCCTACATTCTGAGTATTAAACATTTAAAACTCAGAATGATATTTCTGAGTTTCAGAATATATTTTACTTTTTTGTTTTTGATTGTCATTCTTCTTCCCACTGATCTTGCTCCTTTGTTTGATCATGTTCCTCACACAGAGTTGTTTCCTCTGTTGGTTCCTGTTAACATGTTTCTTTTGTTTGATTTGATAGATCTTCATCCCATCTTATCATCTGTAGTGTGGCTATTTGTTACTTTCTTGATGTACCACTGCAAGCTTGTACTTGCTGCAAAATATACGTTGGGCTGTTTTGGGGGTAGCAACATGAGTATGTCACAGACTTTGCAGATACCAACTGTAGACTCCAATCTATTTTTTTTAAGTTTCTTCTTAAGCTACCACCAGTAGAAGGCTTTTATTTTTCTTATTCCTTCTCTGGCTTTCGGGTTGGCATATACTGTACAAACTGTTGGCTTACAGAGAACATTTGTTAGGAATGCCTCTTTAACCTTCTCTATCAAAGTTTGTTGTCATGCCCTGTTTGCTCACTCTGAACATTTTGGGGCTGGTGAGTACATTTGAAATTTTGAAGGCAGATTATGGTCACGTTCACGAAGTGACTGCTTTGGTTGGGGTGGCCAGTGCAAAACGCCCATTTGTCAGAAGGTAAACTCAGATTGCTTACCATCAGTTCTTTCAGCTCTCATGATGCTGTTGTTTGATTTGCTGTGAATGCTTCTGAGATCATGGGCAAATACAGCACAATCAGTACTGAAAGTGTAGATCATGCTTGAGGTTAGTTCAGTGCCTTGCAGTATCTAGTTTTTCTTTCCCCCTTACATTTAAAAAAAAAACTCAAATGGGACAGGAAGCCTAGTGGTCATAGAAGGAGGTGTCCCTCACTGGAGGATACCAGGCTATTGTTGTTCAGTCGTTTAGTCGTGTCCGACTCTTCGTGACCTCATGGACCATAGTACGCCAGGCCTTCCTGTCCTCCACTGTCTCTCGGAGTTTACTCAAATTCATGTTCATTACATCGGTGATGCTATCTAACCATCTCATCCTCTGCCGTCCCCTTCTCCTTTTGCCCTCAGTTTTTCCCAGCATCAGGGTCTTTTCCAGTGAGTCCTCTCTTCGCATTAGGTGGCCAAAGTATTTGAGCTTCAGCTTCAGCATCTGTCCTTCCAATGAGCAGTCAGGGTTGATTTCCTTTAGGATTGACTGGTTTGACCTCCTTGCAGTCCAAGGGACTCTCAAGAGTCTTCTCCAGCACCACAGCTCGAAAGCATCAATTCTTCGGCGCTCAGCCTTCCTTATGGTCCAACTCTCACAGCCATACATTGCTACTGGAAAAACCATAGCTTTAACTATACGGACCTTTGTCGGCAAGGTGATGTCTCTGCTTTTTAATATGCTGTCTAGGTTTGCCATAGCTTTCCTTCCAAGGAGCAAGCGTCTTTTAATTTCATGGCTGCAGTCACCGTCTGCGGTGATCTTGGAGCCCAAGAAAATAAAATCTGTCACTGCTTCCATTTCTTCCCCTTCTATTTGCCAGGAAGTGATGGGACCAGATGCCATGATCTGGGTTTTTTTAATGTTGAGTTTCAAGCCAGCTTTTGCACTCTCCTCTTTCACCCTCATCAAGAGGCTCTTTAGTTCCTCTTCACTTTCTGCCATTAGGGTGGTATCGTCTGCATATCTGAGGTTGTTGATATTTCTCCCGGCAATCTTAACTCCGGCTTGTGATTCATCCAGCCCGGCATTTCTCATGATGTACTCTGCATATAAGTTAAATAAGCACGGTGATAATATACAGCCTTGTCGTACTCCTTTCCCAATTTTGAACCAGTCGGTTGTTCCATGTCCGGTTCTAACTGTTGCTTCTTGACCCACATACAGGTTTCTCAGGAGACAGGTAAGGTGGTCTGGTACTCCCATCTCTTTAAGAATTTGCCACAGTTTGTTGTGATCCACACAATCAAAGGCTTTAGCGTAGTCAATGAAGCAGAAGTAGATGTTTTTCTGGAACTCTCTTGCTTTTTCCATGATCCAGCGAATGTTGGCAATCTCATCTCTAGTTCCTCTGCCTCTTCGAAACCCAGCTTGCACTTCTGGTAGTTCTCGGTTCACATGCTGCTGAAGCCTAGCTTGTAGGATTTTGAGCATAACCTTGCTGGCATGTGAAATGAGCGCAATTGTACGGTAGTTTGAACATTCTTTGGCATTGCCTTTCTTTGGAATTGGAACGTAAACTGACCTTTTCCAATCCTGTGGCCACTGTTGAGTTTTCCAAATTTGTTGGCATATTGAGTGCAGCACTTTAACAGCATCATCTTTTAGGATTTTAAATAGCTCAGCTGGGATACTGTCTTCTCCGCTAGCTTTGTTGTTAGTAATGCTTCCTAAGGCCCACTTGACTTCACTCTCTAGGATGTCCGGCTCAAGGTCAGTGACCACACCATCATATTTATCAGGGATATTAAGATCTTTCTTGTATAGTTCTTCTGTGTATTCTTGCCACCTCTTCTTAATCTCTTCTGCTTCTGTTAGGTCCCTGCCTTTTTTGTCCTTTATCATGCCCATCTTTGCACAAAACGTTCCCTTGATATCTCCGATTTTCTTGAAGAGATCTCTAGTCTTCCCCATTCTATTGTTTTCCTCGATTTCTTTGCATTGTTCATTTAAGAAGGCCTTCTTATCTCTCCTTGCTATTCTCTGGAATTCTGCATTCAGTTGTTTATATCTTTCCCTTTCTCCCTTGCCTTTTGCTTCCCTTCTTTCCTCAGCTATTTGTAAAGCCTCATCAGTCAGCCACTTTGCTTTCTTGCATTTCTTTTTCTTTGGGATGGTTTTAGTTGCTGCCTCCTGTACAATGTTACGAACCTCCATCCATAGTTCTTCAGGCACTCTGTCTACCAGATCTAATCCTTTAAATCTATTCCTCACCTCCACTGTATATTTATAAGGGATATGATTTAGGTCATACCTGATTGGTCTAGTGGTTTTCTCTACGTTCTTCAATTTAAGCCTAAATTTTGCGATAAGAAGCTCATGATCTGAGCCACAGTCAGCTCCAGGTCTTGTTTTTGCTGATTGTATAGAGCTTCTCCATCTTTGGCTGCAAAGTATATAATCAATCTGATTTCGGTATTGACCATCTGGTGATGTCCATGTGTAGAGTCGTCTCTTGTGTTGTTGGAAAAGAGTGTTTGCTATGACCAGCGTGTTCTCTTGACAAAACTCTATTAGCCTTTGCCCTGCTTCATTTTGTACTCCGAGGCCGAACTTGCCCGTTATTCCGGTTATTTTTTGACTTCCTACCTTAGCATTCCAGTCCCCTATGATGAAAAGGACATCTTTTTTTGGTGTTAGTTCTAGAAGGTGTTGTAGATCTTCATAGAACCGGTCAACTTCAGCTTCTTTGGCATCAGTGGTTGGGGCATAGACTTGGATCACTGTGATGTTGAATGGTTTGCCTTGGATTCGAACTGAAAGCATTCTGTCATTTTTGAGGTTGTACCCCAGTACTGCCTTTCCCACTCTTTTATTGACTATGAGAGCTACTCCATTTCTTCTAAGGGATTCTTGCCCACAGTAGTATATATAATGGTCTCCTGAATTAAATTCGCCCATTCCTGTCCATTTTAGTTCGCTGATTCCCAAGATGTCGATGTTCAATCTTGTCATCTCATGTTTGACCACATCCAGCTTACCTTGATTCATAGATCTTACATTCCAGGTTCCTATGCAATATTGTTCTTTACAGCATCGGACTTTCCTTCCACTTCCAGACACATCCACAACTGAGCGTCCTTTCGGCTTTGGCCCAGCCGTTTCACACTTTCTGGAGCTACTCGGAATTGCCCTCCGCTCTTCCCCAGTAGCATTTTGGACACCTTCCGACCTGAGGGGCTCATCTTCCGGCGTCATATCTTTTAGCCTTTTGATACTGTCCATGGGTTTTCTTGGCAAGGATACTGGAGTGGTTTGCCATTCCCTCCTCCAGTGGACCACGTTTTGTCAGAACTCTCCATCATGACCTGTTCTTCTTGACCTGACTTCATTGAGTTACGCAAGCCCCTTCGCCACGACAAGGCAGTGATCCATGAAGGGGATATAGTGAATAATAATCACTCTTCATTTAGAGATAAGGTTGTTTTCTTTGCTAGTACTTCAAGAGGCGTCCTCTCCTCCTGCTTCATGTACATTTGCCTCTGATACTTGTACTGCATGTTTTATATATTTTGGATCTGTGATCTATAATGATTCAAAATCATATATGTATACATACATTATTCAACATTGTAGGCCTGTAGGGCAGGCTTCCTCAATCTACCACTCTCAAGATATGATAGGACTGCACATTCCAGAATTCCTGGCCAACATGGCTGAAGGCTCGGAATTCTGGGAATTGCAGTCCAACACATCTGGAAGGCATCAGGTTGGACATCTGCATCTGCATCTGCATCTGCATCTACATCTACATCTCAAAGAGGTATGTTTAAAATCTTCCTTATGAAGAAGTTGTAAACTATTGAGGCCCTACAGAATTCAGGTGGGATTTCTGTAGAATAAGTGATTATAGTTCAAACATAAAAAAATTTTTGGAAAGGTTTATGGGTTCTGCATTTGGACAACATCAAAAAAAGACAGCTGTTTTCCCAGGGCAAATGTTTGGGAAGAGCTAGTCTTGTGTTAGAAAAAGATTGGAAAAGTAAATAATCAGATAGGCTTTGTTGGTGGAACCATAAGATGTTATATGGCTGGAGATGAAAATTTAACAAGGGCATTACAATGTTTCTGTTCACAGCAAATCCCTAAAACACCAAGAGCATGTTGTATTGATCTTAAATATTGCGCATAAAGTAAATGCTTCATGCTCTACTAACACATGAGAATCTTTTTGATCATTGTATTTGCAAGTTTCAGGAGTTACATTTCATTTCATAGTATACTGATGAGGTCACCAAATGCTGCCCTATCCTGAGAAAAACCAGCTGTGCACTAATTGCATAAGGTGATCTTGAAATACCTGGGCACTATAAACAGGAAGGTGATCTTATACAGTATGTGCTTCAGAGCTGTGCGTGTTGGGTTACGTTTTAGAATACAGTGCCTTCTATAATCCCCTGGCAGACATAATTCAGTGTTTACAATTTTTGCACATTGAAGCAAAAATTCCTAACTTTATAGGTAAACTGATAGCATCTAAAGATCTTATTTCACTTATTTCCAACTTGTGTAAGGCTACCATATCTGGGGTACATTTCTCTGATAACTAGATGGCAGAAGAGAGAGAGAGAAAGAATTAAGTCTTTGCAGGCAACCATCTAATGGTCTTCTGGATTTTTGCAGCTTATGCTTGTGGGCTTCTTGAAAATACCTGCTTGCTCAGTATGAGATCAGCATTCTGTACTAAGCTAGGCCTTTAGTCTGAATGGCTGTTCTGTCTAGGCTGACCATATGTCCCGTTTTGAACGAGTCCCGTTTTTTTAGCATTTTTCAACTGTCCCATCGTTTTGATAACAATCTCAATTTTGTCCCGTTTTTTAAACCCCGTGGGAATGGCGCGGAAGGAGGATCTGAGCCGCAGCTGCTGATTGGAGGCAGCCCGGAAGAGGAAGCCCTGCCGCCTATCAGTGTGTGGCAAAGGAGGGACTGGGGGCGGGGTTTGCAGGCAGGAGCCAATCGCGCAGACCGGGGGTGGGGTTTGCAGGCGGGAGCCAATCACGCGGACTGGGGGGCGGGGACCCCTGTCTTTTTCATGAATGCGGAATATTACATAAGACCCCGTCCCGTTTTGCCATCCCAATGTCCCGTTTTTGTCTCAAGGAAATATGGTCAGCCTAGTTCTGTCTGTCTATATGGCTGTTCTTATATTCTTTCAGAAATAAAGGGTGAACACATAGACAGTTTGAACGAAGCAAGAAATCCTCAAACAAAAGGAGAGAAGTTTGATACTTTCTCTGATTTCATTTATGCTTCATTTAGTAAGCATAGTAAAATTGTAAAATCCTTGTTATCTGCAAACATACAAATTAAGAGAAATTAAATTTCTTTGATGTTTAGGTGAAGGGTAGGTAGCTTTTAAAGGCTCTGGGGTGGACCCCAGAGCACTTTCCCATCTTGCCAGTGATTTTGGTGGTACAATTTTCCAGTGCCATTTGGCTTTGTGGTTCTCCTTTTTTAAAAATCCTCCTTTTTAAAAAGTGGGATTGCTCAAATAGGTGCTGAAGCCCACCTTTTATGTTGTTAGAGAAGTGTTTCTCAAACTTTCTGCAGTTGTGGGCTACTAAATAAATGTTCAAAGAATGTGGGGACCACTCAATTAAGTAAATATCTCTGCCTGGGTTATTTCTTCAAAATCATGGGCATTCACAGCTTTTTTTTGGCAAATAATATAATGAATATAGCTGTATTCACACACACACACCCATTTCTAAAATAAACTTCTAAAATGGGGGAAAAATAAAACAGGAAATAAAATAAAAAATAACAATGTTTATTTTCAATTTTCCTTCATACTTTACTTTTGGAGTTGATTATCTGAGTTACAGTTCCACATAGAACACTTAGTCAAGAACTTTACTTCAGACCATTTCACTATTCTGAGGGCTTTTTGAAAATGCAGTACTCACTCTGCTAACCGTATTATCCGTTGTATGCTTCAATGAATCGGTTTTCAGCCCACTGATTTATTTTCATGAACCAGATAATTGGCAAGGAGTTGGGAGCTGAGCTAGTAAACAGGTTCTGGCCTGGCCAGCTGTTTGGTGATGAATGTGGGGAAGCAGCAGTGCACCATCTGCTAAACCTCTGTAGATCATGAGTGGTCTGAAGACCACAGATTAAGAATCACTGCCTTGGAGAGATACCACAACTAAATTTCAGTCTGGGAACACTGTTGTACACCAAAGCTTTTGTGCATCAATGATAAGAGGAACCCAGCTTTTGGGTACTGCTGCTGAATGCTAGATCAGTCTGTAATAAAGCTTTCCTCATTTGTGGTCTGATCACAGATGAGAAGGCTGACCTGGCATGTATTACCAGGACCTGGATGGGTATGATGGGGGGAGTTCCCCTCTCATTGATGTCCCTGCCTGGGTTTCAGGTGTGGTATCTGCCAAGAATCCAGGACAAGGCTAGTGGAATAGCTGTGATCATCTGGGATACTCTGCTAGCATTCAGAGCCGCTGCCCTACAGATAATATGGATATTAGGCTGCTTGTAAGTTGGGTTTTAGGGATCAGTTGAGATTGTTACAACTGTACCAGCCTCCCTGCTGCATAGCAATTTCTCTATCTCAGCTCCTGGTTCTATGGCTGGACTGGAGGTGGAGTTTCCCAGGCTTATGATCAACCTGCCCTCTCTGGGGGGGGGGGGTAGGGTCTGAGATAGTTCAGGCGTTCATGGCCATCATGATAGCCATGGACATGACCCAGGTCATCAAGAGCCTGATACATATCGGTGGTCATACACTGGATCTGGTTTTCTTGTCAGGGCAGTGATGGAATGATCTGGAATTGTCGGAGATTACCATCATTCCCCTGTCATGGTCAGATCACTTTTGGGTTACCCTAGAGTTCTCTAGTGCTGGTCCATGCAGCAGGGTGACTAGACCCATTTGGTCAGTCCACTCCAGTGCCTGATAGATTCTGTTGAGTTCCAGAAGCCGCTTGTTGTTTTTTTCCTGAAGGTCTGACTGAAGCCTTGGTCACTGCCTGGAAAGAGAAGGTGGGGGGGGCTTTGGATCAGATTGCGCCAATATGGCCTCTCCCCTATCTCTTTGATCCTGGGTTCTTTCTGGTTTACCAAGGAGATGAGGGAGATGAAACAGGAGAAGAGACACCTAGAGCACTGCTGAAGCGAGAAGTAAACCTGATCAAGCATGTGCTAGAGCTGCTATTAAGGCCTACCTCTTGGTGGTAAGGGTGGTGAAACTTCAATATTTCTCCACTCTTACTTTGTCTGTGGATACCTGTTTGGCAGCCCTGTTTACGGTGTCCTCCTGGGGAAGGAAGAACTGGAGATACACTTGCAGGGATGCTATGAGGAATATGCTAAGCACCTGTTGGATAAAGTAACTCAGATTTGCTGCAAGCTAGACTCTGTCCTTGAGGCAGGACCTATGGAGGTGACTGAAGCTCAGTCTGGCTTGGTTACCTGGGGTGAGTTTGATCCTGTTATGATGCAATGGACAGGGTTCTTGGAACTGTAAGCTTGGGCACCTGTTGTCAGCCTTTCCAGGTAGACCAGACAGGAAACATGACCAGATGAGCTAATTCTACTTTATTGTAAGGCTACATTAACAGAATCTTGCAAGTCTGAAAGTACAAATGTCCCACTGTCTCTTTTTACAGCCTGATAAGTTAGGGAGGATCCTTTCTGAGTTTTTTTCTGTGCTTGTTATGCAGCTGTGGGCTCCCCACTTTTATCTGACTGTTCCCTAGGTAGCATCTCTTCCCCCTGTCTCCCAAGGCCATTCCTACATATCATTACACCTGTGTATTAGATTCATGTCCCTCCTGGTTAGCTAAGGCTTCCCAGGAGACCACATGTGCTTGGATCCTAGCAGTGGTAAATTCATCCCTGAGAGAGGGTGTGGTCCCACCAGTGCTTAAGGAGGTGATTGTCTGCTCCCTATTCAAGAAGCCATCACTAGACCTGACCATGCTGGCAACTTTCATCCTGTCTCCAACCTTCCCTTTTTAGGGAAGAATATTGAGAAGATCGTCATGCTGCAGCTACAGAGAACTATGGGGGAAGCAGATTATCTGGTTCTCTTCCGTTCAGGTTCAGTCCGCTGGGCATGGGACTGAAATAGCATTGATTGGGTTTGTGGACAATCTCTGGTGGGAGCAGGATGGAGGTGGTGTGTTCATCCTTGCTCTCCCAGTGGCTTTCAGTACCATTGATCATGATATCCTTCCAGACTCGCTTTGTTGGAAGTAAGAGGGTTCAGTGTTCTGCTGGTTTTCTTCCTTTCTCCAGGGCTGGTTCCAGTCAGTGTTGATCTGGGGAAGATTTCTAGAGCATGGCCCCTGCTTTGTAGTTTGCCTCCGGGCTCGACTTTCTGCCCACTCTTTTTTAATGTTTGAAAGAAACCTCTGGGTGAGGTAATTCGACAGCACAGGATGAGGTATTATCAATTTGCTGATGGTACCCAGCTTTATATCTCCACAGTGGGATGATCAAATGATACTGTGGAGGTTCTGTCTAGGTGTTTGGAGGCTGTGAGGGTCTGGAAGGGGAAGAACAGGCTTTACTGAACCCTAGCAAGATGGAATGGCTTTAGGTTCTAGAGCCTCCTTTACCTGAGGATTTTCCATGTCGTATTCTGGATGGAGTTGCAGTGCCACAAACAGAACCAGTGTGCAATCTGGGGTTCCTCCTGGACTTGTGGCTCTTATTAAGGAGCAGATAACAGCCATGGCCAGAAGGGCTTTTGCACAACTTTGTTTTGTGCACCAACTCTCAGCATCCTTTCCTGGGCTGAGAGGCTCTGCTTATGGTCATCCATGCCTTGGTCACCTCCCAAGTGGATTATTGCAATGCCTTGTACAAAGAGATGCCCTTGAAGAGCATCCAGAAGCTGCAACTGGTTCAGAATGCCACAGTGCACTCATGTTATACATCTACTCTGTGAGTTGCATTGTCTTCCAGTATGCTTCCAGGTGCAATGCAAGGTACTGGCTGTTACTTATAACATGAGTCCAGGTTATTTGTGGGACTGCCTCTCCTGATTGTTTCTATGTGTCCCATTTGTTCTGGCAGGAGAGGCATGCTGAAGATCCTGTTGATTAAATATTGTATTTTTTCTGGACCCAGAAAGCATCTCTTTTCTGTTGCAGTATCTACCCTTAGGAACACCATCCCCCCAGGATTGGATTGACATAATCCTGCTAGCTTTTCAGAAAGGTTTAAAAGCTTTTCAGAAAGGTTTAAAAATGTGGATGTGTTTCCTGGCATGGGGGTGGAATCTTTAATCCAAGCCCATGAGGTTCTTGTTTGATTTGTGGCAGTTTTTTTTAATCTTGGTTGCCATTATATGTAGTGTGGTTTTATGTTATTGGTATTATGATTTTAAAAGTTAGCTGCCAAGAATCACCAAAGTGACTTTATTTAGGGATGCCATAATTATCACTCTATTTAAAAAGGGTGATAGAACAGACTGTGGAAACTATCGAGGCATCTCCCTTCTAGCCACAGCAGGCAAAATCCTGGCAAAGATCATCGCAAACCGTCTCCTATCTGTATCAGAAGACATCCTCCCTGAAACGCAAAATGGCTTCCGCCCTTCCAGGGGAACAGTGGATATGATCTTCACTGCACGACAGCTTCAAGAAAAATGCAAGGAGCAAAACCGCCCTCTGTACATGGCGTTTATTGATCCGACTAAAGCTTTTGATACTGTAAATCGTACTGCTCTCTGGACCATCCTTCTGAAAATCGGATGCCCTGATAAATTTGTGAACATCTTGCGGCTACTCCATGACGACATGATGGCAACAATCCTGAATAACAATGGCTCTCAAAGCGATCCATTTAAAGTGGAATCCGGCATTAAACAGGGATGTGTTATTGCTCCAACCTTATTCGCTATCTTCATCGCTATGATTATGCACCTTGTTGAAGAGAAACTTCCTACTGGTGTAGAAATTATATATCGAACAGATGGAAAGCTTTTTAATCTTAGTAGGCTGAAAGCAAAAAATAAGGTAATTGCAACTTCTGTTATAGAACTTCAATATGCTGATGATAACGTAGTCTGTGCACACTCCAAGGAAGATCTTCAAACTATCCTAAACATCTTTGCAGAAGCACATGAAAAACTCGGCCTCTCGATTAACATTAAAAAAACCAAAGTGCTTTACCAGCAAGTTCGAACCAATCCCTCTGCAGCGCCATCAATCCAGCTTAAAGGTGTGTCACTAGAAAATGTCGATCACTTTTCTTATCTCGGCAGCCATCTATCTACAAAAGCCGACATCGACGCTGAAATTCAGCATCGCCTGAGCTCTGCGAGTGTAGCTTTCTCCCGAATGAAGCGTAGAGTGTTTGAGGATCGGGACATTCACAGGGAGACCAAAATGCTTGTTTACAAAGCCATTGTACTACCAACCCTTCTGTACGCCTGTGAAACCTGGACCCTCTACAAACGCCACCTCCAACTTCTTGAAAGATTCCATCAACGCTGCCTCCGAAAAATTCTGCAAATTACTTGGGAAGATAGGCGGACTAATGTTAGCGTATTAGAAGAAGCGAAAACCACCAGCATTGAAACAATGATCATCCAACATCAACTTCGCTGGACCGGTCATGTTGTTCGAATGCCTGACCATCGTCTTCCAAAGCAGCTACTTTACTCCCAACTTAAGAATGGAAAACGGAATATTGGTGGACAGCAAAAGAGATTCAAAGATACTCTCAAAGCTAATTTAAAAAAAATGTAATATCAGCATTGAGAACTGGGAAGCCCTAACTCATGAGCATTTCAATTGGAGGTCATCCTTTATTAATGGCGCTATGGACTTTGAAGAAGCACGAGTACAGGGCGAAAAGGAGAAAAGAGCTAAAAGGAAGGCACATCAGGCAAACCCTCATCATGACCGTCTCCCACCCGGAAACCTATGCCCTCATTGTGGGAGGTTGTGCGGATCCAGAACTGGCCTTTATAGCCACTTACGGATCCACCGTTAAAATTTTACCTTTGGAAGACAATCTTACTCGGCTACGAGTGATCGCCAATGATGATGTTATTGGTATTATGATTTTAAAAGTTAGCTGCCAAGAATCACCAAAGTGAGATGGGAAGTGACATAAATCAAATAAATAAATAATGATAGGTGTGCATCCTTAAACCCCGAGTTGTCCATTTGGATGCTTACACAATAGGGCTGTGCACGTTTCAACAATGATTCAGAGGAAGTGCTTCAGAACTTGTACAAGGACAGCACCTCTCTGCTATTCATTAAAGCAGCCCTTTTTTCCACGCTTCTGTGCAAACTGCATCAATGAATTGAAATCATTAAAGCATTACAATAATTAAAGCTGTTGTTAGTTGCCGTCGAGTCGTTTATGACTCATGGCGACCCTATGTATAATAGAACAAAATGCTAAACGGTCTTGCGCCAATTGCCTGACTGTTCCAATGTTTGCATCCATTGCTGTGGTAATTGTATCAATCCATCGCATTGAAGGTCTTCCTCTTTTCTGCTGGCCCTCAACATTACCAAACATGATGTCCTTTTCAAGTGATCGGTCTTTCCTGACAATGTGCCCAAAGTATGAGAGTCTAAGCCTAATTAAAAATTTAAAATCCTAAGTCTAAGTCTAATTAAAGCTAAGGCACAATAAAACCTGTTATTCAAAATGGAGAAAACAGGATAATAATATTTTAAAGTCAGGTATGATTCAAAAGCAAGTCTTCTCCATCAGGCACGAAGTGATTAGAGGAATTCTGGTGCAGCTAGAATTCCATGCAAAGAGGTGGATGGACATGACCCTCCTCCTGAGAGCCGTTCCTCCTCAAGAGATTCATCTACCTTGCAGCAACTACAACATGGTAACTTGGGGAAGTAAATTCTGTTGACTAGTTGGATTCAGCAAGCACACACTATTGATAGACAGATGTTTCCCCTCCCCTATGAGGTAGAGAACTGTACTTAAACTGGGGGAAAAAAGCAGCTTCAAGAGAAGAAATCAACAATGTTTAAGAGAGCCAGTTTGGTCTAGTGGTTAAGGCAATGGGCTAGAACCCAGGAGACTGTGAGTTCTAGTCCCGCCTTAGGCATGAAAGCCTGCTGGGTGACCTTGGGCCAGTCACACACACTCAGCCTAAATCACCTCACAGGGTTGTTGTTGTGGGGAAAATAGGAGGAGGAAGGAGTATTAGGTATGTTTGCCGCCTTGAGTTATTTATAAAAATAATAAAGGCAGGATAGAAAATAAATAAATAATAAAATAAATAATGTACCTTTATTTATAACAACCAAGAGGACCTCATTGGGACCTAATTATTTCCTAACTCTCTCACTTTTGAAATGTACCCAGCACACTACCACAGAAGTGGTTAGGTCACTCGCTGTGTTTGCATGACACTTACACCAAAAAGCCCATCCACTGTCTTTTATATAACTCTTAAAGCAACCCCCTTTTTTGTTTTGGGGTTGTTGTTTTTTTTGAGTTCATAGAAAAGCCTGGAAAAAACATACCTGCTTTAATGAGTAGGTGATGAGCTGAAACCTGTGCAATAATTTTCAACATGTACAGTGGATTTTGGATCATGCTTTTGTTTATTTTTTATTGCAGAATTGTTATATTACCTGCCTCCTGCACTCCCTTCAGCATACTGTAAATACCAAAATATTCACTTCCAGAAATGACTTTGCCCTGGTGACTCTCATGCCTTAGAGCAGCGTTTTTCAACCTTGGCAGCTTTTAAACATATGGACTTCAACTCCCAGAATTCCCCAGCCAGCCATTCTGGGAGTTGAAGTCCACACGTCTTAAAGTTGCCAAGATTGAGAAACACTGCCTTAGAGGATGTTCAGCATGTACTGTTGTACTGTAATTTCTGTTTGAACCTGTGTGAGGTATTACAGCCCCCCCCCCCCAAATCTTTATTACGGTCATAGACCAGCATAAGGAGGGTGGGGTATGTGAGGCATTAATTCAGCCACTCATACAGGAATTCCCAGAGAGAGACAACCAATGGTACATCTATCTTTTAGCAGACCATAAAACTTCTACCACCCATAATGTAGCCAAATTTTGCCTCACTGCTACAAGAGTGAGGCAACAAACATTGTCCAATAATTTTAAAATCTTCCCCTTCCCTTCTTCCTCTTTAACTCATTTAACTTCTTTTAATTGCCATTTTAATGTGTATTTTATGTGTATGTGTGTGTGTGTGTGTGTGTGTGTGTGTGTGTACACATGTTGGTCAAAGACCGCAATAAAGGTTTACTTACCTACCTACCAGCCTTAAATGGAGCAAGATAATTGCAGTCATGTTATTATAGTAAATGCGTTTTACCTCCATTCTTTACTCCAGCATTTGTAGTAAAGTGTGTGTGTGGGGGGAGGCAGGGAATGGTACCTGTATGTATCAAAATTGTGAAGCTTTACTAGAGAAAATGGTGGAAGAAATGAATCATTCCAAATTGCTAAGTAAACTGTGAAATGTCAAGAAACGCTGGATAAATGTTTTGACATCACTCTGCTCTTTACGGTCTTTTCTTTGCTACCACAGAAGTGATGTGAAAAAATGGGAAAGAGCTAATAAGTTACAGTGGATAGAATGATCAGTCTGGACATGGATGGGTTCTTAGTGCTGCCAAGTCTGGCAGGTGGAGCCTCCCAAGAAGCACCGCTAAATAAGTTGAAAATACTAAAGTACTTTCTACACTAAAAGTGCAGTATTATATTCAAAATAACAAGAGCACTCTTAATGGATCCACAGCGGCACTGTAAAAACAAGCCCCAGATTTTCAAAACAGTGCATGCATAGAGTACAGTATAAGAAGATCGTTCCAAATAATTCAGTACTTTTCTTTGGGACTACCGTATGTTCCCCTAGAACTTTAGCTTGTGCTTTTGTATAAAATATGTTTGGTTGAGCCTGCTTGTATGAAAAAAATAATTTTATATTGCTGGCCAATTGGCTTTCATTATTTTGATAGAAAGGAGAGAAGAGAATGCAGGGAACTGTTAACAGGGTAAATTAGACTGTATTTAGTAGGACTCAAGTTAGAAGAATGAAAATACATTCAGAGGAAGCAGGATTATTTTTAAATTACCCTGATTTCCCCCCCAGTAATATTTAATAGAGGTTATAGTCGATTAGGTTTCCTTGTCCTGGAGCAAAAAATGGAATATGTTTTCTGTAGACAAAATTTTGCTGGATATAGCTTTCACTATCTATATAAGAGAAATATAAATGTATTGGATTTCTTTGACTAGATTGCCCTACTATAGCCGTTGAGCTTTTTATCTCCATGAAGTTTATTATTTTATCCCTAATTTAATAAAAGGTGACCTTTTTGTGTATCAGATACAGAAACCACATGCCCATTCAGAACTTATTTCAGATTTTAGTCGCTTCTGATAAATATCTAAGGTGAAGAATAACAGACCGCTTCAGGATATATTTCTTTAAACTATTGCAATATAACTTGTAAAAGGTAAAGGTAATGGTTTTCCCCTGCACAGTCATGTCCGACTCTAGGGGGCGGTGCTCATCTCCGTTTCTTAGCCGAAGAGCCAGCGCTGTCCGAAGACGCTTCCGCAGTCATGTGACTGGCATGACGCGCGCAGAACACTGTTACCATCCCACCGAAGTGGTACCTATTGATCTACTTGCATCTGCATGCTTTCGAATTGCTAGGTTGGCAAGAGCTGGGGTGAGTGCGGGAGCTCACTCTGTCACACAGTGCTCGGGTCTCGAACTGCCGACCTTCCAATCAACAAGCCTGGCGTCTTAACCACTGAGCCATCGCGCCCCCTCATATAACTTGTACAAGAACAATAATGTATTATTTCATTTTCCAGATCTAGGAGGTTGTCCATTCATGAAAACAGAAAAGATGTGGTTCTAGCTTAAAATCAGTGATAGAAAAGAGATTTATTCTCTCAGTATTTTTATACAAATTTACTCAACTCATATTATAACATACATACATACATACATACATACATACATACATACATACATACAGAACTAAAATTAACCTGGGTGCCAAAATTAGTACTTAGAATGTTGTGATGAAACTCAGAATTCACAAAATGTGTATAGTATTCAAGTGTACACAAAAATGAGTGTATCAAGGAAAAGTGCATTGAAATGTTTATGTAATTGTATGCAGAAAAAGACATAGATTGATGAGGAAAGTGGGCATTTCAGTTAAACAATGTACAAATACCGACAGTCCTTTGCTTACGAACAGGTTACGTTCCAAGAGGTTGTTCGTAAGTCCATTTTATTCGTAAGTCCAACCCTTTAAACTAACCCTTCCCCACCTTTTCCCGCCTTCCGCAACCTTCTAGGTTGGAGTTGCAGACAGGTTTGTTCGTATTGGTGAAAGTTCATAACTCGAAAGTTCATAAGTAGAGGACTGTCTGTATTTATATTAGGAGATGCTGTATGCACAAAGTTTTAAGGAGATTAATTTTTGCCAAATTTGCATGTTAAAAGGGACATGGGTCCAAAACAAACTTGCAGTTGGAAAATGAAAAACTAACTGAAGTTGAAATTGTCCTAGTTAAAATTCTCTGTATTGTTAGCATAACACATACTGTCAGTCAGGATGGCTTGTTTCCCTTGTAATGGGATTTGCTGGTACCCGAGCTTTTTCTAAGGATGTTATTTGTATGAATTCCCTTTAAATATATACAATTAACAAGACCTTCATTTCAAAAACAAAGCTTTAAGCTGTGATTTCCACTCATGCTTCAAAGCACCAGCAAATTGGAAATGAAGGCTGTGAATCTTGAGCAGAGGACGTAGGGCAGGGGGCTCATCCCTTACGGCCTCAGCTGCCCAGTGGCTGAGTAGGACGGATTGAGGAATAGGCAGGTGCCGCCTTCCTGATTTGAAGAAGATACGGTAGTGGCAGCTATCTGGATGCCCTCCCAAACATGCCCCCAGTGGTGCAGGCTGTAGAAGACGGACTGCTTTTCTCCCTGCTTGAGAAGACAGTAAGGTCTGAGGCGGAGGGCACCTCTCCAAGCATGTTGAAGTTGACAATGTGATTGCCTTTATTCCTGCTGACCTCTGAATACTGCTGAGAACCAGCAGGGAAGAAAATAAACCAATCACAGCATGACCAGGAGGAAAGAAGAGATTTTGTTAATGATACAGTGTCTTACCCCATTATGGCAAGTCCTGGTGTAACAAAAATCCCTCCATTTCACTTCACACAAAGTGGGGAAACAATTCATTGCTTGCCTCTTTCCTCTCCTTGTCTTTGGTACATGTGTCTGGCTATTTCCTCCCCCGCCAACCTGCCACCCCAAAGTGAGATATGAAGGTGTATGTCCCAATTGCAAGATACTAAGAATAAGTTTTTCCAAAATGTTGTAAGTGGTGGTAGTGATTGCCCAGTAAATTGCAACCCATCCCCAAAACGTATCAAATGCAGACTTTTACAATGGCACCTTGGTTGAAAACTGCCTTGAGTACTTAACAGATGTACTCTGTTAAATGACCCAAAATATTCCTAATATTGCTCTGCTTCTAGAGATGGCCCAAAACTTTATGCACACCATATTTCATCTTCTGAAGTGTTTTCTCTTTATTTTATACAATATAATACAGTAGGATGTTCTGAGAGAGAGAAAAAATGAATGAAACTATACAGCTCAGACTTAATATAGGAAAGTGTGAGTATTCTCTCGTAATGATGGAGTCTATTTTACAGTCTTATTCCTGTGATTGAAAAAATGTCTTTTAAGACTACCCAGTATAGAATTGGACATAAATTAGGGAGTCCTCTATGAATGGTTCAGGTTTTGGTTTAAAATTACTTTCCCTATTACTCTGTGGTAGTTTTCAAACTGTTCTTTGTTTCCCTTTTTTCTCCCAAGATGCACTGCTGCTCAATTTTCTTTCTTTTTTTCCTCCTGCTTTCTTATCTCCCCTCTCGCCAACACCTCTCTTTGTAATTTGTTTGCAGGCAGGTTGTCTGTTTGATTTACAGTGTCTTTTCTCAATAAGATTATGATAAATGGGTAGCTTGCTCAGCGAGAACTACACTATTTACACAGGTAGGTCAACACTCATCCTACCTTTCCCCTCATGCTCCATACTTGTAATTTATTCCCATTTTCTTACAATAAACAGAACCACTAAGATAACATAACAAAGGTCTTGCAGTTCCTGCAATCTACAGAATGTTGAGTATGACACAGGATTAGACCTTTGTGAGGAAGAGTGTCCCACGGAGCATCTGCCTATGAGTGAAGATAAACCCATTCTCATTTTAGCAACTGGTATCTTCTGACACTATATGAATGTCCTTTGCTAGCAATTCTGGGTAAAGGTTAATCATCAGAGTAGGCATTTATGAGGATCAGTCTCAACTCAAGTGAAACCTGAAGCTCCTGTGAAGATGGTGTGAGTGCTGGGAATATAATAGTTCAAAACAGTTTATTAGAAAGGTTGGAACACCAGATGCTTGCTCTTCTCGAAATCGAAAGTTGGTATGCATGCATGCCCTTTGGAACATCCCCCTCCTGGAGAATAGATTGGCCCCGACCCTGCTGGCCATTTGTAAGGCCCTGAAGATGTGGCTGTGTTCCTGGGAATGGGGATTGGAACATCAGTTAGAGCCCGTGAAGTGGCTATTTTGATGGCTGTTTATTGTTTTATCTTGGCTGCTGATTATGCATTTATTGCATGTTATGCTGTGTTTTTAACTGTTGTTAGCCATCCAGAGTCACAAAATAATGTTATAGGACAGATAGAGAGAAACACAATGAACATGACAGCCTAGTAACATCAAATATTGTACGTGGAAGGCACTAATCAACTTTAATGTCATAATGAGATTGCAGAAAGTTTATAGATTTTCCCCCTAGTGTAGTCTTCTCCAGCCTAAGTCCCTCTGGAGGTTTTGGGGGTACAGCTCCAGAATTCTCCAGCCTTCAACCGTACTGACTGAAATGTGGGGTACCCAATATATCTGAAGGAGTGCCAGGTTAGGAAGACCATTGTACATAACCATGTACATAACCATGTTCCCAGTTATAGCTACCTTGGCACAGGAAAATCAATAGCCTAGGAAAGCATCCTTACATACATGATGGCCATGTCCTATGGTTTGCCTAGAGTATCAGATACTTATATGATCACAGAAATTCTCTTAACTGCTGCATTTAATACCTATAACGTACCTATTCCTTCTTTAAAGAAACCTGTGTTAGTAAACACCATCACATCCCCAAGGTTTCCTTCTCTGTCATGGTCCTGAGTCCCCATATCAATTGATTTTGTTATTTGTCTCCAGATACTGAAAGGTTAAAAAAATACCAACTTTGTTTTACCCACCTTCTTCCCACTTTTTCAAGTTATTATTTACAAAAAATTTTTTTTTAAGAAAAAGAATGCATATTCATTCCTCATACTGTAGGCTGTTAAATTAGTTTTGAATATATGTTCATATATTTATGATGTATTTAATCTGTTAACATCTGATTAGGTTTATATTATTTTAAAATAGGAAAAACATATGGATAAATAATATATAGAATAATAGGTAGGTTAAATTTCTAAATAGTCATTTGGTTGAAACTCCTGAACACAGAAAATGAAGTAAGTACTTTAGAGCTCTGTATAATTTATAGAGAATAGATATTCTTCCATCCTTGTAATGTCTTGTAATCATAAGCACCCAGTGCTCATTTCCTTTGCCATCTTGTTTCTTCCACCATTTGTAATTTGATTATTTTTAATTTTCCATGTCTGCCCATAGTTCTCCTTTTCTTTCTGAGGTTTATGGCTGTCAGACTCCAGAATTCCCAAGCTGAAGACGGTCCTACCCTTGATGCACATAATAGTTCTTTCTTTTTTTAAAATATAATAAGGTTTAGGGTCCTCCCCCTCTCCTGTACCATTTCTATTTCTCTCTCTTTGCTCTGCTTATTCACAAAATAGATCATGGTCTACACAATGAATTCCAGGGTCCAAATGGTTTGATAATATCCTCTCATCCTACACTTTAGGTGAGACCTGTAATAGATCTGCAGTAAAGATGAGACGTTAGAGGGGGTTTGATCTGTATAAGAGCTCACAGAAATGTCTACTGATGGATTACAGAGTGCTTTAAGCCTTTGCAAAGTGTTAAAGTCGTATAGCTATTCTAGAGGTAATTCCTGATTGAAATGAATCCATGGGAGATTGACGGGGATGCTTCTTAGGTACTTGCCAAGTTATTCTGCCATAATTCTGGAGTGGCAAAAATGCACCATTAGAGGCAAAGAGCCAGGGGAATGATGGACCATAATTAGTTGTTACCGTAATAGTTTTGATTCAATGTGTATAGATATTGTAAGCAGCTCTTTTGGGAGCCAGTACTCTTAGGGGACAGTTAAACAGAGCGGTGCTTAGTAAATGAAAAAGGGTCATCCTGCACTTACCCAGCCTGCCTCTCCAGGGCCATAATTAAAATGTCTGGCAGTTATGAGAGAGCTGTGGAATAATCATGTCAAAATGCTCAAAACATGCTATTCTTTAAGAGAGGCCGGCTCATTCAGAATGCAACAGATGGGCTGCAGAGAGTGCAGCTGCACTCTCTCCAAATTAGGGACAAGGAAAAACTCACTTTTTTTCTGCAAAAGTTCTTTCTGCAGGTTTACAGATTTAAAGGGCTTGGGTGGGGAATGGAAAATATGGTATATGTATGTATATTACTCCCATTTTCTTACTTTTCCCCCCAGTTTTTCCAATGGGAAACTTAGGAATTAGGTGATTATACTGGAAAAAAGCTCCTATGTTCACTTTTTTCTCCCTCTTCTGGAATGAATAAGTATATCTAAGTATACTAAGTATTTTTTTTTGTTTGCTCTGAAATGTTTGTCCTTACTTTCCAGATAACGGATACAAAGATGCATATGATGAAGTTACAATGGATATAGCAGTTTCCTCTCTCTCCTTCAGAGGCTATATTCATAGTTTTGTTTTTTATAAAGCTAAGACATTAACAATATGTACAGTACGCTTACAGCTAGTTAAAGTCCATCCCACAAGGAAACCTTATTTCTGAGTAAAAATGGCTACAGTTCTCTGGGGAGGGTTTCTGTTCATAAAGGCAGATCCCAAACAAACAATTCCATTCTAAAAATAATATAAAAATGCCATATATTCTATATGATATCTGTAAAATATATATTTAACATTCAAGAGGTAAAATAAATGTTTAATACAGGATAAATATTGTATATATTTAATTCCCCGCCACACGCCATGTCTGATCCTTCTCCCTAGGAAGAAATGTTAAAAAAAAGTATGGGTGTGGGTGTGGGGTTTCTTGATGACTTCATCTGAAAATAATTAAATCTGCACGAGTCAGATATATCCTCATGGCTATTCGGCATGCCTTATTCTTTAAATAATTGCTAAAGGTATATTTACCTAAGAGATCCTACTTTTTAAAACAAATGTGCATGCTGCTACTCTTTTAATCAGGGAGGGAGCAACATCAAGTTGAGGTGTCATATCCTTCCCCAACTTCCAGTATATGTGGTAGATGCATCTTTGGAGGTAGGGCCAGAATTCAAACTTCACTCCCCATAAGTTCATCTGGGAAGCAGCCGTTGTAGTGTGTTTGCAAGTTTACCTGTTGTCTCAATTGCACCACACCATTGCCAAAGCATCTGAGCCAAGCTCCCAAGAGCTCCAGCTGAGGCACTTGTGAACATGGTTCTGGTGCTCTTTCTTGGGGAAAGTGCAGGGCATCTGATACACGGTACATTTCCAGGAACCTTCTGGTTCACCTGCAATGCACTCTAGAAATTATGGTTGCCAGACAAAGTCAAGGCAAGTTATGGGGGTGTTGAGGCAGAACAGTACTTGTAAGCCTGACAAAGGCAGCTCTCACAGCAGCGGATGGGAAGGGAATAGTGTGGAGTACTGTAGATGGACCCTCAGGCTGGATGGCTGATTGGCCAGATTAGGCCTATAGGCCAGAAATTCTTCCGTTGTTCTGTGTGGGTTGCTGACACTGCACTCAAGGCACAGCTCTTCAAGTGAATAACAGGATGCTAAACTTTAGATATTTGTTAGGGAGTCATAATAATTGAAATTCTCCCCTATTAGGACAATAAAAAGACACTCCAAAGCCAACTGAATCATTGTTTAATGAATGACCACATTCTATAGTGTGGTCACTGTTAAAGCTTCTGAAGGAATTGGTCGAACTCTTTAGGGGCTCTTGCATATTGTTGTTCTTTCAGATTTCTGCAAATCTGAGGTAGTTTTCTTGTGTTCAATTCATCCTGCAACATAATGGCAAGTCCTTTATATTTAGGTTGAGCCTAATCTTAAAAGTCTGCTGTGACCTGAAAGCTCTGAGAGCTGAAGGTTGCAACAGGGATAATACAAGGCACATTCCATGGTAGTCAATATGTATGGAAACTATTGGTAAAGTTCTAAAGGGATTATTATATGGTACACTGATTTTATTGTAGGCAAGTATCGAACAGCCCCCCCGAAGATTAAACAGTGATTAATTGATTAAACAGTGATACCCGTAGGGTTCTACCCACCTGCAGACATTCTCTGCTTAAATAAAATCATTTTTTAAAAAAGAAAATGCTTTTCTAGAATTGAAATGATAAAAAAAGGTAAAAGACACATTGAAGTTCAAAATCTGTTTATAGCAATATTATTGATTCATAAGAAGCTAATTGCTTTTGTATGAATTTTTAGAGTGGGCTAATCTTCCTCTTTGTTGTAGGCCTTAGGTTCTTCCTCATCCCTCTCATCTGCACATGCTTTCATTCCTCTTTATATATCATAAAACTGCAGCTCAGTTTGGTGTTCTGTCAGATGTTTTAATATGCTGTGACAGGAATTTTTTTTCCATTGTACTGTATGTGTGAAATGGGAATATTCAGTGTTTCAAATAATGTATATTAGTAGATTGTTGAAGAACAAGTAATTACATTAATAACACTATACAAAAATCTTGGCTGAGTTCACAGCAGTAGAATATTGTTATTGTTTTCAATTATTTATATCATCATGGCATTCCTGGAGGTTCTGTTGTGGACCTCCATCATCTTCTAGCATGTCTTTCTCTATAGTGTGGGAGGGGGAATTTCCCTCACCTGCCACCTTCTGTCTTCCTCCCTTGCTTCTGGGATGTTTACAATTATGTGCAAAGAAGGCCTTTCTACATCTTCCTCTCCCATCCCAACAGTTTTTCCCATCCTTCATTAACATCTCAACGTTCTGGTTTGGCATTTTAGAAAGTGTGGCTTTAATTTCTTCTAATCTTTCATGTTTCTTTTAATTTACTTGAAATTCCCTTAATCCCAAGTATGTAGAAAGCCATTATTTTTTTTGGGGGGGGGGAAGTAACCCCCTTTTGCTTCCAAAAACTGATTATCACTCAACCACTGATGTTTGCTTTTAGAGAGACTGATCCTGGTTTTTTGTTTGTTTGTTTGTTTGTTTTTGCACTTCAAAGTTACATATATGGCTTGCAAGATTGATCTCAGCCCCACAGGTAAACTCGATCAGGAATCTGACTCCATAGGAAGAGTAGAGCTATACTTTATTGGGATTGGCTACAGAAACAAAATCTTGCAAGCCTGATTGTGCTTTACTTCCTCTCCTTCTTACAGTATATCCCAGTGAGTCAGGGAGGAACCTGCCTGAGCCACTTCTGCATACTATCTTACTTCCCACGACTTAAAGAATGTTTCAGTCCTCTTTGCTGATATAATGGTTCTTGCCCATTTCCCTCAAGGCCACCTCCCTAACTCTCTACAGTTATATTATTTGTACTGACTAGTTTTGTCTTTCATTTGACAGTTTCACGTTACCTCACTTCATTTGGCAGCTTGGGCATTATACCTCTGTCCTCTCATTGACCTTACTATATTGATTATTGTGGCTAGGATTTTCATAAAAACCTATCCCATCTCAGCAGAACTATATTAAAAGGAAGCTACTTAAAGGAAGACATGCAAGTTGGCTTTATGTCTCTTGGGAATTAAGAATTCCCCCTCCACCCTCAACACTCTGCTTTCCTCCCTCCTGAACTGATTTGTGTCTGGAACGTGAGAATAACATCACAGATGGATATGCTGCTCTTCAAAGAGTATGTTCATGCATTTTAATTGCTGGCATCTTTACTTGTTACTGGTGTAATTGTGAGTAGACTTTGTTATTGTATTGATAATTAGGGAGGAGAACAGATGGTGAAGGTTTAGTTTAAAGTAATGTGTCCATTAAAGAAAATCTACTGTATGCAGCTGAAGAATCTTTGCTGTTGCAGAACATCACTGCTTTTAACAGGACTCATTGTCTTGGCAGACTTGCACAAGATAGACAGAAGATGGTATTAGTACTTCTCCAACCAATGTAAATTTTTAGCCTGGGTCCTTGGGGTCAAGGTAGTCCAGGCACTATACAGCATTTCCTTGCATCTGGAACTAGATTTTTTTAAGGGAATGATTTTTATGAACCCATGGCATGTGGCTTGGCATAGATTCAAGCACAAAAAAGAAAATGAGAGTCTGCTCCAAATCTGTTGAGTTCCCTGGGCAAAAATTGCATTTACAGATATGCAAATTTAATAGAATTCATCCTGGAGAAGGTCTGTCTGTGTATCTGCTCAGAGTTGACACTGACTTGATGGCACATAATCAGTCAAATTTAATAGAATGCTGTGTGTTCATCTTATTTCGTTGCATCCCATTTTTTTGTGGCACCCTAGATTATAAATGGCTCAAGATTCATCCCTTATTATATCACTGCCTTAAAAGAAACCTGCTCCATGCCCCCAGTTTCCCAAAGCAGGAGCTGAACAGTCATAGCCTTTTAGCGAACACTCTGAGAGAGTATATACTGGTAGAGCAGTATGTCAGAAGTAGCCATGTTCCCTTTGGAGAGTATCAATATCAAAGCATGTTAGAACTGTTATAGAGGACATACAATCAGGAAACCACTAGTCCAGAATGTACAAAGTACTGTGTAAACTCTGTCCCCTCCTGTTTCTGTTCCAGATTGAGATGTGGTGTAAGACACTTTACTTTGTGTCTGTATTTGGCATGCTGCTTATACAATTAGATGTTGTATTCTAGCGTTTATGGTATCCTGGCATTTAGCAACGGCAAGTTTATGACAACTGGGATGTAAGCAAAACATTTTGAAGAATTATAAAGGATGTTAGTATGCCAGTCCCTATGTCTTCTGCTTTGATGATATTGTGTTCAAAATAATTTGTGCCTTGATAGAGTTGCCAGGAATGCCAACATAAAGGCAAAATTGGAGACACTATTTTCTGTGAGGTGTTATACCTCAGGGAAACTCAGGACCTATTGTCAGATAGATAGCCACACAATGGTTTGCTTCATTTAGCATATGCATGTTATATGCGTGTGTGGATATTGTTAATATGAAATAGGAAGTTGTAGCCCTTTGAGGTAGTCCATACAAGAAGCACAAACCATGAATACTAATACTACATTTATTGTAAGGTTACAGTAACAGAATTTTGCAAGTCTGAAAGCATTTCTCCTCTCCTTTACTTTTACTTTCCAGAAAACTAGGGAAGGTCCTTTCTGAAATGCTTCCCACACTTATTTTCCTTCTGTGGGCTGAGATACCTTTTGCATGATGGTTGTCTAGGCTGCGGCTCTTCCTCCTGTCTCCCAAGGTCATTCCCACATACCATTACAGAAGTAGAATAGGGAGTTTTAAATTAGATGTTGTATTCTAGCGTTTATGCAACAGATTCTAGCATTTATGCAACAGGCATCTGGTGGCAGTCCCATACTTGCGTACAGATAACCACACAATCTGAAGCAGATTCTCACAAGCAACAACAAACAGGATAGTGATGCTAACATGGGAACCCAACCCTGCAACAAACTCAAATGTCTACTTTGCCCCCACATTTATGCCAACAGCACCATCAAGGGCCTCAATGAGTATACAACAAGATTAGAGGTGCCTTTCCATGCACTTCCTCTAATATGATATATGTCACCATCTGCTGGCAATGCCCCTCTGGATTTTACGTAGGACAAACAGGACAGATTTTGTGCAAAAGAATTAATGGACACAAGTTTGACATCTGGACTCAAAACAAGGACAAAGTAATATTAAAGCATTTCAACATCCCAGGACACTGTATTGCAGATCTCAAACTACTGTAACCATTTTGGAAAAAATAGTCCTTAAAACAAGATTGGAGAGTGCTGAACCCACATACCTGTAAAACAAATGCTTTCAGCCTATCTCAAAAGGTCTCCACAAACACAATAGGCTTTTAACACATCACAATGGTTAATTGAACCACCCCGCTATAAGTCTGCCTAGAAAAGGAGTAATGACTCGGTGCTTGCTCAGAGGACCTTCCACTTTCACAAGCTGTCTCACATGTATCTTGTGTTTGCATAACCAAGTTGTCTTCCACTCCCTTCCCCCCACAACTCACCCCTATTTAAATCCTACATCAATTTAGCCATTCCATAAAGCTGATGAAGTGAGGTGTAGTTCATGAAAGCTTGTGTTTTTTAATACAGTTTGTTAGTCAGTTTAATACTATTTGTTAGTCACCATAATCTACAGTCATTCAGAGGAATGGCTTGGTTACTTCACCATGGAGTGGTTATCCCCTCATTTATTCCTTATCATGTAAAGCAAGGAAAGGTGCTGGCTGATTGTCATTCCTGGCATTTCCCCATTAGTCAGCTAGAAGGAACACCAACCAGCTCTGTAAGAGGACAGGGTGAAGCAAGAGAGCCAGGAGCCTGGCAGTTAAAGACAGTGCTGAGTTTATCAAGCTAGTAGCTGTGAGGAAGTGTCCTAAATTTGCACATTGATAAAAGAAAGAAACTGTAAAAAACCATTAAAAAAACCCAAAAACAAGGAACAGTGAACTTCTAGGATGTGTGCAATGTTGATGTCAGGAAAACTGGCGAAGAACCACGCTGAGCCGGAGTTGCAGCTCTAGTTACCTTATTCTTCCTACCATATACAGAATCTTGCCAGACTAAAGGTACCCTAACTGATCTAAGGGGAACAATACTCCTAGGACTCTAGGGCAGGGCCAGCCTAACTTTCTTAGCTGGCCTGTTTTTTTTTAAAGAACTTTATTAATCTTTATTAATTAATTTATTATTAATTTGAGGGGCGTGGTGGCTCAGCGGGTAAGATGCCAGGCTTGTCGATCAGAAGATCGCAAGTTCGGAGGTTCAAATCCCTAGCCCTGCATGCGGAGTGAGCTCCCGCACTAGCTCCAGCTCTTGCCAACCTAGCAATTCGAAAGCATGCAAATGCAAGTAGATTAATAGGTACCACTTCGGTGGGTAGGTAACAGCGTTCCACGTGTGTCATGCCGGCCACATGACCCTGGAAGCATCTTCGGACAATGCTGGCTCTTCGGCTAACAAACGGAGATGAGCACCGGCCCCTAGAGTCGGACACGACTGCACAAATGTGCGGGGGGAACCTTTACCTTTTTATTAATCTTCAGAGTATAGCTAAAATAGAAAATACAGAAAAGCAAGAAAAGCAAGAAAACAGAACTAAAGAAAAAAGAAAAAAAACTATGTATAAAAGTGCAAATAGACAGAAAACAAAGACGGAAAAGTGACATCTGACTTTCTCCAATACAGATATAGATAAGTTTACAATTATAATCTCTTACCATTAATTAAACGATAGTGCTGTTAATTTAGCCATTTGAGCCAGATCCATTAATTTAACAATCCAATCTTCAACCGTAGGTATCTGGATCTTTCCATCGCTGTGCATATAATAGTCTTGCAGCTGTGATCATGTATAAAAGCAAAACTCCATGTTGTTTCTCCAACTCCTTCTCCATCAAACCCAAAAGGAACAGTTCTGGCTTTTTTTGTATGTTCACTTTTAAAATCTTTTGGATAATAATGCATATTTGATCCCAAACTTTTTTGGCTTTCTCACAAGTCCACCAGAGATGATAAAAGGTTCCTTCTCCCTGTGAACACTTCAAACAAACTTTTGTTACACCATTATGCATTTTTGATAGCTTATCAAGGGTTAAATACCAACGATACATCATCTTATAAAAATTCTCTTTTAGGTTATAATTTAAGGTGAATTTCAAACCTTTATTCCACATATTTTCCCATTGCTCCAGCATAATATTATATCCGAAATTCTTAGCCCATTTGATCACCTTAGCCAGCCTGTGGAGGCTCTCAATGCTGTGAGAACGTTTATCTCCCTGATGGAATGTGCCCCCTCCTCCTCCGAGCTCCATCACAGTTGATGACAATTGAGCTTATTGAGGAAAGGAATACAGTAATTAAATAACTTATTCAACTT
This sequence comes from Charina bottae, assembly GCA_023362775.1. Taxonomy (NCBI): domain Eukaryota; kingdom Metazoa; phylum Chordata; class Lepidosauria; order Squamata; family Charinaidae; genus Charina; species Charina bottae. The sequence goes on from JALMGJ010000005.1 coordinate 34,439,416, forward strand.
TTATTTTTATGCTTCTTAAAATATTACTATACCCCAATGAGTGATTCCCTTTTGGGGGGGAGGGGGGAAAAGCATATACTTTCCAGTTAATTAATGATTAATGTCTTAGTTGGGCAGGGAAGAGAAATTAAGAGTTGGGGAAAAATACACACCATGAGATTAATCTTTCTTTACCACATGGAGGCTTTTCAGTGGGAAAATAGCACAACAGAGGACTGAGCTTTTGATTCTTGGGGCAACACTTAAGTTTTGGGGGATTGTAGTAAATCAGATAACAATGCAAAAGGGACATGGATATGATTTTCCTTTATTTCTTTGGGGTGGTAGTAGAAGTTCTACTTTTTATTTTAACTTCAATTATTTTATGGCCTCTACTTTAGTTCTTGTGTATTCCTTGCCTCAGGAATGGGGAAATGCTATTTTTGGGGTGCAATTTTAATTAAAAAAGGTATCAGGCACCATAGAAAAAGAGCTTGACAGAAATATACAACCCTGTGGCAGTGGATAGTCCATCTTTGAATTAAAGAAGACCTTTTTCTTTGCCCATCTCCTTTGTACTCCCACATATAGAAATAAAATTTTCAGATTTAACTTGAACCGCCAGCCCCAAACCTAAGCCTTCTAGTATCACTTTTTCCAATCCCCGCTACCTCCCAGGCTCTTCCCTTAAGGTGTAAGAGGGGTACTAATACAACACACATCCTGCTTTTATTATACAGTATTTGAAAAACATAGAGTTCTGGCAAAGATCCATCCACCCACCCACCCACCCACCCATCCATCCATCCATCCATCCATCCATCATCTGGTTCAAAACTACATGCCTGCAGGTTCCTCCTTCCTCTTTCTGTTAGCCATGACCTTGCAATATGATGGGCTAACGTCTTTGAATAATTCTGTTGGCTGGGATGAATGGCAGATTCCTTCAAGAGTTCAGCCTGAGAGATATCCCCTTCCCCCCATTCTTTTACACCTTGGGAAATAACTGTATTTTTCTTATCTTGGCTTTCACTGTGTACTAGTCCTGTCATTGTCATTGTCGTTGTCATCATCATCATCATCATACAATATGTGGCACTTCCACATAGAAGGCATTTTATAGAAGTGGGAAATCTGCTTAGCTTGTCATTATGCAAGTGTTTTTTTTTCTGTTGATGCTTGGATTTCTCTTTTTAAAGACAGCTAGCCCACATTGACTTACTCCTATGTACTGTAAGAGCACATTATGTATTTGACTGATTATTTAACATATATTAAACAAGCAAAACAACTTCCAGATCTTTGTGCACAATTAATCTTGCATCAATGTGATGCAGGAATAGGGTGCTTCTTAGTGGATTGAGCGACCTGGACACACATGTATGTGGAAGCCAATACATACATGCACACTTATATCCTGACACAACATTCACTTCATTCTTTCCATCTTTGTGCATTACAGGCACAGAAACAGACAAGCAAACCTGTATATATTTATATGCAGAGAGATACTCTTTCCCACAATGAACTACTTGGAAATGGAGACTTTTTAACCTTCCAGTTCTGCATGCTGAGATCCTTTCCAGCTCCCTCCTCCATTACCAGTATGAGAATGACTCTGTGTTGCCTTAACCATTCCCTCACTGACATCATGTTCCTGACATCCTGCTAAGTAGCTGTTCATTGTGTTGATGGATCTTTAATTGTGCAGAGGAAGATATTGCCTTTGTGGCTTCTGCAGCAAAATCTCAGTGCTGGTAGCATCAGAGAAGGCCATAAATTTGACTGACAATGTAGGAAGCCACACTGAAAGCCTCTAAAGCTACCAGGCAGCTAGGACCTGTCATGGATATTGGCTGATAATATAGAAATCCTATACAAATGCCAAGTAGGTCAGTGCACAATCACAAATAGGACTGTAACAGATAGCCCCAATCCCTTAAATAGTGCTGTGATGTAGCTCTTTCCTAGGCTCCTGTTAACACAGGGTTAACATCTGAAGGAATGTTAACCATCTCTACTGTATGCATAGGTTGTATAGTGGTTAAGGTGCTACACCAGGGATACCTGAGCTATGGAAACTTACAGGTGACTGGGCCATTCACTGTCCCTCAGCCAACCTACTTCATGGGACTGGTGTTGTGGAGGGAAATTGGAAAAGGGATTCTGCTCCTACATATGAGATATAAATTTAACAAACAACTAAATGTTGGGGTTGTACAAAACTTCAAAGAGATACTTTGATTTGACAAAGCTTTCAACAAACCAATTAACTGAAGCAGATTCATTTGTGCCTCAAATTGGATTAGGTAGCTGCAAAGTGCTTTGCCCCTCTCAGGAAGTGCTTCGCTGGTTTGATGGGTTTTCTGCTGCTTCTGAGGTTGTTACAGACCATATACAATACTGAAACTTCACTTCTATATCTGGAGAAGGAGAAGAGCCATGTGACATTCACGTGTGTTCAAGCACCTCATTCAACTCTGTACCTATTACAGTTACTAGCACCACCATTTATTATTTTTCTGAGTGGGTGTGGCAAAGTTACAAATGCCACTTTCTCAATTCCCTGCCTATTTCCGTGGCATCATATCTCATTGCACCATCCTTCTGCTACCTATTCTAACTAACTGCAGTTTTGCCAACAAGCCACATCCCAGAAACAACTGAGTGTTGCCTAAACGAGGACAAGCTTTTCCATTGCACCTCCACAGCAACCCACTGAAGCCAATGAAGAGGAGGTTCTTCCCAGAAGGGCCAAGCTTGACAACCCTCCTGGAATCCCATAAAACTGAGTGATCAGGGGCAACACTAACAAGAGCAATCTGTGGGACATTTGTCAGTGTCACACCAAACCTGAAATCACAGGGAGAGCAAATGGAAAAGTAGGAACTTACTTTTTAAGGTTTTTGAAACTTCATTTTTGGGTCTGCATTGATTTAATGAGCACAACGTAGGGCTCTTTGGAAGCTGTTGAGCTGTCTTTTCCACATTCCTGCTACCTCTGCCTTGAAAGAGGTGTGGGGGAACATTCACATTTTGTGTATATGTGTGTGGAACCCTTGAAGGAATCCAGCTGAAAGCTGGAAGGCTAATATCCTCTAAAGCAGCGTTTCTCAACCTTGGCAACTTTAAGATGCTGGCTGGGGAATTCTGGGAGTTGAAGTCCACACATCTTAAAGTTGCCAAGGTTGAGAAACCCTGCTCTAAAGAGTCCATCATTCCTGCTATTTTAATTTCATTCTCCCAAAAAATAAGTAGTTGCAGTTTTGGGGTGCTTTTCTCATAGACTCTGGACAAATATTTTTGTTCTTAAACTATGAAACAATTCAAACTGAATTGGTTTATCCTGAAATCTGGAAGCACAAACTGAAACTCAAGCATACCTTTTTTAGATCAGCAATTCAAACTGAGCCTGTGCTGACTGCACATGTTTTCACTCTGAACACCTATGATGTTGGGGTAAGGAATTCAGTAGGACTCTAATCCCTCTTACAGGCAGAATTATAGACAAATAATAATGCCCGAATAGGGCTAGAATATCTACCTAATCCTTGTTTTTAAAGTAAGCCTATTGGAGTGGCATGACATTGTCTAACTTCAGAAATTAAACTTTTTATAACTTTGCAAATGTGAGGTGGTTTTAGTGCTGTGCCTTATATATAAATATGGATATGCACACATCTTAAACTGTAATAAGCCAAAGATGGAAAGAGAGTGCTTTAAAAGCTGTTCTTCACATTGTGCATTCATGTATGTTGTGGGTTTTTTCCAATATTACCCTGCTGTTTGCAGTAACATGATCTCTGAGGCAGCTCACAATTTTTTTTAAAAAAAATTAAAACAATATATTACACAACAAATAAAAGGAAAGGCTATAACAAAAGAGGCATACATTAGCAGAGCATTTCCTCAAATGAAGAAGGGCTCTCTGGAAAAGTACAGCCTGTTTTTACCACCTGCACTGGGTACAGAATAAATTGGGAAAACTTCCACAGGGAAGATGTTCAACAATTTTGGGCACATCCAGTGGGTTGCCCATAACAGCCACACACATATTCCTTACCAAAGTGCCTCAAGCTCCTGGGATGTGGAGTTGGCACATGAGGGGGTGGGCAAGAAACAAAACCCAACGTCATATATATTCTTGCCTAAATGAGCTGTTGCTACAAAAGAAATTACCTTGGAAAGGGATATTGGTGAGAGCATCTGGGTAATGCATCCCATCAACAAACCACCAAATGGCATTAGGGACTTTAATTAGAGAGTTAGAAAACAAGCTAGTTAGAAAGACCTTGAAATTGGAATAGAGAAAAGCTTGTTGGGAATTGAGGATATGGGGGAGGGAAGACAGAAGGGGGCATGAAACATCTGACAGCACTGAAGTAGATGAAATAGCTACTGCAAATGAAAGAGTGAAATACAGGAGAGGAGAGGAGAGGAGATGGCTTAGAAGCTTCTGTTCTGATTAATGATGTTCAGGCTGTGATCCATTGTAATCTCCTCATTAGCAAGCTGAGAAAAGTAATTTTACAGTGGCCCCTGACCACCTTTCCCACTGCAGTCCTTCCCTATCTAGGATTGATGTTCCTTGCAGGTTATTTTCTGTCCAGATGCACACACGTGGCCAAGGTGGAACACTGAGTTCATGTGGAACCTTTTGCCCCTCTTGGAAAGATGCCAAGATTTAGATCAAGCTAATTGACTATTGCTTTTGGCCTTTGAAGTTTGTGGGTGTTCGTGACAGGAATTAGTGCCAGAGAAAGTTATTTATGTATTTCTAACTTGCATTTATGTGCCAGATTTTTCATCCAAATATTTCTACATTCCGGGTAGCTTGTAACAAATGATTGTTAAAAAGTAACTGGTTTGTTGCTGTGGGGAAAAATGAAAGGAGGGGGAGCTATTTAATGCTGCCTTGAGCATGAAAAGTGGGATATAACACTAAGAAATAAAATAATAAATAAATGTTCAATAGTGGATCGCCAGCACATCAAGCCTAAAACAGCAGCCAGAATGAAAACCAGCAGCATGCAGATCCGTAAAAAGCATGTTCAAATAGTGAGGCTTTTACCTACTATCTGAATTCTCCCACAAAGGAACCTAAGCAGGTATCCTTGGGCAATGAACACTCTGCTGCCATGGAAAAAACAGATCATGCATTCTCAGCCTCTGAACTCTTGTGGGCAGTGACAGGTGTGTACAAAACCTATTCAACAGCCTGCGTAGAATTAAATGTTCATATGGGAAGGTGGCGGTGAAGTACATTTTCCATATGCAATCATCATTCTGGAATGAGCTCTAACCCATATTAACTTGGACTGTTCACAATATTTCTTTTAATAGTGTAGTCAGTTTTTAAATTACTCCCAGCTTCTCTGAACACCAAGGAGCCAGCTGAACTCTGCCAAAATGAAGAGGATGCTTAGCAATTGTCTAGTCCAGAGCTTTCCAAACTCTGTGTCGCATCATCATCAGCGCTTCCGGGTTTTCCCGCGGCGACACACCAACGGCGGCGCGCAAAAACCGAAAGCGGCAGCAGTGCTTCCGGGGTTTTGCGCGCTGCCGCAACGGCGGCACTTCTGGGTTTTCCCGTGGCGACACACCAATGGCGGTTGGTGTGTTGCCGCGGGAAAACTTTGGAAAGCCCTGGTCTAGTCTGTTCCAGGTAGTAAGTTGACAGGGCTACCTGCCCCAAAAGTAGGACGCTCATCCAGAGTTTTCAGTGTATGGAATCTATCTGGATCCTTCAGATCTGAATGCGAGAGTTGTCCCAAAGGCAAGAACTCAGGTGAATTCTTGCCATTGCAAACGTTACACTGAAGAATTCAGAAGCTTGCAATATCTTACCGTCTTTGATTGGCTGGCTATCTTTTTTTTTAATGACTTTTTATTGGTGAAATATAACCAACAAACAAAAACAATACAGCAATTATAGTGCAATAAAATAAATACATTATAATCATTAAAAATAAAACCTAAGGGGAGAAAAAAGAAGAAAAGGTTTGTATAATATTAATATAAAATGAGTTCAACCCTTTAACATATTAGATGTAGACAATATAGAAATATATTACACCATCTTTTCCATTTTAGAATATAAATAGCTGTAGTATTATTTTTTCTTAATTTTTCTTTTCTTGATTGTATAATTTATTATTGAGAGCTCTTGTACCGAAGACAAATTCCTTGTATGTTTAGTCATACTTGGCCAATAAAGTATTCTATTCTATTCTATTCTATTCTATTCTATTCTATTCTATTCTATTCTATTCTATTCTATTCTATTCTATTCACATTTCAGAAGTTAATGAACACATCTCTTGAATCCACTCTTTCACTCTGGGAATGTAAATTTCCACCTCTGAGGAATAGATTGGCTGGCTGTCTTGGAATAGAAGAGTCAGCCCAGTTTACATGAGAGGTTGGGGATCTTTCCTGTATTCACATGGAAGCATTTAGCTGAATTGTTTATTGGCTGTGCAACATTCCTCTAAATTAAACTGTTAGTTTCTTCAGATCAGGCTTATCTTATCAACCAGGTACTTCTCAGGTGCTGTTTTTTTTAAAGGAAAATTTTGATGGAGTGATGGGATGGTCTTCCAGAAGATTTCACAATAACTTTATGCTACTTTATTACATGGTAGATGTCCTAAAATCTGACCGTCAACTGGTAGATAGTAAATCTAATAATAAATGGAAAGAGGGATGTGATTCATACATTGTGTAAAGGAGGATTTTGGAAGGTACAACTTAATATGCAGAAATCATAGAAATTTCCTTTTCTATGCAGCAGTTATGGTAATCAGGGGAAAAGGAAAATAGGGATTCTGTTTCTTTACATAAAAACAAACACAGGATTCTAAAAAATAATTTTCCAATATTTTGACCTCCAAACTGATCTCCAAGCTCAATTCCAAACCAAACTTTTATTTTAGGTTTATGGAAACTGCATATTTCACTATAGGTAAATTTTGGGCCTTGGATTCTATCTTAGCATTTGATAAAAGAGAGAAAATATGGCATGCATGAACAGAAGCAAGTCAGTTGTTAGAGAGTATTATAGCTTTGGCAATATAAATTATAACTGAAATCTTCACTAAATCCCATTAAAAACAAAACAAAACTGGATTCCGTACATCAGTGTTCAAAGCATAACACTATCTACAGCCAAGTGTGTGGCTTCCAGCATACCTAAAATCTTTTCCAGCACATGTAGTCTCTATTAGAAATTAATCTTTGCTCAAACAGCATATGTGTGCTTGTGAGCTTACATTTGCTAGATTTTCTTACTTGGCTGGCTTCTGTGCCAACAACAGCCTTCTGTTTGGAAATTAAGCAACTAAAGCTTTGAAAGAGGCTTTTAAGCAGAGCCTGAATGGCCACCGATTGTGGTAGTGGGTTTGCTGTACTAGCAGAGGACTGGACCAGATGACCTTGGGGTTCTTCTATGAAACTCCCCATCTTTTTTATCTCCCCATGCTGAAGCATGTCACCTGCTTAATGGTCTTTACGTGGATTTTATAGGGGCAGGGGCAGGGCCATTAAAGAAATTGACCTTCTTTTAAAAATAATCACACGCACACAATCCAGGGACTCTCTTCCTTTCCAATACATTCAGTCACTGGGCAAGACACTCCCTGTAATGTTCTGCAGATGTTCTGTATGGCACCCTGGAGTAAAAGAGGCACTCTAATTGACTACAGGTGTGACCTATGATGAGGTAACATCGTGCCCTGCCTTGGAGAGACTTACTGGAGGTCAGGTTCTAATCCTGTGTCTTCAGAAGCTTTTATCCATCATAAATGAGTGAGGCTGAACAGATGAAAAGGGAAAAGAAGAAAAGGAGAATATGGGGCAGTAATAGACCAGAGTGCTCATTTGTCATGTTAGAGCAAAGACGTGTGACAAGCTGTAGCTGCTAACACTAATCCCCCTGTGTTTTACAGTCATGCGCCATGGCACAGATAAGAAGCTGAGCTCCAAAAAAAGCAGCATTAGTCTCCCTCTCTTTTTATGGTAGTGGATAATGGGAAAACCATTCATTCAACAGGAACATTCTTATTCTTATTTTGCCTTTATAGCATGAGTCAACCTGTTTCCAAGAATACTGACTATCCCCACATTTTGAGGATGCCAAGGACCACTTGCAGAGGAAGCACCTTGCTGGCTGGTTGCAATTTAGCATCAGCACATTCCTGTGTCGGTGCTCAGTCAGAAAAAAGCCCCATTGGGAAACCAGTCAGGAGTGTGCTGAACTGTTGGACAGGAAGGAAAGACAGATGAAGGGAAATTCTTTTTGTATAAATATATTTTTTTTTAAAAGAAAACAAAAAATGAAAGTGAACAAGCAAGAGAGACTGGACACAGTCAATTGACTTTTAAAAATGAATAAGAAAAACAGATGATGAGGGGTAAACAAATCAATTGCTAACTGTTGGGATGGATCTAGGTCAGCTTCCTCTGTAAAAAAAAGGTAAAGGTACCCCCGCACATTTGTGCAGTCGTGTCCGACTGTCTAGGGGCTGGTGCTCATCTCCGTTTGTTAGCCAAAGAGCCAGCGTTGTCCGAAGACGCTTCCACGGTCATGTGGCCGGCATGACGCATGCAGAACGCTGTTACCTACCCACCGAAGTACATTCATCTACTTGCATTTGCATGTTTTTGAATTGCTAGGTTGGCAAGAGCTAGAGCTAGTGCGGGAGCTCACTCCGTCACGCAGGGCTAGGGATTCGAACCTCCGAACTTGTGATCTTCCGATCGACAAGCCTGGCATCTTACCCACTGAGCCACCACGCCCCTCAGCTTCCTCTGTACCATACAGTATATCTACAGTATATCTGTGAGATACATGGAAAGATATAGATAGGGAAATGCATGAGAAGCTATTTATTTATTTATTTATTTATTCATTTATTATTTGATTTATATCACCGCCCATCTCCCCCCACAAGCTATTGTATTTTTTAAGTGTGTGTGTGTGTATAAAATTTTTATTAAAAGTTTTAAAAAGAAACAAAAACTAACAGAAATTAATATAGAATAAAAATAAGAGAGAAAAAAAGGAAAAAAGAAAAGAAAGACAAAGCCAAAAGTGCAGAAAAAAGAGAAGAAAGAAAATATAAAGAAGTAGTTTCTGATTTTCCTTACAGCAGTCATAAGTACAAGTATAAATTTACCTCTTACTCTATGGTTACAAAATAACTCACTTTTTTCTATAATCAATTTTTTTCTAATCATCAAAACCATAAATCATAAGTTCATTTTTTTCAGTTTCATGCAAAAAGTCTATTAGGGGTTTCCAGTCAGCAATAAACGTAGATAATGTCTTTTCTCGAATCAGAGAAGTCAATTTGGCCATCTCAGCAAATTCCATCATCTTCACCATCCATTCCTCCATTGAGGGTATCATTGAATCTTTCCACCTTTGTGCATATAATAATCTCACTGCAGTTATCATGTATATAAACAAAGTTCCATGACATTTTTCCAACTGTTTCTCCATTAGACCCAAAAGAAAGACGTCTGGATTCAATTGTATATTAATCTTTAATATCTTCAGAATTAGTGTGTGTATTTGAATCCAAAACTTTCTGGCTTTTTTACATGTATATTGTAACCAAAATTTTTAGCCCACTTTAATCATACATTCTTTCACTTGTTCTTCTTCTGATTCAAATTTCAATAAAGTTTGTACATTTTAACAATAACATGTTCATTATTTGTACACAGTTCTATTTCAAACTCAGTTTTACACTGTTCAAAACCAAAAATTCTATTGTGTACTTTAAATCTTTCTAGTAATTGTATATAAGAAAACCATTGACAAATATATCCCTCTGTCATCAGATTTATGTTTACTTATCATTTCTCACCTATAAAATGCTTCTTGTGCTGAAAGCCACAGAGGTGTTTTCGGGCACGACCTGGGTTTATATCTATTCCATATTCTCAATATGGCACGTTTAACAAAAAATGATTTTTAAAATCAACATTAACTTTAGCTTTATTGTACCATAAATATCCATGCCACCCGAATCTCAAGTCATGTCCTTCTAACTCCCAAAGCCTTGTATTTCTCCATAATACCCACTCTTTTATCCAAACTAAGCAACCGGCTGCAAAATAAGCTGCTCAAAAAAATAAAGGGAACACTGAAATAAGACATCCTAGGTCTGAATGAATGAAATATTCGTATTAATTACTTTGTTCATTACATAGTTGAATGTGCTGACAACAAAATCACACAAAAAGCAATGGAAATCAAATGTAAGCAACCCCTGGAGGTCTGGATGTGGAGTTACACTCAAAAATTAAAGTGGAAAAGAACACTACAGGCTGACCCAACGTTGATGTAATGTCCTTAAAACAAGTCAAAATGAGGCTCAGTAGTGTGTGTGGCCTCCACGTGCCTGTATGACCTTCCTACAACGCCTGGGCATGCTCCTGATGAGGTGGCAGATGGTCTCCTGAGGGATCTCCTCCCACACCTGGACTAAAGCATCCCCCAACTCCTGGACAGTCTGTGGTGCAACGTGGCGTTGGTGGATGGAGCGAGACATGATGTCCCAGATGTGCTCAATTGGATTCAGGTCTGGGGAATGGGCGGGCCAGTCCATAGCATCAGTGCCTTCGTCTTTCAGGAACTGCTGGCACACTCCAGCCACATGAGGTCTAGCATTGTCTTGCATTAGGAGGAACCCATGGCCAACCGCACCAGCATATGGTCTCACAAGGGGTCTGAGGATCTCATCTCGGTACCTAATGGCAGTCAGGCTACCTCTGGCGAGCACATGGAGGGCTGTGCGGCCCCCTAAAGAAATGCCACCCCACACCATTACTGACCCACTGCCAAACCGGTCATGCTGGAGGATGTTGCAGGCAGCAGAACGTTCTCCACGGCATCTCCAGACCCTGTCACGTCTGTCACATGTGCTCAGTGTGAACCTGCTTTCATCTGTGAAGAGCACAGGGCGCCAGTGGCGAAGTTGCCAATCTTGAGTTCTCTGGCAAATGCCAAACGTCCTGCACGGTGTTGGGCTGTAAGCACAACCCCCACCTGTGGACGTCGGGCCCTCATACCACCCTCATGGAGTCTGTTTCTGACTGTTTGAGCAGCCACACGCACATTTGTGGCCCACTGGAGGTCATTTTGCAGGGCTCTGGCAGTGCTCCTCCTGTCCCTCCTTGCACAAAGGCGGAGGTAGCGGTCCTGCTGCTGGGTTGTTGCCCTCCTACGGCCTCCTCCACGTCTCCTGATGTACTGACCTATCTCCTGGTAGCGCCTCCATGCTCTGGACACTACGCTGACAGACACAGCAAACCTTCTTGCCACAGCTCGCATTGATGTGCCATCCTGGATGAGCTGCACTACCTGAGCCACTTGTGTGGGTTGTAGACTCCGTCTCATGCTACCACTAGAGTGGAAGCACCGCCAGCATTCGAAAGTGACCAAACCATCAGCCAGAAAGCATAGGAACTGAGAAGTGGTCTGTGGTCACCACCTGCAGATCCACTCCTTTATTGGGGATGTCTTGCTAACTGCCTATGCTTTCCGCCTGTTGTCTATTCCATGTGCACAACAGCATGTGAAATTGATTGTCAATCAGTGTTGCTACCTAAGTGGACAGTTTGATTTCACAGAAGTGTGATTGACTTGGACTTACATTGTGTTGTTTCAGTGTTCCCTTTATTCTTTTGAGCAGTGTATATTTTCAAATCAGGTAGACCCAATCCTCCTCTTTCTTTTACATCTTGTAACACCTTGTATTTAACTTACGGTTTTTTTCTCTGCCACACAAATTTAGATATGTCCTTTTGCCATTGTTTAAATGGTGCATCAGTTGTCAAAACAGGTATTGTTTGAAACAAAAATAACATTCTAGGTAAGACATTCATCGTAATCACAGAAATTCTCCCCAGCAATGACAATTGTATTTTCTCCCATCTTAACATATCTTTTTTAACTTCATTCCATGTCTTAACATAATTATTTTGAAATAACATGATCTTGTATTTTCATATTTTTTGTTAATATATTTGTCACCTATTTATTAATCTTAAAACCTGCTAATGCACCAAGTTCTTTTAATTTACCCATTAATACTTCAATTCCCTTTAAAGGATCTTCCAAAACCAACACCAAGTCATCTGTAAAAGCTCTTAACTTATAAGTCTTGCATGGGAAGTACTTGTGAATTACTGCCCAAGCTTCATGTTGAGTCAAATGACAAGCAGGCGTGTTTGCTTATTTGGTGTAATGCAATTGTAAGGAACATTCCAGCTGTTACTTGAAGTGGTTGACTAGAGTCTTTCCTGATAGCAGACTGAGCCTCAAGGAAGTATCCCTCCCTGTTGTTTTATGTGCCCAACCTCAGCACTTAATATGTGTTCATGTTTAAGTAAGCCAGCTTGTGATTTGGCACTGCAGGGTGGCAGACTACTTCTTCAGTGGATTAGTCACAAGTAGTTGCTTTCTAGCTTGTTTTCAGCCACAAACCTGTTAGGAAAAATATTCCTCCTGATGTCTAGAAGACAAATACAGAACCAAAACAGCAGTGAAGTTCTGATGAGGGGCAGGACATGGGATTAAACCAGTTGTTTCCTGAAATACAACTCAGAATATAATGATTTGTGATGGAACATGTAAAAAAACAGCTGAGATGAACATGTTTTCTAGGTTGGAAATTATTGTCATAGGTCAAACATAGATAGATAGGTTTTGTATCTACTGTATAAGCATTTCAATCAAACCTGATTCATTCCTCTGGACATATTGGTAGGTCATAGGGCTTTAGATGGATGCCTCTAAAGTGCATTCTGGTGCATTCATTTAATGGATTCTGAAGCCTTTTTTGGTCAATCTATGAGGGTGACTAACACAACTTAGTGGCTGAGCTGATTCAGCTATCTTGAATCATTTAGTTTTGATCGCTGCTAAAGTATGTTATGACTATTGGTTAATCTCTTTCCATGTCAGCATTCTTCTTTGACTTCGGCATTCAAAAGGCAGATGTATTAGTCAAAAGCCTGACATATAGCAACCCCCTACGTGATGATAACATGACAATTGAGGGATTCAAGATTTACCAAATTTTGAGTGACAGTGGGATGAACAAAAAGAAATAGTGGTGTTGTCTCAGCCTGCCACAAGCTTGGTTGCTCAAAGCTAAAGAACAAATAGCTCATGAAGAGGAGAATATATTTAATTCCAGGTTTGCGAAGGGAGTTAGATAGGAGAGAGGGCTTAAGCAGTACAGAATGCTTCTAGGCACCAGGTGAGTAGAAAACATGTAAGATGGAAGACAAAGAAGTAAGATGATTTTTAATGTTTGGGAAAAAAGAGGAAGAAAAGTTTTCTGGTGCAATAGCTTTTGTTGTGAAGCTACTGGTGTTGAAATATCGTTAAAAAGATGATTAGAGTTGCCTTGGGGCAGAGGTTGATGACTTTGAAACAGAGTCATCTGAGTTGCAAGAAAGAAAGGGGAAAAGTGCCCAGTATGGAACTGCTTGGCCATAGATTGATGACACATGTCATTTCTTTCCCCAACATTTGGTGGAAACATTGCCAACAGGCAACTTAATTTTTAAACAAATAAATAAAACCTGGAGGATTCCTCCTACCCCATCTGTTTTTCTGTTTCTTTCATTGCTACTATTATTACTCTTCAAAAAAGGAGAGACGGGGAAAATATTAACAGTAGAACAGCTTTCTCATGTTTTCAAAACATAAAATAAATCTAATTCTTCATTTACAAAACCCTGAGTCCAATCACATTGTTGTAATATTCATGCTTCTGTTTTTTGCCTAGGTTGGCAAGACAACAAATCAGTATATATCAAAATATAGAGCCACCAACATTCCTGTTTCAGTTAGGCAGCTATCAAGTACTTTGAGCAGGAGTTGTGAGTCTAGGAGAGCCCCCAGGTTCCGCACCGGGTCTGTCTGGGCAAGTGCAACCCCATCCAGAACCAAAGATGGCAAGTTCCTGGATACCCAGGAGCCCTTAATCCACAGCCACTCCATCTTACCAGGGTTCAGCTGAAGCCTGTTGTTCCCCATCCAGACCCCCACAGCCTCCAGGCACCAAGAGAAGGTGGAAAGGAAAGGAAAAAGGATAGGAAAGATAATTATATTATCTTTCCTATCCTTTTGACCTCATTATACTTTCTTCTCACTTTCCCCCCCTTAACTCCTATATCTATTAACCATCTAAAAGTGTGATATCGACTTCCAGTGGGAACATGGCAGACTGAACAGCTGTGCCTGCGAGCTCCGTGGGCAGAACTGGCATTGTGGCAGTTTTTTCGGGCTCAGGCTGGTTTCTCCTGAAGCCCAGGAGCATTTTTCCGGATCAAGGACAAAGCTTGAAATTGACACATTTGTCCTCCGGATGGCAAATTGCAGCCAGGCGATCATAAACAGTGTTCATGTTCAATGGGTAAGATTTCACCGGGAGGCTGGGATGTCACCATTTCCAAGCCGCGCTGCAGCCTTAAAGGGACATTAAGTCCAGCCACCCCATTTCTAAAGCACCCAATTTATTTTTTTTAAGCATTTGTACCCTAAGAGAGGCTTTCTACATTAAGGAGAAACGATCTCTCTTGGTGCTTATCGTTATTTTTGTGATTAATTTTTTGTGAAAAAAATATTTTTAAGCTTTGGATTTTGCTTTCCATCCAATACTAAGGAAGGTTGAGAATATATTATTGTCTCCCTGTTATTATTTTTGTGCTAATTTGGAAGATTTTAGCATTTTTCCTACACGTTGAATCTGCCGTTCTGAACTTTTACTTTCCTGCCGCTACTTTCACTGGGGAACTGTCTGTTATCTTATCTTAACTCAGTTCGGAAATTTTCCATTTCCTTCAGAAGTCAGAAGTCACTTCTTTTTGTAATCTATTTAAAAAAAATTCTCTTGTGTTTTCACACTACTTTAGTTCTTTTTTTTCTTTTTGTAGTTTTTTGTTTTTCTGTATCTTTTATCTTTTTCTGAAATTTAAGAATATTATTTTAAAAAATAAAATAAAAGTGTGATATCTGAGATGTTAAGACAACCTGGGATGTGATTCCATATTTTCATTTGATTGCTAAGCTCTGACTGACAATTGTTTAAAGATATCTAGTAGACCAATCTATAATCCTATTAATTCACAGTACTAGAAGTTAGAGCCATTAATTTGGGTGCAGGAAAGATTTTAAATGTATGTACTTCAGCTTTTTTCATCAAAGTTATGCTGTAAAGAAATGTGATTCTTTTTTTGCTGGAACTGGCACTGCCTTTTTGTGGAAGAGTTAGACGAAAATCCAGCCTTATGGTGAGGTCATGGGTATGAATCAATCTTGTGTATCTGTAGATGATTTGGAGAAAGCTCAGTATGAATTTATATCTAAAGAGATGAAGCCCATATAATAACCTGCAAATTCAAGGTCAGTTGAGATTGCCATTTGGAGATGAGCAGGTAAATAGGTATTCATATGCATCAATAATGTAATCTGCCTGCAGGCTGGATCAAGACCCTACTTGGCTTTTTGATTATCATACCAAGTTTGAGTTTGATTGATTGATGTGTAGTAAAAGTTGAGCTGGTTTCCAACAAAGTAAGTTGACTTGGGGCACCACTTAAATCAGTGAGACAAGTTAGCTATGACTTTAAGGCCCATTATTTTAAACATGCAACACAAATCTGGAGCTAACCCATTGTGCAGTTTCACTTAGAAGGAAGCAATGAACTTCTAGATAATACTGTTGTTTCATGCACATTACAAGAAACCAAAATAATCAATACTGCCTTCCTGTTGGTAGGGGGTGTTTCAGGAAATGCAGTAGGTCTTCAGCTGTCTCTGATGCTTCTGACTGAGCACCATTCCTATAAAACGGGTCCCCAACCCCCGGGCACGGACTGGTACCGGTCTGTGGCCTGTTAGGAACCGGGCCACACAGCAGGAGATGAGCGGTGGGCAAGCGAGTGAAGCTTCATCTGTATTTACAGCCGCTCCCCATCGCTCGCATTACCGCCTGAGCTCCGCCTCCTGTCAGTTCAGCGGCGGCATTAGATTCTCATAGGAGCGCAAACCGTACTGTAAACTGTGCATGCAAGGAATCTAGGTTGTGCGCTCCTTATGAGAAGTCAGAATCCGACACTTATTTTAGTCTGCGTGTGGCCCGCCCATTATTTTAGTTACCACTTCCAATGGTTTCATCCCGAAACCATCCCCCCCATGGAAAAATTGTCTTCCACGAAACCGGTCCCTGGGGCCAAAAAGGTTGGGGACCGCTGCTATAAAACACCCTAAGCATTTCTCAATACAACAGGAGAATAAGCAAACATTTCTGGAAACAAAGACTCCTTGATTCCAAAGGAAGTGTACGTGAACTAGCCATTTTTGTTGATGTAAAGAGTGTTTTATAGTAATTTAAGACCAATATGTTTATTATGATATAAACTTTCTTGAGTCCAATTCCTCAGATGTGTCCAGTGAAGTGAATTCTTGTCCTTAGAAGCTTATGTCATAATAATTTGTTAATCTTTAAGATGCTATGAAAAATTAAATGTATTAATTAGAAACTAGAGTGTCACCTCCCTGGGATGCTTTAAACTCAATTCACTAATCTAAATACTCTCTTCCAGTTCCATTATTCTGTGTACTGGGAGTCATAAAGTCAAGTTTCAAAGCACTGTAAAAGCCTAAACTTGTATCTACAGAGCAGCAATGAGAATTATATATCAACTTTGAATACAAATTACATCCCAATATATCTTTGTGGTACTTATGTTCAGACTCCTAACTTGCTTTCCCCCCCTTTCTTTGTGAACCCTCAGAAACACTAATGGATACTCGGACAGCCACAGCTGAACTTGGTTGGACAGCAAACCCACCATCAGGGGTAAGTAGATGTCAGCTACTTAAATGGTTTATAAAGGGGGTGTTGGTTCTTATTTAAATTCAGATAAGTAGGAATGGTCAAATTTTAAAGTTTGGTTTTGCTTACTTTACTATTTTTTCCAGTCACATTCTCTTCCATTTTTCCTGCCATTGGTATGCAATATGTTTTAAATGTCTGCATGAAAAGTCTTTTTAACCTAAATATATTTAAACATGTTTTATAATATGAACACTTTCTGCATTCAGTTTAACATAAAATGGTGCATTTGTGTGTCCATTTCCAATGAATATGTACATTTTCTTAAACTGAGAATGTATAACATAGTGTGATAGACATTGGGAACACAGAGGGGGCAGCAAGACACTTAAGGGAGGAAACAGGGCTGTTACAGAAGAGATTCTTGAGTCCAAGGGAGGGAGGAAGCATGAGAAAGAAAGCCAGAGTAACTCTGCCTTAATTACACTAGGTATTAGTTGTGTGTGTAGGGGCGCGATGGCTCAGTGGTTAAGACACCAGGCTTGTTGATTGGAAGGTCACAAGTTCGGAGGTTCGAATCCCTAGCCCTGCGTGCGGAGTGAGCTCCCGCACTCGCCCCAGCTCTTGCCAACCTAGCAATTCAAAAGCATGCAAATGCAAGTAGATGAATAGGTACCACTTCGGTGGGTAGGTAACAGCGTTCCGCGCGTGTCATGCGGCCACATGACCATAGAAGTGTCTTCGGACAGCGCTGGCTCTTCGGCTAAGAAACGGAGATGAGCACCGCCCCCTAGAGTCGGACACGGCTGTGCAGGGGAAAACCTTTACCTTTAACTATTAGTTGTGTGGGAGAATTATTTTGGTAGGCTTTCAAAGTTTTGTTACATTATCCTACTAGCAGTAAATATCTTTCCAGAAATCCAACAGGGTCTTATTTCCTGAGCTGGCTAGCCTCACAAGGTTTGTCATGAATCTTGAAAGCCTTTTTACTGTCTTACAAGAGAAGGGTCAGATCCTGCATTCTGGACCTAGATGTGGCTTTGGATTTCTGAGGTTCCCTGTTGTGGGCAGGGTAAAAGGCAGTGGTTTTATTGCAGTATAGGCAGTAGATCACACATATCACAAGTTCACACAATGCTATAGTACAGTTAACTCAATTAGGGTTTACCTCAGTTAGGAGCAGCACCACTGGTGGCTGAGTAGCCGTTATACTCCATTCTCCTGGAAGCCTGCCTGAGAAATTCAGGGAACGCAGGACCAATTCTTTATTTTCTTATTCTGTGTGAATTATTCATGGTGGGCAGGTTGGGAGTTCCCTACAGATTGGACCAAGGTGACAGTTGTTCTTAGCCTTTTGAAAGAAGAAGCAGGTAGATGGGCACTACTACTCATTGAAAGCAAAGATGCCACACTAGTCAGCTATCAAGATTTTATGCAGAAGTTCAGACCTGCCTTTGATAATTCCATTGGGAGAGCAGATGCTAATTGGGAGATTTGTGACCAGGAGGATGCAGAGAATGCGAACACACAGCAGATTTTCAGGTATAATCCAGGGTTGTGCATTGGAATGATTTTGCCCTAATCATCCATTTTTGGGGAGGCCTTTCTGATGAATTGAGGGATGAAATCGTGTGACAAGGCATACCAGAGACCTTGGAAGAGTTCTTTAAACATTCTGTGGTGACTGATTGCAGACTAGAGAAGTTGAGGTGTGGAGAAAATAACAGAGAGAGACAGTTTCAGAGCCCTTCTTCCCCCTTCCCCCTCCCAGTTATCTCCTTGGATTCCAATGGTATGGAGCCCATGCAAATAGGGATGATTAAGAGTTCCTTGTCTGCAGTGGGAAAACAATGAGTATGACATCTCAGATTGTATTCTTACTGTGGAGCACTTGGTCATTTATTGGAGGCTTGCCCTGCTAAGCTTTTTCCTTTGAATCAGCTGGAAAGTATTGTACTTGTGGAGATTTAGTACATTTTGTGAGTAAATGCCCAAATTGCTCTAAAGTCTTGACTTTGGAAACTTCATAGCCCACCCCCTCCCAAGAGCTTATCAGGAGGGTCCTCAGATAATTAAGAAAAGTTCTGGCATGTGATGCAGGCAATTTCATTTTATAATCTTCATTTGTTGTTGTATATCCATGGGCTTGGAACTCCAACTATCATCTCTTTTGGACTCTGGAGAAACTGCTAAGATAAGGCTATTGTGCAGCAATTGGGCTTGCACGCACAGTCACTGGAGAAGCCTATGCAAATGGAGATGATCAATGGCAAATGCCTCAAATCAGGTCCCATCCTGCAACATGCAACTCCTCTGCAGCTGAGAAGAAATGATCACAAATAATTATTGCAACTATATTTGACTGCTTCTATATATGTTCCAATTGTCTTGGCCATAGACTGGTAATCCAACATGTAATCCTGATATTCACTGGAGCAAGAGATTGCTTCTTTCCCCTCAGAAAAATGTCAACACCACTGGTTGCAGGCATTAGATTCTTTTTTGTCTCTCCCTCCCGCTACACTGCCTGTGCCGCCTCCTTTGCCAGAAAAGTATGTAGAATTTGGCAATGCCTCAGGGGAAGAGGAAGCTGCAACCTTGCCTCTGTATTGGGTATGTAATTATACTATCAACTTGCTACCTGGAACCTGGATCTCAGAACTAAATGGCAATATATATGTCTGCTGAAGAATTAGCAGCTTTAAAGGAATTTCTGAACAAAAATCTGAAGAAAGGAATTATTAGTCCTTCTTTATCTCACCATTGGGTTTTTTTTGGTAAAAAAAAAAGAAATATAATTTTTATTTGAGATCTGTACATGATTATAGACTTTTCATTTCTGAACTATTAGAGATCACTATCTATTGCCTCTTATTTTGGTTCTGCTGGGCTGCCTTCAGAAGGCACACATTTTCACTAAACAGGCTTGAGAGAAACTTACAATTTAATTTGGATGAAGAACGGCCATGAATATTTAACAGCCTTTTGACATTTGTTATGGCAGGAAGGGAAGAGTCTCAGAGTAATTCTGCCTTTCCTACGCTAGGTATAAATTGTGCAGAAGAATTGCTTTGGTAGGTTGTCAAGATTCTGTACATTAGCTAGCATATTAGCAATAAGGATCTTTCCAGAAATCCAAGTGGTTCTTGTTTCCTGAGTTTGCCAGCCTTACAGGGCTTAACACATAGTTGAGAACAGTGTGGATTTGCACATAGAATATTCTTATTTATGAAGTTGTGGAAAGTGCAAATTCGGTGAAGTTCATATTAAAATGAATAAGTGTTTCTTTTCTGTTAAATATTATAAATGTGTGTGGAGGGGGCAGGGGACGAAATTTGCTTCCCATCTCATTGCAATCTTTACCAGCCTTTATTTTTGATCACTTCTCAGACAATGGAAAATCCAACATATTTAATTATCTGCAAACAGAATTGTGTGTTCTTTCTCTATGCCTGAACTGTGAAAGTGAATTCTTGTCACTTTCTCTTGTCCCTTTCCAGAGCATTTTGCATTTTTAAAAAGCAACCTTATGATTTAGGAGTTGACTTCTGATTTTCCCCCCTAAAATTGAGGGCTGATTATGAAACTGAAGTGGCAGATAGGATGGCATCCCAAATCCTGACTCAGTCCCACTCTCCCCACTTTTTCCTGTTGGGAAAAAAATATATTTAGAATAAATTCACATTTGTCTGTGGATTTCAAGGCAATAATAAATACCAGGACAACTCACAGGGAGCCATTTTAGTGTAGTGACTCAAGACACTGGCTTAGAAACTGTGAGTACCAGTTCTGCTTTAGGCACGAAGCCAGCTGGGTGACTCTGGACCAGTCACTCTTTCTTAGCCCTAGGAAGAAGGTAGTGGCAAACCACTTCTGGAATGTTGCCAAGAAAACTGCAGGATTGTCTCCATGCAGTAACGAGAATTCAAGACTAATTTGAATGACCATAACAACTCTTGGCTATATGATATGACCAAAAATAAATAACTTATTACTTGACCCTTCTTTCTTGCTGCATGGCATCCTTATTCTGAGAATGACTATGCTGTGGCAAGTGTACCTGCCATTCACCTTCGAAGCCTACCTCTTGATATAAGAGTGATGCAGACTGGATGCTGCCTATTCTGTTTTCAGTCACCTCCAAAGCAATGATGTTCCCTGCTGTGGAAAGCTGGCTGTGCTGCATATTTGGTTTCTCCTTCTGTGGTTCTTTTCCTGGCTTGTACTCAGATGATTGCAGCCTTCACTGATCCCAGTTTCTGATAACAGGTTGTGTATAGCTGGGGAGGGATGCTGTTGTACAAACAGCTGCTTGGAAGATGATTTAAATGCCCTCTGCATTTACAATCCCAATCACATTATGCAACAGCCAGCAGTGAGTTAATCTCCCACTTAGGTATACTAAATACCCCTCAAAATGTAATTTTGACAGGCAAGCTTGTATGATTTTTTGAGACTGGCAGTATACCCTGGGATCGTGAGGAAATTCCTTCACACATTGACTGACTTTGAACTTAGCATTCATGGAACAGAAATGTGGGAATTGTGTTAGCAAGAGAAGAGGTGAGACATTCCAGTGATGGATAGTGGCAATTGTGAAACTGTTGATTCTGGAGATGGAAAGTGAAAGTACTGGGAGCATGAATAGAGAAAAAAGGCAGTCCCATGCATAGCAGCATGGCAGGAAGTCCCAGTATGCCTAGTTACACCCATTTCAGAATGAGCATACTATGAAATTGCATTGCAAGTCGACTGCCATTTTGTGATAAAATGTAGGATCACTTCTTGTGTGGAAATATGTATACTTGTTACAGTCCTGCACATGAACTGTACCAGTTCAGAAATAATCATGTGTGGTGAGAGGAAGCAGTTAAGTAGTGAATGAAGAGAAAAAGAAGTTGGTTGCTTTTCCCATATTGCTTCAATGAAGCTTAGAATAGCATATAATTTCCCCTCCTTTTATCCTTACAGCAACCCCATTGGGTAGGATGCACATGAAAGGTGGGGGAATTTCTTCTGATCATGGAAGGCCTAACCCAAGGTGATCTACTTTTCATGACAGAGGTGGGATGGTTAACTAAAATTTTGATTTTACTGGGCCTAATCTAACATCTAAAACATCCTTCCTTAGCCTGGTGCCCTCTAGATGTGCTGTAATATGGCTCCCGTGCTGGCTTTGGAATTATGGATGTATACTCTAATGCATCTGGAAGGGACTAAATTATGAAGGTTGATCTACGATATTCCTACAAAGATAATTCTGTGTATGGTACCATACTGCATGCATCCAAGATAATGTTTCCCTTGTAATGTCCTTGATAGTTCTGTTTCCAAATTTTGAGGTATGGATTCATATCTCACAATTGTTTATAGCTAAACACAATATATTATTGAACCAGAGAATTTGCTGCCATCGTGTGGGATGATAGTCATAAATTTAGATAATTTGAAAAGGGAGTTAGCATGGAGGATCAGACTATCCATGACTATACTTCTTGATGACAGCCATACCTCCTGAATCAAGATAGCATAATTTAATGCCAACATTTAGGAAATAACACTGGAAGATGACTATTGCTCAAGTGCTTGTGAGCATCTGTGATGCATTTGGTACTCCACTGTCTGGCACAGGATGCTGGAATAGGCAGGTCTTTAGTCTGATCAGGAGGGCTCTTACCTTCTTTTTTCTAACTGACCCTGTAGCATCTCTCTTGTTGAACCAGGGAATGTATTTATACTTTCCAAGAGTTGTTTTATTATCAATTATTTTTATTATCAATATGACAGGCTGTCTATAAACGAAATGTCTTTGTTGCTGTTCTCTATGTCTTTTGTTCTTGGAAGTTTGCCTTGACTGATCACTTGGTTTATCAGGCAGTTGTCCACGTGGAAAGGATTCATGTATGTCTGTGTTTTGCCTTGTGTCTTTGCATGGTGTATCAGCATTAGCTTCACACCAACTGGCTTAATAAGTTAGTATCAATTTCACAGAGAACGTATGCTTTTCAAAATGAAGGAACCAAAATCTGCCCCACTTTGCTGGCTGTTCCCTCTGTCTTGGAGAAGAAAGTCAATGTTTCATACTTTTTTCCTTTGGCTTGCCTCCCTTGCACTCTATACCTAAAGGATTATAATTAGGAAACATTAGCAGGCTTGCAGCAGCTTTCATACCTGAACCCCATTCATAATTGTACTCAGCAGTGCTCTTCTTTGGCTATTAATGTCACTTCTGTGAGGCAATGAGGAACAAACCACCTTCAGGCACTTAAAACATCTTCTTTATACAATAGGAGTGTTTGAAGAATGGGAGCATAAAATAACCTGACTTGCATTCCCCTGACAGAGAAGTGATCAACAAAGACTTGAACAGGTACCTGAGAAAAAGATCACTTAGAGAGATGGTGCTGGCTTCACAGGGAGCTTTAAGCAGATGATAGAAGGCTAGCTAAGGAGAGAGGCTGTACCAGAAATTATTGTTTTGCAAAGCAATGGAAAGATTAGCAAGATAGATAGACATGGCAAAGCGAAGGAAATATGAAGGACTCCTAGCAAAAAGGAAAACAAATAGTTGGCTGTTAATTGGTCTTTGCCCAGTTTTTCTTTTCTCTGTGCAATTTGGAAACACCTTGAAGGCCATCGCTGGTTGGTGCTGCAGCAATAATTAATTTTGCCACAAGACTTCACACCTTTGGGTTAGTTTTGTTGCAATTCTGTCCATAAAAGTGCCTTGTAGTTATTCTCATGGAGGGAAACATATATAGAGAATGGTAAATCAAAAACAAAAAAGTAATAATATAAATCCAAATGGAATTTGTTAGAAAATCCACTTTAAGTTACTGCATTTTGTGGGGTTTTTTCCCCATAGCAATCATGTAACATAAATCTGGTAAAGGAAGAAGCAGTGTGTTTCAACCAATTGAAAGACCAGAATGGAATACTTGAAAGAATAAAACAATATAGAGCTTTCAACAGCTAGAGTGACTTTTGTTGTTGTTCAGTCGTTTAGTTGTGTCCGACTCTTTGTGACCTCATGGACCATAGCACGCCAGGCCTTCCTGTCCTCCACTGTCTCTCGGAGTTTACTCAAATTCATGTTCATTACATCGGTGATGCTATCTAACCATCTCATCCTCTGCCGTCCCCTTCTCCTTTTGCCTTCAGTCTTTCCCAGCATCAGGGTCTTTTCCAGTGAGTCCTCTCTTCACATTAGGTGGCCAAAGTATTTGAGCTTCAGCTTCAGCATCTGTCCTTCCAATGAGCAGTCAGGGTTGATTTCCTTTAGTATTGACTGATTTGACCTCCTTGCAGTCCAAGGGACTCTCAAGAGTCTTCTCCAGCACCACAGTTCGAAAGCATCAATTCTTCGGCGCTCAGCCTTCCTTATGGTCCAACTCTCACAGCCATACATTACTACTGGGAAAACCATAGCTTTAACTATACGGACCTTTGTCGGCAAGGTGATGTCTCTGCTTTTTAATATGCTGTCTAGGTTTGCTATAGCTTTCCTCCCAAGGAGCAAGCGTCTTTTAATTTCATGGCTGCAGTCACCGTCTGTGGTGATCTTGGAGCCCAAGAAAATAAAATCTGTCACTGCTTCCATTTCTTCCCCTTCTATTTGCCAGGAAGTGATGGGACCAGATGCCATGATCTGGGTTATTTTAATGTTGAGTTTCAAGCCAGCTTTTGCACTCTCTCCTTTCACCCTCATCAAGAGGCTCTTTAGTTCCTCTTCACTTTCTGCCATTAGGGTGGTATCGTCTGCATATCTGAGGTTGTTGATATTTCTCCCGGCAATCTTAACTCCGGCTTGTGATTCATCCAGCCCGGCATTTCTCATGATGTACTCTGCATATAAGTTAAATAAGCAGGGTGATAATATACAGCCTTGTCATACTCCTTTCCCAATTTTGAACCAGTCGGTTGTTCCATGTCCGGTTCTAACTGTTGCTTCTTGACCCGCATACAGGTTTCTCAGGAGACAGGTAAGGTGACTAGTAGAGTGACTAGGAGGGCTCAAAAACTGATTAAAAATAAAAGTTCAACTATCTTTCTAAATCCAAGTTGTGAAGGAGCTACCTAGATCTGCTTTGGGAAAGAATTCTAGGGATGGAAAGCCATCCCAGAAAGGACCCTCACTATATTAATTCCTGGAAGAGGATCAAAGAATGTCTATAGAAGCTCCTGTATTTTTAGGCAGGATTATGTGGAGGAAAACAGTTCTTCAGATAATTCTTCCGCAGTCTGCTTAGAATCATATACTGTAGGTCAAAATCAATCCTTGTGGTTGGAAATACATAGGCAGCAAATGCAATTGATAAAAAATATAGGGACATTATAACTAGTCCCTGTGCCATAAAAGATGAAAGAGCATAAAGGCAACCACCAGTATAATCAGGACAGAAGATCTCAGAAGACACTACCAATATTAGCAGTATGCAAAGTGTCATTTGCTCCTCCCTCCATTGACAATTTCAAGCTGCAGTTAATCTAAACAAGAAGTTTACGATCTTACAGTCATGTTGGAGAATGACAGCATGAGAGGGGAGCAGAGGAACCCAAAGCTCACTGTGACTTATCTTCCTAATGCTAACCCAGGGTTTAGCATTATGATTCTAAAATTTACCACCAAAGGTGTTGCTTGTGGACTGATGGGAATTGAAACCAAAAACGTCTGGAGGGCATCAAACTGGCTACACCTTAACTAATCTAGAACATTGCCTGCATGCAAACTTTTCTGTTATCTAAAATATCCCATAAAATATAAAATATCTACTAAATTCAATGTTGCTAAATGTTGCAAGGAGAAAACCCAAATCAGATTTGTGTTGTTAATCTACATTTCTGTTGATGAAAGGTGAATGAAGTACACAAAGTATAAACAAATAGACATAAAATGGTCAATGGATATTGCAATTTGCCATATTATATTTGAAGGATATTTTCAATAATCTACAGTATATTGAGTTTGATACAGAAACACAGTTAAAAGAAAATTTGCATTCAAAGCCTTGGAAGTATTTCAAAAACTGAAGTAAACTTTGAGACAATATGATCAGATGGTTTAATTGTCCTTGGAAGATTTAGTGTAAAATCAAGAGATATTCCTCAATTTTATTTCTGTCATTTTAAAGCAAGTTTATTTTTCTGCACAGTTTAAAAAATGCCACTTATATTTTACAGAGCATAGCTAGCAAAAATTGTTATGAGATTCACAGAACATTCAGGTTAATGAAGAGAAATAGGTATACATATGGCACATCATGTTCCGGCATTAGAAGGCTGTAATAATTTAAAATGAGAAAGAGCAAAACTTGGAACAAGGTAGATAAACATTTACAATCGTTCAAATTCTAGCCTTGCAAAAATACCCTAAAATTTGCAGTCTTGCATAGTTATATCCTTAGTCTGGGAGTGGCTAGTGGCATGGGGGTTGGAGTTGGGGCAGGCAGCTGTAACATTTCTGGGGTGATGAGCAGAGAGAGATATGGTGTGAGATAGGGGCAGACCACTCTCAGAGAAGGTGTACTCAATATCTTGTACCAATTCCTCTTTCTAGCCCTTGGTCACTGAATCTTCAGTGGCCTGGACTCAGGCTGTTGCTGCTCAGTGCCAGGTCAGCCTGCCATAAGGTGCTCCTCATCCATGATTTTATCATGGAGGAGAGGGCTTATCTGGCATGTACCATTGAGACTTGAATGGGCGCAGAAGGGGTGGCTTTCTTGAAAATAGAAAGCCCCCCCCAGGTATTGACTGTGGCACCAAGGCAGGGGTGAGGGGTGGCTGTTGTTTAGGCTGAGAGTTTATCGTGGCTTTCAGAGACACTGCTCTATAGGTAACACCCTGTTTGTGAAGTTGAGCTCTAGGGAATAGATGGAACAATGGCTACTGTACCTTCCTGATCCATAGCAGCTTCCCAGCATCAACTGCTCAAAGGCTTAGTTGACGGTGGAATTTTCTAGAGTTATGGTACTGAGACACTTCAAGCTGCCTTCCCTGGACATGGAGACTGATGCAGTTGGGAGTTCATGGCCATCATGATAGCCATGACAACCATGGACATAACCAAATTTTTGAGGGCCCAATACATGGTGGGGGTCACACAGATCTGGTTGAATTTCAAGAGTTGAAACAGCAGAAGAGATGCCTAGAATGCCACTGGAGGAAGACAAAGAGCAAGTTTGACCAAACATGGGTAAGAGCATTAATTAAGGATTACACTATGGTGATAACAGCAAAATGGAGGTATTTTTCTGCTCTTATTGCATCTGCAGTTTTAGCAGGTTGGTCTCAAGGAAGTGAACAAGATCTTTAGAGCTGTGAGTGTGACCCCCTGTTTATAAGATCATGGGAAGTGATGTGTGGCTACATCCAGGTGGTGTGAATTCATCCTTCAATGCAATTTGTGTGTGGATCTAATGTGTCTGCCCCTCCTGAAGAAGCCATCTGTAGATCTGATGATGTTGAATAATTTCTGACTTCTTTCTAATCTTCACTTTGGGGGGAAAGTTGTGGAGGAGGTAGTCAGACAGTGGCTCCAGGAGGCTCTGGAGGAAACAAATTATATGGAACTCCTTTCAGTCAGCTTTCAGGCCTGGGCAAAGATGACACTGATTACACTTGTGGATGACTGTATGGAAATAGCATTGGGGTGCTGCATCCATCCTGACCCTCCTTGATCTCTCAGCAGCCTTCAGTGCTATTGATCATCATATCCATCTGGACCAGCTCACAGGGTTGGGAATGGGAGACAGATGGTGGTAGTCTTCTTTTTCCAAGTCAGTGTTCCAGTCAGAAATCCAGTCAGTGTTGCAGGGGGCTGGGGGGAGCGCTCTGGCCCTTGATCCTTGCTTTGTGGGGTGCCTCTCTCCACCCCTACAAGAGGCCACTGGATAAGGTAATCCATTGGCATGGAGTTATACATCTCAACCCCTGGTTGCTCAGGTGATGCCATCAGTGTTCTGTCTCAGTGTCTGGAGGCTGTGGGGGTTTGCATAGGAAAGAAATAACTCTAGCAAATCCAAGTGGCTGTGGGTTTTGAGACCTCCTGAATCTGGAGATTTTCTACCCCTAGATCTGAATAGGGTTGTATTCCCCAAGACAGACTCAGTGTTCAATCTATGGATCCTCCAGGACTCATGGTTCCTATTTGAAGAACAGGTGGCAGTCATGGCTTGGAGGGCCTCTGCACAAATCCATTTTGCCCCCCTTCCTGGATCAGGAGGCCTTCCTCATGCCTTGGCCACTTCTTGTCTACATTATGGCAATGTGCTCTACTTCTGGTCCAGAATGCAGTGGCATGGGTAATTAAGCCTGCACCTCGGCATTCCCATGTAATACCAGTACATCTCAAACTGCAGCATTGCCAGTGGGCTTCCAGGTGTGTCAAGCCAGTCAAGGCTGGCAAACTTAGGAAACAAGAACCACTTGGATTTCTGAAATAGTCTTTATTGCTAGTAGAATCATGTAACAGAATATTGAAAGCCTGTCAAATCATTTCTCCAGATTAGCTTCTACCTAATGTAATTAAGGTAGAGTTACTCTGAATCTTTTCCCCACACTTTCCCCTCTCCTAGACTAAGGAATCTTTTCTGTAATAGATCTAGTCCTCCATGTTCCCAGGTCTGCTAGACGTTTCATCCCAAAGTGTAATTCAAGATTCTGGTTATCACTTTTAACCCCTCATGGCACAGACCAGGTTATTTGTGGGACCCCCACCTTTGATCAGTTTTGAGTGTCCACTGAACTCCATTATGGCCAGCACACTCCAAGTCCCATCTCTTAAATAATGCCATCTTATGGAACGAGGAGACATGGCTTCTGTGTTGCTATGTCTGCCCTAAACAACAGTATTCCCCCAGAGATTTGGATGGCCCCAATCCTGCCTGCCTCTTGTAAGGCTCCAAAGACTTGTTTTTTCCCCCCAAGCTTTAGATTAGGAGATTTGTGAACCCATCCAGATGTTCTAATTGTTGAATAATCTCCAGCATAATTTGTTTTAAATTTTATTAAATTTCATAATTGTTCATTTTTGTATTATTGTTGCAAAGTATTATTGTTGCTTTAACTGTATGCTGCTCTCACTCATTTGTCAGGAGTGGCTATATACATTGACCAAATAAATAGATAAAGCTAGCCTTTTTATTTAAAAAGACATTAGATCCAAACTTGGGTTTGAGAATGAATCCCTACCAAACACTGAACCTATTGATTTATTTGCTGAAATTTCTATACTGCTCAATTCCTGCAGGCTCTGAGCAGCTTACAATCATAAAAAAAAGATTAAAAACAATACACAGGAGTAACCAGGTAGTCTCAGAACAATCAAAGCACCACAAAGCAGGCTAGGACTCAACATCCTCCAAATGCTCTTTCAAAGAGCCATATAGTTACAGCTCTGTGAAAGCCCATCAGGGAGGTGGTGGTCTGATCGTCAATCAATTGGTATATTTAATGGAAGATGTATCAGAAGGGTTCTGGGGTGAAGATGGAGTGGGGGAGAGGGTTGATTGTTGCTCTGACCAGGCTTTAGCTCATAAACCTCTCCAACAATCATTTTGCTCCCAAACCTTCCTTAGGATTTCTCTTGGGACTAGAGAATTAGAGATGCACTGCCACATGCTGCAATCCCATCTTTCTCCATCACTTTTAGATGTTGGGCAGATGCACAGTCATTTTCAACAAACATCGTTTTGCCTTGTATGTGCCATTCTTGTGGTGAAGTAGCATAGGTTTCTTGCCTAGTACTTGATGGGGGAGAAAAACTTATTGATGTCATGAAACAAAGTGATTTGCTGAAATTGTCAGGAAAACTGGAGGGTGGGGAGATGTGAATGCAAACAAAAGACCGAGCAGGTGAGTAGACAGATATAGTGTCTAGCAATAAACATATGGATAGACAGGTATGCATGCACAGCCAGAAGCGGAAGAGGGAGAGAGGAAAGGCAGAGCTAGAAGGCAGAGCAGATAGGAAGGCAGATGGTGGAGAGGCAGAAAGAGGACAGGTAGGGAAAAAAAGCTAGTAGCAAAACAAATGCGGTTATAGAGCAGAAGGGAGACCATAAAGAAAAACTGGAAGCTTTGTATGTTTCCCTTTCTCATATACATCATTTGGATATGTAGTTGTCAGTAATTTTCTTTACCCTTGCAATGGGGAATTTAAACAGAATCACTTTAAATTAAATTGTTTCAACAATTTAACAAATTTAACAATTTAAACAGTTTAAACAATTTAACAATTTAACAATTTAACAATTTAAACAAGGCAAGATGGCAAGATGGATGGATGTTATTCTAGAGGTGATGGACTCAACCGTGGGGGAGCTGGGGGTGGCGACAGCCGACAGGAAGCTCTGGCGTGGGCTGGTCCATGAAGTCATGAAGAGTCGGAAGCGACTGAAGGAATAAACAACAAAACAAACAATTTTTAGAATTGGTTCTGGTAACACAGGAAATGGAGTACTGAGAATCTTAGCAAGAGGACAGTAACCTCCTCAAGTAAATATGTGGTGACACAATGGTCTCTGATTTATTATCATGCACACATTTTGGTAGGGGGATCTTCAAAAGGTTTTGTTTCATGATTTTATTCCCCTGCCAGTCTATACTTTTTTTTTTGAGGGGGGGGGGGGTCCGTCTTCTCTCCAGATCATCAGAATGAACATTAATTGTGCACGTACCAGTCTGCCCCTAGACACCCTCTTTGGTGCTCACGAGTTCCCTGTTGACTTTTTAATGGGAAATAAATGAATAAATAAGATGCTGGTGTGTTGCAGAGCAGAACCTCAGGCTCTATAATCATATTTATTTGCAGTAATGCCTTTGGCCCCCTGTAGGGTGGAAGAGAATATCCTGGGGCTAATTTACCTTCTGCTAAATGTGTATTTTGTGGCCAGCCTTGCCAATGATGGTCAGACATTTTGTGAAGAGGCAAGCTTTCCATAACAGGCATTTTATGTATTTGCCCTTAAAATTCCAAATGTGAGCTTAGCCTAGGGCTCCCATATCCATTTATATACATATATTGTACAATCACTGCAGAAATCACTATATTTTGTTGTTGTTTGTTACCAATAAAATTGAAAAAATTAAACAAAATCCAGATGAGCAGTAGGTTTATTATTTATTATTTTTATTATATCAATTTATGTATATCTCATAGTTATGATTCCAGGCAGTCTGCATAGGATTAAAACCTAATAAAACAAAACACAATAAGAATAAGACTAAATAATGGTGGCCAAGGACAAAACCAACTCAAATCATAAGAAGGACAAACTCACAGTGACGGCCTCACCTAAGCTCCAGACCCCATGCCCAAGGGAACATCCAAGTCTTGACTAACTCCCAAAATGCTAGCAGGGTCAGGGTTCTATGAATCTATGAAATATGAATAACTATTCATATTTCATATATAACTATGAAATATCAGGGGGCCTGATACTGTATTTTAGAGAGCAGGCACTGCGACAGAAAAAGCATGCTTCCTGGGTCCCACCAGATGGCACTGGGTAATAGGCAAGACCTGCAGCATGCCTATCTTGCTGGATCTAGTGGGATGGGCAGAAACAACTGGGGACAGATGGTCCCACAAATACCCTGGTCCCATGCCATGAAGGGCTTTATGGGTGACAACCACTACCTTTCATTGTATCTGGAAACCCTCTAGGAGCCAGTG
Source organism: Charina bottae (assembly GCA_023362775.1). NCBI lineage: Eukaryota > Metazoa > Chordata > Lepidosauria > Squamata > Charinaidae > Charina > Charina bottae. The sequence continues at coordinate 34,470,931 of JALMGJ010000005.1, forward strand.
CAGCTCCCAGAGCAGTGGTGTACCATGAGTGTATTGAGGTGTACCCGTAACTGTCCATGCTTCTGGACCAGTTATAGCTTCTGAGTGACCTTCAAGGGCAGTCTCACGTAGAATGCATAGTGGTAGTCTACTCAGGAGGTATCCAAAGCATGAGTGATGGTGAGCAGTGCCAGGAAAGGGTGCAATTGGTGCACAATATGGATTTGCACAAAAGCCGCCTTTGCCATGGCTGCCACCTGCTCTTCCAACAGAAGGTGTAAGTCCAAGAAAATCCCCAAATTGCACACCAGCCTTGGCTGAGGTAGTGATATCCCATTAAGATTACAAGTTCTGGGTTGTCCTGAAACCCAAACCCACCTGGTCTTGCTAGGGTTGAGCTAAAGCCTGTTTTTTCCCATCCAGACCTCCACAGCTTCCAGACACTGAGAGAGAACCCCAACAGCATCACTTGGTCTGCTCAGGGTAGAGATGTATAACTGATACCCTGATGATACTTTACCCCATGCTGGCAAATGACCTCACATAGCTGGCTTCATGTAGATGTTAAATAGGAGAGGGGACTGCAGGGAGTGCTGAAGAAGCCCACAAAGAAGGCAGTAAAAAAACAAACCCATAGCTCTTTCCTGCAATCTGGTGGTCATCTGGATTTTTACTGCACAGATTCTGGCAGTTTTCTTACTTGGATACTCCTGCCAAAGTTCAGGAGAATCAACAAAGCTTTTATGGTATAGGTTATCAATCATAGAGTCATTAGAATCTGCTTTATATCAAAACAGACTATTTGCCCATCTATCCAACTGCCTACTTTCCAGCATCTTAAGAAAAAATATTTTTCACCTCTGATAACTTAACCCCCCCCCCAGCTATAGTCTTTGTAAATATACTAAAATATACATTTATTCAAACATCACCTTTTCAAAGGATGGCTTAATTTGTTTGTAGTTTTTCCACTACCCAAGAATTCTAAATTCGTGCAGAACAAATGAGGATCCTGAAGTCCACAAGTTGAATCAGCCCTGCCATGAATTTTTGCCATATACAAAACATTAATTTCCTGATTGCTTGGCATGCTTGCACACTTTATGAGAGGTTTCCAGAGAGACCTATTGAGAGCCCTTTCCAACTACTTCTTGCAGTACAGGGGTGTGTGTGTGTAAAATTGGCTGCAATCCTTAATTCCCAGGTAGGGCATGAAGATTAGTTTTCTATTGGTTGTAATATATTTACAACTGCATTGTGGCAGATGAGTCCTGTTTTATGTGGTAATATATTACTGGTTTCTCTGTACTGATAGATTGTAGGAACCATAACTGTTTTGATTTGAACAAACCTAATGCAGCCTACTGAGACTATAACAGGACTTAACATCTGTGCCTTTAAAGGGAAACACAGCAGCAGCTCCTAGCCTTAGGAAATAATTATTCTCTTTAAAAATAATAAAAGCCTGCCAGATCAGGATAACCATCTGCTAAAGGAGACACCAGCTCCAAGAGGGTAGATGTGCAGCTTGTGCAAATGAATGGCAGAAGGAAGAAGTAGATGCACCAGTGGAAGAGAAGATGCTTTGTCTTGGGGAGAGGGAGGAGGGGAGGGGACTGGAATAGGAATTTCGTATATGCTGTTCCAGAATGCTATTGACTTGTTCAATAGCACACTTTTTTATTGTTTCGTACAAGCTCTTCCACATGTCTGTATTATTGTATTAAGGTTAACATAGAGGAAAAATGAAGAATTAATAACAGTGTTTTATATTACACCTACATTTTTCTTATTTAACAACTTTGGGGAATGATGTTAATTCATATTTAGTATGATGGAAAGCTGACAGCAAGAGACAAAACCTACCACAGGCCTTTCCCTAATTAATCCATGCATCTAATGGCCAATTTCCATCACTCAGCTTTCTTTGACTAAGCAAACACTTCGAAAAAGGAGAGCCAATGTAACACATGTTCCCTGCAAAGTCTTTTGCACTTCATTGGGTCTGATCCTCATGGTGAGAACTTGGAGTGACAAAATCAAAGCAGGTATATTATGGATATCATACTTGGGCATCAGAAACTCAATGGCAGCAAGAGTTGGTTTATTGCTATCCATCTGGATTTTTGCATCCTAGATATGGTAGCCCTAGATCAGGGCTTTCCAAAGTTTTTCCCGCGGCGACACACCAACCGGCGTTGGTGCGTCGCCACGGGAAAAACCGGAAGTGCGGCAGCGCGCAAAAACCTGGAAGCGCTGCTGCTGCTTTTGGGAAAACCTGGAAGCGCTGATGATGATCAGCGCTTCCGGGTTGTGTGGCAACACACCAGACTGTGTGTGGCGACACACTTTTGTGTCGTGACACACAGTTTGGAAAGCTCTGCCCTAGATAGATTCCACAAGGGAGAGTGCAGGCAATTGACTCAACTTGGGCAACCAAGACAAACCAGAAGCACAACCAGATGACACAGAGAAAGCAAAAGGTAGAAGACACTGCTGCTAGACTTTCCTGTTCAAGGTCTGTAAAATTCCCCCAGTCCTTCAGAAAGGCCCAGCTCACTTCCCCTGCCTGAGAGCACAGCTATCCCTCAGAAGGGAATGCCAGCTGGGAAGACAAAGAGCAACTAAGAACATTGTTTCTCAACCTTGGCAACTTTAAGATGTGTGGACTTCAACTCCCAGAATTCTATTCTATGCTGGCTGGGGAATTCTGGGAGTTGAAGTCCACACATCTTATTTATTTTATTTTATTTTATTTTATTTTATTTTATTTTATTTTATTTTATTTTATTTTATTTTATTTTATTTTATTTTATTTTATTTTATTTTATTTTATTTTATTTTTTTATGCAAATGCAAGTAGATTAATAGGTACCACTTCGGTGGGTAGGTAACAGCGTTCCGTGCATGTCATGCGGCCACATGACCGTGGAAGCGTCTTCAGACAACGCTGGCTCTTCGGCTAACAAACGGAGATGAGCACCGGCCCCTAGAGTCGGACACGACTGCACAAATGTGCGGGGGGGAACCTTTACCTTTACTATTAAATTTATATTACCACCCATCTCCCCTGTCGGGGACCCTTGGTGGTCCACAATAAAACATAGTTAAAAAACATAAATATAAAATTACCATATAATAAATAATATAAAATCCAAGTATAAAAGATATTAAAAATGGTAATACTGGGAGGCTTCATGGGAACAGCCATCCCCAAGAGGAACTGTTGGCATTTCCCTCCCAGGCAAGACAGCAGAACGAGGTCTTTAAGCCTTTCCGGAAGGTCGGGAGCGAGGAAACCAGCCTCAGCTCTGGGGGTAAGGTATTCCAAAGGGCGGGCGCAACTGCAGAGAAGGCCCGCCTCCTGGACCCCACTAGATGGAACTCTTTAGTCGATGGGGTCTGCAGCAAGCCTTCTCTGGCTGATCGGGTGGGACGGGTTGATGTTCTGGGGATGAGATGGTCCCTCAGGTAACCTGGCCCTATGCCATGTAGGGCTTTAAAGGTGATAACCAACACTTGAATTGTACCTGGAAGCAAACTGGTACCCAATGCAGCTCGCGCAGCAGAGGTGTCACATGAGCCGATCTTCTGGCCCCAATAAATGTCCGCGCAGCTGCATTCTGGACCAGTTGAAGCTTCTGGATACTCCTCAAGGGTAGCCCCATGTAGAGCACATTACAGTAGTCTATATGGGAGATGACAAGGGCATGAGTGACTGTTCGGAGGGCATCTCGGTGCAGGAATGGGCGTAACTGGTGCACAATCCGAAGTTGTGCAAAGGCCCTCCTGGCCACGGCTGCCACCTGCTCTTCAAGCAGGAGTCGTGAGTCCAGGAGAACCCCCAAATTCTGCACTGGCTCCGAATGGGGTAGTGCCACCCCATCTAGAACCAAAGATGACAACTTCCTAGATCCCAAGCGGCCATCAATCCACAGCCACTCCATCTTACTAGGGTTCAGCCAAAGCCTGTTGTTCCCCATCCAGGCCCCCACAGCCTCCAGACACTGAGATAGGGCGGCAACTGCATCACTTACTTCACCTGGAATGGAAATGTACAGATGAGTATCATCAGCATATAGATGGTATTTCATCCTGTGGTGACGGATGATCTCACCCAGCGGCTTCATATAGATGTTAAACAGGAGAGGGGAGAGGACTGAACCCCGTGGCACCCCACACAGGAGGGGCCGTGGGTCAGATCTCTCCTCCCCTATCATCACTGATTGGGAACGGCCCTGGAGGAAGGAGGTGAACCACTGCAGAACTACACTGCCCACCCCCAACTCCCTGAGCCGCCCCAAAAGGATACCATGGTCGATGGTATCAAAAGCCGCTGAGAGATCTAAGAGGGTAAGGATGTATGCACTCCCTCCATCCCGCCCTTGCCAGAGATCATCCATTAGTACGACCAATGCAGTCTCCGTCCCATATCCCGGCCTGAAACCTGACTGAAAGGGGTCTAGATAATCCATTTCCTCCAGAATCCTCTGGAGTTGTGACGCCACCACTTTCTTCACCACCTTCCCTAAAAAGGGGAGGTGGGAGACTGGATGAAAGTTGTCCAAAATAGTAGGGTCCAGGGACGATTTCTTGAGGAGGGGGTGCACCAGCGCCTCCTTAAAGGCCGCTGGGAACACTCCCTCCCCAAGAGATGTATTAATCATCGCCTGGACCCAACCACAAGTTACCTCCTGGGCCAATTTTACTAGCCAGGAGGGACACGGATCTAAATGACATGTGGTGGCCTTCACAATCCGGAGGATTCTGTCCACTTCCTCAGGTCCAACAGGATCGAACTGTTCCCAGATAACAGGGTAAGTACGTTCCTCTGTCATCTCCCCAGACTGTGTATCACCCTTAGAGTCCAACTTAGAATGGATCTGAGTGATTTTCTCCTGCAGGTGCTCTGAAAACTCCTCTGAACGATCCTGTAAATGGGTCACTGATTTTGTTTGACCCAAAAGAAATCTCCTAATCTTAAACAGGGTCGTCGGGTGGCATTCTGCGGAGGCAATAAGAGCGGAGAAATATTCGTGTTTCGCCACTCTTACCGCCACAAGGTAGGCCTTAACCACGGCTCTAGATTGTGTCAGGTCAGATTCAGCCTTCGTCTTTCTCCAGTGGCACTCCAGACGTCTCTTTACCCTCTTCAAAACCCTCAACTCCTCCGTAATCCACGGGGAGTGATGAGCCGAATGAGGCAAGAGAGGTCACACAGGCGCAATCCTATCCAGGGCCCTGGCAGCCTCCCTATTCCAGGTTGCCGCCAGGGCCTCCGCCGGACTATGCAACAGATCCTCGGGTATACCCCGCAGCTCCCTCTGAAACCTCATCGGGTCCATAAGTCGCCGGGGGCAGACCAATCGAATGGGTCCAGCCTCCCTACAGAGTGGGGCGGCGCAAGAGAGACTCAAGGTCACCAGGGCATGGTCTGAGCATGACAACGGGGACAGATCTAACTCTCCCCTCAGATCACTTTGCCACTGCTCCAACGAGAAAACCAGGTCCGGGGTGAGGCCACTGTCTCTAGTCGGGTCCCTAATTATCTGGGACAGGCCCATGGCTGCCATGGAAGCCATGAAATCCTAGGCCGCTTCCGAGGTCCATCCCAGGGACGGCAGATTGAAGTCCCCCAGAACCATAAGTCTGGGGAACTCCACTGCCAACCCCGAGACAGCCTCCAGCAGCTCAGGCAGGGAGGTTGCTACGCAGCAGGGAGGCTGGTACAGCAGCAACACTCCCAACTGTTCTCGGGAACCCAACTTAAAAAACAGGGTCTCACAGCTGGCCACTTGTGGAACAGTGCCCCTGTGAGCCATTAGAGACTCTCGGATGACAACGGCCACCCCACCTGCCCTGCCCCGGTGTCTTGGCTGGTGCCACACCTGAAACCCGACTGGGCACATTTCCGAGAGGGCACCCCCCCTCCGTGCCCAGCCAGGTCTCGGTGATACAAGCCAGGTCTGCCCCCTCCTCTGTGATCAAATCACATATGAGGGGGGCCTTGTTGTTCACTGACCTGGCATTGATAGGCAGTAGCCGGAGACCAGGGCCCTCAAGGATCTGTCGTCCAGGGCCTGGGTTTGAACTTGGAGGACCGGAACACGCCACCGGTACCAAACACCGGGGCGTCTTCTCCAAAGATGGCCTGCACTCCAGTTCCCGTTATAACATCCCCGACCTGTCACCACTTTGATCAGATGGCCCACCCTGCAGCCCCCAGAGCTTCTTAGGTCGGTAGCCTCCACTCCCGAACCACCGGAAATCCTGGGTTTAAACATAGGTCCCTTACCCCACACACTCATCCTCTCAACCACATTCAACCCTGGGCGGTGGTGGGCCCCCCCAGTGCACGAGCTCACTCTCTCCGCACTGTTGGGTTCCCAACCACCATCCTGACACACACTATACTTCCACTTTTACTATGCATCCCCATCAACTTCTCTCACTGGTAGAGGAGGGGCACCTCAATCACTCCTACCCCTCTGCCTACGCTCAGGGGGTACTCTTACACCCAATCAAACACTCCTGGCCCCCACCCCGTATCTCTCACCTACGGGGTGTGCCTCACACACTAAGGGACCCAACCCACTGCTGCTTGCCTGGATGGGAATAGACGGTTCACTCAAGGTCACTATGTTATAAAAAGACACCAGTCCTCTATGTTGGTGCTCCTTTCTGGCATAAGATATCCTTCCTTATTAATTCTATCAGCCGTCTGGATTTATAACTATTTTATTACATGGATTGTATAACTGATGTTTTATATTTTATATTCTATTTTAACTATTTTATTGTAAACTGCCCAGAGTTCCCCGTTGGAAGAGATGGGAGGTTATATAAATTAAATAAATAAATAAAGGCCAGCACAGTGTCCCGAATGTCTGAGTCTCGGGTTTCTTCTCCAAAATCGCCCGATCTCTGACATCTCCTAAGTCCAATTGATGAACTAATAGAGTGGGAGGGAGTCAAAGCTGTGCTGGATTGCTGCGTTGGGGCTCGTCGTCCTGCCAGTCCACTATGTTGGTAAAGGGCCAGGCCCATTCATCAGACGCCACGCCACAGGCCCACTATCTCACTGGGGGTCCATTGAAAGCTCGCTGGTATGCCAAGGGCCGAGGGTCCGTCGCGCCAATGTTCGCTGCCACTGCCACGCCCAAAGCTGTACTGGAAGTTCGCTGCAGGGGCCAAAGGGTCTACCATGCTAAAGGACGTGAGCCAAAAGCTGCTATGGGCCAACCAAGGCTGCGCTGCTCCACCAATCCTCCAGCTGCTGCATTTTCTTGCAGACTTCAAGAAAAGGGAAATGCTCCTGGCCCACACACGCACGCCGAGAACCTCCGCAACACCGAGCTCCACACTCCAAATGCAGACACCTCCGCCGAGCCCCACCGCACCACTCCGTCCCAGCTCCTCCGCTGTCTCCCCCTACCAGTTGGTAAGCAAGGGTAGGGGTCTGGACTCCAAATCTGCACCCCAGTCTGCACCCCAGTTCTCTGTCTGGGAGCTGCAGCCGCCGTTTCTGCTCTCTCCCCCCAGGAGAGCTCGTATCTCCTCCGTTCTTCGTTCTCTGGCATATGCTATTAAAGCCGGGCAGGATTCCAATGTCTGGAAACCTGGGGTTCCTCTACCCACTCCCTACCAGTTGGAGCGTTGACATGTAGGGGTGATATGTAGAGGTGGGTGTCTGGACTCCAAATCCGAGCCCTAAAAACCCCCTTCAAAGCAGTTCACGGCGTCCGCGTCTGCGTCCACTCCCAATCGCCATCTTGGATTTTTTTTGAAGAAAATCTTAAAGTTGCCAAGGTTGAGAAACACTGACCTAGAGTAAAGAAAAGAACTGCCTCCGCTTCCTCAGTGGAGGCTGGCATTCCAGACCTGCCTGTTGAGGAGGGAGAGACTAAAGGATGTAAATCTCCGCAGCCAAGACAGCTTCTCTCTTTAGTTGGAAATTATAGGTTGATTTAATAGTTTGACAGGTTGAAGCTTCAAGGGACACTGCATTTGTTTTAAAGCCCTGTCCCTGAGTGCTTAAAGGGACAGGTGTGAATAAATTAATCTATGTTTTTATTTCTTTGAAGTGCCTTCTGACACTTGCAACTGCTTGTCTGCTCCCCGCCCTTCCCTAAATGGGGAGTTGCATGGGTTAACTGCCATGTATGGAGTGTGAATAATCTATGATTTGTTGGATTCACACATCAGTGCTAAGCAATAAATCATGTCTTACAAACCATAACATTGAGTTTGCCCAAGAAACTAAGCCCAAAACCATACTAACCACATTATGGCTTACAGCAATATGTTATTCTTGTCTGTATTGCTGAAAACAGTATGTGTGTTTTACAGCATGTGTGCATAATGGAAAACTGTAGCAGATTACCATTTCCCAGTGTGAATATGTAACAAATTGGTCTTCTGTGCAATTTTAGTACAATACCTATCCATAAGATCAAATAATTTGGAGTTTGAAGTGAGTCAAGATGGCTCGTGCTGTGGATCTCTTACAAAATTGAGCACACAAGCATTGGGATGGGGAAGGCAAGGGAGACAAATGACATTGTCCTATAAATTACACAATTATGCACTTGCATAATGATGGCTGATGTAACTACACAAGTTGTATCATTTGTATCATGATACATGAATTGTAATTCTGATAACACTGTGATTTTCTACAGACACCTATGTTATGGTGACAGATGATTTCCTGAGGTAGGTGAGTTCTGTGAACTTCCGAAGTTCCCAAGAGATTTGTGACAGGAGCCCGTTTTTCTTCATCCTTCATCCTAGAGATGACTAGGGTTACCAGATCTAGGTTATAGGAATCCAGATGGCCCACTAGGTAGCAACGAAGTTTTCTGTGTCTCTTTCTTGCATCTTGTGATTGTCTGGATTCTTGCAACCCAGATATGAAAGGCTTAGGAATGACAGAGAGTATTTATTTGATAATTGAGATAATGACATATATGAATCTTTGGAAAAATGACAGCTGAATAGAATGGCTAATACTGCCATGGTTACCAGCCAAACTTTCTTACACTTTTCCCTCCCACTCCTATTTCACTAATTCTCCTGCTGAAATTTTCTGTATGTGTTTTATTGTTGAGTTACCTTTTTGGATAATGAGAGGGAGGGGAACTGTGGGATGGAACAATCCATTATACTTTTTAAAATCTCCCATCTGGAAATGTTTTAAAGCTCAACAGAGGCAGAGGAAAAACACCGCCTCAATTCTCAGCTCTCTGTGAATTATTTAAAGGAATCTTGTCAGAACAATTACTTTGTCATTGTGACAGTATCCACAGCACAAGCAGCTGTCAGAATGGCTCTGTTTTTCTTTTTGTTTTTTGGCCACAAATAGGCGGTGATGCTTGGAGAAGACAGGTCACTTGTAGAAGGACAGATGAGATTGTTGTGATTACCTCCTTCTGCAGATTGCTTCTTTAGAAGCAAACAAGCAAGCAAACAAAAATTACAATGTTAGTAACATTTTAGTTCCCCTTCTTTTAGGGCAGGGCTTTCCAAAGTTTTCCCACAGCGACACACCAACCGCCGTTGGTGTGTCACCGTGGGAAAACCCGGAAGTGCCGCCGTTGCGGCACCGCGCAAAAACCTGGAAGCGCTGCTGCTGCTTTCAGGTTTTTGTGCACCCCGTGGGTGTGTCGCCGCAGGAAAACCCAGAAGCGCTGATGATGATCAGCGCTTCCGGGTTGTGTGGTGACACACCAGACTGTGTGTGGCGACACACTTTTGTGTCGTGACACACAGTTTGGAAAGCTCTGTTTTAGGGAGATCTTGGCTGTACCTCCCTAGTGAACGTTGATGATATAGAGCTGAATCATGGTGGGAAACCTAGCATGTTTCACAGATGCTAAGTGAAAATGGGTGCTATAATTCCCTTCAGCCTAGATTACATGGGCTAGTTATACACATATGTGCAACCAGGCTACAGCCCAATGCTGGTTCCATGAGATGGATGGAGAGCAGTATACACTGGTAGAGTCAGGGAATTAATTTTGGGGTTTTCATTAAGGTGTCAGCCCTTCATGATAAAATTTAGGTCTTTTTGATCCTCATAAAACAGCTTCTTTCCCTACAAATTTATCCCACATTGTTTCTTTTCCTTGTCTTTTTAAATGCACAATCTGTATTTGAGTCTCATTTTCAAATTGATCTTCCAATTTGGATCCTGTCCTCCCAGTTTTGACTCAGGCAGCTTGGCAAAAATGAGAGGCAGACTCCTGTTGCTCAATCTGTGTTGTTGTATCTTTATTTTATGCAATCACCACTTTTATCCATTCTTGCTTTTCCTTTATCTGCTTTTCCAGATGGCCATTTAGAGTTTGCTCTTAGGCTCTTGCAAACATTCACTAGCACTTCTCAAGAACTATTTCCATAACAGGTTGGAAAATATCCAGAACCATGAAGAAATAATACTGTTTTCCAGAATTTTTTGCAATGTATTGTTAATTTTTAAAGGCCAAGCTATACATGCCTTAAGCAGCCATTTAAAAAAAGGTGTAACCTGAATATCTTTATTGTGAAGGAAAAGTGCAAATTGTATAAAATCCTGTAACAGTTGTCCACCTAAAATCTGGTCTGGCGTCTGTTTGCTTCTGAAGCTGATATTAGTGCATCACACCTTTGAGAGTAAAGAGGGGGTTTCAGTAGGGTAGAGATGAGGCCTTACGCAATATCTGTAGCAAAGAACCTTTCAGTTGCTTTTCCATTGAAACAAAAGGGGGAAATTAAACATACTTTCTTAAAAGCATGATTACCATAATGTGCAGTTTGCCTGTATGGTAATTAATTAAGAAAATCAGTGACAGTGGCATTTGCAAAGGACGTTACCAGTATAATTAAAGACAAAAGTCATAACAACAGTTAAACAACAGGCTAAAGTTCTTATTCTTGGATAGGTGCACCACCCTGTTGCTTCTTAAGATGTGAATCTGATGTCTACTCACCAGTTTATTCCTGGTGTTGCCAGGCTGTCATAGGAAATGCCCAGAGACAACATATATTCACAAGGAGAGGTGCCTTGCAATTGTTTGATTAGTGTTTATGTAACAAATTTCCATGAAAACCAGACTATCTAGTTTTGCAATAACTGTAGAGGTTAACAAGTATATATAAACTTGAAATAGCCATTGGACATTTAAATTTAGCTTTTTTAATATTTATTTTTGAAACACATATTACTTGCATATTTGTAAAATGAGAGCCACATGGGATGGATATACAAGGTGCAGAAGATTGAAAGGACCTTTTGAATTATACAGACATAAATTCTGTTCCTATAGTCTCAGAAATCAAGCAGATCCAAGACCTGAGCATGAGGACAGTGCAACATTTTGAATTTGAGTGTAAAAAGAAGTTTTGGAGCATGCAAGGGGTGAACATTGCACTGTCTTCAACTTCTGAAAGCAGCCATGACTATTCTTGCATCCAGCTGCCACATGAACCCAAGAAAAGATGCATTTTGTTTAAATGCAGTTACAGATAGTGGCTACATTTATGCCCAAAGGACCTTTTTGCCTTCAAAATAAAAATGATGAACAGCTCTATTGTGCACGTTATTCACCTCCATGCTGCCAGCAATGCAGAGTGCAAGGCCTCCTCTGCAAGGATGAATGGAAAAAGGTTTTTTGCCATGTGTTTCCCATTGATCTAGGTTTTGAACCAAGGAGAGAGATGTTAGAAGAATGTACAACCCCAGCCACATGGTACATGAGCTCAATTCCCAATAGAACCTTTATCCTGTGAAGGGTTAAGATGTGTCTCACCCCAGAATCCATTAAACAATTAGGAATTGTGCTATCTTGCAGTTTAGGGCTGTGTGTAAAAGCAGATCCACATGAGCATCTGAGAGCAAATGGAACCTGTCTGCCTTTTAAAGCTTCCAGTAAAATGCACATATGGATGAGCATCTTTTTCCTATTTTTAAAATAATTAAGAAGGAGTAAAGTCAACAAATGATGAACATCTTTCCTGGGTCTATATTAGTCTTTGTTTAATTTCTTCCTTTTCACAACTCTACTAAATGAAGTTTAAGTGAGAGACTCTCATCTGGGTCAGCCAGTGGAAGTGCCAGAAGAGGCTTCTGCACATGCCCAGCGCAGGCACAGAAGGATCTTGCAGCTACTGGAAATGGGTGATAGAGTTGAGGTGCTTCACTGAAGAGAATTTAATTGCCTTCATGTCATAAAGCATATCACTGAAGATAGCTTAGTTGCCTCACACAGATCTGCTAAACAGATACCAAGAACCTATCATTGCTATTAGTGGCATGTAGAAACACTCTCCTGCATTTTTTTCTTCCAGTTTTCATATCAATGAAAGAATTTGCTTTCAAAATTTCTTTCAAAGAGAGGAGAATTTAAGTGAAATTCTTATGGGTTATTTAGTTATGAAATGACTGACAGGACTATGTAATTGTCCTGTTCGTCAATGTACAGTTCTGTTTCTAAGTGGTTTGCGGCCTCCTGAAGGGAAAATACCATGGGGGACCACCTCCTATGGACTTATTCACACTGGAAAGTGTGGGCCTCCAGTATTGCTTTAGAGTGATGAGATGTTTGTTGGCACAAGTTGCCAGCTGGTAGCCAATAGGCTCAAACTAGGATTAAATGTCAAACATTTTGAATAAATATAAAGAGAGATTCAGAGAAAAATATACCAATTCATGTCCCTTCAGCTTGCCCGGAACCCCCAAGAAATGGCAGGAGATTCCCCTCTCCCCTCCCAAGCCAGCTGGCAGTTGTACAATACCTTTTTTTCTGGGTGTTTGGGCCTACACAAATATTCAAAGTGTCTAGGGGCTTTTGCCTCCTTTTCTTAAGGGACATAGAGTATAAACAGCAACACCTGGAGAGGTTTGATACCATATCTTATGAGTGACTTGGTCACAACTTCAAAGAGTTGAACCTCTGCCAGAGTTGTTTTAAATTAGACCAGGGCTTTCCAAACTTTTCCCATGGCGACACACCAACGGCGGCGCGCGAGAAAACCCGGAAGCGCCGCCACGGAGTTTCGCGCACTGCAGCGGTGTCCTTGTGTGCCGTGCGAAAACCCGGAAGCGCTGATGGCCTGCCGCTGCCGCCGTGCACGCAGCCGCGCGCCATCAGCACTTCCGGGTTTTGACACGCCACACCTGGGCCCCGCAGGCGACACAGTATTGTGTCGCGACACACAGTTTGGAAAGCTGTGAATTAGACATTGTCTCTAGCAGACAACACCTGGGAATGGACTGATGACCTATCTTGTCAAAAACAAGAGAATTCAGAGAGTTGACCCTTTACTAAGAATAGTTTTATGGGAAACATTATTTCTAGTATGAAGCTATTCACTTCTTCCCAGCAGGTGTTAAATGAGATAACTCATGTTGTCCTTTTTATTGTAATTGTTAGAAGTAGCAATATACATAAAAGGCTCAAAGGCAAAAGTAATTTATAATATAATGATGCAATCCACAGATCTTGCAAAGTAAGTCTTTTTAAGCCATATGTGAAGAAGTTTACAATACAATGATGCAAATTCCAGAGTACCAATCGAAGAGAAATTCCAGAGTAATTACACATACATTGCCTCACCTGCCTGAATAATAATAATAATAATAATAATAATAATAATAATAATAATAATCAGCAACAGACAGCAAATGCCATCTCTGAAAAGAAGCTGAAGAAACATTGGATCACCTAATTAGCTGCTGCAAGAAGATCGCACAGACTGATTACAAACAATGGCATGACAAAATAGTCTGTGCGACCAACCATAATATATCAAATTTATATGCCGCCTGACTCCCAGTGATTCTGGGTGGTTTACAATTGTTAAAACATTTTAAAAAAGAGAACAATACAGAAAACACAAAAACAGCACGAGACAAAGGGACAACGATGGCAGAGAGAAACAGAAAGGAAGAAAGGGGCATCAATCATCCCCTCCAAAGTCCTGGATGAAGAGCTAGGTCTTTAAGGCCCTTCAAAATCTCAGTAGGGTGGGGGCCATTCAAATCTTGGAGGAACCTCATTCCAAAGGGCAGGTGCTGCTATAGAGAAGGTGTGCTTCCGGGGTCCCGAGAGATGGCATTGATTAATTGATGGAACCTGGAGTGCACTGACCCTGCCAGATTGAACTGGCCAGGCAGATACCATGGAAGACAGGCGGTCCCTCAAGTAACCTTTTCTACACAGGTATATCTTATATATGCAAAGGGGAAAAGCGGAGCACACCACGTTCTCCTCACCAAACTTCTGCAGTGTCACTACAGATGTGTAGCAGAAAGCAGCAATACTTCCAAGAATAAAGTAGGGACAAAATACCCATCCAAAGAAATTCTGAAGGGTTTACACTATATGTTTCATGTATTTTTCACCTCAAAACTGGGGAAACTGCAATCAAATCATTAAACTTCCAAGGCATGGTCAAAGGATTTTTAGGGTTGAGAGAAAGTTCATGGGCTGCATGTGGCTACAGAGCAGCAAGCTGTAAACTCTTGCAATAGATAAATCATCATTGTGGTAACAGGCATTATGTCCTTGGTTAGTTCTGGATATGGAGTAGCCTCTTCAGACCTATTTAGAAGCCAAGAATATGCTATAATAGTGGATTCCTGCACCGTGCAGGGGATTGAATTAAATCGTCTCCAAAGTCCTTCCAACCCCTTACATTCTATGATTGATTGTTATCGTTTAGTGGCTGCTGTTCTTACTTTTTTAAAACAAAAATGAGTTTAGATTCTGAAATGAAGACAGCTTCTTCATTGGTTCTACCAATTATGTTATTTTTATTGCTCACCTGGCATCTGATCTTAGATTGTTTTAGCACCAGGCAAAGATCTCTTTATTTTCTCATGTTTTTAAATACAACATTTCATTCCCTGATTATTGCTTTTGGTGCTGCTGTTCTTATCTGCTGCTTTTAGATATTATTGTGTGATTGTATTACTGCTTTTATGTGTTGCATTATTGTTGGAAAATAAGTTTTGGGAGAGTTTTTTTTTTTAAATTGCTGATGTTATTGTTTTTAAGGTGATTATTTTTTAAAATGTATGTTAGATATTGTAATAGAAGAGTGGCTTATTAATATTTTAAAATAAAAGTATAGGAATTCATGCCATTTACTTCAGAAGAGATACTTGCTTTAGTCTACCATGAAGAACCTGTGATAAAATGTGAAATATCTACAGATCAAGGAGGAAAAAATAAATGTATTCCCCTGGCCTACATGTGACCTTCTAGCATTCCTTTTGTGACCCATAGACCTCTCCTCCAGAATAGAGAGTGGGAGGCTAGGCAGGTTGAACAAATACAGCATATTTACCTAAACGGAGACCTCAGTGAAATTGTCACTTGCACCTAAATCTGTTAAAGCCTTCAGCTGGATTCCAGTGTTAGTTTGAGTCTTCAGTGTGATTGGAATAATGAAATATTGGTGAATTGCTCTGTAAGTCTGGGCTACTTAATTTCTGGTTGCCCAGCCTAGGAGTCATTGGTGGCAAGCATCACATTTTTTCCCTGAATAAATCCTGGTCATGATTAGTTAGTGCAGCTCTGGCAAAATGCTCCTCCCTACATCTTTAACACCTGAGAGAAGCGTTGAGGGTAAGATGTTGGCTTGGCTGGGCACCCTTGTGAGGAATGGCCAAACTCTCCATAGCAGGGACAGGTTACAACAGTACAAATTCTCTTGGTAGAGGATAGAAATTGTACTGCCCCTTAGTTTAAATTCCATGTGCAAGAGGAAGGGAAGTAGTTATAGGTAAGTAACCTGACCTCGGAAAGAGGCTACATCTGCCTGTCTCTGCCACTTTGCCCCCAAGAAAGTATATTGTTTTCACTTCCAATTGGAGGAACATTCTTTGTTGGATTTTCTTTAATCTCTCAAAAATATAAAGTACTTAGGTTGATCCGGTTGTCAATCAGGTAAAGCCCACCCTTAGGTTAATATAGGGCCATGTTAGGTAATGAGTAGATCAGGCTGAAGAGTTTTCAGGGGCAGGCTAGTATAGTTCCATTTTAGCCAACAAGTAGATTGGGCCAAGAGAGCCAGTTTGGTGTAGTGGTGAGGCATCAGGCTAAAAACCAAGAGACCGTGAGTTCCAGTTCTGCCTTGGGAACAAAGCAATTGTCAATTGCTTGGGCCAGTCACTCTCTTTCAGCCCTAGGAAGGAGGCAGTGGCAAACCACTTTCACAAAACCTTGCCAAAAACACTGCAGGCAGGCAGTCCAGGCAGTCGCCAGGAGTCAAAAAGTGACTTGAAAGCACACACACACACACACACACACACACACAAAAGATTGGGCCAACATGTTCATTATCCTAAGTAGGAATTTACTGTGTGATTAGTGGTGGTGTTCTGTTCCCAGATAATTTTGTCTGCACAAATGGCTACTCCACTTAAAACACACTCTCTTCACCCTCTTTTCCTCCTTCATAACATTTATATTTTGATTCCTTTCTCTTTTTTAATAATAATTTTATTTAACATTATGATTAAAAAGATAAAAACTAATAAACTAAAGAGAAAAAAGAGAAAATACAAAGTGCAGAAAACAAAAAAAAAACAAAAAAAGGAAAAAGAAAGAAAAAAATAAAATAAAAAAATAAATATATAGTAAAGAAGAGTGACTTGGATAACTTTCCTATATTGGATTTACAAAAGAGACCTGTTAAAGTTTTGAAGGATTTTGTGAGAAGGGACAAAGAAAACATGAAAAGAAATCACATTCTAGGACATTATTTGTAGGGAGATCAAGATTGTTAGAAGTAAAAGGAAGGAATATAAAGTTGGTTTATTTGATCAAGGTTAAAATAGATATGTTGTTATCTCTGGTAACCCTTAATAGACTGTTGCTGACATCAGGACTGAAATGACAAGGTTTTATGGATTTATTTATAGATAAGAGATGGGATATGGGAAGAAGAGATCATATGCTGTATTTTAAGAGAAGGTGATAAGTTACTAAAATTGTTTATACAGTACTTGTGATGAAGGGGAAGTCATTTCTTTATATATTTCTTTTCGTTTTCTTTACTATATTCTTATTTTTTTGTTTCTTTTCTCTTTTTCTCTTTTTTTCTTTTCTGCACCTTCAATTTTTTCTTTTATTGTATTGTCGAAGGCTTTCACGGCCGGAGTTCGATGGTTGTTGTGGGTCTACTGGGCTGTGTGGCCGTGTTCTGGAAGTTGTGGTTCCTAACGTTTCGCCAGCATCTGTGGCCAGCATCTTCAGAGGGCAGGAGCACAGACAGAAGCGCTCTTTCTGTGCTCAGGTAGAATTCTACCTGAGCACAGAAAGAGTGCTTCTGTCTGTGCTCCTGCCCTCTGAAGATGCTGGCCACAGATGCTGGCGAAACGTTAGGAACCACAACTTCCAGAACACGGCCACACAGCCCAGTAGACCCACAACAACCATTTTCTTTTATTCCTTTATTTTTTTAGGTTTCTATTTAGTTTTTATTGTTGTAAGTTATAATATTTAATAAAATTACTATTAAAAAGAGTTAAAAATGAAAAATCCCCAGATCCAGGGGACCCCAAAGCCCAAAGCTCAGTCTTGCCAGGGTTGAGTCACAATCTGTTCTCCCCCATGTAGAACCTCACAGCCTCCAGGCCGGGGTTTCTCAACCAGGGTTCCATGGAACCCTACAGTTCCACAGTAGGTCACTAGGGATTCCCTGGGAAAGCACAATTTGTTAAAAATATATATTGCAAATTTGGGCAACACATTAAAGAGGTTAAGTTTCATTCTTTATTTTTAGTTTAAGAACACTGTTAATGCATATATACAGTCCTAGACATGAAACAAATATAATAATTTTGTAACTTCTGGCCTATATTTGAAAATATAGGCCTGAAAAATATTTCAAGGGTTCCTGCAGGGTGAAAAAGTTGAGAAAGGCTGCTCCAACAACTGAGGAAAAACTTCCATAGCATTGCTTGTATGGCCAGGGGTGGAAATATATAGCTGAGTAACATCACTATATTGATGGCAATTTACCCTATGCTGACAGATGCCCTCACCCAGTGGTTTCCTGTAGATCAGGGCTTTCCAAACTGTGTGTCGCAACACAATACTGTGTTGCCTGGGGGCCCCAAGTGTGTCGTGTGACCACCCGGAAGCACCAGCGGCGGTGCTTCCAGGTTGCCGCGTGGCAGCAGCGACTGCCCCTTCGAAAGGGCAGGCTCCGGGGACCCCGAAAATGCCCTCGGTTCCGGCAGGGGGGCGAAAAGCTTCCCCGTGTGCACGTGCACGTTGCCGAGCTTTCTGGTGCTCAGCTGTTCCGCAGGGAGAATTTCCACCCCGGCCCCATATCAGCTGTGCCGGGCAGCATGCCCGTGCGGCGAGGGGAGGCTTTTCGCCTCCCTGCTGGAATCGAGGGCATTTTCGGGGTCCCCGGAGCCTGCCATTTTGAAGGGGCAGCGGCAGCAGCGGCGCTGCCCCTTCAAAAGGGCAGGCTCCGGGGACCCCGAAAATGCCCTCGGATCCAGCAGGGAGGCGAAAAGCCTCCCCTCGCCGCATGGGCACGCTGCCAGGATTCCTGGCACAGCTGTTCTGGTGCCGGGGTGGAAATTCTCCCCGCGGAACATCTGAGCGCCGGAAAGCTTGGCAACATGCGCACGCGCGCAGGGAGGCTTTTCGCCTCCCTGCCAGAACCTAGGGCTTTTTCGGGGTTCCTGGAGCCTGCCGTTTCGAAGGAGCAGCTATTGCCGCCTCGGCAACAACCCGGAAGCACCGCCGCTGGCACTTCCGGGTTTTGCGCTGTACTGGCTGCGGCGCTTCCGGGTTTTTGTGGGCTGGCCGTTGGTGTGTCGCCAACAGCAAAAGTTTGGAAAGCCCTGCTGTAGATATTAAATAGGAGTGGGGAGAGAGTTGAGCTGAGGCACCCCACATAACAGGGGTCTAGGGCTGGATCTCTTCCCCTGTACCAACACTACTTGGAACACACATTGGAGAAAGGAGAACCACTGCAGAACAGGGCCCCCACCCCACCCCACCCCACCCCACCCCACCCCACAAAGCCAATCTTGAAGGATAAAATGTTTGATTATATTAAAATATATTGAAAGATGTAGGAAGGCAAGGACGAATGCACCATCCCCATCTGGAATGCTCCTAAGGTCATTCAAAAGCATGTCTAATAACCCAACTTGAAACCTGACTGAAAAGAGTCCAGATGATTCACTTCTTCCAGGACCCCTTGGGTCAGTGGAAGCATTATACCAGATGCAAATTGTCACACAAGCTCATCTCAAATTTCACCAAACTGCCCCTTTTCAAATTGGTCAGTCAAGCCTCTTTTTTTCCAGCCCATATCCTTTGCCAGCAGCTGAAACTCTGAACACTTCCTCTTTTGGAGGCAGCAAATTTCACTGTTGGCTATCTCTTGCTTGATAGTATTGTCAAGTTAGTTCTCAAACATGGCATGAAGTTAGTATACTTTTGCAAGCCTGGCCTGGCCTGGCCTGGACCACTAAGGAGATTGCCAATTTGGTTGCCCCTTCAGTCATGAGGCTTATTAAGAACTAGTCAGTGGACTGGTCAGTGAGGATATACTCTATTTCACTCTGAGTGAGGAAGGTAATGAAATTGATTGAGGTTCCATCATGGTTGACATGGATCACTGGATGATCTGTGTGTTTTAAATCATTCTAGAAAATACAAAATTCTAGGGATTTTGCTGCCACTGGATCTTTGTGTGACCTGTTCCCTTTAAGGTAGGATGACAAACTGAAAACCAAAGCTATGTTGGTTCTGTCATTACTATAGTCCTTATTTTATTTCTATGGTCCTTTATTTAATTTTCATTATATTTGAGATTTCATTTGGAAAATCGCCAGTCCCTTTATAAAGTTTTTATATATGAAAAGAGCTAACCAATTAATTACACTAACTTTTAAGAAAGTTTTGGCTCAAGATAAAATGTAGAGTTAAATGACTAATGAATTGAAAATTAACATCATTGGCTTTGAGCAATATATCTCCATGCATTTCAAAAAGTTTAATATGAGACATGTTGATCTTCCAGCATAAATATCCAAAAAGTAACCACCTCATAGAGTTATACATAAGATTGTTGTTGTTTATTCGTTCAGTCGCTTCCGACTCTTCGTGACTTCATGGGCCAGCCCACGCCAGAGCTTCCTGTCGGCCGTCACCATCCCCAGCTCCCCCATGGTTGAGTCCGTCACCTCCAGAATATCGTCCATCCATCTTGCCCTTGGTCGGCCCCTCTTCCTTTTGCCTTCCACTTTCCCTAGCATCAGCATCTTCTCCAGGGTATCCTGTCTTCTCATTATGTGGCCAAAGTACTTCAGTTTTGCCTTTAATATCATTCCCTCAAGTGAGCAGTCTGGCTTTATTTCCTGGAGTATGGACTGGTTTGATCTTCTTGCAGTCCAAGGCACTCTCAGAATTTTCCTCCAACACCACAGTTCAAAAGCATCTCTCTTCCTTTGCTCAGCCTTCCTTATGGTCCAGCTCTCACAGCCATAGGTTACTACGGGGAATACTATTGCTTTAACTATGCGGACCTTTGTTGTCAGTGTGATGTCTCTGCTCTTAACTATTTTATCAAGATTTGTCATTGCTCTCCTCCCAAGAAGTAGACATCTTCTGATTTCCTGACTGCAGTCAGCGTCTGCAGTAACCTTTGCGCCTAGAAATACAAAGTCTGTCACTGCCTCCACTTTTTCTCCCTCTATTTGCCAGTTATCAATCAAGCTGGTTGCCATAATCTTGGTTTTTTTGAGGTTTAACTGCAACCCAGCTTTTGCACTTTCTTCTTTCACCTTCGTCATGAGGCTCCTCAACTCCTCCTCGCTTTCAGCCATCAATGTGGTATCATCTGTATATCTGAGATTTTTAATGTTTCTTCCAGCGATTTTAACTCTAGCCTTGGATTCCTCAAGCCCAGCACGTTGCATGATGTGTTCTGCGTACAGGTTAAATAGGTAGGGTGAGAGTATACAACCCTGCCATACTCCTTTCCCAATCTTAAACCAGTCCGTTGTTCCGTGCTCTGTTCTTACCATTGCTACTTGATCGTTATACAGATTCCTCAGGAGGCAGACAAGATGACTTGGTATCCCCATACCAACAAGAACTTGCCACAATTTGTTATGATCCACACAGTCAAAGGCTTTAGAATAGTCAATAAAACAGAAATAGATGTTTTTCTGAAACTCCCTGGCTTTCTCCATTATCCAGCGGATATTGGCAATTTGGTCTCTAGTTCCTCTGCCTTTTCTAAACCCAGCTTGTACATCTGGCAATTCTCGCTCCATGAATTGCTGGAGTCTACCTTGCAAGATCTTGAGCATAACCTTACTGGCATGTGAAATAAGTGCCACTGTTCGATAGTTTGATACATAAGATTACAAATCTATTATTCAAAATTCTTTTCTGGACAGATCAATAAACATATTGTTCATCCAAAATTAAAATGTTGGGAGTTCTTTTTAGTTATGAATATAAAAAAGTGATATGCAGTGTCATTTTTACTTTGTTTTCAAAACTAAGTTAAGCTCCATTCAGTGGGATTTATTCTCTAGAAAGTTTAGAATTGCAGCCTCAGGGAAAACAAAGCAGAGGATTATAAAATTGAGAATGCTGGGGAGAAAGTGGGGATGTGTTTTCTCTCACACAATATAATTCAGGATCACACAGTGAAATTGATGGCCAATCGGTTTTCTGTACTTTTCTCCCAGCATAAAATAAATTCATGGATTTTGTTGTCACAAGATATGGAAATAGCCATTAGTTTAATAAGGTAATCATTCAAGATCTGTCTCTCTTTTAACATGCTGACTGGAAATTCTGGAAGCAGAAATCCCAACACATCTGGAAAGCTGAGGTAGACTCTGATCTTAAATAGTCTGATCTAGTCGTCTCTTAATCAAAATCTCATAAACCTACAATGCTGCACTGGAGGTTCTTCATGAGCATTTTGTGAAGTAGATTTTGGACCTCTGGCAATATCACCGCCTACTTCTAGCTTCCTGGGTCATCAAGCTGACCATTGTTGGAAACAAGATGATGCTAACTGTTCCTGTGATTCATCCATCACAGCTTTTCTTTTGTTTATGCCATGGAATCCAGGAAGCATCTGACCAGATGCTGAACTAAGTGGAGTCTTTACTGACATATCAGGCTGGTTCTCATGGGTACTAAGATTTGATTGTACCAAATTTCCTATCTCCAG
Source organism: Charina bottae (assembly GCA_023362775.1). Lineage (NCBI taxonomy): Eukaryota > Metazoa > Chordata > Lepidosauria > Squamata > Charinaidae > Charina > Charina bottae. The sequence goes on from JALMGJ010000005.1 coordinate 34,493,125, forward strand.
GAAAGAAGCCTCCATTAGAAGCCTAGTACAGTTTTTTATGATGGGGGCATGGTGGCTCAGCGGGTAAGATGCCAGGCTTGTCGATCGGAAGATTGCAAGTTCAGAGGTTTGAATCCCTAGCCCTGCATGACGGAGTGAGCTCCCGCACTCGCCCCAGCTCTTGCCAACCTAGCAATTCAAATGCAAATAGATTAATAGGTACCACTTCAGTGGGAAGGTAACAGCGTTCCACGTGCGTCATGCCAGCCACATGACCATGGAAGCGTCTTTGGACAACGCTGGCTCTTCGGCTAACGAACGGAGATGGGCACCGGCCCCTAGAGTTGGACACGACTGTACAAATGTGCGGGGGGAACCCTTACCTTTTTACAGTTTTTAACATAATTTGATTGAAGGTTTCCCTATTTGTTATTTGCTTATATATGGTGATAAAAATAGTAGACACATTTTAATAGCATCCTCCATTTACCTTGATACCTCTTCCTTAGTAGCATGTAAAGAAATGGTTTAGTGATAATGCAAAACAGTTGGAAAATGAGAGTTTTTTAGGGTGGGTATACATGTTTCTCTATATACAACTCTGCAGAGTATTCTATGTTTCCTTCTTTTGACTGATGATAAAATATTTATTTAAACAAGTTTTGCAGTGGTTAGAAAGAATATCTTAATCACCAGATGAACTTCTCAAAGAATGCAGCATAATGATATGTGTACATGCCTTTAAAACAGTTTTATACTGTTATCACATACAAGCAGAGATAGAATCTTTTATTAAGATTATTATCCTTGCTCAGGAAAGAAGCAAACAGTTTAATTGGTGGCTGCATGACAGTTTTCGGTACTTTTGCTATGGCTAAGCATTTTGTACCAACACAATGAATTAGTTATTAGGAATACTCTTCTCCCTTTTTAAGTGGACTAAAAAGAACTTAAGAATCTGCTGCCAGTGCTTCATACCAGCTATAATGATTATTCTCTGCATTCCTCCTTTCCCAAGCAGTTTCACTAAGGTTAGATTACATAGATTTATTGCAGAGAATTAGAAAGCCTTACATACAAGAATTTGTCTAACAACACAAAGAAAACCCTGCCCTTTCTATATGTGAGTCCAACTGTTTGAATCCTGAGTCTTCCTCCCACCTTTTCAAGTCAATGTCCAAGTGGCTATTCATGCCTTTTGTCCATTTTTTTTTATTTCTATAAAAATGGCTTTCTTTGTCATAACTACTGTAGATTTCCAACTCTTACACCTGAGGCTTCAGACATATACATTCTACCCTTGTCACCACATTAAGTTTAGTTTGTGTGATGGCATAACACTACACTACACTACACAATTTTGCTTGTATATGTAGTGCTTTCATCTCCATAAAAATATTAATATCCTTCTGATAACATACTGTGATGTAGCCATTAATTCATGCTTCAATGGTACTGGAACACCTTGGAATTATGCATCACATTCCTGACAGTATTTAAGGGCTTCAGTATAAAATTGATGCCAACCCCCACCCCATCCCACCCCCCAAGCCCTGTAAACAAAAATTTGGATGGCTTGTAGATTGGGTTGCAATTCTCTAATACTGTCATAGGCCCAACTCATTTTATTCCTTCCTCTTAATTGTCACAATAGTCATCATTAAATTAATGACTGCTCATTAATTCACTTGCAAGTGGTCATACTCTCATGTCAGTTTTGATGGATGTGCTGGGGAACAATGCGTAGAGTAAGTTCTATCATATTTCCTTCTTCCTCGAACCACATGTGAATCACAGCTACATCTAATGTTTCCACTTTCCACATATGATTGCAGAGATGACCTTACCCCCATTCACCTGTCAATACAATTATTATTTGTGGACTGCAATAAGAACAAGGAATGTGTGCTGCAGCACACTGGCAGATGGAGACAAGGAGGAGAAAATTCTTGAATTGCTGGCATGGTATTTAACAGATGTTATTTTCACTATACAATATACAATAAGCTAGCTTATTGTAGCTGAAAGCCCTTAAGGTATGAATTTTCCTCCAAAATAGCCATAATCTGAATGAAGTTGTTTTATATCTTTTTTCTTCTTCTTTGTTAAAATACATTGGTTAAAATCAATTTACTGAACCCTTCCAAAAGGCAGTAGTGTTAATCTGTTGCAGGTGAAATAAAGAGCTTTTTGACACTATAAAGGCTAGCATATATAGTTGCATAAACATTTATTGTTGCATGCAAAAGGTCTAAAAAGTCATAAAATACAAGAGATATTAATAGTGCTTTTGCAGTATTTCTTTGCTGTATCCAAATGTATCCAAGATAAGAACCTTCAAATTCAGTTCAGTGACAATTTTATCTCTTATCTATTTAATATGAAACTTTACAACCTTCAATGAAAAACAAATTCAGAATTATTTATTCAATGTTAAATTAAGTACATAACAAAATCAGGTTGGGTGAAATATTTTAGTTCAGCATTTTGCACAGAAGTTTCATTTTTAAAGTTCTTTTCCAAAGCTTTTGTGATTTTGAGATATCTTCAATCTGTTCAGGAGACTGTCTTCTTCTAAGTAGTGGTTTCAATCAGATGGGTTTCAAGTCTGATCTGGAAATAAAGAGTTACAAAAAGCAACTTGAGGTTCTAACAAGAGAAATTAGGTAAAGTCAAACAAATTGAGATCAGAGCCCACTAGGCTAACTTCAAGAAAGGCAGGTTCTGAAAAAGTGATATTCAGGTTCTAATAAACAAAGTTGATGCAAAAGAAAAAGAAAAAAGTAGCACCTTGGATAGCGCCATGCGATGTTCACGCTGGAATATCTAGAGCTGTGTTTCTCAACCTTGGCAACTTGAAGATGTGTGGACTTCAACTCCCAGAATTCCCCAGCCAGCCATCTAACTATGCCCTGTGGAACATTTTTGTTCCCCAAACAACTTGAAAGTACTGTAGTACCATGCACAGACATGCTGTTTTGGCTCTGCAAGGCGTATGCTATATTTGGATTCTGGTCTGAGTGTATCATGAACTAATTCTGCAACTGAAAGAAAGAGCAGGAAGATCTAAGGGATACTTTTCTACTTTCAAACTTACTACAGTAAGGCGCAAAAATTGTCTTTTACAGTAGAGGCAGGAGATACTCAAAAAGCATCAGCTGTGGAAGGTTTTCAAGATTTTTAACTCAAAAGTTTATTGCAAAGTTTTAAAATACGTATGGAAAAGGGCAATCCCCTTTCCCCCAAAAAAGGTGAGAGGAACATTAAAAAGCATATAAATTTGATGTAAAGAAAGTGAATAAGGAGATTTTTTTCTCCATCTCATAACAATAATGTTGAGCCTTGTACAGCTGGGCAAGATCAAGGAAGAGCAAAAGCTATACAGACTTCAGTAAGGTATTTATAATACCAGTACACAATCTTGGAAACTGGAAGAGGAATTTCCTACCCTTATTTATAGTGAGTTTATTAAGGCAGCATTTGTTTGAATGCTTTGAAATGCTTCTTCCCAGATTTCTTTCCACCTGGGTTGAGTTGCTGTTTATGAGATAAGCTGCCAACAGATTCTTCTGTCTCTCAATTGTTTAGGTCTACTTTCCCTTCTATTACTTTCCCCACCTCCTTACAATTTCTCATATCCCAGGAATATCCAATAAAGATGAAAGATGCAAGGCAGAAAAAATGATGCATTTCTCCACACAACACACAATTAAATTGTGGAATTTGCTGTCATATAGTGATTGCTACTAAATTGCATGGATCTAAAAGGAAAACAGATAAATGTAAGGAGGACAACCTTCTTAATATCTACTAGGACTCTGCAAAGCTTTAGATCAAAGTATCCTTTCCAGGTGCCTGGATGAAGAAAAGCAACCCCCACTTCTAAGTATGAGCATCTGTGCTGCTTTGCTCAAGAGAAAGATTTCTAAAACAAGGTGGCTGGTAGAGGTAGATTGGCTTCACCTTGACATTCCTAATTGAAACACCTAGACAGGATGCATTGCCTCTGTGGTGCAAAATGCTACCAGTTTTTTTTTTATCAATATGTCTTTCAATATGTGAGTGGGAAAGTGCTGTTATACAAGTTGCCCTGCTTGTAGGCCTCTCATATTCATCTAGTGGTTGACCACTTTGGGAACAGCAAACATGGCTAGGCAGGCCTTTGGTGTCATACAGCAGTTTTATTCTGGTGTACTAAGAAGCAAGTACAACTTTAATTTTAATTGATTATGTACCAATCGAAGAGAATTGCTTATGTGCCATCAAGTTTATGTCTATTCTTAGTGACCGCATAGATTTTTTCCATAACAATCTGTCCCTAACCTGGTCCTTCAAGTCTTTCAATGATGCACTCACCACCACTGTAACTGAATTTATCCACCTTGCCACTGGCTGTCCTCTTCTCTTTCCTTCCACCTTTTCCAGCATTAGAGCTTTCTCTAAGGAGCTAGGTCTTTGCATAATGTGCCTGAAGTAGGATAATTTGAACCTGGTCATTGTGCCTCAAGTGAGAACTCTGGGTTCATTTGTTTGATGATCCATTTGTTTGTTATATTGGCTATCCATGGTATTATCAGGAGTCTTCTCCAACACCAAAGTTTGAAAGCATCGGTACTCTTTCTATCCTGCTTCCTTGAAGTTGAACTTTCGCTTCCATAGAGTGTCAGAGTGTCACAGGGAATACCATTGTTTGCACTGCTTGCATTATTCTGATCTTTGTAGATACAGACACGTCATGGCATCTGAATATCTTTTCCAAGGCCTTCATAGCTGCTCTATCAAGTGCTAGTCTGTGGCGTATTTATTGACTGCTTCATCATTTACTGTTGATGGTTGATTCTAAAAGGCAGAGGCTATCTACCACTTCAATATCTTCATTGTCAATTGTAAAGCTGGTTGTTGTACCTGATGTCATTAGTTTGGTCTTCTTTATATTTAATTTTAGTCCCATTTTTTTCACTGTGCTCCATAACTTTGATTACTAGAGCTCAACTTTAATCTATACAACATCGCCCTTTTTAAAACAGAAGACAGAGCACTGCAGTAATTTTAGGGAAAGAGACAGGGAAAGGTTTGGTGTTAATCCTTACTTGAGAATAGGGGAATTGAAATATATATTTATTTTGAATGTGGGACTTTTGAGGCATGAGGTTTGTCTGACACCAACATTAGTAGGCTTTAGATACCAAATTAGAACAGTTTTGGTCAGATATTTAAAAGTTTATAATACAAAGCTATATTGTGTATTTTGGAGGAAGTCCCTTTAAGTCTTGTTAAGTTAGATAGGATTTGCTCTAAGATAAAAATAAAGAAGACTTTTGTGGCATTTTAAAGATTATCCAAGGTAAGTCCTATTAAAATGAGTGTAACTAACTCCTATGTAGAAACAACAAAAAATATTCTGGCATTGGGATAATAAACAATTAATTTTTAAAGTGGCAGTAGACACTTAGTTGTTTTGGCTGCAAGAGACTTTAAGGCTATCTCTCTGCAAGTTCTCTAGTAATTCTTGGGTAAGGGTGCATAGGACTTTTAATTTATGCTAAATAGATGTTACTGCTGTTTTCCTGGTTTCAGTACTATTGTTGCTCTAGTTCTATTTATATATTGTTAGGCCTGTGCATGCTTCAGAAGTGTTTCAGAAGAGGTGATTCAGAATACATGGGAATGCAAGTGCAGCACCTCTTTAAAGTAGCTGGGTATTTTTTTAAGCTGCTGAACAAGCCTAAAAAAACATGCAGTTGCTTTAATGAGTCATCAGTAGAATCATATCTTGTTACTGAGATGTGACCTGCCTTGGGATCATGAAGCTGAATAATGAAGTATAAAGATTTCCAATAAATTAATTTAGTATGTAATTTTTTTTCTGATTTAGAAATACTATTTCTGGTTGATCACGACAACTTTAAAATTCTTTCCTTTTACCCAAAGGAACAAGTAAATCACAGACTAATTTTCAAAAAAATTGCTTTAGACCATCTTGTTAATCATACTGAATTCAGTTCTAGCCTATTTTTTTAAACACAATGAGATTGCCAGTTCTTTTCAAGGTAAGTGTTCTCAGGAAACTGCCACGCTTTAAGTGGCTCTGTCAATTAGGGGTTAAAAGAGGTCAGACTACCAGAGCAACAGAAACTAGTTGATTTTTATTAATTTTGTCAGAGAACCTTGTCAGAGATGATTTTGAGTTACATCAGCTTTAACAATAAATACTAAAAGTGTATTCACTTTGTGGGGCCACAGTGGCTTCCTCGATCTGTGTATGCATACCTTCATGCATACAGACTTTTTTCCTTTTCTGTTAGCTGTGGATAATCTTAGTTTACTTGTTTTAATTTTTGTTGGCTGATTCCAAGCTCATAAACACTGGAATAGGCCCTAACATTAGCAAAGTTGCACACATTTTCCAAACTGACTGTAGAGCATAAGACTCCTCCAAGGCTGTATATCCCAGTTATCTTGTCGTAATTAATAATTCTCCAAGTTAAAGTGCCATCCCTGTGTTTCTTTCTTTTCATCCTGTTTAATTGCCTGATTTCCCCCTTTCTTATTTGTTCCATACAGTGGGAGGAAGTCAGTGGCTACGATGAGAACCTCAACACAATCCGTACTTATCAAGTTTGCAACGTCTTTGAACCCAACCAGAACAACTGGTTGCTTACCACCTTCATAAATCGACAAGGTGCACACCGTATTTATACAGAAATGCGCTTCACTGTACGGGACTGTAGCAGCCTTCCCAATGTTCCTGGTTCCTGTAAGGAAACTTTCAACCTATATTACTATGAAACAGACTCTGTTATTGCCACCAAGAAGTCAGCTTTCTGGACAGAAGCCCCCTACCTCAAGGTGGACACTATTGCTGCAGATGAGAGCTTCTCTCAGGTGGACTTTGGTGGCAGGTTAATGAAGGTGAACACAGAGGTGAGGAGCTTTGGGCCCCTCAATCGGAATGGCTTTTACCTTGCCTTTCAGGATTATGGGGCATGCATGTCGTTGCTGTCGGTAAGGGTCTTCTTTAAGAAATGCCCCAGTGTGGTGCAAAATTTTGCCATCTTCCCAGAGACTATGACAGGAGCAGAAAGCACCTCCTTAGTGATTGCACGAGGTACATGCATTCCCAATGCCGAGGAGGTGGATGTGCCCATTAAATTGTACTGCAATGGTGATGGGGAATGGATGGTTCCCATTGGCCGCTGTACTTGCAAGGCTGGATATGAGCCTGAGAACAATGTGGCCTGTAAAGGTAAGATGATGATTTGCTGTTGTCTGATGGCCATTGCCTTATCAAAGAACTGATCAGAAATCCTTGAATTTAAATAATGGCCGAGATACTTTTAAAGGGCTTGCCAATGGTAGAACGCTATTAGCACCATGTTGTTAAGGCCAACATCATTGTGATTACCTAAGAAACTGCAAATTGGCATACCTTTCTTCATTTTTGATAACTGTAGATCTGAAATGAGTCCTCTCAATACCTGCTTCTCTTACAGTAAGGATTGCTAAGGTAGACTTTATCTGCCCCAAGCTAAAGAAGGCAGCAGTGACATAATACTGGCACAACAGATACATTATATGTTGATCAGTGGCGGTCCCTTCCTTGACATTATTTTTAATTTTTTTTTAATAGTCCTTTGTCCTTGTAGATAACTAGGTAGTATAAAAATACAGTTAAAAAGCCATAGAACATAATCTAATGGAAAAGAGAAAATAGATTGGAACTGGGGGAAAAAACATAAAATTAAAGTGCCTGGACAAACACAATTGTTATGAGCTGTTGCCAAAACAACAGCAATGTTACTGTTAGTTATACTTTCTTAGGGAAGGTGATCCACAATCTGAGTGTCAGAACAGAGAAAGCTCTCCCTTTCCTTTTCTCTCCTTTGTCGATGAACCCCAGTCAGGCTGATATAGGTAGAAACACTTTTCCATATATTTTGGTTCCTTTCTTCATCCTCCAGGTGCTGAAGATGATGCTTATGCATTGTTCAGAATAGAACCATTTATTTTATACCAATCCTGGACTTTGTGCTTTGATTATCTACAGCAGTCTTCCCCTTCCTATCCCCAAAGTTCCAGTCTGAGATTAATAGGACTGTAATTCCCACCATCCGTGGTCATGCTGCCTTGGACTGATAGGAACTGCAGTACAGTGCATTAAATGGGGGAAGAGTGATTTAGATGAAATGAACAACTTCTGTGTTGTTGGATGAATTAAAATGTAGTTGTGAATGATTAGTACTCTAGATCTGCTGCCTCATTTGCCAGCTAATAATTTTTTGTATACGTCTAGTGATGCTACACCCTTTTAAAAATGTCTGGTCAGTAAATGCTTTCATGGGGGACCAGTTTTGTGATCACCAGTATTTAAGAAAGGCAAATAGTGGTATGTATAAATATGTGACAAATATCTGATCCAGTGATATTTTTGTGATATGTGAAGAGAGTTGTTGTGTCAGGAAATAACCCAGCAGCTTGCTTCATGCTGGCCATTCTGTAAAAAGCTATTTTCCTCTCTTACTCAGTAAAGAGGAAGAGAGAAAGATCTTTTCCTTTCTCTAAATCTGGAGCCCAGCCACTAGTTTGGCTATGAACCCCTCATTATAGAGAGGATGTATTTTAATTAAACTTAAATTAATGAGGCTGGCTTACTGTTTTAACTGAGCTGGGTTTTGCCCCTCTGTGTGAATGGAGCCAGATAATTCATCTCTCTAAGCCAAAGAATGATCAGAGATGGGAACATTGGAAAGATAGGCTGTGATGGAAATCCATGCCCTTTTCTGTTTTCTCCATTGGTGATTTGGTAATGAAGGCATGGACATGATCAAACATACTAGACTGTACTTTGTGGATGGAGTATGGGGATCCGCATGATTCAGTCAGGCTTCTGTAGGAGTAAAACCACATACTGGGGATTGTTCATTGTGAAAGGAGAGCTGTGCATGTCATAATGTCATGTCTATAAATGGATGAGTGTATGTAAACAGCAGTCAATCACTGGCTAGGTGCCCAACACAGTCTAGTCTGAACACATATTTTTCATTTTTCATAACGTATGCAGTATTTGTATGTGAAAAGCTGAGAGAAAGGCCTGCAAATGTTTACTAAATACTTCAAGTTGCAAAAGATGTATATTATGTGCAACACACTGTGTAAAAAGTTACTTGACCTTACAGTCTCATTCACACTTTAAAATTATCTCCCAAATAACATCCTGCCAACAAAATCTAATAATAGAAAACATATTATTTGGCTTTTAAATATGTTTTCTAAAGAATGCTTAGCTGCTTGTGTGCTTTATTTTTCAGATGAAAACAGTATCTAAGGAAAATAATACAGATGTGCAGTGCTTTGGACTTGATTCCAAAAAGGTACTTCAGAGTGTGTGGGATATGAATGTAGCATCTGTCTGCAACTCTTTAAACCACACCATTTCCCAGGATTGCATGGCAGCTACAGAAGGCAGCTATGCAATCTTGAGGAAAGATGTGGGTGCTTTAAAGAGTTGCAGACACGTGCTACAGTTTCACTCCTGTGCACTCCAGAAAAACCTTTGCAAATCACTTTCAAAGCTCTGCACAGCTCTAGAAATTAATCTGCGGAAACTGGTTTTCAACTTACACATCATCCTTCTCCAGCCTTGAGATGGGTTAAGATACACTTCCCTTAAACTGGATTTGTAATGCTAGCTGAAAATGGCAAAGATTTATTCCAACATATCTGGAAAGCATATCAATCTGCAGTTGATCTACGGCTGAACAGAAAATGAAGGCTATTCATACTGCAGAAGCTCTAACTGTTTATTGGATTTAATCAGACGAGTGATGTGGTCTCTTGCAAGTTATTGTGCATTGAAATAAAAACAGTAAAATAACAGGTGATGGTTCTTCATATATCACTGGAAATGTATCACAGCTATAAAAAGGCATTAAAATGTAATTGATGGCCATTATCATGCCCACCATCTAGTGGCTTCATGAGCAGGTGCTGAAATAAATTGAAACCAAATTACAACACAGAAAGATTAAATATGAATAATGTGAGAAGGAAAAATGATAGAAGAGAAAACAGAATAGAAGGATTTTATGCCGCTACAGGAAGTTTCCACACAGCAATGGGGTAGGCAGTGCTAACCACCAGATGTTTCAGACTACAACTTCCATAACCCTTTGTGATTGACCATGCTGATTCATCTGATGAGAATTAAAGCTCCGACCAGTGTTTTTGTTGTTTTGTTTGTTTTGTTTTAAAAATATGGACTTCAGTGAGTTTCTGTAGTTTCTGGAACACTCAGGAACTAAAGCCTATTTAGAAAGTCTTACGTAAATGACAGCTGTCTGTGCTTTTATTTTGATACTAGAATTACATACTGTAGTTAGAAACATAAACATTGTTTCTTGAAAAAGATTACACTATTTTCCAGGGGATAGTCTTGCAGTCTAAAGTCTGTGCTAGTCATATATATGCCAACTATGTAACATAGTTTATATCTCATCACTGTAATTAAACTCTGGAAGTTGTTTTGCATAATAAAACAGACATTCAGACTCTCTACATTCTGGAAGATCATTAAGGTTTGGTATATCTGGAATAGTTTCTGAAATATCTTTAAGGATTGCTGTTAAACAAACGTTTATTTGAAAGGGAACCACCAAGATCTGCTCATATATTGCATAAAAAAAAGGAAAGTCTTCCCATATGAGTACATGCCCTGCTGAAGGCTACATTAATTGAACATTTCCCCCATATTAGATGTGTTTTGGAATGTAAACTTTCACTTTTTGTGAATGATACAAAAAAGTTAATTATGAGGTATTCTTCAGTTCCCCATGGAAGGATTCTGTACTGTTTTCCTATTTTGACCTAACTTTTCTATATGTTTGTGCTCATAACATGATAAAATGCACACCTAATTCTGGCAGATATTCCAGCAAAATTGCTGTTTTTCATCTGCAGAGGTACAAAAAAAAAAAGGAATGTAGCTGTGTGGGACCATAATTTATTTGATTCGTAGATACGTTTCCAGTGGAAAAGCTAACAAGTGAGAAAAATCCCGTAAGTTGGCCTTTCTCAACCCATGTTGTATGATTGCTCCCATAATCTCCTAATCAGCACAGTCAGTTGGTGTGCTGGAAAAGGATTGTGGGAACTGAAATCCAAAAACAACTGGAGGGCATCAGGTTGGGAGAGCCGGATGTAAACTTTTCAACTGCTAATGATGGGAGAATTGGAAATGGTATCTCTTTTATTGTATGAACAAAAGAGATTTGGCATTCTGAAGGTGGAGTGGAACACATTTCCCTGTATTGGATGATGATCAGCATTCTGGCAGGACCAGAAAGGGAAACTGATAGACAAAGCACTGCTGATGTAGCTCACCATGCCATTATGTGTCTTATTAACATTATCCTCCTCAAAGTATTTTCTTCGGCCATTCTTTTCATTTCCCGTTGCATTAAATGTTTCAGATAGCAGAACTAATGTCTGATATTGTGAGTTAATGTATGGTTGATTCACATCTCTTTGGAATAGGAACCAACACCTTTGACTTCACCTATGCTTGTCAAGACATTTGCATATCTCTTCCTGTAGCCCAGGTGTGAATACTTAATTCTTCTGTCAATTTATTTTATCCCTGCTCTTCTTTGACTGCTATTATATTCCAGTTCCTTGATTTCTCACAGCTTGCAAATCTGTAATTGCGAAATGCTCACAATGCTCCGGAATAAAATAGATTAGTGAGGCAAGAAATAACATTGGAGCTAAGGAGAGAAAACACTGGAACCTGTGTGATCAGAGGAATAGCCATGGGATGTGTGAGAGCTTTGTTATTTGATTGTTTTGCTTTGTTTAGTTTTTAAATAAGAAATTTAAAGTGTCAGATACAAATAAGAAATTTTCCAAAAGTCACACACTAGGCTTACCACATGTTTTTGTTTTCTGATAGGTCACTCATCTTTAACAAGTATGTGTTAGGCAGGTCCAACTCGCTCTTCTATTAGTGATGGCATTTGGTGATGTAGCAAGTGGAGTGATTTTAAATAATATCTACTGAATTCGGCCACCTGTGTATAGGTGAGATTTTAGTTTTAGATGAAACTGCATATTTCTTCATGAATGCAGTAGGGAGGAAATCTAGATGAAAGCTTGTCAGTCCTTTGAGTAAGCCAGCTCAAGAAACAGCCTGGCAGGGATTCTTGGAATGTTCTTTATTGTAGTAAGGTAGAATAACAATTTTGAGAGCTTGTCCAAAACCTCCCTGCTCCTTTTTAAGGACTACAAAGTCAAGGCAGGGCTGTTCTGAGTCTCCTTACAGTTTCTATTTTCCCAGGACAGATCAACCATTTCCCCCCTCTCTCTTCCTCCTTAGTACCAGGCCTAAATTCCTCCACAATGCATAAACATGAGAGAAAGCAAAACAGATAATGGTATCTATCCTTTGATGTGGGTATAGTTTTGCTCATAATTATGGCAATGTCTGAGGCTGATGAGAACATAACCTCAGATACCCTTAAAACTACACCCAGCCTTTGACCATGTGCACAATGTAGTCTGGATATACTGCTTGAACAGTTTTGGTGTCCCTCCTTTTTGTTTGTATTCATTGCTTTGATTTATATCCCACTTTCCTATATATAAAAAAATCCCTTCTCACCTCTATGGGTGGTATGTGTCTTCCTCAATCTTGGGTCCTCTACCAGAGGCCTGGGAGTTCTGCACAGTATCTTAGCTGTTCCTAGCACTGCAGTCTTCTGGACAGAGAGTTATGATGTTACTGGGATCTGTTGGAGCCACTCACCCAGCTTAGGAGTCACAGTCCCAAGTGTTCCTACCACCACTGGGACCACTTTGGCCTTCACTTTCCACATAATCTCTAGTTCCTCCTTCAGGCCCTGGTATTTCTCCAGCTTCTCATACTCCTTCTTCCTGATGTTGCTGTTCCTTGGCACGGCTACATCTATCACCACTGCTGTCTTCTGGTCCTTGTCTACTACCACCATGTCTGGTTGATTGGCCAGTACCTGCCTGTCCATCTGGATCTGAAAGTCCCTGTTATTCTCCACAACCTTCTGTGGAATCTCCCATACACTGTGCAGATGTCCCTGTACACAATGCCAGCTACTTGGTTGTGCCATTCAGTGTATGCTGTTCCTGCCTGCATCTTACACCCTGCCACTATGTGTTGGACTGTCTCTGAGGCCTCTCTGCACAGTCTGTACCTCGGGTCCTATCTAGTGTGGTAGACCCCTCCTTTTACCGATCTGGCGCTTAGTGCCTGTTCTTGTGCTGCTATGATCAGTGCCTCAGTGCTGTCCTTTAGTGCAGCCCTTTCCAGCCACTGGTAGGATTTCCCAGTGTCAGCCACCTCAGCTCTCTGTCGATGGTACATCCCATGCAGGGTCTTGTCTTGCCATGGCTCTTCTTCTGCTTGATCTTCCTTCCATGTCTGCTGCTGCCTCAAGCATTCTCTCAGCAGCTCATCTTTAGGTGCCATCTTACTGATGTACTCCTGGATGCTCTGGGCTTCATCCAGGACAGTGGCTTTGACACTCACCAGACCTCGCCCGCCCTCTTTTCAGCTAGTGTACAGTCTCTGGGTGTTAGACTTGGGGTAGAAACTTCTGTACATTGTGAGGACCTTCCAGGTCTTCACATCGGCAGCCTCCATGTCCTCCTTTGGCTAGCTCACTATACCGGCAGGGTATCTGATGACTGGCAGGGCGTACATGTTGATGGCATGGATCTTGTTCTTCCTATTGAGGTGGCTCTTCAGGACCTGTCTTATCCTTTGGCGGTACTTGGATGTTGCTGTCTTCCTTGCCTCCTCATTGTGGTTCCCATGTGACTGTGGGATACCAAGGCACTTGTAGCTGGTCTGTGTGTCTGCTACGTGGCCTACTGGTACTGTAGTTCCACCCCATCAGTCTTGACTACCTTCCCTCTCTTTATATATAATTATAATTATAATTATAATATAATATAATATAATATAATATAATATAATATAATATAATAATATAATAATATATGCATGCTACTTGAATATGTCTATTGACCTTAAAACATTTATTGTTAAAAAAAGTTTATATCACTGAAGTCTAGTTTTCTAGTAAATGATGGATCTAGGTAGCTTGGGCTGACTCTTTTTTTAATAGTAATTTTATTCAAATTTACAGTTAAAAAGATAAAAACTAATACAAACTAAAAAAAGAAAATAAAATAAAAAATAGAAAGTGCAGAAAAGAAAAAATAGAAAAGAAAAAAATAAGAATATAGTAAAGAAAAAGAAAAGAAATATATAAAGAAATGACTTCCCCCTTCATCACAAGTATAAACAATTTTAGTAACTTATCACCTTCTCTTAAAATATGCAGTCTGGGGAGATGCCGGGAGAATGGTCTTGCCCTGTTATCTGGGAACGATTTGATCCTGTTGGACCTGAGGAAGTGGACAGGATCTTTCGAATTGTTAATTCCACCACATGTGATTTAGATCCCTGCCCTTCCTGGCTGGTGAAATCAGCCAGGGAGGTGACATGTGGATGGGTCCAGGCCATGATTAATACATCCTTGGCGGAGGGGGTGGTTCCAACTGCCTTTAAAGAGGCACTGGTGCACCCCCTCCTCAAGAAGCCAGCCCTGGACCCTACCATCCTGGACAATTTTCGTCCAGTCTCCCACCTCCCCCTTTTTGGGAAAGGTGGTTGAGAAAGTGGTGGCGTTGCAACTTCAAAGGACCCTGGATGAAGCGGATTATCTAGACCAAGGGTCGGAAATGGCGGCTCGCGAGCCAGATGCGGCTCTTTGGCCCCTTGAGTGTGGCTCTTCCGCAGCTGAACTCACCCCCGCCCCTTCCACGTGATAGGCCCCCGCCCGCAAACCCCGCCCCCTGGCTCTCGCACTGAGCGAGGCCCGGCGCGGCAGGGAGGCAGCGCCATCTCCAGCCGCAGCAGCCCCTGCGCGGCGCGGAGAGAGGCAAGCAGGCAGATAAGCAGGCAGGCCTCGTTTCCCGCCCCCATCATCATCTTCGCTCAACGCGGGCGGGCGGAAGCGGCCGAGGGGGGCGGGCCCGGCGGCGGAGGCCAGGGCTGCCCGCTTACCTGCCTGTCTGCTTCTCTCCGCGAGGCCCCCGATCCGGCTTGGACCCTGGGAAGGCAGCGGGGGGCCTCGCGGAGGGAGGCAAGCAGGCAGGCCTCGTTTCCCACCCTCCATCGTCTTCTTTCTTCCACGCGGGCGGGCGGAAGCAGCCGAGGGGGGCGGGCCCGGCGGCGGAGGCCAGGGCTGCCCACTTACCTGCCTGCCTGCTTCTCTCCGCGAGGCCCCCGATCCGGCTTGGACCCTGGGAAGGCAGCGGGGGGCCTCGCGGAGGGAGGCAAGCAGGCAGGTAAGCGGGCAGGCCTCGTTTCCCACCCTCCATCGTCTTCTTTGTTCAACGCGGGCGGGCGGAAGCGGCCGAGGGGGGCGGGCCCGGCGACGGAGGCCAGGGCTGCCCGCTTACCTGCCTGCCTGCTTCTCTCCGCGAGGCCCCCGATCCGGCTTGGACCCTGGGAAGGCAGCGGGGGGCCTCGCGGAGGGAGGCAAGCAGGCAGGTAAGCTGGCAGGCCTCGTTTCCCACCCTCCATCGTCTTCTTTCTTCCACGCGGGCGGGCGGAAGCGGCCGAGGGGGGCGGGCCCAGCGACGGAGGCCAGGGCTGCCCGCTTACCTGCCTGCCTGCTTCTCTCCGCGAGGCCCCCAATCCGGCTTGGACCCTGGGAAGGCAGCGGGGGGCCTCGCGGAGGGAGGCAAGCAGGCAGGTAAGCGGGCAGGCCTCGTTTCCCACCCTCCATCGTCTTCTTTCTTCCACGCGGGCGGGCGAAGAGCGGCCGTGGGGGGGGGCGCAGGCGGCGACGACAAGCGGCGCGCTTCAGGCTTTCAGCGCTGGAAGGCGGCCTCCTTCCAGCGCTGAAAGCCTGAAGCGTGTCGTTTGTCGTCGCCGCCCCCCCCCGGCCGCTCTTCGCCACAGATCCCGCCGGAGCTGATCTCCCTGGACCCCGGGCAGCTGGGCCGGGTGGACGCCCTCTCCCGCCCGCAAACCCCGCCCCCTTCCACGTGATTGGCCCCGTCCGCAAACCTCGCCCCCTTCCATGCGAATGGCCCCCGCCCGCAAACCCCGCCCCCTTCCACGTGATTGGCCCCCGCCCGCAAACCCCGCCCCCTGGCTCTCTAGCATTTCAAAATGTGCACGAGCATGTCAAAATGGCTCCCGGCATAAAAAGTTTGCCGACCCCTGATCTAGACCCTTTTCAGTCAGGTTTCAGGCCGGGATATGGGACAGAGACTGCATTGGTCGCACTTACGGATGATCTCTGGCGGGAGCGGGATACTGGTAGTGCATCCATCCTTGCTCTCTTGGATCTCTCAGCGGCATTCGATACCATCGACCATGGTATCCTGTTGGGGCGGCTTAGGGAGTTGGGGGTGAGCGGCGTAGTTTTGCGCTGGTTCACCTCCTTCCTCCGAGGCCGATCCCAGTCGGTGGTAATAGGAGAGGAGAGATCTGACCCTCGGCCCCTCTTGTGTGGGGTGCCGCAGGGTTCGGTTCTCTCTCCTCTCCTATTTAACATCTACATGAAACCGCTGGGCGAGGTCATCCGACACCATGGGATGAGGTATCATCAGTATGCGGATGATACTCAATTGTGCATCTCCATCCCTGGTGAAGTAAGTGATTCAGTGACCACCCTGTCCCAGTGCCTGGGGGCTGTGAGGGCCTGGATGGGGAACAACAGGCTACAATTGAACCCTAGCAAGACTGAGTGGCTGTGGATTGATGGCCTAGCGTCTTCTGGGAAATTATCATCTTTGGTTCTTGATGGGGTAGCACTGCCCCATTCGGAACCGGTGTGCAACTTGGGGGTCCTTCTAGACTCACGACTCCTGCTCGAAGAGCAGGTGGCAGTCGTGGCTAGGAGGGCTTTAGCACAACTTCGGTTGGTGCGCCAGTTGCGCCCATTCCTGGATTGCGACGCCCTCCGAACAGTCACTCACGCTCTCGTCATCTCCCATGTAGATTATTGCAATGCGCTCTACATGGGGCTACCCTTGAAGACTATCCGGAAGCTTCAGCTAGTGCAGAATGCGGCCGCGCGAGCAATTTTGGGTGCACCAAAATCTGCACACATAACACCTCTGCTCCGCGAGCTGCATTGGGTGCCGGTCTGCTTCCGGGTACAATTCAAGGTGTTGGTTATTACCTTTAAAGCCCTACATGGCATGGGGCCAGAATACCTGAAGGACCGTCTTATCCCCATTTTATCGACCCGCCCCACCAGGTCATTCAGAGAGGGCCTGCTACAAACCCCATCAATTAAAGAATGTCATCGGATGGGGTCTAGGAGGCGGGCCTTCTCTGTGGTAGCGCCCACACTGTGGAACATCTTGCCCCCAGAGTTGAGGCAGATCTCCTCCCTCCCGACCTTTAGGAAAGAGCTGAAGACCTGGTTCTGCCGCCTGGCATGGGAAGGAGGAAAGGATAGTTCCTCATGGGGGTGGTTAATTCCTTAATTTATTGTCCTTCGTTTAATTCCATCTCCATCTGGATTTATAATTATTTATTAATTTATATATTGTACATTGATGTTTTATCCTGTTTTAATCTATTTTATTTTAAACCGCCCAGAGTTCCCCGTTGGGGGAGATGGGCGGTTATATAAATTTAATTAAATAAATAAAAAATAAAATTAAAAAAAATACAACAAATGATTTCTTCTTCCCATATCCCATCTCTTATCTGTAAACAAATCCTTAAGGCCTCGTCTTTTCAGTCCTGATGTCAGCAACAGTCTATTAAGGGTTACCAGAGATAACAACATATCTATTTTAACCTTGATTAAATATACCATCTTTATATTCTTTTCTTTTACTTCTAACAATCTCGATCTTTAGTCCCTTCAAATAACGTCCTACAACTTGGTTTCTTTTCATTTTTTCTTTGTCCTTTCTTACAAAATCCTTCAAAGCTTTAACAAGCCTCTTTTGTAAAAACAATATAGGAAATTATCCAGGTCACTCTCTTGGTTTGTTATTTGTATATCCCTTTTAATTATTAAGACATCAGCCGGCTTCTTTTGTATGTCCAGTGTAGCATCTTTTTCCATATCATTCTTGTAGGCTGTCATTTTTCAATCCACTTTCAGATCAATCTCAATCTTGTCAAATATAAATTGTTCCTCTTTCATAACATCTTTTAAACACAGTCTATCTATAGAGGCAGCCACTCTTAAAATTAACTTCTGGGCCCATTGTTCAAAAACATCCTTCAATAAGTCCGATGTTAAAATATTTTGCTTCATTCTGTATTAGTCAAATTTAAGTGTTCTTCTCCTTTAATTATTAACTTGAGTTCATTCTGGTTCCCTCTAGTGTTCAATCTTCAAAGTCTCATCCTATCATGTTTTTTTTAAAGAGAATTCAAAACAAAAGCTTTTTCCAAAAAGAAGGACTCTTGTGATTAATTCCAAAATGTTATTTCAAATCCATCTGGATCCTTAGTCTGTTTGTAACTTTCCAAAATCAAAGTTCTAATCACCCTTTTACTGTTTATTCCAAAATAATATTTTTTAAAGTCCTTAAACTTGTATTTTAAACTTCTTTCACTAAGGATGGAAGGAAACTCACTTGGTGCTATAAAACCTGTCAATCCGAAGGTTCCTAAAAGCTGAAAAGAAGTTAACAAGCTATATCCAAAAGTGATTAGAAAAGGAAGTATGAGACCCCAGTGTCCAGTATGACCGCAGTTTTAGCAAGATGGTTATTCCTTCATGTCGCAGAGCTCTAAACCCACCAGAGACCGCTGTCTTGCAGTCTCCTCGTGAGGAGCATTTGTGGGTGATCTCAAGTCCTCTCCTTGTCCAGAGAGTAATTACAAAGAGCTGGTCTACTCGCTGGCTCTTCATTTCACCGTGGTCTTTGGCTCCACTTATAGCAAAGTCATCTTATTTATTTATTCAATTTATTCCCCGCCCATCTCCCATACAAGGGACTCTGGGCGGGTCACAACAATCAAAGTTAAAAACAATACAATAATTTTAAAAAATACAATATAAATAAATAAAATACAAGATGGGGGACGTAGGGAACGTAGCATAGTGTTGCTACGGGGCTAGCCAACCCCAAGAGGCACTCCCGCCTCCGTTGTCCCAGGCCAGGTGGCAGAGCCAGGTCTTAAGGGCCTTCAGTTCGCAATTCCCCCCCCCCAGATTTATCTGATTTATATCCCACTTTCCTAATGTGGGAAAATGCCATCTATAAGGTAGGTTAGCCTGAGAGAGAGTGACTGATCCAAAGTCATCCAGTGAGCTTCCATGGCCAAGACTGGACTTGAACCTGGGTCTCCCTGGCCATAGTCTAATTTCTTTTCCACTGTACCATACTGGCTTTCCGAAGGCCTGACTGTTTATTAGCACTAAAGTACGGGGACTGTGGCAAAGAAAGGAAGGGGGGGAATCAAACAGCAGATCATTCTTTAAAAGAAGGCCAAGCAACAGCTGCCACATAAACACAAACTCTCCAAAGTAAGGTTTGTGATTTCCTGGCTTCAAAGGATTGTGCGGGATTGCTTTGGCTGGCTGGCCCTCTTTCATCTTTCTCATTATTTCTTGAGCAAAGCTGCAGGAATCAGAACAAGCCTTGATGGGTTCTGATTTAAATGGAACTCTGGGAACAACACTCTGATTCTTTCTCTTAATTGGAACTTTCCTCTCTCTTATTTTGGGCCTTGCCATGCATGCTGTCAATTTGATACTGCCTGCTGGAATCCTCAGAGGGAGTTGGTTGTATAAATATGGAAATTACATGATTTCTTCTCTTCTGTCACTGCTTTCTGAATTTATATTAAATTTTTCTTTATGCCTCATGGCTTTACTTACACTTTCCCTCTTTGAAATAACATTCAGTTGAAAGAGTTTAGTCCAAAGCAAAGTGAATTTTGCTGCATTCGATGTGGTGACAGTCAGACAGCTTTTGTATGGATCTCATGATGAGTTTGGTAATAAATAAAAATTAAACTCTGAAAGAGATGATTATGCTCGCTCTCTCTCTCTTTCAAAGTGTAGTGTTCACATTTACCAGATTTACCATTTTACCATTTAAAACTTGTCATATTTAGCTGTGCAAAGTCTTTTATTACTATAATACTTGCATAAACTATTACAAAGTCATAAACAGTGACACCCTGCAAGAAAAGATCCATTTAAGATTTCATTTTTTTACAGCTTGTCTCTGGCTTTTGTAGGTATTTCAGAAAATATGACTTAGTAGCTGCAATGTGTCCTCTTAATTGCATTCATATTTTGAAGGTTTAAGTGTCTGAATTTTGATAAATTGATAGTGGCCGGTAACAGAATTTTCATTCAAAGAATGACTTTCTCCTTAATAAGCAGCAGAGTTTCTGGGCTAAATCTCCACAAATCATATTTGAGAAATTATAATTGCAATTTAATGTCACAATAGGGTGTTGTGTGCGTGCGTGCTTGTGTGTGTGCATCTATGTTTATAATACATACTTGCAGTTTGATATTCAGTCACTAGAGGTCTCTATACACTCTACAGAGTTAAATAGAGGGTGTGTCCTTTGTAGACAAAGAAGAAAAAGACATAGCACGAGGTGTTGAAATCTTTTCTGTTTACCCTTAAAACTAATGACAGAGACTCCTATTGCTTATAAAATTATTAGTCAAAGACTTGAACAAACTTGCGAATCAAAGCTTTATACTAACAGAAGAACAGCAATTTGTATTTCCTTTTAGTAAAAAACAAAAGACACCATCTCGTATATTTAATTGCCATGATCATTGTGCCAAACAAGTATGATTCTCTCTCTCACACACATTTCCAAGTCCTCCCAGTCTCCAGAGGGAACAAGGCAAGGCATGAAACTATAATCCTCTTAAA
This sequence comes from Charina bottae, assembly GCA_023362775.1. Classification (NCBI taxonomy): domain Eukaryota; kingdom Metazoa; phylum Chordata; class Lepidosauria; order Squamata; family Charinaidae; genus Charina; species Charina bottae. The sequence continues at coordinate 34,514,035 of JALMGJ010000005.1, forward strand.
GGATTCATTTGTGTTTCTCAAAGAAGACTAAGGGTGTTAAAACTGACAGAAGGGCACTTCTGCTCTTCCTTGCCTTTTGTTCCATCTGTCCACATTTATCCCATGTCAATGACCACATGGCCTTGGAAGACAACTCACAGCCATGCAGTTACCCCTTCGTACATTTCTGAGCAAAACTAATGATGTTTTTACCAGCTTAATTCATGGTAAAAAGTGTTTTTTAAAAAACAAAATAGAGGAATGAAAAGGTCAAACTATTCCAATGGACAATTGCTATTTTCATACAGCTTTTATATGATATATGCCATTTATCCAGTGCTTTCCCCTCCCCATGCAGATGGTTTGCTTGCCTGTAGTCACCACTTTAATATAATACACTATAATGAAAGAGATTTTGAATGTTAAAAGATGCCTAAAATGGCTAGCTTGTTGGTGTGATGGAAATACATTTTTGTAAACCATTTACATTATTTTTCAAGAATGCAGCTTCAAAGCTTATTTATAGGGTCCAAAAGATGAACAGTATATAAATTCATCCAAATAATTTTAATTTTACCCCTCTCCTGCCTAACCTGTTGTAAATAGATATAGTAACTTTGCTAATAAAGAAACAAAAAATAGAAAGGAGCCATGTTGGTCCTTGACCAAAAGAACTTTCTGTGAAATTGACTGTAAGGCAAAAATAATATTGGAACCATGAAAATGTCACAAAATATTGTGCAGTTTTGAGTACTCTGTACAACTTTCTATCAAGTTGTTGTTGTTGTTGTTCAGTCGTTTAGTTGTGTCCGACTCTTCGTGACCTCATGGACCATAGCACGCCAGGCCTTCCTGTCCTCCACTGTCTCTCGGAGTTTAATCAAATTCATGTTCATTACATCGGTGATGCTATCTAACCATCTCATCCTCTGCCGTCCCCTTCTCCTTTTGCCTTCAGTCTTTCCCAGCATCAGGGTCTTTTCCAGTGAGTCCTCTCTTCGCATTAGGTGGCCAAAGTATTTGAGCTTCAGCTTCAGCATCTGTCCTTCCAATGAGCAGTCAGGGTTGATTTCCTTTAGGATTGACTGGTTTGACCTCCTTGCAGTCCAAGGGACTCTCAAGAGTCTTCTCCAGCACCACAGTTCGAAAGCATCAATTCTTCAGCGCTCAGCCTTCCTTATGGTCCAACTCTCACAGCCATACATTACTACTGGGAAAACCATAGCTTTAACTATACGGACCTTTGTCGGCAAGGTGATGTCTCTGCTTTTTAATATGCTGTCTAGGTTTGCCATAGCTTTCCTCCCAAGCAGCAAGCGTCTTTTAATTTCATGGCTGCAGTCACCGTCTGCGGTGATCTTGGAGCCCAAGAAAATAAAATCTGTCACTGCTTCCATTTCTTCCCCTTCTATTTGCCAGGAGGTGATGGGACCAGATGCCATGATCTGGGTTTTTTTAATGTTGAGTTTCAAGCCAGCTTTTGCACTCTCCTCTTTCACCCTCATCAAGAGGCTCTTTAGTTCCTCTTCACTTTCTGCCATTAGGGTGGTATCGTCTGCATATCTGAGGTTGTTGATATTTCTCCCGGCGATCTTAACTCCGGCTTGTGATTCATCCAGCCCGGCATTTCTCATGATGTACTCTGCATATAAGTTAAATAAGCAGGGTGATAATATACAGCCTTGTCGTACTCCTTTCCCAATTTTGAACCAGTCGGTTGTTCCATGTCCGGTTCTAACTGTTGCTTCTTGACCCACATACAGGTTTCTCAGGAGACAGGTAAGGTGGTCTGGTACTCCCATCTCTTTAAGAATTTGCCACAGTTTGTTGTGATCCACACAATCAAAGGCTTTAGCGTAGTCAATGAAGCAGAAGTAGATGTTTTTCTGGAACTCTCTTGCTTTTTCCATGATCCAGCGAATGTTGGCAATCTGATCTCTAGTTCCTCTGCCTTTTCGAAACCCAGCTTGCACTTCTGGTAGTTCTCGGTTCACATACTGCTGAAGCCTAGCTTGTAGGATTTTGAGCATAACCTTGCTAGCATGTGAAATGAGCGCAATTGTACGGTAGTTTGAACATTCTTTGGCATTGCCTTTCTTTGGAATTGGAACATAAACTGACCTTTTCCAATCCTGTGGCCACTGTTGAGTTTTCCAAATTTGTTGGCATATTGAGTGCAGCACTTTAACAGCATCATCTTTTAGGATTTTAAATAGCTCAGCTGGGATACTGTCTTCTCCGCTAGCTTTGTTGTTTGTAATGCTTCCTAAGGCCCACTTGACTTCACTCTCTAGGATGTCCGGCTCAAGGTCAGTGACCACACCATCGTATTTATCAGGGATATTAAGATCTTTCTTGTATAGTTCTTCTGTGTATTCTTGCCACCTCTTCTTAATCTCTTCTGCTTCTGTTAGGTCCCTGCCTTTTTTGTCCTTTATCATGCCCATCTTTGCACAAAACGTTCCCTTGATATCTCCGATTTTCTTGAAGAGATCTCTAGTCTTCCCCATTCTATTGTTTTCCTCGATTTCTTTGCATTGTTCATTTAAGAAGGCCTTCTTATCTCTCCTTGCTATTCTCTGGAAATCTGCATTCAGTTGTTTATATCTTTCCCTTTCTCCCTTGCCTTTTGCTTCCCTTCTTTCCTCAGCTATTTGTAAAGCCTCATCAGTCAGCCCCTTTGCTTTCTTGCATTTCTTTTTCTTTGGGATGGTTTTAGTTGCTGCCTCCTGTACAATGTTACGAACCTCCATCCATAGTTCTTCAGGCACTCTGTCTACCAGATCTAATCCTTTAAATCTATTCCTCACCTCCACTGTATATTCATAAGGGATATGATTTAGGTCATACCTGATTGGTCTAGTGGTTTTCTCTACGTTCTTCAATTTAAGCCTAAATTTTGCGATAAGAAGCTCATGATCTGAGCCAAAGTCAGCTCCAGGTCTTGTTTTTGCTGATTGTATAGAGCTTCTCCATCTTTGGCTGCAAAGTATATAATCAATCTGATTTTGGTATTGACCATCTGGTGATGTCCATGTGTAGAGTCGTCTCTTGTGTTGTTGGAAAAGAGTGTTTGCTATGACCAGCGTGTTCTCTTGACAAAACTCTATTAGCCTTTGCCCTGCTTCATTTTGCACTCCGAGGCCGAACTTGCCTGTTATTCCGGTTATTTTTTGACTTCCTACTTTAGCATTCCAGTCCCCTATGATGAAAAGGACATCTTTTTTTGGTGTTAATTCTAGAAGGTGTTGTAGGTCTTCATAGAACCGGTCAACTTCAGCTTCTTCGGCATCAGTGGTTGGGGCATAGACTTGGATCACTGTGATGTTGAATGGTTTGCCTTGGATTCGAACTGAAAGCATTCTGTCGTTTTTGAGGTTGTACCCCAGTACTGCCTTTCCCACTCTTTTACTGACTATGAGAGCTACTCCATTTCTTCTAAGGGATTCTTGCCCACAGTAGTATATATAATGGTCTCCTGAATTAAATTCGCCCATTCCTGTCCATTTTAGTTCGCTGATTCCCAAGATGTCGATGTTCAATCTTGTCATCTCATGTTTGACCACATCCAGCTTACCTTGATTCATAGATCCAGGTTCCTATGCAATATTGTTCTTTACAGCATCGGACTTGAATGCTACAGAAATCTGGGGACTGGTGGAAATAAAGGGTAAAATGAATGAAAATATAAAATTAGCTGTTGAGTACCATTGACTGAATCAGTTCACTCCTTATTGGTGCTATAGCTTTGGGATGCAACATCCTTTGGCCTGGAACCAACAGTTTGCTTTTGTGCCCGGCCTTCCGATTGCAGGGGACATGGCAAGTGATCTGATGACTGCAGGGGAAAAGCCAACATTTCCGGGCATTTTTGTTTTGAGGGGAGAGCTTTTCAAGATTTTAAGAATCAAAACCCATTTTGCATCAATCTCCTTTAAACTCCTCCCAAACACAGGAAAATTAAGCTTGATTCTATAAGCTTTTTAAGTGACGTAACAGTACCTCTACCAGGCACAAAGGACTTCTTTCACCTCTTAAACCCCCTCCACATCTCCATGAAAAATGGACTGAAAACCTTTGGCCCTTCCCACTCTAGGGAGACTCTTGGAGCTGATAACAGGATGCTTGAGTCATTCCTTCATTTTTCAAATTTGTAACCCGATACATCCGGCAAAGGGAGCCAAGAGTAGTCATCCAGATTAGTAATCCAGTCCTATATCTGTTCCTCAGTTACGTGTCTTGTCAGGCAGAGAGCAAAAGTAAAGAGAAAACAAACCAGTCTTTACATTAGCAATGCTATTTATTACTTTTGGATGACTTACGAGGTAAAAAAGTAAGTTCAGGGAAGAGGACCCCATTCTTTTCCCTGAATTATTTTGAGACAAATTGACAAAAACCATGGTCATTCTGAGATCTATGACAGTAGAGATATTTTCTGACTTTTTAAAGTAGCTGACATTATTCAATAACAAATTTTTATTTGTAATTATTTGGTGATCATTTTTTAATGTATGCATGTATTAGTCCCGCCTGAGGCATGAAAGCCGGCTGGGTGACCTTGGGCCAGTCACTCTCTCTCAGCCCTAGGAAGGAGCCAATGGCAAACCAGGAGGCCGAGAGTTCTAGTCCCGCCTTAGGCATGAAAGCCAGCTGGGTGACCTTGCGCCAGTCACTCTCTCTCAGCCCTAGGAAGGAGCCAATGGGAAACCAGGAGGCTGAGAGTTCTAGTCCCGCCTTAGGCATGAAAGCCGGCTGGGTGACCTTGGGCCAGTCACTCTCTCTCAGCCCTAGGAAGGAGCCAATGGGAAACCAGGAGGCTGAGAGTTCTAGTCCCGCCTTAGGCATGAAAGCCGGCTGGGTGACCTTGGGCCAGTCACTCTCTCTCAGCCCAACTCACCTCACAGGGTGGTTGTTGTGGGGAAAATAGGAGGAGGAAGGAGTATTATATATGTTCGTCACCTTGAGTTATTTATAAAAATAATAAAGGTGGGATAGAAAATAAAGAAAATAATAAATAAATACGGCATTAGGGATTACTTTGTACAGAAATTATAAAGCTGGTGTGGGTAAAGCTTTGGTACTTGATGGCGATACCTAACATTTTTAGGATAAAAAATTGCTATAGTGGGTGGGGCATTTTTTATGGTGGGAATGACTTTGTATTTTGGAGTGGTTAGGTTTTTCTTTGTTTCTTAAACTTTGTGAAGCCTAGTAGTTCTGATATGTCTTCTGTCTGAAACCGTTGGGAAACCATGCCACTGATTTTTAGCAATAGTGGTCAAGGAAGTCTCGCAAGTTCAGAAGTTTTGAAATGAAACAAGGAATGGGCACCACCCAGGTGTGCTTTGTAGCCTGCAAGCAATACTGAGTAAGATTCTAAGCTGTGTTTTCAATGAAGTACTGTATTGTGTCCTCTCTACTCTGACCTTTTAGCAGTCACTATCTGGTTACAGCTTTAATCATAAGCAGTAAAAGTAAGAAAATGCAAAAATGGAACAGGTGGGTTCATGATGGCTTTCTGGCCAAATCCCATTAAACATTATTAAACATTTGGGATGCAAGAACAACAATAATAGCAACAAAAAGGTTGCACCAATAGAAGGTGGTTCTTGGAGACCCAAAACTAAGATGCCCACAGAAAAGCAGAGCACCCTTTAAACTAGAGCTTTCCAAACTGTGTGTCGCAACACAAAAATGTGCCCTGCTTTAAACATTTGTTCATATTGGCATGATGGCCCTATTCTCATGAATTGTGCTTATTGCTTAATTTTGTAAGGTCTTAGAAGTGAATCAGAAGGACTCACATCTTGGGCCATGAATCCTTATCCTGTTGGCAGAGGTGATGGTAAGATTCAGCAGCTACAGCAGATGGGTCACACCTTGAATAGTTTGCCAGCCAAGAGGTTTATTAGAAGAATGGATGGAGTAAACCATGCACAGATGAAAATGTGTTTCCTTAATTCAGGCTGGTAGTAGGAAAACCATTTTAACAACAACCCTTTGAGAACAAAATCTGAAAAGCCACAATATCTTCCTTCCTTCGCATAAACTCCTCATGTTGTGATATGATTGAACAAGAAGGATTCCCTCCCCTCCTTTTTTCTTTTTTATCTTAGGTTTAGGATTGTCTGCACTACAAAAAAGTTTAGCAAAGAGAACAATAATTGATTACTTTCAATACTGCAAAAGCTATGCTGGAAAAAAATAACTTAATTGATAATTTAATATGATATACTACTGATCAAACCACTTTCCCCTTTGAACAAATTATGCATCGTTGGTTCCAATTTATATCACTGTGGAGCCTGGGAATATTAAATTGTATTGTAATGAAATTGTAAATTGTGTGTGTTGAAATAGATTTTCCTTTTGGATTCACCTATTATTAGCATTCTGAAGTATTGTAGTAGGCATTTTCTTTCTTTTGACTAAATTGAAAGCATCCATAATTTCATCATGGCCATGTAGATTCTGTCTAAAAGAGCAGACTTCAAACTTTATAGACCAAGTTGTCTAGTGATTATAAAATCAGTATCTGTAACAGTCTTTTTGAACCTGGTGTCTACCAGATGTTGGATCTCAACTTCTATAATTCCTAGCTAGCACAGAGAATTAGCAGCTAGGCTGTGGGATTATTGGAGTTGAACATATCTATAAAGAACCAGGATGGAGAAATTGTCTAGTTCTTGGAAGGAGAGATTGAATGAAAAGAATATACTGTATGAGCACTTATGTAGAAAAATTACAAGATGCCTTTTTAAAACACGCACACACACACATTTTGACTTGCTGACTACTTTGCAGAGACAGGATATAACTTAAGTCATATAAGTCAATTTAAATGCTGGATGGATTGGTTTTGGATAGGTTCCTCCCCATCCTACCTTACCTCTTGTCAATCTGTTTTTGGCTTTGGTCTTAAGCTTACTAAACCTGCTTATCAGGTGACTGGAAACAGGAGAATTTCTTATAACGTCCTGTTCTGTCATGATGCATTATCAATGCTCTTGGGGATTTGCAGTTTGGCTGCTGTTTGATTGAACTTGCTGTACAGTATATCATGGTAGGCCTTAAATGTATGAGCCAACATAATTTATATTTCAAAACTAGAATATAGTAATGCTTCAAATGTTGCAATATAACCCTAAAAATGCATAGAAAATGCAGACTAGAAAATAGGATACAAAAATGCATACACTAGGAAAAGCTGTTTGTGAAAAAGAATATATTAGGGGAAAATGTTTGGGGAAAAATATGTATGTTGGGGGAAATTGCATAAAAAGATTTATATCAATGTATGCTAATACAGATCCACATTTTCATGTAGACTGCAGAAAACATTTGCAAAATGCAGAAATATCGTGAAATGAGCTCATACTTTAAAAAAGGCAAATAATATTGAATGACAAGAACATCCAACTTTACTTGTGACACCCCATGCTAAATTAGATCATACCCAGCACTAGATGTTAGATCACTTTGGATTATCTATAGAAACACAACGGAACATTGAATTAGTTCTTTTAATTAAGCTACATTCAGGCAGAAACATTGGATTTACATCTATATGGATCAGTGAAGAGGGCATTAAAGCAATAAATTCACATTTGCTGAAACATACTGAAGTAGAATATAGTTGTATTGAGCTCTGAAAATGTAAAAAGAAATGGTTTAAGGAAAAAGGAAGACAGATACTCTGTGCCTGTACATTTGGGGAGTCTGTTTATTTACCCTTCTTCAGGTGTTCATCATATCGTATCATATATCATATCATATATCATATCATACCATATACCATATACCATATACCATATACCATATACCACATATCATATCATCATATCATATCATATCATATCATATCATATCATATCAATCTACATCATATCATATGATACATAGCATTCTTGAATCTGCATCTCTCCAGCCTCTGCACGTCAGCACTATTGTGCTGTTACCCAATGTGGGAGCTGCAGAAAAGTACGCTAGCTTAAAGAAGATCTGATTGCCTTCCAATTCCTATTCTAACTTGACAATGCATACGTAGAGGGAGGAGAAAAGTGGGGTGGGAAAGTGGGTCTTCTGCTTCTCAGTTCTTTAATCCCACCAAGCATTTGCTCCATGGGATCAGGAGACTGGCACCAAGGAACTGTTCCCAGTTGCTGCTCTTCCCCCTCTCCTACCACCTATGTTCAAAAAAGTGGGGAGAGAGAAAAGACTTTTACCCTCCCATTTCTCTTGTCAGGCAAGAGGGCTTCCCCCTTTCTTTACTCCATATGATGGATGAGTTTCATATGTATTGGGTTGTATCTTATTTTGCAATCAATTACTGTAGAAATATGTGTGCTGTGTGAACATGCACTTAACACATGAGTACTGCTAGTGCTGTTGAGGTTATACAGATCTTCTAAGGCAAAGCATTCCCTCAGAATTGCTTTGTGCAGTAATCTGATTACCTTGCTTCTTGCTCTTCTTCACAGCCCCTCATAAGTTTCTACTGGAGAAGATGCTGGACCACTTGCTAGAGAAGATGCTGGACCACTTGCAAAAAGCCTTGGTGGGCCCTGCAGAGAATGTGTCATTTGCCTCCTCCAGCACCACTTGCCTCAAGCTATAGCAAGCAGTGCTGAAGGATGTGTCATTTGTCATTTGCCTTATTTGGCCCTGCTCATCCTAAGCTTTGGTGAGCCCTTGTCCAAAGAGGAGGGACCACTTACCTTGTTTATCAGTGGTGAGTTGTAAGGTAGAACACATAATTCCACCTTTTCCTTCTTGACTTCATCAATGCCCCTCTCCAAAGCCAATGCCCTCTTCCTGGCTTTGGCAAGTGACAGGAGACAGGTAGAAGCTTTAAGACAAAGCAAATGCTTCATCGAAGCAAATCTTGCTTCTAGCCTGACAAAAAGAAGCAAGGTGGCTCCTCTGATGTGAATCTCTTCATGAAGAACATCTAAGTTACCTTGTACCAGCCTATTGTGTAAATGCAAAGACTACTATGCTTGATGTGTTTATTTGTTGAGCACCTGGGAGAGCTGCTAATGGAAAGAAATGTTAAACAAATCAGGTCTTTTGCCCTGCTAATGTATTGACTTACCACCTTAGGGTTTATTTAAAGAATTCTGTGTTAAAGTAAGATCCTAAACTAATATAAACTTATTTTTCCGTTGATGAGATCAGAGTTACATTTTCATTGTTTCCTTTGGGAATTTCTTTTAAACATATTCAAAAGTGTCATAAAATAATTCCTTCGGTAATTTTTTTTCTTTGCAAGCTGGTTGATGGATAATAGTCAGCATGGATTACTATGCCATCTACTCTTGTGTCCATGGGATTAAACAGAAGTTTGCAAGGTGCTTGTTCCAAGGCCCCATTGTTGCTTATGGCTGAAACACTAGAAACATTTTGAGTTTTGTTTGGACAGAGGCAGTAAGACATAAGCAAGTCTAGTTTTCCATTTTGTGGGCATCCCTCCTTTCCATTTTGTACATAAAGCCTGACTGCTAGCTTGCTGTTTCCTTGGTCCATTTTTCAGCAAGGACAATCGACTTCAGAGAGTTGGATCATAGTCAGTGCTATTTGCTCTCTTTATAGCAGGATCATTCAACCATAGGTTTCTTCCATTGTAACTGATGAAACTATGGAGAATTCATCACAATAGCATGTATTTATTTTCTTTCCCTTTTAGCTAGGATTCTATGTGCTATAAGCAATAGAGAATACAATCCTAAACAGCTGTAGAATTCTGGCATTGTATTGTATTTTGCTTGCCTTTAAGCAAGTTTATATTAGAGCAACCTCTTTCTTGGCTCCACTCTATGTGCATATCATGGCAAAAGATAAGTTATGTCTGCACTGGTCAAGAGCACTCCATGTTTTGTGTAAGCACTCCTTAAGTGAATTATTCTTTCTCTCTTTCTCTTACCAACATATTCAGGTTACCAAAAGCTGTTAAAGTCCTCAACAAGCAGGGAAAGAATGATATGTTATATGTGACACACTTGCAGAATAAGACATAGAAAAGGCAGTGCAATGACATTACACTAGAGAATCCCAGCCCTCCCTTTTCAAAACCAGAAACAGGTTAGAATTAGGAGCAATATGTCATTCTTGCAAAACCAAACCTGGGAGAGTATTCCCACAGAAGAATATGACCAGTAGAAAGGGCTATTAGATCAAGTTATATCAGTAGAATGCAAAGTTGCATTTGTAAATCTCATGTAGATCTCATGGATGCTACAGAGTTTTCAGTCATGAAATGGTGCAGAAATTCTTACTTGGTTATATTGGCAGAGCAGACAATTGCTTTGTAAATTGCACACCCATTTGAAATAGCTCGTGTGAGTTTTAGCGAGAGGAAGGGATTAACAATGAAAGCTTCCATGCATGAATCTTCAATAACAGGTGACTTTGGACAACTAGCCTGCATACACAATAGCCTGGTAACTATAGATTCTGAAGGACAATGAGAACTAATTATAAAGCAGGGCAAATACCTTTTATATTTACATTATCTTTTAAAAAATATTTATACTTCTGAGAGCAACACACAATATAACTGTGATATGACACCTTGTGTGTGTGAGAGAAATTCTAAAAGCAAACAATTGGATTTGGAGGAGTGTTTCAGTCAAAAGAAACAAACAGTTCTGTTGCCCCAAATCCAGCTGAATTACCTGCTGAATTTGGCTGCATAATTGTGAAAAGGAGGCTCTATGCACTACAGAAATGGGGCTACAGATTGCCTTCCCTTGCTAAAATCATCCAAGCAGTCATCCATGAGGTGCAGACATATTTTCAGGATTGGAGAAATATGGGATTAATTGCCATTAGCATTATCTATTCTTTGCTCCAGCTTCTCATCAAGGCATAATCATTAATATATGATTCTTCCCAGGTTTAATAGTTGATTTTTATAATAGTTGAAGGTGTAGAGAATGGAAGAGTTGATTTCTCTCACTAACAGAAAGAAGTGGGCATATTGCTGTTTCAGACAGCTTAAACTAAGTGTATTATTGGTTTATATTACTTCTTGTATTCATTGGATCACTTCTCAAGTTGTGTCTGGACCATAACATCTTGAATGGTCAGATGTGCATCATAGAATTGTCATAGAGAGCCAGTTTGGTCTAGTGGTTAAGGCAACGGGCTAGAAACCAGGAGACTGAGAGTTCTAGTCCCGCCTTAGGCATGAAAGCCGGCTGGGTGACCTTGGGCCAGTCCCTGTCTCTCTCAGCCCAACTCACCTCACAGGGTTGTTCTTGTAGGGAAAATAGGAGGAGGAAGGAGTATTTCATATGTTTGCCGCCTTGAGTTATTTATAAAAATAATAAAGGCAGGATATAAAATAAATAAATAAATAAATAGATAGAATGCCACAGAAAGTACAAGGAGAAATATACCTTCTTCCAAGAGACAGCTGCCCTGTGACCTTTTTCATCACTCTAAAAAGCTGGACATACAAATTTGATAGACTCCTGTGAATCACAAAGAATAAACAGCCTGATCTAATCCGTGCATTAGGACTATGAAAGTTAGATTTGCTGAAATTAATCCATATGTTCCCTAGAACGAAATAGTCAAATCTAAATAGGCTCATTTCTATGCCCAATTGACAAATCTATGCAGTTGTTCTATCTTTTTGGTTCTTCCTTGTTATTATGAAGTGTTTTAATCCTCTTTGGTGTATGGTGCCCCAAGTCACTTTGAATTGAGCCTTAAAAATTGAATGAATCTATGAATCAATCAATCAATATCTAGTTCCTGATTTACTTTGATACGCGTTGTGCAGAAGAGAGTTGGCAAGTGACTTGCCACCCAGATTGCTTTGCTGATGCTCCTGTTTTCAGCAAGGACAGGATCCACCTTGTACATTATAGGGTAACCTAATTCCACCATTGGGGGGGGGGAGGGAATAGGCCCGCATTGTTTAGCATTCTCTTTCCCTTCTCTCTGTTCCCTGCCTTCCTAGAACAAAAGCAGCAGATACCATGGGCTATTAGCCCAGAGCACTTCATGCTGACAGCCAAACTTAGGTGGTCATTAATACCAGCTTTTATCCTCACTTAGCAGCTCACTCAAAGACCCAAAGTCAATCACAGAAGCAGAATACAATCTTCATCCAAAATAATTTTCAGGTCCTAGGGAAATTCATAGGATGATTTTCTATCAGGGTATTGGGGTCATCAAAAGGGGTGAAAGAGGTTCTCTAGAAAGAGAACCTTTGCCTTACATTTTCCCTCTCCTCTTTGTTTATATTTGGTATTTATCTTCCTTGCTAAGTTGGTTGTGAGTTCACTATCCTTTCCCACAAAAGATTGGTTATCCCAAACTTTCTTCATTTAAGTGGTCCAGTTTAACAGCTATTGTTAAAATGTTTGGAATCAGAAAGCTTTACTGGTCAAATGTGAATCAGAAATCTGCCAATTGATTCTGACTGATTTCTGCCCATCTTTAGTTCAAGGAATCCTAGTCTTTCCCCCTCTCTTTTAAGTTCTTGTGATTCGGTGGGAAAGATGGTTTTCAAGGAAATAAAATTTTGCAGTGTTCCCAAAAGCTAATTGGAAAATGGTTGGTAATGTGGTGCCCATGATCATCAATAAAATCATAGCCAGCCTCTCCTGCACAGTACCTTCCTGGCTCGTGTCCTATATTTTTTTAAAGTTTCTTTTGATTTAGTCATACTAAATACATACATATTTAGTTATTGGTAGTCATTTGTCATTTAGTTTCTTTTCTTTTGTTTAGTCATACTTAGCCAATAAACTATTCTATTCTATTCTATTCTATTCTATTCTATTCTATTCTATTCTATTCTATTCTATTCATAAAGTGGAAAGCTGCAGAGCATTCTGCATAGCAAACTGCCAATCTCTAGAAAATATTTATGGACAAGAATGTTCCTGGATCCCAGACAGATCCCATAGCCCTTTCTTAGAATAAGCCCGAAGGGTGGCTGCAGGCCAGTGCTTTCCTGGAGCATCTTTTTTGGATGGGCAAATTAAGAAGTGCATTTCTTTTCCTTCCTTGCCATTTTCCCCTCACTCAGATAGAACAAATGAACAGGAAGCCAGAGCAAGGAGAAAGAGCAGGAGGGTTAGGAGGCTTCCTATTGTATAAAACAAAACCGTTGAAGACTTTCACAGTGGTGCATGATATGGGCAGTGGTGATGAGTTGCAATTTTATAGTATATTTTAAATATTATTTAAATATTCAGAGAAACAAACCTCTTTTTCAACCTTGATTTGTATACCATAATGCAGGAATCACAATTTCTGAGTGAGTATGAATTGACATTTTGAGTTTGAAGTTTCAGTACAAAAAAGAAAAGGCAGAGAATGACTAAATAATCTGATGGGGTCTTGGCCACCTGTTTCTTATTAATTTTTGTTGTAACACAGGTAAGGACTTTCAGGGACAATCTGCAGAGTTGAAGACAGATTTTACTACCCAACACAGCTGGATGTTTAAATCAATGGGGTCAGTAAATTGGGGGGAAAGCATGCTGCTGCTGATCTGGTTTGATTCCCTTGAAACAAGCGTGTGATTAGCTGTTTCCTCGCTGCCTGTGGGTACATCCTAAAGCAGAACCTTCTGTTGCTTTGTTTTTAACATGAGAATGGAAAAGACACTTCTTTCCTCCGTAGGCATGTCAAAGGCGTTCTGATCATTGTTAAGTGCTCAGAATTGGCTCTCTATAAATAACATATTATTCCCTGCCCCCTGCACTCTTTGTTAGTCTCCTGTGATTAACATGCAAGACTACTACACTTAGATACTAAGACTGATTTTAGTAATTGGCTTCTTTGAGTGGGCAGGTGCATTTTTAGCAGGTGAGAATCTGAGCATCCCATGCTGTGCATATGAGTGCTGATAAAATGCAGTTTCTGATTCCTGCCAGTAACATACATGGAAGTGCCACAGCTTCACAGAAAATCAGCTGGGGAGAAGCTTGCAATAGCAAAGTATAATAAGGCAAGTAGCTGCTTGGGAAATTACTGCAATTACAAGGACTACTTGCAAGAATTTAAGTTAAAGTTTCTGCTGTTGAAGAATGAATCATGTTACATTGAAAGTACTTTGGGACCATCTAAATTCCACCCTGTCCTTGTGGAATGGAAGCAACTAAATGTTTCATACTTTTCTTGGATTAGAAAGTTTTCAAGATCCTTCATCTATATTTCATAATATTTATCTGCTTTGGGGTTAAAGTTCTTTATTATTTTACAGGTATAATTATAATTTCATGATAATTAATTTAATTTATCATGTCATATAAATTAAATAAATAAATAAATAATAATAATAATATTAATAATAATAATAATAATAATTTCATCAGCTTTGACAGCATGATTGCATTCCAGTTCTATATGGACAAATAGTCCATGACTGTTCGATACTTGATCCTGAACTTGTCTGAAATATAGAGCAATATTGATCAATTAAATTGTTTTGTCAGTTCTCCCCCTTCTCCACCCCCTACTCATTATTAAGAAGACATGATACTGAAGATTAGGGATGGATGACTCAAGTCTATTTTGATCCTTATCACCTTCATATATGTTCATTCATAAATCAGTTCTGTCATGTTTCTGCATTAAGCCTTGATTTATTTTTATATATCTGCAAGAAAATCTATGCTAAGATAGGCTTCTAAATATATTGTCTACTTCATCCGAGTACTAAGATGTCTAAGTTTGCTTATGATCTCTAATAGAATTCTGACCATTAGGAAAAATATCCTTTGTACCAAACTACAGAAGGAAGAGAAGTTTGAGATGATAAGGCATGATCTGTTGGGATTCTACACAGAATAATTTGAGTTAGAACTAAAAATAATAGGAATTAGGTGTGCATAAACCAGTCAAAATATAATTCAAGTAAAGTACAAGATTTGAAGGTGGGAAGATTTGATTTGTGCTGATTTGGAAACTGATTAGGAAAAAACTATAGGCCATAATAGGAAAGGATCAACATGTCCATAACTGCTCCATTTTTTTGGCAGAATTGGATGAAAGGCAACACATTTTAGTTGCTGAGGTTGAGAAACACTGCTCTAGAGATTCTTGACCAATCTTGGTCAGATTGCACCCAAAATTGACCTGTAAACCAAACCCTTTTTACTTCTAGTATGGTAAGTCTAGGGGGTCGGTTGTCTAAATCCCTGAGCAAGAACAACTCATCACTCTCTGAAGTTAAGTAGTGAGGAATATGTTTGCTGAAGGCTGTTTTAAAAAAATTTCTCTGGGAGTAGTGGCTGATTGTGGGGAGGAAACAAAATCTAATCCCCCCTCCACCTGCTGAGGATGCAGAAAGGAATTTAACCCATCTAGAGCAGTGCATAAGTAGAGAGAATGGCATGATGGCTCAGTTGTATATTATATGTGTTCAAATCAATCCTGACCCACTTTTCTTCAACGCCAGGAACTGCCGGCTTAAATGGTTACTTTTTTCATGTTTCCTCTTTTGAGGACCAATCCCTTTTTTTAACCTTAACAGCTATCTGTGTTTTCCCTTGTTCTTGAGAATTCTTAATTAAGTCTATCTTTTTAAACAGATATATTTGGTGCCAATTTGTGCTTGGTATGCTGTAATCCAGAGTTTCTCAACCTCAGCCACTTTAAGATGCATGGCTGGCTGGGGAATTCTGGGAGTTGAAGTCCACACATCTTAAAGTGGCTGAGGTTGAGAAACATTGCTATAATCTGACAATCCTTGTCAGAAGGCCCAGTGACTACAGATACCTGGCTTAAAGTGCCCTATGCTTTTCAGTTAGTAGAAAGGTGAAGGGGTGGGTTGGCATTGCTCCTATAACTCTGGTTGAGGGCTGGAAAACTAGGTGGCAGCAAATACTAACTGAAGGCAATAACTGCTGTATCACCCCTGCCTGTCCTGGTTAGCTAAGCAGATCCATTGGTAAAGATTCTCTGATAATTTGCTTTTCTGGTCTAGCAGGCTTATTGTCATAGCTCACTGGCTTTATCAAGATGTGAATATGAAGAAAGATGGCATTGAGATGACTACTGTTTGTTCATTAGTTCTGCTGAATATGAATCTGTGATGCACTCAATGTTTTTGATACTCCTAAGCCGAGCTTCACATAATGAGAGATATACTGTGGCAAGCAATGTGTGATTGGAAGGAAGAACTAAAGTAAAGGTAAAGGTAAAGGTTCCCCCCGCACATTTGTGCAGTCGTGTCCGACTCTAGGGGCCGGTGCTTATCTCCGTTTGTTAGCCGAAGAGCCAGTGCTGTCCGAAGACGCTTCCACGGTCATGTGGCCGGCATGACGCACGCGGAATGCTGTTACCTACCCACCGAAGTGCTACCTATTCATCTACTTGCCTTTGCATGCTTTCAAATTGCTAGGTTGGCAAGAGCTGGAGCTAGTGTGGGAGCTCACTCCACACGCAGGGCTAGGGATTCGAACCTCCAAACTTGCGATCTTCCGATCAACAAGCCTGGCGTCTTACCCGCTGAGCCACCACGCCCCTCAAACTAAAGTAAAGTAAAGTAAAGTAGGATGTTTTTAAAAAGACTTTTGGAAAAGGAAGGAGAAAAGCTATAACTCAAAGGGCTTGAGTGGACTGTGAGGAGGCAGGCAAGATCCACAAAGACTGTGTTGCACCACCAAAGTGCAGATTAGGGATGCCCCTAAGGAGCCTTGAAAGCTTAGAGAGTGGGAGGTTGCAAACTCTGTACAGTGAGACCGTTGATAGGAGCTACTGTTTGAGATCCAGCACCTGGTGATAGTAGTCTTATGGGAATGGGTCACGTATCATGCAGCAGCAGAGATGACAACAGATAGTGACAGAACATCCACCATGACACTGGTTGAGAGGAAGAAAGTGAGGAAGGAGGAAGAAAGAAGAAAGTATTGTGCAACACGTAAGGACTGAGAGTGAAAAAGAAGCAAAGGTGAAGAAGTTGGAAGAAACAGGGTAGACGAGCCAGAGGAAACAGTATTGGATTGAAAATTTGCAAACTGTATTGACCACAGAGGAGGCTGGGTAAATCCAGCAGAAGAAAATCGAGCCCAGCTCTTACCTGGATTTTGAATTTAGAGAGTGGGGAAGACCTTGGGAAAGAATGGCAGGGAGAGAAGAAAGAAGTATCCTACTCTGAGTGAGAGAACAGGGAGGGTCCCCCTTTTTCCTTTCCCGTGGATGTGGGGGA
Source organism: Charina bottae (assembly GCA_023362775.1). NCBI lineage: Eukaryota > Metazoa > Chordata > Lepidosauria > Squamata > Charinaidae > Charina > Charina bottae. Next base: position 34,531,190 of record JALMGJ010000005.1, read on the forward strand.
ATTAAGGGGAGTGAGAATGAAGGGGAGGTTGAGGGAATAACTGGAGCAGAATGAGATTGATTGGGGAATGTTATTATGGATTATATGAAAGGGAGGATAATGGTAAAGATGGATTGGCAGAAGTATGTTGGGAGACGTGGGATACGCTAAGCAACTTCAGTTGCTTGAAGGCCAGGCTCATTTATTTTAGTGCCTGGTCTGTATGTGTAATGGAATGTGAGAATGCCGGGGTGGGGGGAGAGATGCTGCCTAGAGATTGATCAGACAAAAGGGGGAAGAGCCTGCAACTTAGTAACAGACAGAGAAAGAAACTTAGAAAGGATCCGCCCTAACTGATCAGGTGGTAAAAAGGAATGGTGGGAGATTTGTACTTTGAGACTTGCAAGATTGATGTCAGCCCTCCCAGGTAAACCAGACAGGAAACACAACCAGACAAGCTACTTCTACTTTATTGTTAGGCTACATTAAGAGAATCTTGCAAGTCTAAAAGTACAAATCTCCCGGGACTTCCAGTGGGAATGGCAGCTTGATCAGCGTCTCTTCGTGATATCGCTTCGCAAGTAGACCTGGCAGCACGGCGTTTTTAGGGCTTGGGCAGGATTCCCTGGAGCCCAGAAGTGTTCCCTGGATAAAGGAGAACCTTAGGAATTACCCCCTGTGTCCTCCTGACGGCTGGTCATAGCCAGAAGATCGTAAATGGAGTTTATAGATCAAGCGGTGAGTGATGAGCTGGGAGGCAGGATTGTCATCCTTCCCAAGCTGCGCTGCGGCTGTTTAAACAGACTTTAAAACTGACCACCCCATTTCTTAATGCACCAATTTCTTTGCCTTTCTTTGCCTAAAAGAGGCTTTTTCCAACACAGAGATGAGATTTCTCTTGGTAACTTCTACATTATTGTTGAAACTCAACTGTTGAGCATTTGAACTTGGTTTTGTACTTTACGTTTTGGGCAAAAAGAACTGAAAGCTGAACTGTGGATTTAATTTATAGAAGCAAAGGACTATATATATTTTTTGGATTTAATTGGCGGTATTTTTATTGTTTCCTTTTGGGATTTAACGAATCTGTCCTGTTGGAATTGGAACTTTCATGGCTATGAAATGAGAAAGTGAGTGTTGTTGCTTTTTTCTTAACAAGTAAATTGGATACTTCCTGTAAACACCTCTAGTGGCAAGACTTTTGCTTTTGAACAATCTCAGTCTCTAGTATTTTTCCACTGACTTTAAGATTTTTCTGTATTGGCTAATTTTAACCACTAGAGGGAATTAATCATGGCTTCTAGGAGACCACCTCATCGTGGTTCTGATGATGTGGAGATGATGAGAAATATGATTGTTTAAATGTATTAGTAATTTCATCAATCTTTTGATGCCTTTGAGAAGAAAATGGAAAATAAATATCCTGACTTTGAGAAAAAGATGGAAATTAAATATGGAGACTTTGAGAAAATGATGGGAAGTAAATATTCTGACTTTGAGAAAAAGATTGAACATCAAATGGAAAAAACTGCTGGAGAGATGAAACAAGTAATGGATCGAGTGGAGGTGTTAGATACTAAGATGGATAATACTGAGCAAGAGAGAGAAAAAGAGCTTGATAAAATGGCTCTGTTAGAACTTAGGGACATGGATTTTTGTCTGAGACTGAGAGGAGTTCCTGAAGTGAAAGGGGAAAATATTGTTGAAAAAATCCTACAGGCTTTGGCAAAATTATTGGATTGGGAGGAAGATAGAATGCATGATTAAATGGGCTAAGAATTTTGGGTATAATATTATGTTTGAACAATGGGAGAATATGTGGAACAAAGGTATGAAATTTACTTTGAATTATAAATTGAAAGAGAATTTTTATAAAATGATGTACCATTGGTATTTAACTCCTGATAAGCTGTCCAAAATGTATAATGGGGTATCAAATGTTTGTTGGAAATGTTTACAGGGTGAAGGAACTTTCTATCATTTATGGTGGACTTGTGGAAAAGCTAAGAAATTCTGGAATCAAATATGTATTATTATTCAAAAGATTCTCAAAGTGGGCTTACAATTGAAACCGGAGCTGTTTCTCTTGGGTTTGATGGACCAACAGTTTGAGAAGCAACATGGAATTCTGTTCTTATATATGATAACAGCAGCAATAGGCTCAAAGATGGAAGGATCCACAAATTCCCTCAATGGAGGATTGGATGATTAAGTTAATGGAACTGGCGCAAATGGCTAAACTGACAGCATTGATAAGAGAAAATACTGTAACTGGATTTGTTTCTATTTGGAAGCCGCTTTTGGGCTATTTGCATGTAACGGAAAAAAATGAAGTTCTGATTTTGGGTTTTGATGATTAAATGTTTTGATTTTAGAGAAATGATGTTACTAAATGTTTAATTAATAGCAAGAAATTAACTTCTAAGTGCTTTTATATCTGTGTTGGAGAAGGTCGGAAGTCACCTGTCTTTTATGTTTTTCTGTCTATTCTTGCACTGTTTTAGTTTTTCTTGTTTCTTTTTTAGATTTGTATTCTATCTGTCCTCTATTCTGTATTTTGTGTTTTAATTATATTCTGGAAAATTAATAAAGGTTTATGAAAGTACAAATCTCCCGCTGTCCATTTTGAATGGGCAGACCTGGTGTGCATAACAGAAACTTGGCTGGACAAACAGTGGAGAGTTCCCCTCACTGAGATCTGGTTGGGTGGGTTTCAACAGGGATTTGACCAGCCTCAACCTTGGGACATCTTGACAATTGTGAGGAATACTTATCTGCGAGTAGCCAGATGTGAGGCTAGGCCTGAGGAACAAGCTAGGGTGCCACTACTGTGCCATCCTCCTAGCTGCATAGCAATGCCCCCTCCTAGTCTCTGGAGGATCATTGGGGGTGGAGGTTCTGGATTCACTGAAGGTGATGGAATGTCTAACTGTTTGAGAACACGAAGGCAGCAGCAAAACATTTCAGGGAGGTAAAAGGACAATTACAGAAGAGATTCTTGAGTCCAGAAGAGTGAGAAGGATAAGAAAAAAGACTCAGAGTATCTCCACCTTAATTACACTAGTTATAAGTTGTTTGGTGAATTACTTTGATAGGCTTTCAAGATTCTGTTATGTTGCCCTACAAGCAATATAGTAGCTCTTTCCAGAAATCCAAGTAGTTCTTGTTTCCTGAGTTGGCCAGCCAAACAGTGCTTGACACCTAGGCTATTAGTCATGGATGATTTCTACCTCCCCTCTCTGGGATCTGATGCAGCATGAAATTTTGTGGCTACCATAACAAACATTGGCTTGTCGCAGGACAACACTAGTTGACCTACATTAGGTCTGGCTTTCATCTCAGAGCAGATAAGATGCAATTTAGTGTGGGAGACCTCCCTATCAGTCTGTTTTCTTGGAGATCATTTCCTCATGAATATGGAGTTAACTGGAGCCACCATACTTCTTCCTCTGGAGGTTGAGCCAATTAAGGTGACTTACCACAGATGCCTGATGTATGGAAAGGATTTCCAAACAGCACTTGGGGAATTTCCCAATGAGCTGGAGGGCAATTTTCTTGGGTATCAGGTTAACCTCTGGATGACCTGGTAGCTTGATAGGATTGTCCCTTTGGTCTCTTCCCATGACCCTGAGAAGCCCTTTCATTTACCTAGAAGCTCCCAAAAATGAAGTGATACTTTCAGTGACACTGGCAGAAAATGAGAAACAAATATGACTGGACACCAATTTAAGCAGGAAAGTGAAATTATAGCAGTTGTGAAAGCCAACTGCACTGTTTGGAGTAATCTGGACCTTATTAGGGAAGGATGGGCAGGAGGATCTACCACTTGCACTTGCTCCAAGTTGGAAGCTTAATGGGTAAAATTCAGTGAGGTGACAAAGATAATATGCTACCTGGGTAGGTTTTGAGTCTTTGGATCCCAAAGAAATGGATAGAATCTTCTGTGATTCTGGCTAGTTAAAGCAGCATGGGAGGCTGCTGGAAGTTGTTACCTTGCAATCTGCTGTAAATGGGGCTGCCCTTGATGACCACACAGACACTTAAATTGGTGCAAAATGCAGCTGCCTGTGTACTTATTGAACAATCACAGTATTGTCATATAACACTGTAGTTACAGGAGCTGCCCTGGAACAGTCTGCTTCTGAGTGAAATTCAAAGTGCTAATTATTAGCTATAAAATCCTATATGGCTCAAGGCTTGGATATATTAGGGACTTTCGTGGTGGCTCAGTGGGTAAGACGCCAGGCTTGTCGATCAGAAGATCGCAAGTTTGGAGGTTCGAATCCCTAGCCCTGCATGCGGAGTGAGCTCCCGCACTCACCCCAGCTCTTGCCAACCTAGCAATTCGAAAGCATGCAAATGCAAGTAGATGAATAGGTACCACTTCAGTGGGTAGGTAACAGCATTCCACACGCATCATGCGGCTACATGACCATGGAAGCGTCTTCGGACAACGCTGGCTCTTCGGCTAACAAACGGAGATGAGCACCGGCCCCTAGAGTTGGGCACGACTACACAAATGTGCGGGGGGAACCTTTACCTTATCCTAAGTAAATTCTACCTGTCCAACCTAGCTGAATCTTCAGTGCCTGCTGAAGATCTACTTCTATCTAGAGCAGTCCTGCACAACTAGTAGATGGGAAATTGATAAATTAAAAATAATTGTGGGCCACAAAGCAATACCTGGTGTGCCTGTCAGCTGTTTGGTGGCATCTCTGGAGCTTGTGTCATTGCTGGGGCCTGGAGGCATTGGAGGCAGCAGTTCATCTTTCAGGGTGGGGATGGCAATGTTGGGCAGTGGTGAATTTATTGAGTTTTTTTAAAAAAATGCTGATGGGCTACACAAGGCTGCTTGGTGGGCCGCGTGTTGTGCAGGCCTGATCTAGAGGTGTGGTGGCCTCTCCCTTCTTTTGGAACAGTCTTCCTGCTGAGATGAGAATTGCTCTCCCTTTCATGGCCTTTCAGAGAATAGTTAAAACCTGACTTTTGCAGAAGGTTTTTGGTGCTTAAACAGCTAGAGTCATGCCACTGTTGTTCGTTGTTGTATATGGTGTTATTTTTATTGTATGTTGTTTTTTATTATGTTCCTTGAATTGCGTCTTGATTTTGTACATTGCCTAGAGCCTCAGGAGAGAGGTGGTTTATAAATAAATAACTATCAGAGAGTCCATCAAACTACTGAGATCCATCCTGCTTTGTCAATATCAGGAAGGAAAGTTGCAACACTGTGTGAGACTCTGCAAAACCATTGATCTCCAAATTGCCTTCTAATCTTTCTGAATGATTTGATTCAAAGGGATAATTTGATTGAATCTCCTTCTAATCAAATCACTCTTTTGAAGCTTTGCACAGCTATAATAGAAATACATCGCACAAAAGAGGACATTATGGGAGATTCCTTTCATTTCTCTTTTCCAGAATGTATTTATTTATTATTACCATTTTTATTTCTTTCCCCTTTCTCCGTTTATTTAATCCTTCCCTAGCAGGGAAGGATTGAGACTAGGATCAGAAGAGGTAATTAGGAATGAGAAATGAAGAACTTTGGAGGTTTGTTTTTAAAATAAACAATAATAAAATATATTTTGTCCCAAAATATATATTTAGAACAGTTTCCCATTTTTTAAGCAGAGAGCTGCAGCAAAGTATTTTGGAAGTAGGGAAGTTTGTGCATAACCCAATTTCTCTCTGCAACAGATACAGATCAGCAGGTTGTCTATCAAGTCTGATGGAACTCATACGCCCTGAATTTCTGGAAAATCTGTCCAGAGGTCAGACATACCAAAAGCAGCTGAGAGGTGGAAGTGCAGAAACATTAGGAGAAATGTAGTCCTAGTAGCTAGCCTGAGTGGCTTGTACTTTGATAACTGAGGAACAAGATTTTAGGAAAATCACTCCAATTTCCTTCCTTCCTTCCTTCCTTCCTTCCTTCCTTCCTTCCTTCCTTCCTTCCTTCCTTCCTTCCTTCCTTCCTTCCTTCCTTCCTTCCTTCCTTTTTTAGCTCTGTCATGCTTCCACCATAACTATATTAGAGAAGATGCTTATGCTATCTGTTTTGTTTGAGTCCTGAATGCTTTTACCTGAGTTTTGCAGCCTCAAAGGATTAGAAGTACAGTACTGTATGAGATTGTATGAGGAAAGGAGACTTTTCAAACATCAGTTTGATAGTGCTGTTTTAATTTGCAAAGCTCTTCTCCATTTGCTGAAAAGTGAGGGGAGGAGCAAAGGCAGCTTCCTGATGATGGTTAGCTGGAATTGACTCTTAAAAATATGTTCTTGACCAGCCTTTCATCCTCTTTTGCCCTCTGCTCTAGCCTGCCCCCAGGGATGGTCTCATAATGCTCATCTCATCTCATAATGCTTCATTTTTGGCCAATAGTTATGACATTACTTTCAGTGGGCAAGATTTTAATGGACTTGGCAAGATTTCTCACTCCTTTTTCCACAGCACTGGGAAGTACTGTGCTTTTTCTTTTTCTATGCCTATCTGGCTTTCTGCTTAAGCCATCTCCCTATCCACTTTTTTATGATTTGTCCATTCTTGCCTTATTCTTCATCTTTTTCCCACTCCAGACAATCATTTTGCTCTCTTTGTCTTCTATTCTCATTTGTTTTTCTGTCTAGCCTGCCTCTGGTTCATTCCTAAGGTCAGATTCATGAAAGGGATAACTGGACATTTTCTGAGGCAGCATATTCTATTGATAGAATGTTAATGACAGCTGGCTACATCCCTAGCCAATAATATCTCAGTTTTCCTCCCCACCCTATCCTCAGAACTAATGATAATGCACATATTGGTCATATTTCCTCTATCTATCTATCTATCTGTCTGTCTGTCTGTCTGTCTGTCTGTCTGTCTGTCCGTCCGTCCGTCCATCCATCCATCCTCCCTCCCTCCCTCCCTCCCTCCCTCCATCTTCTATCTATCTATCTATCTATCTCACATAGACATAGAAAAAAATAAAATGATTAGTAGTTGAATAGTGATAGTTGAATTTGACTTAGGTAAAGACAAGGATGCTGGTGGATTTCATCCAGTCTTCCTTCAGAATGAAACAACCTGTAATGGAATGTGAGAATGACCTTGGAAGATAGGGGGGAAGAGATGCTGCCTAGGGAATGATTTGATAAAAGAGGGAGGAGTCTGCAACTGAGTAACGGGCAGAGAAAGAAACTTAGGAAGGACCCGCCATAACTACTCAGACAGTAAATAGGGAGGGCAGGAGATTTAGACTTGCTAGATTCTGTTAATGTAGCAGTAAAGTAGAAGTAGCTCATCTGATTGTGTTTTCTGTCTGGTTTACCTGGGATGGCTGACACATCCTAGCCTAGTAGGTAGAACTTGACAGTTCTTTAAATTTTATACATCAAATTTGTAATCCAGTTCTTGTCTTAAAAATATAAAATATAATACCATTATATTTAACTATACATAAAAGTATATCAAGTGTAATACATTTAGACATCCATATTTTTAGATATTTTTCTTTATTTCTCATGAAATAGGAAAGTGTTTTAATGATAAAATAGGCACAAATGTGCATACTTAAATATAAGAGGCTTTGGGAGGATTTGTTAAAAAGTTAATGCAGAAACTGAATGAAATATGCTTTTGCATGAACACGTGTGTAATTGACATGAAAGTTTCAGAATTGCACCAAGTCATTGATTCCTTGTACATATAGACATTCATATTTGTCAAGGGAGTAAAGGCTCTTATGAAGAATGGCAAATTCCTAAAACATGCATTTCAAGGGGCTGTCCTTAAAAATAATTTGGAAGTTTCAGCTGGTACAGCATGCAGATTTCGGTGGGGTTATGGGTATATCAACATCTTCCCATGTAATATTGCCCTTTTCAGACCTGCATTGGTTGCCGGTTAGCTTCCAGGTGTAATTCAAGGTTATGGTTGTCACCTTTAAAGCTTAGGGTCTGGATTCATATGAGATTGCCTTCCCCAGATTGAATCTGGAATGGGATTGGGAAGAGAAGGCTTGCTTAGGGTCCCTTCCTTGAGAGAATGTCATCTACAGAGACCCTGGGCTAAGACTTCTCAGTGGTGGCTCTTTTTCTATGGAATGTCTTACCCCTGGATATCTGGTCCTCCTCCAGTTTATTGGGCTTCCAAAAGTCTGCAAAAGCTAAAGGGAGGTAGAGTCTTAGCATTCTTCTGTGGGATGGTATGCCATTGTATGTTGTTGGTGTTTAGGTGTTGGATGTTTTTTTAACTCGTGATATTCTGTAAGCTGCTTAGAACAGTGTTTCTCAACCTTCGCAGCTTTCAGATGGGTAGACTTGAGTTGGAGTCCACCCATCTGAAAGCTGCCAAGGTTGAGAAACACTGGCGTAGAGGCTATGGCAGTTTAGCAGCATAGCGAACTTAGTAAGTAAATAAAATAAATAAATATACTTGGCCTAGGAGAAATCAAGTGGTTAGAGTTGCAGAATATACCTATTTGTTTTCACCATTTAACACACTTTTGTTGCTGTTCTCAGTGTTTTATTTCTCAATTATTGTTCAATATTGCCTCTCTATATTGGTATGTTTCTTGTGCCACAAGGAACCTTACATATTGTGCTGTGCTTGACAGTACATATTAAATTCCTCTTACCACAATAATTATGCTGCTCTTTGCAATTTGTAGGTGGTGAGCTTTAATTACCCACAATCAAAACACTGCTCTTTATCAGCAGTAGAAATATTTTTGTCTGTTGAGGACTGCAATCCATCGAAGGTGACTGTGTATTGAACTTGCAAAGAAATTAAGAGCCATATAGAGCTTTAGGGCCACAGATTATTCATACCTGATCTATTTGATCCATTCATTTGGACATATTTTGAAGATGTTCCCTTACTAAATATAACACATTAAAATATTGCACAGGGTTTTGCACAAATGCAAAGAATGCATACAAAGGTCTCCCAATGGAATTTTATTTTATTGCAAAATAAAGTGAAAAACCTAGGCAACAAAACGTTGGATGGGATCTTCTGGGTTGTACTCTATGTGTACCAATATGCCTGTGGAAAACATCTTTAGGCTTCTTAACACATCTGAGTCTTTTGACAATATATTTTTTCAAAAGAAAAAAAAACAACCCATGAAGTTGGCATGTGGAAAACCATTATATTTATTACAAAAACCTCTCTACCCTGCTCATGGGCTTCCTAATCATTCTTGGAAAATTAAATTAATGAGTCCAGTGCTTTAGAACTGCCTGCCCAGAAGAAAAGAGTGGAATCATAGGGAAGGTTTTTTTTTTTTTGGTGTAAACTATCTTTATTAGTTTGCCTTCAGGTAAAGAAAAGAAGATCGGGGATCTCTGCAATAAGGTCACAGGAGAAATACTAATTAAAATCTTTAGTGTATCAATGGATGTGCTTGAGGAACAATTAGAATAAACTTTGCATTATTATATTATAAGGGTTAATAAAAGACAGACGGTATATGCTATAAATGTGAGTGTATGTGTGTTTTGGTCTTCTGCTTGACTGGAATTTAATTAAACTTTGAAGGACTTCTGCATAGAAAATAAACAGAAATAATGGTACCACACTATATGTTTGATAATTAGGATTCCTTGTCTGCTATAATTACATTTGTAAATTTGTACTTTCCAAAATTTTATCCATCGTTGCTGCTGAGATGGTTGCTTTGGATATTGCCAGTTACATGCTATACATAACTAGTTATGCTGCTGATTAATTTTAAATGTCTTTGGGATTGTGTTATATCTATTTATCTATATAGCTACACACATACACACCATACACATATGGTATATATTTTTGTTTGTCATGTGTGTGTGTGTGTGTGTAATATATAGTGTAACACATACTGTAATAAGAATATGCATTATTTAAAATTTAAATTATATACAAGAATCCTAGCTTTTTCCATTATGAAATGGTGCAGGATTAGGGCATATTTTATTTTGCTCTATATTGGGCACCCAGGGCTGGTCACAGAATTAAGTATTTAAACACAGAATTGTTTGTTTATAATTTTGATTTACAAGACTGTCCCAACTGAAATCACCACTAACCTTTTCTAAAGCTAGGAGAAAAAGGCAAGTTTTTAAGGTTAGGTCAGTCCATACCTTATAGGAGAATGCTTTTCTAAAGGGCAGGCACTGTGACAGAGAAGATGAACTTCCTAGGACCCATCAAATGATGTTGCTTAATAGATGAGACATGAGGCACATCCATCCTATCAGATCTTACTGGCCAGGAAGGAGAGAGAGACAGTCCCTCAGATAGCCAGGTCCTATGCCATGAAAGACTTTACAGATGGTACTAGTTCCTTAAATTGCACCCAGAAGCTTACTGGTAACCAGTGAAGCTTGCATAGCAGACATTTTACATGGGCATGCTGAAATAACTTCTCATTCTGCTGTGTCTGGATCATCTGTAGCTTTCATGTGGTTTTCAAGGGCAGCTTCATGTAGAGTGCATTGTAGTAGTCCATACATAAGGAGACCGAAGAATAAAAGACTGTGAGAAGAGAAAGTCTTTCTGGTCCATTGGTGTACCAGATGAATCTGTATGAAAGCCTTCCTGCCCACAGCTGCCACCTGCTCCTTGAGCAGGAGCTGTGACTCCAGGAGACCCCAAAATTGCATACTAGCTCTGACCTGGGAATTGGCACTCCATTCAGAACCAAGATGGAAAATCACTAGGATCAGAAGACCCATGCATCCACAGCCACTTGGTCTTGTCAGGGTTAAGTTTGTTCTTCACTTAACAGCTTCCAGGCACAGAGGCATAAGCTCAATAGCATAACTTGGTCAACTAAGGATTGAGATATATATGATACCTGTTCCATGTTGATGGATGATCTCACCCAGTGGTTTCATGTAGATGTTTAAACAGGAGAGGCAAGACAGTTGAATTCTAAGACACCTTGCAAACCAAGGTGGGGCTGGTCTTTTTCCCGCCTGTCAACACCCAGAGGAACTGGCCATGGAGAAATGAAGAGAACCGTCATAACGCTATGACTCTCACTCCCAGACTCCATAACTGGTTCATAAGGATGCCATGGTGAGTGGTACAAAAGCTGCTGAGAGATGGAAATTGACTAAAGTTGGTTCCAGAACCTGTGGTCCAAGGATGGCTTCTTGAGGAGGGAAAACAGCACAGCACCTTTCAGAATCAGAGAATCATCCCCTTTCTCAAGGATGAATTTACTACCACATAGATCCAACCATGAAAAAAATCTTGATTCACCAGTATTATAATGTAGGACTAAATGAGGAATGATGAAGTCACCCACTGACTATTTAGGATATATAACCCTAAAGTGCTTACACAGGGCTATTCCTAGTCCATGACTTACAGGTAGGTTTAAGAACCACAAAACCCACATTTTTTTCCAGGGTGGCTACATGCTCATTTTAAAGGATACTAGGATACTAGGACCCTGCCTTTGTGCTGATGACCCACTTCTTTATAGGCAGCTGGGAAATAACTCTGTTTCCAGGCTAGCTTCTTCATTCATTCTTCCCTTTCTCTGCCCTCCCATTGTAGCGTTTCATTGTGCTGCCTCATTTGGGAGCCTAACGTAGCTCACTATGGTCCCACTGCAATTGCTGGACTGTGATCTTAAATAGACATTATATATTATTTGCCAACAAGATGGCCCAGGCATACAGAGGAGTTTAAGAAGAGCCATCTGCCTCTGTCTTTCACACACATTCTGTGCTTGTGTTCTGTGTGAGAGGGTGCGTGAGTGTGCATGAACATCCATATAGAAAAGGAATTGCTAATTAGAGCAAAAGAAAGAGAGTAGAGAACAGGAAGAGGGGATGGGGAGTAATTCTGTCTCCATGCAAATCAATCAATCCCTAAAAGCAGAGGGGAGAATAATGGGGAGCAGGCTTTCTTCCAAAGAAGTGGGAGTAGGTTATTTTGACAAAACAAGTGACAAAGGTCTTTCCAATGTGAAAAGCAGGCTTTAAGGGAGGGGAAAAAATCACCATAAAAAGGGGGAAAGTTTTTTTTTAAAAAAAAGAAGATACAAAAGGAAGTGTTTCTTACAAACTCCCACTGTTAAATTCTCTCAATAGGTCCATTCTGCAACTGACTCCATTAAAATGACTGTAAAGTGTATTGCTTTCACACATGCTTTGTGTGTCCATATTATATGTGTGTGGGTACTTCTCCAATCCTATTTATTTCCAACCCCCTCCCCCCAACAATATCTGTCTGAAAATTTGAATACTGTAGACTTTCCTGACTATTTTCATATGAGATAAAATGCTGAAGATCCAGTTCGATGGTGAGAACTGGTAGAAATTCTAAAAAATCAAATTTGCTGAGTTAGTTCTAACTCATAGCTTTCCAAACTGTGTGTCGTGACACTTTAATGTGTCGCGACAAAACCCGGAAGTGGTGATGGCGCGTTGCCGCTGACGGCAGCGGCGCGCCATCAGCGCTTCTGGGTTTTAGCAGAAAATATGAGGCCGCTGCTGCCGCCGCCATACATGCCGCCGCTGTGCGCGTCCCCGCACCGCCGCCGTGCACAATGACGACGACGCGCGTGCGCCACCGCCACTGCCACCGTTGGTGTGTCGCCAACAGCGGGAGTTTGGAAAGCACTGTTCTAACTCTTCCCCCCCTCCCCTATGGTTCTTGTAATTTGTTATTTCATCACGATAGCTGTTTTTCATGTGGTATTGAGCCACAAATGTCACCAACTTTTTCTGTTGACAGTAATTGTTACCCCTTGCACTCTTCTTGGAGAAGAACTAAAACTCTTGCTTTTAGTTTTTATGAATTCCTGATTATGATTATGAAGCTTTGTGTTTTGTGATTTGAGATACAAGTTTAATAGGGTGAGCAGGCAGGCCTACAGTATTTTGCCCTGCTGGCTCCTTAGTAGTCACTACTTTACCTCAAGCACTATCTCAAGTAATACCACACTTCACCAGAGTTAGACTTGGCTAAACCTGTTGGTTGGAGGTGCCTTGAGATGGGCCAGGGTGTAGGTCCATTGTCTGAGATGAAAACTGCACTTTTTTAAAAGCTTCATTTTCAGTCTCTAAATCAGAAATGCACAGTTTTGGGGGAACTGAAGTCAGGACTTGATCTTTAAGCACTGTGCCAAGGGCCATTTTCCTAAAAGGTAGGTAGGCCAGGACAAAGAACTGGGTGAGGCCAGAACAAAAACTAAACTAGACTTCCTTTACTTTATATTTGCATTTAATTAAAATGAGATTAATTAAATACTTTTAATATGTTATTTCCTATTTATTCAAAATATCCCCCTTTGGACACACTAAAAAATAAAAACATCAAAGGGGTTCTGGGGGTTAAACACAGGAATTTCAGGGGCTATAGGTGGTCCAGTGGCCTTAGACTATGCATGCCTTCTGTAAAGCATATTATTTGCTAGTGTTAATTATTCAGATCCTGCATCTAAAACTGATGTGTACCATACAAAGCACTCTGGAAATAACTTCTATTCACATCAGTTAAACCTGTTTCGTAGTAGATAGGCATTGAACTGAGATGCATGTAGATTCTATGTTCCGACATGTTAAGTGTATGCAAAGGGTGAACAAGAGAAAACAATTGACGCATTTTCTTTCTAACTTCCCATCTATCATTTCATAAAGATGACTCCCCCCTTTTTTTTTTGCTATCTCCTCCAATATAACCAATTGCTTTTCCTTACATTGCCATTTTCATTTTTTTTCATGCAATTCTAGAAAAGCTGAGGAGGTGTCCCGATTATTCATACTTAAGTTTCTTTTGGTGGCTATTGCTCTCTCTCTCTCTCTCTCTCTCTCTCTGTGTGTGTGTGTGTGTGTGTGTGTGTGTGTTTGTATGCATGTGTGTAAGGGTACCATCTCATTGACAACTTTTAAATCTCCTTATAACTGTTTCGTTGCTCTCCAACCCATTCCTTTTTTTATACAATGTTTGCCAATTTTCACCACTGGGTGGAACAGTCATGCCTCTTTTTTAGGTTGTTTCTCAAGTTTTAGTTAGACAGTGAATAATTTTGAAACATCATACTTCAGCAAAGAAAAAAAACCCCACAGATGTAATTTTTCTTAAATGATGCCTTAATGAACATATACATTAACACTGATAATAATTTCATGAGGAAAATTATCAGGAAAAGCTAGTTACCATTTTTATTAATGAGAACCAAGTTTTAACAGGGACCTTAATTGGACATTATTACCCCAAATGTTACATGAGTGATTTGAAGTCACCTTCCATCCCATCCCTGTAAATGCACACTATATATCTTAAAATATTTAGGTCCTGGAATTTCTGTATTATAAGAGCATTACAGAGAAACAGTGTTTTTCCTATTACTTTAAGAGCTCAAGAAAGTCAAGTGTGAGGAGTAAATATTGACTATATTTACCGTCCTATGACATGAAGATAAATAGTGAGGCAATTGCCATGTTACTTTTCCATTTTCCACTACCATTTTTTTGGAGAACTATTCCACATTTCATTGGCACCCCAGCTCCCAGAAAATCACTGAAGCACTATGGTTTCAACAAAGAATACCAATCTTGTTGTGTATCACAGTGGGAAAGCTTATTTTGAAAGGTAGCATATAAATTCCAAAATAAATAAAAATTCTGTAAACAGAGGTTATTGATGAGATATCAAGTTTTCAGGGACTTATTTTCCTTTCGACACTAGAAAGAGAATTGAGGTCCCGGTCTGTGCTCACTAATATTTCTGATTCCTGAGAAATCTGCCACTGCTAACCATCCTCTCAGTTGAACACTGAGAGATATTAGAAATCTGGTTATAGCTTCAACAAATGTGATGTTATTAAGTCAATATGCTTGTGCTATGTAATAGTGTGGCAAAATCCAATGTAGAAGAACTAAAACATTTGTGGATTTCTGAAAGAATGTCATACTGATTTGGGTATTATTATCAAACCATCTTTGAGCAATTCCCATTATCACAATGCATGCTCATTTTCATTTCAAACATAAGAGCCTAGTTTTATCCCAGTGTGCATTCTGTGCTGATCATATATGTCATGGAGAACATATTATGGGGATAGGTTTTCCTCCCTTGCTTAACTTGTATTACCTTAACATAGAAGACAGCATGTTTAAATTGAATATAGTGTGAATGCATAATGCATTAAATTTGTTGGATGTGGGTGTCTTACATCAGATCTTTGTAATTTCCTTGCATCTCTGGTTGTTAACTTCTTCCTCTACCCTACTTTTTCTGGTACTGCAAAGTAGGTCATCTTTGTTGATTATGATTTATCATAGAGCTCAACAGCTGCCAAGGCTATAGACCCTCAGAAAACTGTCCTTAGGATAGTATGGAATACAGTTTCCACTCTCTCCAGCCATGACGTAGTGGTGAGAATTGTAATCCAATCCTTTTGAAGGCATCTAGTTGGGGAAGATGGCTCTGCTAGACATTCTCAGTTTCGGTTAAATATTTAAGCTGTTGCTGAATAACAGCATCTCTGTGCTGAATTCTCTCCTTTCTCTTCTGCATAAATACAATTTTTTGTGTCATGTCAAGACAACTTAGTCCATTTCCTCACTGATCTGACAATGTAGCCCTGTATTATTCATAACAATGTAAGTTGATGTCCAATATAGTTGATATTTGTTCTTATTCTTTCTATTATTTACAGAAGTCATCATCACATTCTCGGAGTACATTGAAGAATGTACTTCTGTAGTCAAGTCCAAGCCTGTGTCAAGATCAAGGCTTTTGTGTGCATGTGTGTGGTGGTAGGGAGATACTCTACCTGTCTTCAGTTTTAAGCTGAAAGTAAAAACAGAAAGAAACAATCTAGGCAGAGCAATGCTTCAAAGCATAAAGGGGAATTCTATAAGGCAGCCAGTCCTCCATATGAAAGTACATGCTTCCATGGAGGAGATGCTGTAACGTTGATTCCTTTGATCATAGATGTGTCTGTCTGCTCCACAAATAAAATCAACAGTCAGACTTCACAGAGCAAAATACTCTCAACGTGTTATGTTTCTTTTGCAAAATTTAATTTGTCCCTGCAAGTCAGAAGGATGACCTGAAAGGTGACTTTGCTGTCCCTTTCATTGCTCTTCTAGATGGAGCAAAATACTGTGGGGGCTTTTCTCTTGTTTTAATGAGAACGTTTGAATGTCATATTGATTTTTAACTTTAAAAAAGCTTCTATTGATCCCCCCACCCTGCCCCAGGAGTTTCATAAGCTTATTTAAAAATAGCGCAATAAAGCTGTTTCAGAATCGTTGACTTTGTTCCATTGAGTCAGGAGTGGATGTAAACTTTTTTTTTTGGCAATTGTTTAAATGGTATTGGGAACTTGTGTGCCTTTTCTAATGCTTTTTGAATTGGGGGTTGGTTCCTGAAAAAAAAATAGTATTGGGTCTTTTTATGCCAATATAAGCTTACTTTGATCAAGGTACCTAGGAAAAAAAATTGAAGTGGGTAACACCCAAGTTCAAGTCCATCCTCAACCATGGAGGCTCATTGGATGACTTTGGGCCAATCACTCTTTCTCAGTTCAACCCATTTCCCAGCATTGTTGTTATGGGGTAACTTGAAGGATTGAGTGCTATGAAATCATAGTGAGCTACCAGAGGAGTTAAGATTGCCGGGAGAAATATCAACAACCTCAGATACGCAGACGATACCACCCTAATGGCAGAAAGTGAAGAGGAACTAAAGAGCCTCTTGATGAGGGAGAAAGAGGAGAGTAAAAAACTGGCTTGAAACTCAACATTAAAAAAACTCAGATCATGGCATCTGGTCCCATCACCTCCTGGCAAATAGAAGGGGAAGAAATGGAAGCAGTGACAGATTTTATTTTCTTGGGCTCCAAGATCACCGCAGACGGTGACTGCAGCCATGAAATTAAAAGACGCTTGCTGCTTGGGAGGAAAGCTATGGCAAACCTAGACAGGATATTAAAAAGCAGAGATATCACCTTGCTGACAAAGGTCCGTATAATTAAAGCTATGGTTTTCCCAGTAGTAATGTATGGCTGTGAGAGTTGGACCATAAGGAAGGCTGAGCGCTGAAGAATTGATGCTTTCGAACTGTGGTGCTGGAGAAGACTCTTAAGAGTCCCTTGGACTGCAAGGAGGTCAAATCAGTCAATCCTAAAGGAAATCAACCCTGACTGCTCATTGGAAGGACAGATGCTGAAGCTAAAGCTCAAATACTATGGCCACCTAATGCGAAGAGAGGACTCCCTGGAAAAGACCCTGATGCTGGGAAAGACTGAAGGCAAAAGGAGAAGGGGACGGCAGAGGATGAGATGGTTAGATAGCATCACCAATGTAACAAACATGAATTTGAGTAAACTCCGGGAGACAGTGGACAGGAAGGCCTGGTGTGCTATGGTCCATGAGGTCACGAAGAGTCAGACACGACTAAACGACTGAACAACAACCACCAGAGGAAAGATGGGATATCAATTAAATTAAAATAAACCTAAAGGTATACTTCTTAAACAGTTTATTTCCATTTTTATTTTGGAATGGTACTTGGGACCTTTTTTAAAAAGATGAAAATAATATGCCAAAATGGAACTTATATTTCCTAATAAGTTACAGGTAAAGCCTCCTATGAGTTGGGTTTGACTGCTAGTTGTTTCATGGAAATGTTCACACACAGCAGTACAGTAGCAGTACAGAATTACCTTCTTTCAGGATTAAATTACTTCCAGTCTAACATACAGCCCTGGGATTTCTTAACAGTCTCCCATCCATGTGCTAACCAGGTCTGACACTACTTAGCTTTTTGAGATCAGTCAAAGCTAGACAAATCCTGTTACTTGGCCAATCATTTCTTAATAAATGACTTGATTGAATCTAGAACATACGAGCCCAATAATGAAAATGATCAATAAATATACAATTTTAGACTTCTAGACTTTATTTTTCATTTTCAGCAAGGAAAACAATTGATTTTTCTGACAAGATGGAAGAGAAGAACTTTTTTTTAAAAAAAGAGAGAGCTAAGGGGACAAAATGCTAAATTTAATATCAATTTGCGATGAAGCCTAAAGGAAACTGCTCTTGCTTTCTTTGAACTAAGTTCATTTTTGCCTTATTCCAAGCAGAAATTTAAACAAGTTCTATTTAATTTAGTTATATCTGCTTCTAGGCAAACATGCACACATTTTTTGGCATCTGGAACAATTCTTCTATGCATAGCCTCGTACAAATAAGTAACACTTATGCATCAGTACGAGGGTATGGGTCTGCAGCCTCAGCAACAGAGCGAGGGTATGGCTACTGATTTTTGCTGTAGTCACATGGAACTCTACACTGTAGGGAAAGGAATAAAGAAATACCAGATTGCATACCTTTTAATTAGAAAAGTGAGATACAAACATTTTAAATAAATAAGATGAGCTTGTGAAATACCCCAAAATCTTTAGTGGTGGGAGGACATATTCAGGGATTGTGTGTGTTTCTGTGTAAGTAATATATGGACATAGGACCTGTGAAATACTCTTGCACAGACTGATGGCCTGGGAAAATACACTATTGAAGTGCTACCCCTTTGCCCCCATCAGGGTAATTTTTCTCTTCCTCCTCCTTCTTTTT
This sequence comes from Charina bottae, assembly GCA_023362775.1. Taxonomy (NCBI): domain Eukaryota; kingdom Metazoa; phylum Chordata; class Lepidosauria; order Squamata; family Charinaidae; genus Charina; species Charina bottae. Next base: position 34,549,736 of record JALMGJ010000005.1, read on the forward strand.
TCTTTGTTGACTGAAATCAGTGGCCTATCAAATGGAAGTGTGTAAGGAAATCCAAAATATTGAAATAACTTTGGGATTGTAACTGAACTGGTTATTTTACTGCCTTGAATTAGAGTTTTGATCTATCTAATAACTTGAAGCAATCATACTTTGGACAAAGACCATGTGTGCACTCTCGGGCAATTGCCCCATTGTCCATCTTTAAAGAAATCCTGTTCTTGGCACCAGATTGACAATACTGTCCAGCTGCAGCCTCAAGCTTTCAATCTACTTAGTGGAACAATACTCAGACTAGGGTGAAGTATATTTAGAGGTGCATGTACAGTATCTTCAGATGTCTTGGGCAATTATAGGTGATGCTGTGCTGCAGTTTAGTTACAGAGCATATTGCTATATGCAACAACATCTAGCTTCTGTCCCCGGCATGTCCAGGTTGATTGAGAAAGGGATGTCTGAAACAGCCGTACAGTCCACTCTTCCCCAACTTGGGGCCTCCAGACATATTGGACTTCAACTCCCAGATTTCTCAGCAGTGGCCTTGCTTATCCGGTAATCGTGGCAGCTGAAGCCCACATATTGGGGGAGGGGGGAACATATTTGGGAAAGACTAGCCATGCAAGATCATGCATTGTAGCTACTCAACCAGCCCCTCAGTGTTGGAAATCCCTGCCTTTGCAAAGTCTGTGTTGGAGGGAGGGAAAAATGGACAGGAACTTTCTAGGAACAGACACACAGTTCTTCTCTATTTATTGTGATATTTAAAATATACAGTGGCCTTAGCCTAAGAAATTATACCCATAGAGTTCTATACAGACAATTTCAAATGGAGCTTTTTACAGTGTGTTACGTTTTCCACTGCTTCCCTCCTGCACCCAGCTGCTTTCTGTGCTTTCACTTCTGTGCTCCCTTCCATCACAGAGAGGAAAATGGGGAGAGGGAAGATTAACTTTGTTCTGGGCTTCTTGGATTCCAGCATGTTTGTCAAGCTTACTTTGCTGACCTCTGACCTGCTCTCAAAAAGTCCTTCCTACCAGCCAGTTGGCTTAGCACATCCCTCTTTTGGATCCTGCTTGCTCCTGCTGGGTTTCCAACTGCAAGGAGTTTTCCTCCTTGATACATGCAGTATCACCAGCCCATGCCATACAAACCCAACTCCAGGAATGCCCAACAACCTTCTCCTGCAGAAACCTAATGTTTCTGCTGTTTTATAAGTGTACAGCTGCCAACTGTTTTAATTAGACACAAAGCTTCTTGGTGTCTATATGACATGGAGCCTGATTTTGGCTCCCAGGGGGAAAAAATAATAACTTGGAGACCATTGCATCATCCCAAGTCCATTAGGGCAATTGACCCTACCCAAGGCTGAAGAAGGCTCTGGTCTTGATTAAATGAAATACAAGTCCCAATTGCTATACTAGTCTGGGACTTCTGATTGCTTACTTTTAATCTCCATTTTAACATTAAATATGTTGCTGCACTGCTATTGTCAGGTTTTTGTTATGTGTATCCGTATGTGTTTTCAATCCACTCACTTTCAAATTTGCAGTTTAAAACCGTTTTAGTTAAACCAGCTAGATAGCCCCTTTCCAGATAAAGAACAGGATATTATTCTGACACATGGCTATACATTATATATATATATAATGCATGCTACATCACAGTTCTGGTTCTGAACTGCTTCCCCTTAGCAGAAATGTCCAGTGTTCACCTGTCATTTGTAATTTGTTTAGCACCAAATACATTGTGAACTGAAGCCTACATATTGTTGTATAGCCTGTGCGTACAGTCTTTTTATCTTAATTGGATAAGTGGGAGGGCTAAAGACTCTACAGTTTTGCTATAGGATTTATTCCATTATTCTATTCAGAATGCACCTTTTTCAGAGTAGTAAGAGCTGCAACCACATGTATCTTTAGGGAAATAATGCCCTCTTTCATTTTTATTCCAAATTCCTCACCATGTAAATTCTGAGATCTTTTTGGTTAGGGCGTTGATTTGCTTGAAGGATTCATTTATACATATTTATACATATTTCCGCGCGTGTCATGCGGCCACATAACCATGGAAGCATCTTCGGACAACGCTGGCTCTTTGGCTAACAAACGGATATGAGCACCGGCCCCTAGAGTCGGACACGACTGCACAAATGTGCGGGGGGTACCTTTACCTTTTTATACATATTTTTAGATGTTTTACATGGTGATTTTCTGATATGATTTTCTGATATTGCTGTACCAGATGATCTAACAAGATTCAAAGACATATGGGGTAAGCACTTTCCAGAGATGAGAGCAGCAAGAGATAGGAAATATGACCAGAGACATTGTAGGCTTGACCATTTGAAATAATGAACTTCCTGGTGTTTTGTTTTCTGTAATTATTGAAATTTAAGTTGATGCTTCCTTTACTCTTCCAGCTTCATCTCTGGCTAGAGTACAAAGCACCAGCATTTCTAGCTGTGCTGGAGCAACGACATGAATGGAAGTGAGCCTGTACCTCATAATGGGCTTTGCCACTGCTGATAAAAACTCCAGGCAGTACTGCTAAGACATTCAGATTTTGATGCAGTCACTGGCTGTAATTGGACTACAAACTCATGTTCTATTAGCATTATTTCCATTATACCAACTCTAATAAAGGGTGGGGGGGGGGAACCACAGGTCTTTTGTACATTTTGAAGCAGCTGCCTAGTATCTGTCTGCATGAGAAATGATTCCAAAGAGTATAATATGGAGCACTCTGTAATGCCCATTCCAAGACACATTATAGGCTTCATTTTCCTTTTACAAAACAGTGTTTGAACATTAGAGGAAAGCAATTTTTGATGGCAGGCGGATGGCATTCATTCTTGTTCCTTGTCTTTAGTTGGTGCTTCCATACCTTAGAGAACCCCACGATGGGTTAGTTAACTTGTCATCTTACATAATTTCCTCTGTGCTCCCTGTAGGAAATCTGCCCTTATGCTGACTATGTACTTATAATAATGAGAAGCTTTCAGATTAGTTTATATGATTGCTAATTGTGTGACCTAGCATTTTTATTGAGGTGGGAACATTTCTATCTCTTTGTTTTGTGAGAGTTCAATACTTTATTAAGATAAGCAATAAAATCTACTTGAAATGGCCTACAAGTGGGATGATGATGACTACAACAACTTATATTTATTGTAGTTTTTTTTTAATTTCAGGATTAAGTTGTTGCAACCAAGAATTATTCTTGACATCAAAGATAGAGAACCTATGACTTTCCAGAAGTTGCTGAACTACAACTCCTAGTGTACCTCAACATGCTGAATATGGGGCTGAAAATGATAACTCAGTAACATTTGCAGGGCCACAGATTTCTCACCTCTTTGACCTGCATTGAGTAATGACTGACCCTCACTTATAGAAATTACAGTGCGATATACAGGAGAAAGTGAGAGGGAGAGAAATGACAGTAAATGACTTGGGAGAGAATTCACTGAAAGCAGCTTGCCCACCACTCAGAAAACCTTGAGCGTGATAGTCTCCCAAAGCTATCTTCCTATCATGAAATCTGAAAGAAAAAATAAACCCCAGTAATTACACCACACTCTTTATCTTTAAGGAATGCTTGATGAGCCATGAAAAAGAAGAAAAATCCTGAGTCTTTCACCTGGGGAATTATATTTTTGTGTGCAAAGTATAATTAGTGTCTTCTCTATAAGTGAACATTAAGTTTGTCTTTGGCTCTAAAAATGAGGATGCTAAAACAAGGAATCTACTTATCTGGTGGGTTGTCCACAACTCCCTTGAGTGTATATTAAGAGTCAATTAAACAAAAGTCTGTAGAACTGAGGGTTAGACAAAGTAAATAAATAAACCTATTCTATATGGAGCATGGGAACTGTGTTTGCAAATGTAAATATTTAGAGAACCCAGAGCTAGTTATAATGTTTTTGAGAAATATATATTTGAGAGTCAGTGAAGGCAAGCTTGAAAACTGCCAGGGTCTTTCTTTAAAGAATATTCCTAACAATGGGAATAATGATACAGGGTATCTTTGGTAACAGATGATTATTAATTGGTTTCATATGTTCTTGATCTCAGCAACCAGATGTCATTTCTCACCTACTGTGATGGAATGTGAGGGTGACCTTGGAAGAGGGGGCGGGGGAAGAGATGCTGCCTAGGGAATGATCAGATAAGAGAGAAAGGAGCCTGCAACAGAGTACCGGCCAGAGAAAGAAACTTAGGAAGGACCCGCCCTAACTACTCAGACAGTAAATAGGGAAGGTGGGAGGTTTGTACTTTGAGACTAGCAAGATTGATATCAGCCCTCCCAGGTAAACCAGACAGGAAACACAATCAGATGAGCTACTTCTATTTTACTGTTAGGCTACATTAACAAAATCTTGCAAGTCTCAAAGTACAAACCTCCCGCATTCCCTATTTACCGCCTGAGTAATTATGGCGGGTCCTTCCTAAGTTTCTTTTTCTGGCCAGTACTCTGTTGCAGGCTCCTTCCTCTTTTATCTGACCATTCCCTAGATGGCATCTCTTCCCCCCCTCTTCCAAGGTCACCCTCACATTCCATCACACCTACTGATTAACCCTGTTGTGGTTAGGCAAAGAACAATGCTGAACCTCGGAATTAAGCTCTAGTTCTTTATTGTTCTACCTTACACAGAATCTTGCCAAACTAAGCTACACTAAGCAGTTCTCTGGAGAAAAACCCCAGGCACTCTAAGGCGGGTCTGGCCTGACCTTCTTAGACGGGCACCCAAGGTCTTTGAGGCTTCTCACCCTGGAAGACGCCCCCTCCTCCTTCGCCTGCGATCTCCATAACATCACTTTCTCCCTCAGAGACACATTCCATCACATCCCCTTTCTTTAAGTTGAGGAATACATTTGAAAAGTCAATCAGCGGAACTTACTTACTTACTTACTTGCTCACAGAATAATATTTTTCAAACAGGGAGAGGAGGAAAAAGGAAATGTGTTTTAATGTGTCCAGTATAACTGATCAAGATATCGCAGCAGGGAGCTTCTCCTTGTAGTATGCCAGGTTGCAACAAACTATTTCTACATAAAATACCACTGTAGTATTTAAAACACCAAGTCTTGGTGCAACAGGGGACTACTGTATGGTCTGATGGGATTGGCTGCAGGGAGGTGTCAAGCTTCCATCTTGTCAAAAAGGTTTGTCAGAATGAAATCTGATGGGCTTTGCTGCAGGGATGTTAGTCATCATATAGTAATCTGATGGAATAGTTTATGGTGCAGCTCGAAACAGATTTGGCTGTTTAAAACTGTTATGAAATTAAATGCTGTAAGTAAGTAGCTGAACTGTGAGCATCTGCAAGGGTCTATGACAAGGCTTGCTGCTGTAGAGGCATTCATGGATGTATATCACGGATGCATACGATGATGGGGTGAGTGAAGGCTATATTTTATATTTGAGTGGCATATAAGGTTAGGTCAAAGGAATGAGTGAGACTGAGAAAACTAAATTTGATTTAATCAAATTGTAGTTTAAATTAAACTAAGTCAATTAAATATAGTTAATAAGATTACTCTCCATATATTTAACAATTTCTCCCTTATGTAACATTAAAAATTATTATTCAACTTTCACTTTTGGAGAGTTTGTTGGAAACACACTTGAACTGTTAGGGACTTCATGCAACTCTGCAGCCTCAAATTATGCTGGCATAGGTCAGCAAGATGAGATGGGGTTGAAATAGAAAGCAGCCAAAGGCACAGGGCTAAGAATGGAGCAAGTATGAGTGTCCCCCTTTTTTAGAAGAGGAGGCATGTTCTTTATAGTCTTTTGACAGTGACTAAAGCAACACATAATTAACATATCAAAAAGACTTTAAAAAAACAATTTGTTACAAAATATATCTATAATTTCAAAGCACCAAGGGAATCCCAGTCAAGAGAGGAGTGAGACAAGGGTGTATTCTAGCTGCCCTTCTTTTTAATCTATATATTAACTCTCTTATAGACAAATTGAATAGCCCATCTCTTCATCCCCCAAAACTGGGAAATAAGGGGCATGGTGGCTCAGCGGGTAAGACGCCAGGCTTGTGGATCGGAAGATCGCAAGTTCGGAGGTTCGAATCCCTAGCCCTGCGTGTGGAGTGAGCTCCCGCACTAGCTCCAGCTCTTGCCAACCTAGCAATTCAAAAGCATGCAAGTGCAAGTAGATGAATAGGTACCACTTCGGTGGGTAGGTAACAGCGTTCCGCGTGTGTCATGCGGCCACATGACAGTGGAAGCGTCTTCGGACAACGCTGGCTCTTCGGCTAACAAACAGAGATGAGCACCGGCCCCTAGAGTCGGACACGACTGCACAAATGTGTGGGGGGAACCTTTACCTTTTTTTACTGTTCTTTTATATGCAGATGATACCGTGTTGCTTTCTCGGACACAGATTGGCCTGAAGCGGGCGCTCTGTATGCTTGCTGAGCACTGCCGAGAAGAATGGCTGGAAATAAACTACTCAAAAACCAAGGTTATGGTTTTTGCCAAGCGCCCTAAGGCACATGTCTGGTGGCTAAACAATCATTTAATAGAGCAAGTTAAGACCTTTAAATATTTGGGGATTGTTTTTCATGCCACAGGTAACCACAAATTCCATGCCGATTATATCAGCCTGAATGCACAAAAAACAGCGGCAGCACTACAATCTTTCTATTTCTCCAAAGGAGCTCAATATATACCAGCAACGATGAAGTTTTCTCAGCTAAGATCCGAGCTCAGCTCCTTTTTGGAGCTCAGTTGGGCCCCTACAGGTCATTCCTTTCTCTTGAAAGAGTCCAATCCAAGTTTCTAAAATCTATCTTTCAAGTACCTCGCTGTGTCCCCAACATGGTGCTTCGCCGTGAAGCTAGCCTGCTAAAAATAGAAACTTCTGCTTGGATTTACACTTTTACTTACTGGCTTAAGCTTTCTTTTTTCCCAGTTGGCCTGGCCCCTTTGATTATGACCGATAGCTTTCAATCTTCTGGGTGCCAGGCAATACACGCCAAACTGCAATTATATGGCTTTTCAGGGGCAGCCATCATTTTGTTGGGCTATGAATGTGCACTAGCTGATCTCAAACAACAGGCCATCGATTTAGAGCTACAATCCGATTTATCAGTTTTACCTAAAAACATTTTTTTGGGCCACTCTGCACATCTTCTCCAACCAGCTACAGTAGATATCTTAGCTGCATAACGATTCTAAAATTTAGAAGGGCCTTATCCTTGGTTAGATTCAATGCCCTTCCAAAAGCTGTTATTGAAGGGAGATATCGAAATATCCCTTTCGATCAAAGACTGTGCCCATGTGGCAGAGGAGTAATTGAAACAATGGAACACATCATTTTATATTGTCCTCTCTATGCAGATGCTCACCAGGAATTATTATCTCAATTTTTTACCAAATATCCAGGTCATTTGGATTCTTTTTACCTCAAGCTGTTTTTATCAGACCAATCTGATTTTACTTCATTGACCACAGCTAAATATTGCTCTATAATCTGTACAGCATTCCGCAATATCTCTTCTAATTTTTCTTAGATTTTTTAGAATTTTAAGTATTTTTTCTTTTATTCTAATCAGATGTGAATCTTCTGTTTTGTTTGCTGGTCTGTGACCGAATAAAAATTGATTTGATTTGATAATATAAGATAGCATAGCTTTACATTCTCATAGTGTTATACAAATTCTAGTATTACTTATGCCCTTTTATAGTTATTTACCCTAGTTATTTATATTATATAAATTATTCCTTGTAAAATTAATTGTAATTTTATAGGATTTTTTTTTGCTTTTTAATACCTGTATTCTGTAATTTTACCTTAATAATTTTATCTTTACCTTATTTTATGCTATCAATGTGACTTTTTATTTTTATTTCTATTTTAGCGTAATTGTTACAGTATGTTACTAGTTGTATGCTGGTCTATGACCGAAATAAAGATTGATTGATATAATTTCAAAGACAAAAATTCAACAATTCAGTTCAACAAAGCTCAATATCAAAGTGAACAAGCCCCAAATGGAACAATATCTATAATCCAGATTGTTGTGCTATTATGGCAGTATTATGAATATACTGTTGTGAAGCTAGGAAAAGCTCAGTAGGTGTATATCTAGAAAGGGATGGACTCATCTTCTATGGAGCAACCAAGGGGTCAAGCTTGGTACTACATTGACTATGGTTCACAACAAACACAAAAGCCCTAACTTTGAAGAAGCACGAGTACAGGGAGAAAGGGAGAAAAGAGCTAAAAGGAAGGCACGTCAGGCAAACCCTCATCATGACCGTCTCCCACCCGGAAAGCTATGCCCTCATTGTGGGAGGTTGTGCGGATCCAGAATTGGCCTTTACAGCCACTTACCGACCCACTGTTAAGATTTTACCCTTGGAAGACAATCTTACTCGGCTACGAGTGATCGCCAATGACCCTGTGCCAATTGTGGCGAGGTCCCCAATGGTAAATTGCCTGAGCAATCCTGGAGCTCTTCTAGGCATCTGAGAAACAACATTTACATCAAATTCCTGGGAGGCTTATTGAAAAATCTCCATTGCCAAACAATCAATTTCTAACCTATTTCTAAGCTGTTCCAGAGATAACCCCACCTGCAATTCTGATTTGCTTTTTCAAAAAGAAAGGAAAACAAAAGAGAAGAAAAGCATTATGATCGAGACAAACAAGTTCACTGCCTTTGGTTTCTCAAAACACAAATCAGCAACCCAATGGTGGTTAGGGGAGGCTGGCTATTTAGCACATTCTCTTTGCTCTTCCTTGCCCAATGTCTTGAAAAGATGCCTACTTGTTTTTCTTCTATTTCCTTCTCCTTTCTGGGCTACATCCCAAATTCAGTTCTTTGTTGGCTCTGAGCTCCAATTATTCACTGGAATCTTTTGACTGCAGAGTTCTTCCTGTCTGTCGCACTAGTGACATGGAGAAACTGGGAGGTAGAGTGCAACCTCACAGCTTACGTTCACATTTTTTTTTCATGGAGAATATGTAGAAGGTCAGCTTGCTGTGTCTGAAAACTTTGGCAGGGTGGTATGTACCAAGATATTCCCAGGGGCCTTTTATAGTTTCCATGATTGTTGCATTCATGCTGTGTCCATATCAAAAGGAGAACAACCTACAACTTCATCCCACACCCTCAGCTCAGTGGGCAAGTTGTGCTATTGAAACATATGGTTGTGTACACAGCATATAATGATGCTGCTTGTGGGGAGCCTGTGCTTTAGTGCCATGTAAATGTAACTGTGATCTGCTGGAAATCACTTGCTGTGCTGCACTTTGATTTTTTTAAGCCCTCCCCGCCTTCCCAGTCCAGTTACCAAGGGGGGGGGGGGAAACCTCTCTCTGTGTGTGAGTATGTGAGTGTGTATAATTTACTTTTTGTTATACAGTATTTCTGATTTCAAAGATGTCCGTATTCAGTACAACAGAATTCATGGAGCAGACACCAAAAGTGGCTACACATTATCTTTTACAGAGAGAAGAAATAGCAGTATGTGACATGACTACTTGGTTTACTGCCTTAGGCCTCCTATCCATCAGATAGCAGCAGAGATGGGAAGCATATAACCATATCACCTTGGCTGTTCTTGTTGATAAATCAGAAACTGGCAGCATACAGAATCCACACCATAGCCACCTACCAAAGCTGTTTCACCAACTGTCTTATCCCCACAGAAAGGCCAGTCTGGAACTGAATGACCACATGCTAGCAGAAGACAGCTGCCTGAGCAGGACTGAAGATAATACTTGTGTGTATTAGCTGTAACTGGCATCAGCACTTAAAAGAATAAATGTTCTGTATGGAGTTTAACTATGCTCACAGTGTTTTTACTCTTATATACTGTATATTGACAAACTCTGAGATATAAAAAACTTACTGGAGAAACAGAAAGTTTATTATATCTTGGGTATAGTTAGAAGGTCAATTGAAACGCCATCTTTTTTTCTTCCTTTTAATTTGTTTTCTTGTAATTTCCTTGTTTTGATTGTTGTGAGCTACCCAGAATCATTGGGAATGGGGTGAGGTACAAATTTATTAAATAAATAAAAATAAACGTTTTAGTCATTTAAGTAAACCACATTTATTGCAAGCTTTTCGTCATTATATGTATATTCTGCTACAGTGAAAGTGGTACTAAATGTGAATGTAGACACAGGGGTTGACAGTGGTTCAGTATTGCAGAATTATATCTTCTAGACAAAGAGTGGATAACTAGTATTCTCTCCCCACCCCCTGCCTGCCCTTATGTTGAGATTTCAAAGGGTTAATCTCCATTTCTGTCCTACACTCCATAGTGCTATGCTCAATGCTTCACCATATGTGGTTGAGGCAACATACTCTCCTTCACAAAACATCAGGCTAGGGCCAACCTGCTTCATCAGACAGCATCACTACCACTTTGATCAGATGAAGTGAACTGGTATGGCCACTCCACTGTTTAGAATCGGGGGGCACTTTCCAATTTTGCTTCTAGGAGATGTTTCCTTCAACAGGAAAGCACCCCTTCAAAATTGTACACACCCCTCCTATTATTGCCACCTCCAGAGCCCTTGCTGCTGCAGTTTAGCAGAAAGGAAAGTGACTTTTTTTCCAGGGTTTACCCCTTGGAAAGCATTATGTTTTATTTTAATATTTCACTTCTTTGCATTTTGGTTTAAGTTTCCTTTTTTGTTGTTATTGTTCTGGCCAGACAACAGCTATTAGGTTTCGATCTGTCTGCGTTTCAGTCCCATCCCAACCATCCTTATTAGTGTGGACTTGGCATGCCACGGAAAGAATCTAAGTGGAATTCTCACCCTAGAGAAATTCTCCACATCCCTAGTTCAAACTCTTGAAAATGGTGCATATTGATGGATAGGCCTTTTAAAATATGTAGTTTTCAAACTATTCTTGGGAGCTCATTAGGATTTCATTAGAAAGTAAATAATGTTGAACAAACTTCCCCGAAAGAGATGTTGCTGTGAGCATTTCTGGTGGATCACAGGTTTGTGATTACTCAATTCTGCAAGTGTTTCCTTCCCCTCTTCCTTACATGAGATTCATAAACCTGTTTGGGAAAAGAAAGGGTTAATGGTGCTGGATCTCCAATAACCGCCAATGGACCATCTTTTCCAGTATTTATTGAATATTCAGAGCAATGAATGCTTTCCAGACCTTTTTTTTCCTGCCCAAAGATAGATCTGGGGGGAAAGGAAAGGGGTCACTCTCAAGCAATTTGTAATTATCATTTCAAAGATAGGCCTAAGATTAACACTCAGCAACATGAATAAATGCTACCTCAGAGGGCCCATTAGCAACCAGAACCTGTTGCCAGCATCTGTCTTTATTTCTATGGTGGCAGGGTTGGCAGCACTCAAGCCCTGGGCAAAGCTGTCTTTACCCACCTTCTTAGAAAAATATTCATTCTTACTGTTGCCTGGTGAACCTAAAGAATGTAGTCCACCAGGATAGAAACAAGGTTCCTGCCTGCCTGCCTGCTTGCCTGCCTTCCTGCCTTCTTCCTTCCTTGAACTGAAGTTGGGCTAAACAGCCATTCAAACAAAAACATAAAGAAACTGATCATTGTAAAATAGAGCACATGGTGTTACCTCAAAGTATCTCCTTTATTCATCTCTTTCTACATAAAAGGTAGAACACATCCAATGAGAGTATTATCTTGCCTCCATGATCAATCATTTCCCAATCCAATTTTTAAAAAGCAGTTCAGCTGGAGATTTTGATATGATCTTATTGCTGTCCATGAGATTAGCCATTTTAAATTCAAGTCCTCTAGTGGTATGTGCATATTGATGTCTTTGGCCTTTGTGTCAGGTCTGGAGGCAACATTGTAAAAGATGATGCAAGAGATTAGTGCTTTGGTTTGTAATATGTCTGTTTCCCTTTAAAACACACACACACACACACACACACACACACACACACACACAGAGGAAAAGAATATTAAATTAAGAAAGAAGAGGAAGGGAGCTTGCATGTGCCAAGTGAAGCATTCATAGGAATATTAGTACCCATGGACAGCACGTAGTCAGTCCCTGAATGGAAAGGAGGATTCTTATTTGGAAAACGGAGAGGTTCTGCCCTAGGATTACTCTTGAAAACACAAGCACAAAAGTTTTCTGTATGGTAAACTAGGAATTTAAAGATAGGTCAGATAAATTGCATATTATCTGGGAAACAGAAAAGTGAATGATATTTATTAATGCTGAATGGCATTATTGCTGTCTACTAATACATCTGCTGAATTGGAGGGAGGGATTATGAGGAGAAAAAATTGAACACTTCCTTCAAAGAGTTAATTAATAGAGATTAAGAAATCACCCAGAAAACTGTTTTGTTTAACTGCAGTGTTCACTATTAACTGCACAGTAATAATATTCAAAAAGTCATCATCAAATTTGGTGACAGAAGCTACCTGCCAAGGAAATGCAATAAAAATATGATAAAATATAAGAAGAGCAGCATGAATAAATACTCAATTAAATGTGGTAACAATCGAAGAGAATGTGGTAAGTTAAGTATTTCTCTGAATGAGGCCAATTCAAGAATCTTGTCAGAGTCTGATACTTGCTCACCATCCTTAAAAATCTGTCTACTTATTTTGAAGCCAAAGATGAAAGGGAACTTCTACATATTTAGGCTTCTAATTGAATAGAATCTCTCTGAAAATCAGACTGATACGTGATGGGGTGACTTTTTGTGAAGTAAAAGGGAATGGCAGCTTAAGTCAGAATGGGTGACAGATGAAAGAGTCAATTAGAAGGAGGGAGTAGGGGACAGAGGAGAGATTCTGTGTAAAAAGGCTGAAGGTTAGTTCAGTTGTACAGGACAGTAATTGGTTATGGCAGCAAACATTCCTGGCCATGTTCATTTAAGAAGTCAATGAGTTGACCCAAATATTGCATTTAGGAGCCATTAACATATTGGGTGACCTTGGGCCAGTCATTCTCTCTCAGCCCTAGGAAGAAGGCAATGGCAAACCACTTCTGAAAAACCTTGCCAAGAAAACTGCAGGGACTTGTCCAGGCAGTCTCCGAGAATATATATTGGTGAGGACCTGTAAAGATTGGCATGATTTGAAATATTGCATTCTCCCATTTGGTCTTGCCCAGATTATCAGATTTTTGGAAAAGGGCTGAATCTTCTGTCCTGTCACTATCAGAGAGATATTTGGTAAACGTACAAGAAAGCCATTTGCTGCTATGATATTTTTATCTGATGGGTACTGTTGTTATTTTTTTTACTGATGAGTTTTACTTGATTCCTATTTATTTGATGAGCTTTAAAATATTTTATTTATTTATTTAATTTTTATCCTGCCTTTATTATTTTTATAAATAACTCAAGGCAGCGAACATAACAAATACTCCTTCCTCCTCCTATTTTCCCCACAACAACCACTCCGTGAGGTGAGTTGGGCTGAGAGAGAGGGACTGGCCCAAGGTCACCCAGCCGGCTTTCATGACTAAGGCGGGACTAGAACTCTCAGTCTCCTGGTTTCCCGTTGGCTCCTTCCTAGGGCTGAGAGAGAGTGACTGGCCCAAGGTCACCCAGCCGGCTTTCATGCCTAAAGCGGGACTAGAACTCACAGACTCCTGTTTCTAGCCCAGCACCTTAACCACTATAAACAAATATCAAAACATTAAAATTATGTTTATAAATTTATATCATTCAATTTTCTTATTTCATCTATATTTATAGTTAGCTTCCTTGAGCACTATTTTTTTCTCAATAGAAAGGCTTGAAATTAAATTAAATTAAATTAAATTAAATTAAATTAAATTAAATTAAATTAAATTTTGTTTGTTTGTCAAATTTATCACCGCCCATCTCTACAAAGTAGACTCTGGGCGGTTTTTCCTCTGATACCTAAAAGAAGTCAGCTGGCACCTTACTGAGTTTTATCTTTGGGTTGCCTGTTGCATTCTTAGGGCAAGGAATCATTTTTAAATTATTGTGCAGGATGCTTCCCAACTCTTTGTGACTTCATTGGGGGAACTTTCAGTAGCCAAATTTTTATTGAGAATTGTCTGCTTGGGAATTTCTAGTATGGTTTAATATTTTAGTATTCATGAAAATGTTGGGGATATTTTCCCAACAAATTAGTTATAATAAAATACAAGACTATTCCTTGTCCAACTTGCACTTTTGAAAGCGTATCCAAAACAATCATATTTTCTTGCTCTGCTATCTTCCTTAGGCTGTGCCAATGGACAGTAGGTCTGATTCAACACAGGATGCACTGATGGATATGTACCCCGTATTTCACCCTTCCAGCCTTCCTTTCCTTTAGAATGAAGTTCAGATAAAGTTGCAAGGCTATAAATGATATAAGATAAATTTTCTGGCTGCTGATGTATCTTTCACATTATGATAATTAAATTCTTAAAAGTTTGCAAGGTGGAGATGTGACCAACAGCTAAATGGGAAAAGGTCCCCCTGAGTGAACTAATTTGACACTGAGAAGTCTTTCATCTGGCAAGAAACCCTTCTAATGTTGCTTAATGTGCAATAAGGATAACTTGATGTTATCCTCGGAAGGACAGGAATAGGCAACACATTGGGAAGAACATGGCAAGGCCTAATTTAAGAACAGAAACCATTGATTAATCATTTCTGTGTACCTTTATTCTCAACCTTGTCCTTTTCTCCTGTTTCTTGCTCCTGTTCATTTTTTCATTGACTATGTTTCAAATTTCATTTGAAATGAAATGAACAGATGGTTCTGACCTGTGCAATCTCCTATAATGTATAGCTGCTCTTAGTGACATTTATGTTGTTAAATGTTGAGAGGGAGAAGATCAAAGTTCTTATCCCTCACCCATAGATACCCTTGAAGTGGAAAACTATGTCATTACTGCAGATAATCCAGTCCTGAAAAAGAGCAGCTTTCTCATATAATGAGTGACAATTTTGGACATTTAAATGAATAATTATTTTACAAGGTGGGCTTATGATTATAATTTTGCTATTTCTTTCTTTTTAAAAATAGTAGAAACTTACGTAGTGTCCATCTTTAAATACACTTATCCCCTTCACCAACCATTTGTAAGACCCAATATTTTTCTGGATGAATTAATTTCTGATGATCATTGCAGTAATTACCATTGCATGCTCCCCAGTTTTAAATCAGAGGGACTGCTTCTCACGTCTTCCCAAAGAGCTGCACCCAGTTAACATACATGAATCTGGCTTAATTTATTGCTTCCAGTTCAGAAGCACTTACAGGAAAGTGGTTGGTCATAAATCCAAGAAACTTGGTTCCTTTGGAATTCTTACTATAACTGTTTTAAATGCTGGGCAGAAAAGGGCTAAGACAGGAATCCTTGACAGATTGTTATTACCTTTGATGGAGGAGAGAGAAGTTAAGTGTGAAAAATCATAAACTCTGAAGAAGCAGTCTGAAGCACTTTTATGCATAGACCCTGGTAATGGGTAATGGTATCCCTATGAAACAGATTTGGTTGGTTTACTGATTGTCATTAGTAGGATAGGAGTTCCTTTATGGCACTTCCTATGGTTCAGAAAACAGTAGCACCTTGCTTCACAGCAGGGCTTTCCAAAGTTTTCCCGCGGCGACACACCAACCGCTGTTGGTGTGTCGCCGCGGGAAAACCCGGAAGTGCCGCCGTTGCGGCAGCGCAAAAACCCAGAAGCGCTGCTGCCGCTTTCGGGTTTTTGCGCGCCGCCGTTGGTGTGTTGCCGCGGGAAAACCCAGAAGCGCTGATGATGATCAGCGCTTCCGGGTTGTGTGGTGACACACCAGACTGTGTGTGGCGACACACTGTTGTGTCGCGACACACAGTTTGGAAAGCTCTGCTTCACAGTGTGAAAAAATAGCAATTGATAGGCCTAACTACAGCACTTCCTAGAAAGTTACAATAAAGAGAGTGTCTCTGAGAATGTACTGAATGTTTTACCACCATTGAGTAACTACAATGCACCTCTGCAAATTTTAGACAAAAGGGCTTGAAAATATGGCTTCCAAATAACCTTGAGCCACAGCTTTTCTTTTTATAGAAATCGAGCACTAGGAAAATATAAATCTTGTCCTCTTGTAAAATGGTGGCTTCTTTACATCAGGGATGGGCAATGGACTACTGTATACCCACCCCACTCAGTGCCCTATTTTATGACAACTGAAACACCTTGAGATCACAGCACTATAATTCCTGAACCCCTTGCTCTGATCCTAGAGTTTGTTTCTTTAAAATTAAAGGAAGGTAAGCATAACATATGTAGAAAGGAGAGAAATCAGGTGGACATTTCAGAAATTGCTTCTGTGTATTTTTAGGCTTTATTGGCACCCATTGGTTACTAAGATTAAGGCTGATAATAGCTTCTCCATGGGAATAACTGAAATCAATGGAAGTGGAAGATGCATTTAACCGCTTAGGGGAGAATAGAAGGTATTATTAAAAATGGAACAAATTACACAAAATGTATATAAATGATGTCCATACATAGAAATAACAGGAAAAGAACAAATTGCCCCCAAATGCATAAAATAAGGCATTATTTTTCCCTAAATAGATGAAAATGATATATCAACCTATGCAGAGTTGATAAGAGTTATATATTTATCTCCAAAGCTCCAAAACTACAGCTTCACATTCAAAGTATATAGTATGTGTATGTAAGAATAATTTATAATGCTTAATACTGAAGAGTAAAATAAAGGCATGACAAGACACATTGCAAATAAACCTACAAATAAAGAATGGATGGATGTATAAATAATTGTTTGGATAGTTACTTTCCCACTTCTATAGATTTTAAATTATAAAGATACAAGAACTAAAGAAGTTTATCAAGCCTTTGTGATATCTAAGAAAGAGAGCCATCTCTAAACTATTCAATAGAGTTCAGCTGAAATGAGCAGTGCTGTGCACCATCAGAAAAATCCTGCTTTGGGGCAGCATTTCAGGCAAATGAGATTTAAACATGGATCTTCATGCCTTCTTGTGTGTCTCCAAAACTGCCACACATGTAGACAATTTTTGCCTTCAGCATATCGCATATAGCTTTGTTTCGCTATCTTGGTTGTAAAACCTGCTAGCGTTCCTAATACTGCTTCCAATTTAACAATTTTTTTCTCCCCGTGTGAAAGAATCCTCTGACATTCTATATTGATCTCACGGTGCTTTAGAAGTTCTTTTGGAGTTGTTTCCATAACATCTTCGAAATTATTTTTTTACAGAGAACCGGCAGGGGACGTTATTGTTGTCTCTGTTACACACCACCTCTCCATTATTCCACAGCCTTCTTGATCTGAACCCCCTGGGAGAGACCCTCTCATGGGGTCATCCCTTGGGATTTAATTAAAATGTGGGAAACCAGGGATGCCAGAGACCACTGAGAAGGTTGTACATTTGTATAATGAAGGACAAAACATTCACACATCTACAGACATATTATCACACTCACATCTTGACCACCTCAGAACTGATAGATGCAGAAACTCCATGTGTCATTCATGAGGACTACCAAAATTCTATCTCTTTCTTTTTTTAAAAAAAGTATCTTTTTTCCTACAAGTTGAACAGAAATGGTACAAAAATGCAGGGAAATTTGGTGACAGTCATCAGTATGTCTTTAAACTGCAACTGAAAACTTTAACTTTGCAGTTGATGTTGTTCATGCAGTTGCTGATAAGATCAGATTGTCCAAGCAAAGTACTGAAGAGGCATCCCTTTAAATTCTTCATCAATCCTATTGCTGTTGCAGTAGTGATTTTTCTAAGGTGTTAAATGTTGCATGAACGTTAACCTGTTGAATATTTTTGAGAATAGTTTCCAGACAGATTTCATTCTGAGAGTGAGACATTCAGTGTAATGTGCAGTGTGCTTGTTTTTTAAAAATGTGATATTGAGGAGTTTGTGTGTGTGTGTGTGTGTGTGTGTGTGTGTGTGTAGGCCTTTGGGGAAAAAAGGAAAAGGGATGTATATAAATGAATGATGATATATCGTTCCCAAGCCAGGAATAAAGGTCTCTTCATTGCACTGAGAAGACTGAGTTGCCAATTTTGTATGTGAATCACTAACAATGGATTAGCAATAGCTCAATAGCTCCTTCTTTTGCTTTCCCTTTGTAGCCTTGAGCACTGCACCCTGTGTAGGCCTGCCATAGTATTAATGAGAAACAACAGCATTTTCAGTACTGTGCTGTTCCTTGATTTTTTTTTTCATCCATCCAAGCCCTCTAGTAGCACTGAACACATGTTCTCGGTGCTGTGTCATCCGGTCCTTTGCACGTTTCCATGATATGAGAGTAAAACTTCTAGTGTGAAGCTAAATTAGAGCTTCCAGCAGCAGTGGCACCCTGTGATAAATGGGGTGTGCATGCAAGTGAATACATTGCACAGCAATAATAGTCATTCTGCTGCTCTGATCACTTGATTAACTCAGCATTCCCCCCCTTACCCCCCCAAGTTGTTCCATGTAATAACAATTATGGGACTTTCCATTATTAATATTCAAGGGGGAATGTTTCTTAATTATTTTGAAATTAATTACATATACAGGACTGTGTGAGTGGGGTAAAAATATGGGAGAATAATTATATCCCAGATGATTAGTTCCAGCCCTGGTGAATTAATTCTTGTTTTGAAGGCTCCAGCAGTGTACTAGCAATATAGCCAGATTTCGTGGCCCATTTGTGAGTGATCTCAAATAGGAAGAGTCAGAACTTTTCCTAACCTTTCTGGACCTCCTGAATTAGATTTACGCTGTGATCAATACAGACACCATATCTTTTTTTTGTCAAACTTTCAGAAGCAGGGCAGAGTAAGGTAAGGCTAATCCAAGTAAGACAAGGGTAATATATATGTTAATGAGTGCAGGAATGTCCATCATTTGCCAATAAACATGGCACATACCTCTTGTTTGAGACTTAAACAGCTATCACCCAAATTACTAGTCACAAGAAGGTCATCTGAATATGTGTAAATATATGCTGTCTGACTGATTGTAATGGACTGTTTGCAATCTGTCAGCTAAAATGGCCAATTGATTGAATGCTTGATGTCTTTTGGAGTGAAGCATGAATGTACACTACGTAGGAATTTGACTTTTATTGTTGATGTCCTAAATCACCTTTCTTTTTTATTCCATTTCTCCTTCCTTTCTGAAACAGCATGTTTTATTCTCCTAGAATCCACTTCGTAATTAGCAGAACTGGTTCAGATATAATCAGTCCAACCATCATCTGATATTATATTGGGCAAATTTTGTGCCCACATCTCCTTCCTCAGTATGCTCTAATATCCAAGGAAAACCATTGCCATTTGATTTAAAGTTTACATAAACTAACATGTTCAAACTTGTCCAATGACCTTTTAGATACATTTAAAAAATAGTAAACTTTTAGAACACTGAATTCATATTTATAATTATCCAGAGTAACTTACATGTGCTTTTTAGTTGTAACACAAGTCTCCTCTGCTGGGATGCCATTGTACTGTATATTTGCATATTTTTTCTATGTATTTGGATTCTACCCGCATACACTGTATCTGAGAGCATTTGAGAGTTTCTTTCCCCCCATGATTTCAGGAGCTTATTCTGTCCTCTTGCTAAACCAGCATCAGTATCACTACAGAACTAAACTTTCTGACTGTGCATTCTTATAGCTGTCTTCTGATCATGTTATTACCCATCATTTCAGCCTGCTTGTATTTTTTAAAAACCCACCTCTCATCTTACGGACTTCAGTTTGAGTACTTGATCCTTTATCATTTCTGCTGACTTCATAATGCACAGTTACATCTATCACTAAGAAACTCCATTTAGCCATTTTTTTAAAAAATCAATTCAGTTATCATAAACTCGTGGCCATTGGTGGGACTACTTCTGCACAGGGTTAGACACTTGATAGGGAGATTGTGGTGGCTCTTCAGTTTGAAGTCTAGTAGGAGAAATGGCAGCTGGGAACAGTTCCATGGCCAGCTTCATACATCTTGCTAAGCCCTGGTTTGCTTATTGAACAAACATTACTGGGTTTACACAGTATTCTAGATAATAAACCATAAGCCACAATGACAGATTTACATAACTTGCTAAGCCAAAACCAAACACTATTTTCCCCCCAAGCACTATTGGGAAAATATTTGTGTTGACTATTTATGAGCATACTGTTCCCTTCACTAAGAAACTCCATTTAGCCATTTTTTAAAAAATCAATTCAGGGAGAAAATACAGATTGGATTTTCTCCCAATTTAAGAGAAGAAACTTCCTTTTCAAGGTGAAAAGAATTGATAAACCAATAGGCCTGAACTATATTTCCTGTCCTTATAAAAATTCAGTTTTATGTCAGGTGACATAACATTTGACCATTACTGGACCAAAATAGCCTATATGAAAAACTGTAGAAGAATTAAATTGCTAACCAAGGATGCAATTAGAGTTCTACATTGAGATTTGCTTCCTTGAACATTTACCCTTATGTTGACCTTCATACTGAAGAAATCTTCCAAAAGGAGTGGAGTTATATGACCCATCTCCCATCTTAATGAGTTTTTCCTTCTTACATTACTCTCCTAGTTGACCCTCGCTGTTTACTGCAGCATTACATTAGAATGTTCTATTATCCTGTATGAACTCTATTTTCCCCCTTACTGTGAGAACTCTTGTAGAAAAAAAACCCTTGGTATTATTGCATACATCATGATCCAACATGTAGCTTTATATTATTTTACTAGTGCTAATAAATTTCATTTCCTACTTGGGAAACATGAGCATATGAGCTATCTATATATTGAGAGAATGAAAGAAACAGATCCATTTTTTTTAAAAAAAATGTGTTGTTTCTTGTCACATCTACAAGTAAAAAGGTTCCTCTTTATACCCACTGATGATGTTAAGAGTCTGGAGTCAAATATAGTCATTTTATACCAATATCCTTTCTGCTTTAAACATGTTATTGTCTTAACATATGTCCATTATCTGAAAACATTCTATATTTCTCAGGACTTTGTCCCTTATTTCCAACCATCTGAGCAGCAGATAACATATGCACATCTTTTATTGCCATCTTCCATTAAGCAAAGTTATTATTTGCAGCAGCATCTAATTTCAGATAGTTTCTGGGGGTCACTTCATATAATGTCACTGTCACAAGTCACTTGCACGGCAGCTGCTCCACATGTGGAAAGTTATTTTGTGCCCCTGACATCTGCGTTGATTTGTCCACAGCGAGCGTTCTGTCTTGGATGACCACCAAACAATCTGGCAGTGACTTGAGCAGAATCAGTGCCATGAAGCACTGATCAACAATCAGAAGTGCCCAGCTGTGCAAGACAACGGGAAATCCATGATTGAATATCCCAGCTTGCTTTGGACTAAAGGGATAACAGTGTTAGGGAAAGTATATTTATTTTAGTAAACACGTTCCGCACATTTTTACAAAGTACATCAAATCCAGAGAGCCAGTTTGGTGTAGTGGTTAAAGACACCAGGCTAGAAACCATGAGACCATGAGTTCTAGTCCCACCTTAGGCATGAAGCCAGCTGGGTGACCCTGGGCCAGTCACTCTTTCTCAGCCCTAGGAAGATAGCAATGGCAAAGATATTACCAAAGATATTGCAGAAAACTGCAGGGACTTGTCCAGGCCGTCACCAGGAGTCAAAACTGACTCAAAGACACAAACACAAACATCAAATCCCCCTGCAACATTTATTTATCAATGGAACAAAAGGTACATGCACTGAAATTCAGGGATGTTTTTGCAGTGGCAGAAATAGCCTTGATTTCCATTAGAAAATGGTGAGTGAGAAGCAAATTAATCCTTCCTCGTCCAGCAACATACGTTTGATTGCCCCCATTTCTATAACTGATTGTAACTTAACCAAACACACAGGAAATAATGATGTAGTTATATATTTATATCTTGTATTTATTAGCTTTCCTCTAACATAATTAAAGGTGGCATATATGGTTTTCCCATTTTTACCCCTACAATTTCCCTGAGGGTAATTTAGGCTCTTCTCCACACAGAGTAGCTGAATACGTAAGTTAATGTGCAAAAGGTGAGATATAAATCCACTAAGTAAATCAAACCACAGTAAATTTCACATTACCCCCTTCCCTCCCCCTGCAAGTCTTGCCTGGTTGCACCTCCAATGTGGTGGCTGCATTGTTTATAATAGCCCTTTGAATCCTTTATTGAAATGTTGACCTGGCGTCTCTGCTGCATTTGAGCTTCTGTTGATCATACAGCATGAAATATTCAGATCTGGTTGACAAATACTCTTTTTGCTTAAGCCCTTTCCAGGAGTGATTTCCTGCAGGCTTTGGTAATAGCAATGATTCTGAGCTCTTGCAACTAAAATCATGGTGATTGCTACAATTCTGGCTGCTGAAAACAACTTGCCCATAGGCACTCTGTAAGCGCCTGCTTCCGATGACTGATGCTAAGGCACTTCCTGGGGGAGGGGAACTTCCATTTTGAAATACCTTCCTACGTGAATCCCCTTCTACTCCATTCTTTCTGCATCTGCTACCTGCAGGAGGCATAGACTGCAGGGGAACTACAAACTTGGTTCTGCGTATGAAATTGTGAGCTGACAATGTGCAAAGCACAAAGGAAATCTAATCTCTCTCTCTCTCAGAGCTCAGCAGTATTTGCACTACTAGCAGGAGGAAAAAGAAGTCAAACGGTACCTTTTTCAATACAGTCAGCAGATCTGGCCTGTCCATAGAGAGAATCAAGGTGATGAGGATGACTCTGATTCTCTCTATGGACAGGCCAGATCTGGACAGACAATATTTGCCTAGACAAAAGTTGTTCTTTGCTTTCCACTTGGTTATTCTCAAACTCAAATGATGAGGATTCCCTCTTCCCAGACACATTATAGCCAAGGAATAACTTCATGCTTTGTGCTTCTGATATGCCAAGATTTCACAAAGTAAAACATAAAAGGGAGGGAGTGGGAAGGAGAACTGCTGATCAAGGGAATGGGAAGGAGACAAGAGAAGAGAGAATAATACGTTTAGTGAGCATTTACTTAAAATGAATCACCACAAAAAAAAGAGGCAAATATTGCATTGGTGACCTTCTTAAACAGCCATTGTTCTAACAAAGTTGGACACTTTTCAGGATCCAAATATGTAAGGTTTTGCCACCCTCTTCATGCTTTAGACTCCATTCTTGCAGTGGGGTATGTACAGGATTTCTTTTTATAGGATTTGGGGTGGAGGGAAGCAAGCCAGACTTTGCACAAGAGAAGGTCATTAACTGATGAAGAATTCTGCTTGCCTTTATGTGAATGTAAGTAGAACTGTTGTCTGGACTTTGCTTCTCAACACAGCAAATTCTTGCCAGGTGATTGATTGATTATTTTTTTTATTTTTTATTTTTTTTTATTTTATATTTTATTTTATTATTTTATTATTTATTTTATTTTATTTTATTTTATTATTTATTTTATTTATTTTATTTTATTTTATTTATTATTTTATTTTATTTTATTTTATTTATTATTTTATTTTATTTTATTATTTTATTTTATTTTATTATTTTATTTTATTATTTTATTTTATTTTATTTTATTTTATTTTATTTTATATTTTATTTTATTTTATTATTTTATTTATTTTATTTTATTTATTTTATTTTATTTTATTATATTATATTATTTATTTTATTTATTTTATTTTATTTTATTTTATTTTATTTTATTTTATTTTATTTATTATTTTATTTTATTTTATTATTATTTTATTTTATATTTTATTTTATTTTATTTTATTTTATTATTTTATTTTATTATTTTATTTTATTTTATTTTATTATTTTATTTATTTTATTATTTTATTTTATTTATTTATTTTATTTTATTTTATTTTATTTTATTATTTTATTTTATATTATTTTATTATTATTTTATTTTATTATTATTTTATTTATCAAATCTTGCCACCGCCCATCTCCCCCTGGGAGAGGGACTCTGCGGTTTACAAAAAAGCATGGGATTATGCATGGGAATATATGCATATGTGGCTCTAACTCATATACATTTTTACCCTTTGTGTAATCCAAATTGCCAATATTGGGAGGAATTCAAAGACAATGCTTTCTGAGTTCTTGCATTTCTACAGCCTGATGCCCTCCAAATATGCTGAGCTATAATGCTCAACATCTCCAGTCAGAATGCTAATTATGGGTAAAATAAGGAAGTAAGACACTTCCACTGCCACTACCGTCAGTTCCTGAATATGTCCCAAATGCCCAGAACCATTCTTACAAGTTCTTACATAGTTCTCACCACAACTTTCAAGTTCCCCAGTTGAACCAATTGTCATGGCCCAGCTGATTACACCATCTTCCTCAGAAGAGGACCGAGCTGATAACCTGGAAACTCAGAAATTAAGCCCTACTACCAGAACTGAAAGACCAGAAGCAGCCCCTACTGGTTTTGGCCTTAATACACAGGACTAACCTGGAACCAGAGGCATGGCTCCCCAACCCCTAAGAATATTGGTAGCAATATGTGGATAACCAGAAGCTATCAAGGCAAAGGAGTAGTTGTCTATAAGGGAATGCTCCTAATGGGAGCTAAAATTTTGCAGAGTCTGATCCTAGTACAGAGCTTTCCAAACTGTGTGTCGGGACACCTTAGTGTCTGGGTGTGTCGCGGCTGCTGCTGCCTCCAAGCCCTGCCAGGATTCCATGCAGGTCCTAGTGCCTGCCTTGTGCCTTGCTGCCTCCAAACCTGCTGTGATTCTGTGCAGGTCCTAGTGCCTGCCTTGTGCCCTGCTGCAAGAGTGTGTCGCGAAATGATGCATGTCTAAAAAGTGTGTCACCAACATGAAAAGTTTGGAAAGCTCTGTCCTAGTAAAACAAAGCTACTTAGTTTTAGCTGTGCCTAGGTGTAGAGTAAGGGAGTCTTGGGATTTTAAGGCCTAAAATTGCTGGACCAATTTTGGAGATATATGATGCCTGACAATATGGATTCCTTGACTCCTTGTCAACCTTCAAGTCTCAGCCTTGAAAGTTGACTATTGGATGAAAACTGATTTAGACATTGCTATTGCCTGCTTCCTCTCAATGCAATACAAAGGCTATGGCCTGCTTTACAAGAAAAGTAGATTTGATTTATGACAAGCATATTTTTGGCTGAAGCCTTAGTAGACTGAGAAACCAACCAGCCTTATGGAGCCAGGCATTGGAGGCACTGTTTTCCAGTGATTCTGCTTCATCAGCAGGCGGTAGTGGAAGAGAAGAGACCAGTTCAATGGCCCCTGCTTTACAGAGTTTCCCAGGAGCCAACACTCCTTGCCCTGCTCTTTAAAATCTATATGAAACCACTGGGTTAATGTCATTGCACAGTTTGGGAAGGAGTTTTATGGTGCAAAGGGGTGATTTTTTACTCAACTTACATCATCATCCCAGACTGTAAGGGAGAGTTGATGTCCTGTGCTCAGAGGCTGTCAGAGTCTAGATGGGACAGAACAGGCTGAAGCTGAATCTAAACAAGTATGTTTGTCCATTGAGGCTCTCCATTGACATTAGTGTTATCTCTGGCCTGGCAGGCACTATTTCTGAAGGAGCAGGTTTGAGACTTGGGGGTCCTTCTAGAGTCACAGAAGATGTAGCAGATGGAAGCTGTCGCTAGAGTGGCCTATGCCTAGTTTCAGTTAGCGTACCCATTGCGGTCTTACCTGGTGCAAGAAGATCTTGCTTGAGTAACTTGTGCCATTATTACCACCCAGTTGGACTACCACAATGTGCTTTACATGGGGCTGTCTTTAAAGACCATTTGAAAGCTGCAGTTAGTCCAGAATGCAATGGCTTGTATGCTAATTGGCACCCACCACTGGGAATATATTATACCTTTGCTACAGGTCTCTACTGGCCACCAATTAGTTTCTGAGTGAAAAGTAAAGAACCACTATAAAGCCCTGTGTGGCTTGGCACTTTGGTACCTACAGGACCTATTTTCATGAGGTAAAGGGAGATGGAGGTGCTTCTTCTTCAGAGCAATGCTGATTCTATGGAAAGCCTCCCTCTGGAAATCAGTCTGGCTCCCTCCCTGATTACATTCAGAAAGTTGCCAAAAGCAGAACTGTTCTGGAGGACATTCTTTTTATTGGACGATTTACTTTTTTGATTCTCTATTCTTCTGTTGTCATTTTATTATGCTGTTTTACTTTGATGATGATTTTATTCCTACTGTGGATGTTTGTGGACAGTTTGTTTCTATATCATTCTAACTGCTAAGAGCTGTTTGATCACAGTGGAATAGAATTGTAATAAATAAACAAATAAACTAGATACCTTCTTTCTTAAATGAGTCAAACTATCTTATGAGCAAAAGCTTTTAAAATTTAGCTATCCTTGAAGTAAGAACGTGGTAAGTAAGGGGCGTGGTGGCTCAGCGGGTAAGACAACAGGCTTGTCGATCGGAAGATTGCAAGTTTGGAGGTTCGAATCCCTAGTCCCGCGTGACGGAGTGAGCTCCCGCACTAGCCCCAGCTCTTGCCAACCTAGCAATTTGAAAGCATGCAAATGCAAGTAGATGAATAGGTACCACTTCGGTGGGAAGGTAACAGCGTTCCGCATGCATCATGCTGGCCACATAACCGTGGAAGCGTCTTTGGACAACGCTGGCTCTTCAGCTAACAAACGGAGATGAGCACCGGCCCCTAGAGTCGGACACGACTGCACAAATGTGTGGGGGGAACCTTTACCTTTACCTTATCTTATGAGCAAAATCTTTTAAAATTGAGCTATCCTTGAAGTAAGAACAGGAACATTGAACAAATGAGCATGCTATGTCCAAGAGCATCATCTTCAGGTAAGATATCAAGATCCCAAACATCAGGGAGAATCTCAAGGTAGAGAGATTGGAAGAAATGCAAAATCTAATCTTACCATCTTAAATTGTGGTAATAATGGTAGGAGTTTATTAATGATTTGTTAAGGCTGATATAAAAATAAGGAAGGTTGTTAGCACTTCAAGCAGTTGATTTTAATTCTGCATGGAGAGTCCAGCATGCTGCCTGGATAATTACACTTCTCAAGTAGAACATTACTAATCTCTAAAATGGATAATTATAAAAGAGGCACCTGGTGGTCTCATTCTACTTCTTCGTTTAAAAAAATAGTGGAAGAATATAGTTGTAGAACTCCATGATTCCAACATTTTACCTCTCAGTACATTAACTCTGTTACTCTATGACAGCATGTTAACTCTGTACCAGGATATCAAATAGATCAACAAAATGTATTTTGTAATAAGAGTTTCCTTGATTCCTTTGCCCTGTATAAGCTTCCCACAGCTCTGATATAGCCTGAATTGTTTATGAGGTTTCTTGAAAGTTCTTCACTTTCCTTGGAGAAATATTCCTTAGGTGGTTATCCTGACTCATGCATGCTAATATTGATGGACATACAGTATGTGCATCTTATGATACTTCCTGGTAATTGGTGGAGAGAGTATATTTGAAATAAGATTACCCAATGTGGCACTATCAAATGTATTGGGAAAAGGTCCCTCAGAGTCTCCATCATGGCTTGGAATTCTAAGAGTTGCAGTCAAAATCCTTATGGGAAGGTTGTAATAAATTCCCAAGAAAATTGATCCATACAGATGACAAGTTCAGGTAGAGGCTCAGATTCAGTCACAACTCAAGTTGATCCCACCTCGCTGGCAATTATATAATGCCATTGCCAGGAGCTTAGTGTTGTGTTAAATTCCATTTTTCCTGTTGTAGTCTTTTTATCAAATAGGCAAGTCCAATTGCAAGCAGCAAATGCCGCTGCAGAAGTGATAGGGTTTTGCTGAGTAGTGTTGCCTCAAGAGCTGCAGCTGGTCATTGCAAGGGATATCTGACCTGCCCTGACTCACAACTCTTAGTCACCCAGTGTGATATCTGGATATCAACATTGGGTAAAGGGGTTAACATATAGCAGTATCATCAGCTTGGTGGTTTCCTACCATCACAAGTGCACAAAGTGCCTGTGTTTGCTCTCTAGAGAGGGGAAAGGAGAGATGTAATCAAAGGGAAAGATAGCAAAAGTGAATGCAAAAGCAAAAGAAGCATTAGTTTGTTCTGTGTCTGGGAAAATGTTTGACACAATTCAGATTGAAAGAAAATGAGAGGTCATATTGAGCAGATCTGGGAAGTGCAGTGAAGCTTTACTCTTGGTAGAGGGTATACAAACCAACTTTTTGCTCTTAAGCAGGTCACTGAAAAATGTATAAATGTAAGGAAGTTTATTGTACATTCTTTGATTTAGAGAAAATGTATGCTAAAATGAATAGGCTTGAATTGTGGAAAGTTTTGCATAGATGAGTTGAACCTTGGGGGCTGAATTTAGTAAGAGCAGTATATGATGAAAACAAAGGATGCATGAGAATAAATTAAATGGAAAATGAATGGTTCTACATTGAGCAAGAGGTAAGGCAAGGATATGTGATATCCCTTTGGTTGTTTAACATATTATGGATCAATGTATAAGGTATGGTACTTATGATCTTACGGTATGTTGGTTGGGTACATAAATGTATGTTTATGTATGCCGTGATGACCTCCGAACGGTCACTCATGCCCTTGTCATCTCCCACATAGAATATTGCAATGCGCTCTACATGGGGCTACCCTTGAGGAATATCCAGAAGCTACAGCTGGTACAGAATGCGGCCGCGTGGGCAATTTTAGGTGCACTAAGATCAGCACATATAACACCTTTGCTCCGCGAGCTGCATTGGGTGCCGGTTTGCTTCCTGGTCCAATTCAAGGTGTTGGTTATTACCTTTAAAGCCCTACATGGCATGGGGCCAGGATACCTGAGGGACCGTCTTATTCCCATATCGACCCACCCCACCCAATCATTCAGGTCCAGGAGGCGAGCCTTCTCTGTAGTGGCGCCCGCCCTTTGGAATATCTTGCCCCCAGAGTTGAGGCAGGTTTCCTCCCTCCCGACCTTCAGGAAAGATCTGAAAACCTGGTTCTGCCACCTAGCGTGGGAGGGGGAAAGTAATAGCTCCTTCTGGGGGTGGTTAGTACCATAATGTCCTCCCTATTATTCGAGATCAATTTGCCAGATTGGATTTTATATTTATTTATATCATGTTAATAATTTGTAATTTTATACTTGTATTTTAACCTTAATTTTATTCTAAGCCACCCAGAGTCCCCCGTTTGGGGGAGATGGGCGGTCATATAAATTTAAATAAATAAATAAATAAATAAATAAATAAATAAATAAATAAGCAAGCAAGCAAGCAAGCAAGCAAGCAAGCAAGCAAGCAAGCAAGCAAGCAAGCATCTACTTATGTATACAGATTATTCCATGTTGTTGACTGAGGCTTCGTCAACAGCAAATGTTAGACTGTAAGATGAAGCAAGGAGTCTGGGCCTGAAAATTAATGTATCAAAGTAGTTGTGCTTGGCAGGGAAAATGGAGCAAACTACTGCAACTTATAGTAAATGGCAAAAAATCCTGAAGCAACTTGTGGAAATTGTGTGCCCCAGTGGAATATTTATTAAAGATGGGGAAATAGATGGAGAAATTTTAACACATGCAAGTGCTGGTAGCAAGGTAGTACAGTAGGTAGCATGTGGTCTGTTGTGAAGAATGAGTGAAAGAACAAAAATGGGTGTTTATATGAGAATGCTTCTGCTCACTTTGTGGCATGGAAATGAGTGTTGGGTACATCAGGATAAATATAAAAACAATGAAGTGGGGGTCGGTACTTAATAAGTAATTATGGTAAAACAAGAAGAGATAGAATCAAGAATGAATGGTTGCTGAATAAATGTTGGTCAAATATAAAGATGGGTAACCAGTACAAATCAAGAATGTTGGTGGCTGATCAGAGGGAAAGAATGAGGATTGGATCAAAAAACAATTATGTGAAGGAACACTAAATGGGTCAAGGGAAATGGGAATATTAAGTTTTGGAGTTGACCCTCAAAATGAAAAAGGTGAGAAGTTTAAAGAACAAAATGTAATGTATAACACAGTGGATTGATGTGGTGGAAGCAAAAATGGTTTATGAGGACAGAAAGATACGGAGAGGTACAGTGAAAGTTGTTGGTGTAAACTAGATTAGCTGTACTTCCTTTTTCTTATGCCCTATTTCTAAATTGAAGGATGCGCACTGCCCCCATATCTGTTTAAGTTGCACATCAAATATGTCATAAAAAAAAGGCAGTATTGCAAGTGATAATATCTGGAATAAAAATTGGAGACTGTAGCACTAACAAGATATGCAGATAAACAGTATTGTAGCCAAACACAAACATATGGATTGTCTCCAGAGCAACTGCTAGCCTCTGGCTCAGATTGAGCGAAGGAGACAATTAAGAAAAGGATTGAAGATATAGAGGTACAATGAATTTAGTCAAACTTCCACAAATATCTAGAGAAAGAGTAATTTTTCAATTATCTAAACTCATTTACTGTCCTGTTCCAACTAAAACTCGACATAGGAAGCAATGGGTAAACAATCCTTTTATTTTCAATAACATCTACAATAAGTTCACATGGGCTGGTAACTCACAGGCATGCAGTTGGTGCAGTGCGGGTTTCCCAGCATGGCTGGCTCAGAGCGGTCTAGGTGTGTACCTCTGCACCTACCTGTGGCAACATGCAGCGACGGGCATGGTGCGGAAAAGCAGTCCACGTGGCAGCAAGGTGAGGTCCGGAAGTGAGGTTGGCGCGGCCGCAAGGCAGGGCTTGGAGTCAGAGTCCAGCGTGGCAACAAGGCAAGGCTTGGAATCAGGATCTGACGCGGCAACAAGACGAGGCATGGAAGGGAAGTCCTGTGTGGCAGCAAGGCAAGGCTTGGAAATGAGATCTGACACAGCAACAAGACGAGGCACGGAAGGGCAATCCTGGCAAGGCTTGGAAGCGGGATCCGGCGCGGCAGCAAGGCAAGACATGGAAAGTGAACGTGACCCTTTGAACAGTCACTCATGCCCTGGTTATCTCCCACATAGACTACTGTAACGCGCTTTACATGGGGCTACCCTTAAAGAATATCCGGAAGCTACAGCTGATCCAGAATGCAGCCGCACGGACAATTTTGGGTGTCCCAAGGAGGACACATGTAACATCTTTCTTGCGCAAGCTGCACTGGGTTCCAGTATGCTTCCAGGTCCAATTCAAGGTGTTGGTTATCACCTTTAAAGCCCTACATGGCATGGGACCAGGTTATCTAAGAGACCGTCTCATCCCCTTCACGTCATCCCGTCCCACCCGAGCATGCAGAGAGGGCATGCTGCGGACCCCATCAGTTAAAGAATTCCATCTAGCGGGGTCACAGAAGCGTGCCTTCTCTGCTGTAGCCCCTGCCCTATGGAACATTCTTCCATATTTAGACCCTCGCTCCTGGACTTCTGGAAAAAAATCAAAACCTGGTTGTGTCAATATGCTTGGGGCGGGAAGGAGAAAGTACACTCTTGGGGATGGCTAGTGCCTTAGGGTGGCCCTGGAGTGCCCTTCCCCATGGACTTAAGAAGATTCTGCCATTTGGATTTTATTATATTTATAAATTGTCAATTAATGCGTATTTTAGTCTATTTATAATTGTATTTAAATGAATTATATTCTGTTGTAAACTGCCCAGAGTCCCCCTCGGGGGAGATGGGCAGTGATAAATCAGATAGATAGATAGATAGATAGATAGATAGATAGATAGATAGATAAAGGCAGTCCTACACGGTATCAAGGCAAGGCTTGAAAGTGGGGTCCGGCACAGCAGCAAGGCAAAGGTCGGAAGCAGACTCTGGCGCAGCAACAGGGCAAGGCACGGGAGCGAGATCCGGTGCAGCAACAAGGCAAGGCTCAGAGACGGGGTCCAGCATGGTCACCAGGCAAGGCACGGGAGTGGTGTCCGATGCAGCAGTAGGGCGAGGCTTGTAAGTGGGATCCGGCGCAGCAGCAAGGCAAGGCTTGGGATCTCGGCCCACCCTGGCGGGGGCAGGCATCTACATCAGACTTCGTGAATGGTTGACTCTGACAACCTGTTCTGGTTTCTGGCACCTTTTGTCCTGACTTCGAGTGAAGGAAAAGATGCTGAGACTTGGAGTTGAAGCTCTAATGTTTATTGTCCTACTCTCCTTGACAGAATCCAGCTAAACTAAAATGAACTGGTAATGCTCAGAGAAAGAGTCCAAGAAATCAGGGCGGGGCCTTCTTTAGCCTCTTGGGAGGAAAGCAAAGCGATTCAGTACTACGGATGCGTTTCTCCCCCTGGAGGGAGCCCCCTCCTTCTCCGCCAGTTATCTCCCTGACACCTTTTAACCCTTTGATTTTCCTGCCGTTTGTGTATAGGGACCGCATAGGGACCAATCGCGCCTCTTGCTGCTCAGCCCATCTCTACGCCCTTCTTTCTCGCACGCTGATAGGTGGCGGTGAATCCGCCCCCTGGCTTTCTCCAATCGGTGGCTTTGAATCTTGCCGCCCAAAGCTCTGTGTTGCCTCATCCCCTTTTTCAATTTTCGCGCCTTCCCCACTCTTTCCCGCCTTTTCAACAGTCAGCTCCCCCTCCTCCCCCTCGGACTCTGCCTCCATCCTGACATTTACTCATCCTAAATATTGTTGAGTTTTTACCAGAGCCTTCCCCCAAGCAGTTCTTGATAAGAGTTTTAATAATAATCCAGACAAGCAGAGATTATGCCCTTATAGATCTGGGGAGGTTGAGTCAATTGAATACATGATTTTGAAACGTAGATTTCCTGACCTCCACTTAAGGCAGTTCTTATTAACAAAGATACCTGGGCATTTAGATGATTTTTATTTGTATCCGTAGATAAAAACTCAAGGTGACTTATGCAGTTGTAAACTACTGCTTTTTAGCTTCAAGGACTTAACCGTATTATATTATCTTTGACAAGGTCAGACTGATCTATGTAACTACTATAGCACTGTATATTTTTTCTGGCAATTATTAAGATATTGTTGGTCTAGAGACCTCAATAAAGTTTATCTGTATTCTCAGATTTCAGCACTTTTTTATTTGGAATAAAGACCTCATTATGAAAGTCAGAATGAAAAGCAAAAAATCCATGTTAATATTAAGCATTGACACAAAGTGAAAAGAAAAAGCCAGCATGCTTAGGGAATTCAAGAACTGATAACATGGACAGGAAGATGGTACATAGTTTTGTTTTCTTGGCCTCAAAAAGAGACCATGTGCTCAAGAGGTAAAGAGGAGAGAAGAAGAAGATAAACTTCAACAAGCTCATGAGGGTAAGGCTATTTCAATGACAACAAAACTCAGAATAATTATTTTTCTCCCCAGGGATGATGTATGGTATGAAAGAAGGATATTGAAAAAGAGTAAAAGAAGTTAGATATATTTAAATTACAGGTTTGGAAATGGTTACTAAAAGTACTGTGGAGTGAAGTAAGAACCAATTAGTTGATCCTGGTCCAAATAAAGTTCAAGGCCATATGATGGGTATATAAGGTGAGCAAATGATGGATTGGGGGGGGGGAACCTACTATGCATGCCAAGGTTGAAGAAGTAGAAGAGGAGAAAGACAATGGATAAGGTAGATGGACAAGATCAAAGAAGTCGCTGGAATGTTTTTGAAAGAGTAATGGATTATGTCTAGAGATATATCAAGGTGACAGGTATTTATCATACAGTCACCAGGGGGTGGACCTAATTTGATGGCAACTAATTGATATTAAAAATTAGTGAAGTAGTAGATGTAGCAATTGCTACTCAACCCTTGCTGATCTCAAAAAGCTAAGGAGGATCATTCATTTCATTCTGGTTTATTACGGTCACTGACCAGTACAAGATTCTACAACTTATACTCATTGAACCTTACAATATGCACCATCTGATTTAAAATAGTTTTAAAATTATAAGTTAAATTACATTGTTCCAATTAAAAATTAAAATACATTCAGACCACAATGTGGATGACCCCCTTAATCAAATTTAAATATGCTCTTAATATTAGTCATAACTAATATTCTATCAGATGTAAATGCTTATAAAATAAAATAAAATAAAATAAGATATAAGGAGGATCAATCCTGGTTAGTACGTTGATAGGACATCACCAGGAAATCTTAGAGTAGACTAAGAAGTCAAACAAACGAAAAACCTGAAAGGAGGTGTTGGTATTGCTGCCAAGGAAACTTCACAGGCATGTCCCTGAAGTCAGCAGGACCTAAGGCAGCAAATTATTTCCTATCATGGGTATGCAATATTTGGTTACAAAACAGTATATTTTCCTGAACCTGTGAACATTTGTGCTAAACCACTACATACCAATATGATAGATATAATTCTAGCTGCAGATCCATAACTATATATTTCATCCAATGGCAACATTTCTTTAAGGATAGGTGATAGGCCTCCTTATCTCTCACAGGACATTGTATCTCTTATGCTGTTAATGATGATATAAAAGGTAAAGGTTCCCCCCGCACATTTTGTGCAGTCGTGTCCGACTCTAGGGGCCGGTGCTCATCTCCGTTTGTTAGCCGAAGAGCCAGTGCTGTTCGAAGACGCTTCCACGGTCATGTGGCCGGCATGACGTGCGCGGAACGCTGTTACCTACCCACCGAAGTGCTACCTATTCATCTACTTGCATTTGCATGCTTTCGAATTGCTAGGTTGGCAAGAGCTGGAGCTAGTGTGGGAGCTCACTCCGTCACGTGGGGCTAGGGATTCGAACCTTCGAACTTGCGATCTTCCGACCAACAAGCCTGGCATCTTACCCACTGAGCCACCACGCCCCCTAATATTAACAAAAATCTATAAGGTAACACTGTATCACTTCTTACCTTATTCAAACTTGTGTTTGTGAGCTGGAGATGTTTCTCCATTATTTCAGACAACTAGAAATTACAACGATCAAGCAACAATGATCTCCGTAAAATATAAATTAGAGCTTGCTCGATTTAGACTAAAAGCTTAAAGGAATAATACTGGAGAATAGCATGCTCTGTTTTCCATTCTTCTCCAATCCATGGCTATAGGCAGATTACACAGCCATTCCTGTCCCTTGATTCTGATCAGCTCAAATCAGAGAAGTGGAGCTCTTTGGCAAAATGACTGCAGAGGCTTCTTTACACTGACTGCCTGGCAGCAGACAATGCTTGCTTTTTCAATATATTTTCCAAGCCCGACCGAGGAGCAGCAACATGCGGTTGGCCTCTCCTTTGTTGGACATGATGGCTTTGGCAGATGACACTGGAGAGGCCTGACTTGCTCTGCAACTCTATCTCTGTCAGACTGCAATGATTCATCTATGTACTTAAAAGCTACCCATAAATCTGTCTCTGCTTGCTGGTCTATTACACTGCATCCTAATCAATCTGCATCTCCTAGCACCATCAATCAGGCTATCTGTGTATTTTCACCTCAATTCTGGGACCGGTCAACCCTATGCTTCCATGTATGGAATTTCGATGTGTATAGGGACTATTAATCATTTACTCGGTGGGTCCCTGCTGTAGCTGTAGACCGCTGATTCTATCCATATCAATCTGTCAAAGTTTGTCCATTATACAGAAGAGGCAATCCTGAGAAATAGAAAATATTCAGGAAATGGAACAGTCAGCTAGAAAGTAAACAGGTTATTTCATTCCAGTAGCAAAAGGCCCACGTGTGCAGGTGCAGCAGCGGCTGATGGGCAAAATGGGTGCACCACAGCCTACCCTCAGAATAACTGGTAGGTTCTCTTCTTGTTTTCAAGATATAGGGAAAAATAGAATAACAGAGGAAAACCTTTAGAGTAATGCCAGGTCAGAAAACTGTCTCCCTGAATATTCTGTTCAAAACTTCCATTGAAAAGTTTCCATTAGGAATGTGTGGTCGAGTTTCTCTACACACACCCAGTGCTGGTTTAATGTGTCAAGCTTTTTAAAAAATAAAATAAGACTGAAGAAAATTCCTCAGCCGTCTCATAGTTTTTGTGGAAACAATTCCTCAGCCTCTATATGGCTATTTGGTAGCTGGGCAGGAAGGATGAATGCTGACCAAAATTGGCTAATATTCTGATCCTAGAGAAATAAATGGTGGAATACTTTTACATACAGTCTCTACAGCAGTGTTTCTCAACCTTGGCCCCTTTAAGATGTGTGGACTTCAACTCCCAGAATTCCCCAGGCAGCCAAGCATCTTAAAGTGGCTGAGGTTGAGAAACACTAAATTACAGCATACCAAGCACAAATTGGTATCAAATATATCTGTTTAAAATGATAGACTTAATTAAGAATCCTCAACAAGGAAAAACACAGATAGGTGTTAAGGTTAAGGTAGAATACTTTTACATACAGTCTCTACAGCAGCGGTCCCCAACCTTTCTGGCACCAGGGAATGGACGTGGAAGAAAATTTTTCCATGGACCGGGGGGGCGGGGTTTGCAGGCGGGAGCCAATCGTGCGCACCAGGGGCAGGGTAATTGTGCACACCGGGGGGGCAGGGTTTGCAGGAGGGAGCCCAGCGGCCCACTTCCCACAGGTTGGGGACCCCTGCTCTACAGCAGTGTTTCTCAACCTTGGCCACTTTAAGATGTGTGGACGTCAACTCCCAGAATTCCCCAGCCAGCCTTGCTGTCTGAGGAATTCTGGGAGTTGAAGTCCACACATCTTAAAGTGGCCAAGGTTGAGAAACACTGCTCTACAGTGCAAGAATTGGCCAGGCTCCAAATGAGTGCAAATCCCTTCAAATGCAAATTTAAGCAAAAGAGTTCAATAGCTTTTACCACTCCTGAAAAGAAGCTAGATAATTCTCACCTAAGCAAAATGGATTGAAATAGTCAAAGCAGTATCTAAGCACTATAGCGTTTACCATAAATTGCAGTGCCTTTCTCTATCTTGTATGAAGCAATTGGATTGAAATTGGTAAGAAAGGATATTAATATGCCATGCAGCATGCAACAAAATAAAAGAGTACTCCAGGTGAAGAAAGCAAGAATTTGCAGCTCCTAGCCAAGGCTATGCTTAAATTTGCTCTCTCTATAAACAACTTTTAGAGTACAGTGAATAGTTTTAGATGCACGCAAACAGATAAAAAAGATTGCATTGTTCTGCTGTGCTTACAGTTTATAATCCTACCAATTCATGTAAAATGTTGAAAAATTGTCAAGGGTGTCTACATTTTGTAAAGTAAACAAAGCAGAGGAACAGTGATGGCAGGCATAGAAATTCATACTCAGTCTGATATCCAATTTCTCCAAATATCTTTCCAAGCACAAACTAATTCCCATGTAGCCTTAGTTTGCCTTTTCTGAAAACTGCCTGTTCATTTTGTCCATACAGGCTCTATTATTTTTTGGTAGACCTTAAGCAAAAATTTATTTGCATGAACAATTTGTGTACTACTTAAGCAATTTGCACATTCTCTTGAATCTCCTTTCTTCTGTATGGGTTATATACACCAGTCTTTTTCGATCCGTAGGCCACACATTCTTGTTTCATATGTTTTCTATGTCAACATGAAGAGTTAGAAGTTTAATTGCATCTTTTCCTGCAGCTTTAAACTTTCCAATGGGTTATTCATCTACACCAGATGCTTTCCTATTGAGGGCTGGTCTATTGACTGTCAAACCTCACTTTCTAATGAAGTGGGTTCCTGAATATATTCTATCTCTACCAATATTTCTGTGATTTCATGATCTCATTCGTAATTAGATTAGAGTCTATCTTCCTTGAGCCTCATTTGCCCTATAACAGGGATCGGCAAACTTGTATGAACTCTTGTATGATTACTCTTGAGTAGTCCTATTGCAACTGTCCTATTATTTGTCATCTTAAAAATATATCTCATATTCTTTTTCTTGTTATTTTTCATTGTTGACATAAATTGAAATATCTTTCTCTGTCCTTTCTTGCTTGACAAGGAACATCTGTATTTATTGCACAACCTTCTTGTTGCCCAAGGCTTTCTTTCTCAATATTCATTGGTTATCTATCTTTATTCTTTGAAATTTTGGGAATATTAAAGTTTTGGCACTGAATATAAGGGGAAAGTGAGATACTCTTTTTGAGGTTACTACAGAAAATTTTAGAAGCTAATAAATGTTCAAGACCATGAAAGAATAATAATGGTGGATAAATGTTTCTTCCTTCAGGCTGATTATCAAATACTCAGAAGAAGAAAGGCTGAAACTTTTTTTGCTTCCCAGCCACCATATTCCTATTCATGCAAGCACCGAGTGGTAATGATAGCAGGTAGACTTGGAGGGGTGAAGGAGGGATGAATGAGAGGATCTTAAAATGATCGTTCCAGTACTTATAAGGAAGAGAACTGTTACTCTTAATGCAATCAGATGCTTTTTGCAGGAATGTTTGAAGACGACTTGGGGTAAGGTAAGAAGCGGAAAAAAGTTCCGGCAAGATGGCCATCCTTTTGTTTATTTATTGGTCTACTTCTTGCGCTTAATCCAGACTAGAATTGCACAAATGAAATATTTCTGAGGGATACATTTAATTTTCTTATGAATTAAAGACAGATGCATTTCTAAATGAAAAACTTTTTGCTATAATGTTAACGCTGTGATTTATTTTAGCTACATTTGTATTAACTTTCTCTTTTATGTGTTCCATGCTTTACTATATCCTCTTTTCTTTCTGCAACAACCTTTCTAAACTAGGCACATAATTTCTTTTCCTTCTTTCTGTACTTCATTCCTTTCACTTTTTTCTGCATCCTCATTTCTTCTTCCCCTGTTTCTCCAGCCCAAAGGTCTCTCTCTGGCTCTGCACAGAGTTCTGTACAATGTAATCTCTCCTTTTGGTCTCTTCATTCTGTAATTACACTCTCTTTTATCTTAGTGACAGAACACCTGCTTCTGGGTTCATTTTCTGAAATCCCCAGATAAAAGATCTCGTGTAGCACAATAGGGAAGAACTACAGCTTGAAACTTGTAGCATGACTGGAACAATTGGAGAATTACTATGAACTGGAAAAGACAGTGTTGGACTTAATGGACCCATGGCTTAATTTATTATCAGGCAGAGTACATTTCATATGCTCTCTGTTATCCTCTTTTGCTTTCTGTCCTCTGTTTGCATATTCTCTTCACTCTTTGCAACATATGTAGAGATGAATAATTGCCCTTCTGTTAGCCATAGAATTATTTGAGGCTTTTTTTAGTTTTGCAAGAGAACTCTTAGCAAGCTCCTTTGATCAGAGACAAATACTGCTATCATTTCACCATGCTGGAGTCCTGGAGCAAGCAGATAGTCATCTTGATCTCCTGCAAGGAAAAGCAGAATGAAACAATGTGGCACTGAGATCTTCAATGGGAAATAACATTCTGGGTGGTTCCCCTTCTGCCTCCTACCCAGTTGGTTCAGGTATTTGTGGTAATGATATAGCCTAGCAGGAAAAAAGAGATATTTTGTTAATCTGTGAAAATGGTGATTTATATATTCTTGGAAAAATGACAAGAGTTTTGACCTTTGGGTAGATGTGGTGCTTGAGAGCTGCAAGGCATGTTAGGTATAAGTCTTGATTCTGCTTCTAAAAAGTTGAGCAGGGCTGCATGCATGGTCGGCTGCAAATTCTTGCCCGTTCCTTTGCCATAAGAAGGCCCCATACAGACCTTCATACCTTAAAGTTTCACATTTTCAGGTTTTTCAGTTTTCATCAAATCTTCCTTTCCTTTGGAGCGTGACTGACTAGAAAATATTGGCAAAAGATTCATCAATTCCACAGTGCACCTCTAGATCCATTTGGAAATGGGGTAATGCTGACATGAAAATAAAGCATTCTCTTCTACATACACACACACTCATCTTAGATATGCTTCAGTGAACCTGGATCAGAGGTTGGGAACCTGTGGCCTTTCAGATAGCTCTGAACTGCAACTGTGAACAGGCCTAGTCAACAAGATCAACAGTGATCAGCAAGATCAATATTATTTGATAAACTATATTTGGTTTCTATACTCCAACTCAGATGTTATTTTCTAAGACACAAATACAAAGGAGGCCCAAAGAATAGAAGGAATTCTATAGGGACTTGTGAGGCAAGTGTGATTCATCGTCTATATAGGTTTGCAACAAAGGCTATGTATCGTATGTGTATTGGCAGAGAACTCTCAGTATTAGTACTTGGTAAGTTTCAGCTCAGTGTTGATGAACTCCCAGAAACACTGATGTATCTATGAGAGAACTGCATAATAACTTAGAGCAAAATTGGAAATAAGAACAGGAAATACTGGTAATTAAAAATTGGATCTTTGTAGGAGGCAAAAAAGTCCATAATTATCTGGCTATAGAGCCTTCTCCCATTGAAGTTGGTGAGATATTAGGTTTGCTAATTTGTTTTGCATGAATAAATGTTTCTTGCTGTTCAACATATGGCCAGTACCATGAAATTATGGACTTCCTTTGAGTTTTGTCTTAGAAGTGTAAAGACTTTCAAACTTTTAAAATCCAAAGCATTTTGTTTTTAAAGTTTTATTAATAGTATTGCCTCCTAAGAAAAAAAAGTATGTATAGCTTAATTTTTTTCCCACTGTCTTTAACTGTATCACACATAAAATGGAACCATACTTCCAAAACAATCCCTTTCCTGGATAGAAAAAAGAAAAAGAAACTTATTATTGAAATATATTTCCAAATATATAATTAAAATAAATCCAATTTTTTTGAACTTACAACCTTGAACATGTACTGTATTGTATCCAAATGGCTCAGAAATCAGGAGCAAGATAAAATCATAGCCTGCAATCCCAAAATATATGGAAATGAGAGCTAATCAACATAAAAAATGCCAATCCCATTCCTGGATGATGTCACTGACATGAAAGTGCTCTCTGCTAATAGCAGACCAATGAGTTACCTTTGGCCAATTGCATGCTTTGACCTCGGTGCATGTTGAGTGTATATTTAGTGCAATTAATCACAGTCACAGGATTGATTGATCACCTTCCAATCCATTTGAGCACAATTTATGCAGAGAAAATAGCAATAATCTCAACATGTCTGCTACAGCAAAGGGTTACCCCTTTACTCTGAGCTTTGATGGGCAAAACACCAGAAAAAAACTTGATTGGAGCTTCTATATTTATCTGCTTTTCTGTCAGCCATGAATATTATTCGCAGCTCATATAATAACAGTGTAAGGTTGGAATGCTATCTATTTACTTAATATTAAGGATGTGCAACACTTTGTATTCATTTCCAAAGAGATGTTTTGGAACACATGCGGGCATGAATGTAGCACCTGCCTGAAATTATTTAAAGCAACCGTGTCTTTTCTTTAAAGCAGCATTGCAATTCTAAGAAAAGCCATAGCTGCTTTAAAGACTTGCAGACAGGTTCTACTCTTGCACTCTCACATATTCTAAAGCAACCTTTTGGAATTGAATACCAACTGACGCACAACCCTACTTAAAACTACTTTCCAGGGGACCTAGTGGGACTTATTCTGAAAATACATATTTCAGAATGA
Organism: Charina bottae; assembly: GCA_023362775.1. NCBI lineage: Eukaryota > Metazoa > Chordata > Lepidosauria > Squamata > Charinaidae > Charina > Charina bottae. The sequence continues at coordinate 34,591,119 of JALMGJ010000005.1, forward strand.
GCTACATGAGTCTTATGATACCTATTCACCTGGGTCATGATTTTTTTTAAAAAAGGAATGGAGCAAGATTCGCCTCCACATGTGCAGAAAGTCACATGTCTTTGTATACAAGTAATGTTCATGTCATGTCCTCATTACAATAGCTCCCAGTTAAAAAGGAAAAAGAGAATTAGAATCAAACACTTGTCTTATGTAGGAGTCCTCCCTTTCTCCCTTCCTAGTTTCTCATAGTAAGGGTTTGCACTGGCCACTGAAAATGATTTCATTTATATGGATGGTCCAACTTATGCCCAGTGACAGCAGTTTCCAAGCCCCCTCTCTTTTTCAGGTTCTGCTAAGAAGCTGTGCCAGATGCATTGCATCATCCTCCATATGTGTGTGTGTATACACACAAACACAGACACATGCGTACCTATAACATTAGATATATACCTTGAGTTGACCAAAAATAAAGGTGGGATTAAAAAAATCTAATAATAAATAATTTCACTATATACTACTGTCTTTTGGATTTGTTATGTAAGATGATATTCTTTATTGTATATCAATCTACCACATTCCTAGGTCTTGTTTGTTTCTACTAAACTATGATTTATGGAATTTCATTGCACATGGAACTGGTTCATATATCACACTAACCCATGATTCATTTAGACATGTGAAATAAACCACAGATAACTGGGTTCTTGCATCAAATTAAGTCATGATGTGATTTTTGGCTTACTGTATTATGTGAGCTCAGGGATACTTGAATTAAGCCTTTGCAAGTCTTCATTATGCCATTGTACCTTTTCATATTTTTCCCAATATTTGTTTCTTGCCAATAAAAAGGGAAGAGATTAGATGACCTAGATGTCCTTTTCTGTGTTGCACAGGCTTTGTCTTTGTGTTGTTTTGTATAATATTCACCTGATCTCTTAATGCTGACTGATGGTGACTGATTCCCCTCTCCACATTCTATGACCTCCAAACCCTATTTAAAGAGTCATCCAGAAGAGATGCAGATTGTTGCCAATTGTAACACACTAGTGCAGAACACTTGGCAGTGTCTGTGTACCCTCTGGGAGTGGCCCTGAGGCTGGAGGTAGGAGTTCCAGCAGATGTCTTACTTGGTTTCTGTTCTGACCGCCTCTGTATTAAAAGGTAGAAAGGTATAATGCTGCTGATTGCTTTCTCTTAGCAAATGTATTATATATACAGGTGTGTGAGCAGTTTGAAAGGAAAACAGTGGCAATGAGTAAAGATTAGAGCTTTAAGACCATATACTTAACCTGTATTAAGCCCATTGGGATCTTAAATGATTGCATGTCACTTAAAAACAAGCACATTCATAATGATTTCAGCTTTCCTGAAGTAGAGCCTACGTTGTCATGTGCAACATTATCCTGAGTGGAGAGATGAATTCTGAATGGCTCAATGGAGTCAGAAAGAAAGAAAAAACAGAAAGCATGGGTAATCACATGATTAACTGCAGCAATACATGAAATAATTATGTGTGATACAGACATTTTTATATTAGCAGATGGATTCGCACATGATCAGCTAATGAGAAAAGAACCTTGATCACTATTGAATTCATGAAGAATGAAGTTAAACCCTAACAAATTTCCATTCCCAAATTCCTCAACTCAATTTGTGTTTTCAAAGTTGCCTATGTCAAAACACTGAGAAGCAAAAGAGCAAACGTTCTTCCCACCCAACTGAAAATGGAAATAAACTATGTGTATCCCTCCTACTGATCCACATCTTTATTTCATGTTGTTGCATTTTTATGGGTAGTATGCAAAAACAAACAAACAAACAAAAACCCTCAGCAACTCCTCTGAAGACTCAAGCCACCTTTTCCCCTGAAAAGCCAGAAGCAAGGGAGTATGATGAGGCAGACGTTTGCAAACTCATAAGCTCCAGGGAGCTTCAAAATCATAGGCACGCAGAAGCCATGATGATATCATTCACATGATGATGATTATCATGCAAATAGCACAAAGTATATAATTTGCATCAGTTGTGTCATAATGTCATAAGTAATTCTAACATTTGCATAATGATGTCATGATGCATACGATTTCAGGGCACAAGTGGCATCACTTCCTTCACCCAACAGGTGCTGATGTTCAATATTTCAGAGAGTTAAAAAGAAAAGTTTTATTGCAGTTCCCAAACTTGTAACTGAGCCAGAAAGACAGGCAAAGTTTTGGGGTCCCAGAATTCCAGCACAGCTTTCAAACTGGCACAGAATCCTTGTGTGGAAGTGTCCATACAGTGTCCTGGGGAATTGAAGTATTAGCCTATTACTTTTGGGATATTGCTATTTCTAATGTCAGATGTATGTCTATTTTGTGTAGAGACTAACTAGTTTATTTAGAGTGCTGTAAGGTATTGCTGGCAAATTATCATTTATGATTATTTTACTTATATACTGCTCTTCCTTTCAAAAACATTCAAAACTTCCTTTCAAAAACTTGAGGCAGACCAACATATGACAAAATTGTAACTAACAAGTGGGATGTATGAGTTATTATTGTGTAAAGTTATAATTTTGGGAGTAGTGTCTGTGCACCTCTATGTTATTACCAGTCTAAGCAAGGCCTGGGACATCTGGGGACTTAGGGTCACACATAGTCCATGGACATTTTTTGAAGCCTTAGACCTAATTTCAAAGTCCCTGTGGAAAAGGTCAGTTTAGACCTCAGGTGACTTATTCTCTTTCAAAAGAGATAAGTGGACATCATAAAGGAAAAAGGGACTCCCTCACTTTTGGCTTTTCTTCCAGCCACTGTTTGATTCAGGCCCATCAATGTTGCAACCCTCAGTATGTAATTCCTGAGGGAATATGGTTCTTGACAGAGAAAGTTTGTGTATCTCTGGCATAAGTTAACCAACTCAACCAGTACAGCTGAGAGATACCATGTTTCCATCAGATCATGCCATACATTGGCATCTTTTTATTTGTGCTACGCTGTAGAGCAGTCTTCCTCAACCTAATATGTTCCTGTAATTGTATGTGGGAATGATCTTGGGAGACAGGAGGAAGTGCCGCAAACTAGACAATGGTCAGATAAGAGGCAGCTGAGCCTGAAGAAAGAATGGTGGGTGTGGCAATTTTCTCAGAAAGGACCCTCCCTAGTTTTTTGGACTGTAAAGGCAAGGGTGCAGATATGTACTTTCAGACTTGCAAGGGTATGTTAATGTAACCTTACAACAAAGATAGAGCTATTACTCCTGGTGCTTATTGTCTTCTGAACTACCTTGAAGAGCTAACAGTTCCAGATAACTCAAGGCGGCAAACATACCTAATACTCCTTCCTCCTCCTATTTTCCCCACAACAACAACCCTGTGAGGTGAGTTGGGCTGAGAGAGAGCGACTGGTCCAAGGTATCCCAGCCGGCTTTCATGCCTAAGGCAGGCCTAGAACTCTCAGTCTCCTGGTTTCTAGCCTGTTGCCTTAACCACTAGACCAAACTGGCTCTCCTATTGCATCTGCTTGATAGAAGGAAATATTGGGAGTTGAAGTACCAACAAATTTGGAGGACATCATGTGAGGGAAGACAGCCCCACACTACATATTGACCTTTCAGTTGTCAGCAACGCTGGCAATATTATAAACCATTATGAAGCTGTTCACCTTTGTAAAACAGTTGATCCTATTTTACTTCAGTTACAAAAATGTCCAAGGTCACCATCAGTTTAAATCCATGTTAGTTGTTGTGTCTTTTTATGCAGAGTAGAGTAGCTAGATATTGGGAGAGACAAATAGGAAAGATATTGAGTGAGACAACAAGGAAAGATAAATGAAAAGCAAGAGAGATGGGACAACCGATGTATGTGATCAAACAGGGTTATAGTGTCTGTTCATGGGTTTATATATTTCAACTCTTTCTGACTGTCCTCATTGTTCTTTGTACTCATTTACTTTCCACTGAGTTCATAAAAGATTTCTGACACCCTCCCATTTTTCACAGCTTATCCTCTGACCCTGCTCTGAAGGCCAACCACCTTTATCATACATATTTTTCTAAGCTACAATGAACTAGCACTGCAATATCTCAGTCAGTATTTACCGAACAGTCATCTTGTATGCATGAAGATAAAGTCACAATGGCCAGATTTTTCTGAGCAATATTTTTATTGCACAATTGTAGTGTTCTCCAGTTCCATTTTGTCTCTTTCTTTCATGTAATTATTTGTCTCTCTTTATATAGTTTCTTTTCACTTAATAGTTTTTCCCTACTTTTAAAATATGTTTCTGCATTTCTGATACTTAAATAGTCATATATCAGAGGGCCCTTCAGAGAGTCACTCATGCCCTAGTCACCTCACAGCTTGATTACTACAGTGCTCTCTACATGGGGCTGCCCTTGAAGACCACCCAGAAGCTTCAACTACAGAATCAGCAGTGCGAGCCATAAGGGGCCTCATGTAATACCTTTGCTTCACGAGTTGCACTGGTTGCCAGTTTGCCTTCAGGTGTAATTCAAGGTGCAGGTTGGTACCCATAAAACCCTACATGGCATAGGGCTTGATTACTTGAGGGACTGCTGGTCTCCCATAACTGGCCAGTTCGATCCTTTAGAGCTCCCTATTCATGCAACATCAGTCAGATTTATCACATGGGTTTCTCAGACCCCAAATAAAAATGGTGTAACAAAACCCCAAAATTCTTACATAATTGCACACAAAGAACCAAATGGAGTTATTGTAGGAATGCTTATCTATCTATCTATCTATCTATCTATCTATCTATCTATCTATCTATCTATCTATCTTATCACCGCCCATCTCCCCAAGGGTGGTTTACCATAAAAACACAATTAAATATTATATAATGATATGTATCATATCAGCCATGTTGTTCTTGCAAATGGAAGGGAGGTAGAAATGGGTTTTGAAATGTACATATCTAAGAAATAAATCCCAGACTGCTGAAACCCCAGAAATAACAACAGAAAAACTTCATAAAGCTGCCCAGGGATCCTTTTATGGATAAGCAGGCACTTAGTGGGGACAGCACCGGAAGCGTTACTGAGATGCATCATTGGAAAACTGGCAATTCAGTCTGGCACTGCTGTGCGTTTCACTGAATTTCGGTTGGTTGTTTTTCTTTAATAATTTTCCATTTGGGAAATATAGTCACTGTGATGTACTGTATATGCTCTGATTGGATGAGATGTACAAGGAGGCTATGGTTTCTGTTTTTATTCTGCTGCTTTTAGACACAATCATATTGTTCATGGCAGTTCAAAGGCTATGTATGGAAATGGCAATATTTTTCTTGAGCAGATGGGTTTGATAAGGACAACAGCTCTGAAATGCAGAGCCATCAAACACTATTGGGTTTACTTTCCCCAATCTTGATTAACTACTGTTATTGCAAGACATCCCCATTTGCTGACATGCAGGGTGGCCATTTAACTGCTGATTCATTTTAGTTCAAATGGAAAGCTTCTGATGACTCTGCCTTCTTCATCCTGTGCACCAACTTTAGAAGGAAGTGATCATTCTCAACTAATTGCAAAGGTTGCTGCAAGCCAGAAGCTCTGCATTGAAACTCAAAAATAAAGATTTTCTTTTCGTTTTTAAAAAGGCTTCTCAGGGAGAAAATTCTTTCACAGCAATTAGGTCAACAAGACTTGTTTCTTACATGCTCATCCATCATTAAGGAAACCAAAGCCCTTGATTGTTACTGATGCTACAAATGCATGGTGATTTGATAAGAATATAGGATGAAGATTAACCCTTTTCTCTCTTGAATGTATTTTTGATGTTGCATTTATATTCTGCACTGAGATCTATGGCTTCTTATTTTATTTATAGCTGCTTTCCAGAAACTTTAGCATCTTGGTTGTTTATACTCTTAAGGCTGCATGTCTATTTCGCTGGACCGGCCATGTTGTTCGAATGCCTGGCCATCGTCTTCCAAAGCAGCTACTTTACTCCCAACTTAAGAATGGAAAACGGAATATTGGTGGACAGCAAAAGAGATTCAAAGATACTCTCAAAGCTAATTTTAAAAAATGTAATATCAGCATTGAGAACTGGGAAGCCCTAACTCATGAGCGTTTCAATTGGAGGTCAGCCTTTATTAAAGGCGCTACGGACTTTGAAGAAGCACGACCGTCTCCCACCCGGAATGACCGTCTCCCACCCGGAAACCTATGCCCTCATTGTGGGAGGTTGTGCGGATCCAGAATTGGCCTTTACAGCCACTTACGGATACACTGTTAAGATTTTACCCTTAGAAGACAATCTTGCTCGGCTACAAGTGATCGCCAAGAATAATAATATTTGTGGTTTTAGTTTTAGGTTTGAAAATACTTGAAAACTGTTGTTTAAAATGTTAATGTATTGTCAGAATATACGTAGATGACAGAAAAAAAAATGAGAGTATAACTTTTGACATATTAGCATTCAAGCTTTTTTTAAAAAAACAGTGCAATTCTAGCTGGAGCCCCAAATATGTCCAAGTTTAGCTCCCAGATCCTGGACACAATTAAAGTCCCCACAGCATTTCAGAAAGGTGGCTAGGACTGTAATAGATTCCAGCAGAAAAAAATCTATAAAGGTGGAACAACATTAAAGATATACTTCTATTTTATGTAACTGCCTTAGCAGTATGGTTATGCTTGTATACAAAGAGGAACCAATTGCAAACCAATTAATTTTGAAACTTGGATTCTAATATTAAATATAAAATATACAGAATTTATGAATGACACATATGTAACAGGTAAGTAAAGGTAAAGGTTCCCCCCGCACATTTGTGCAGTCGTGTCCGACTCTAGGGGCCGGTGCTCATCTCCGTTTGTTAGCCGAAGAGCCAGCGTTGTCCGAAGACGCTTCCACGGTCATGTGGCCGGCATGACGCACATGGAATGCTGTTACCTACCCACCGAAGTGGTACCTATTCATCTACTTGCATTTGCATGCTTTCGAATTGCAAGGTTGGCAAGAGCTGGGGCGAGTGCAGGAGCTCACTCCGCATGCAGGGCTAGGGATTCGAACCTCCGAACTTGCGATCTTCCGATGGACAAGCCTGGCATCTTACCCGCTGAGCCACCACGCCCCTATGTACCAGGTAGCCACTCTAAATAACCCAGAGGAAAATATTACCTCTCCCGTTACAATTTCCACTGACAAAAGTTACAAGTTATATATGCAATCAATCCTCATAATTAATGCTTATCACATGCATTTAATTGTATGATAGAGTCCTAAATTTTTAAAAATCACCTTAAAACATGGCTATTAAATATCATAGAATTTGTTAAATATGTTCACATCAGAAGAGACCAAATGTCATGAGACAAAACAGGTCTTCCAGCTGGTAGAAATGAAGAGAGAACATATAAACCTGCTTTCATCTGATTCAGCCCATCCAGCTTTGTGGCTCTCAACCAGAGGTCTTCCCTATCACTTTTAAACTGAAAACACTAGAGCAGTGTTTCTCAACCTTGGCAACTTCAAGATGTGCTGACTTCAACATCCAGAATTCCCCAGCCAGCCTTGCTGGGAGTTGAAGTCCACACATCTTAAAGTTGCCAGGGTTGAGAAACACTGTGCTAGAGTCTCAACCCAGATCCTTCTGTATGGAAGGTATGTTTTGTACCACTATTTCCCTTCTTAAATTACCTTTCTTTACAATATTGACAATATAATTAATCTTGTACCTCTAGAACCAGTCAAATAAGCACAATGGGAATAGTAACTAAATCCACCTGATTATGAAGGATTAGTGTTCATTTTACACTGCTAATTCATTTTAAAAGGCTGGGGTGTGACCATTTACAAAGTGATTTTGTGTGATTGGGAATTGTCATTACAAGGTAGATAAGGAAATACTAATCTGCCAAGCTGGGCTGATTAAGTACATATTAAAGGTTGAGAAGGTTAAGTACACTGAAATATTTTTGGAGAACTTCATCACTTGTCTTTTGTTGATTCAGATTAATAAACTTGGTCAGTATTACAGCAGTCGGCACAAGCAGATGGTAATCAATGGTGTTGCTAAGCAGCAACAATTTAGCTAGGACATAGACGGCAGAATTGCACTGAATTATATAACATTTAATCAATGGAAGTGGAGGCTGTAAAGAGTTGAATGCTTCTCTGTTTCTTAAAATACTATGCATATATCCTGGTATCAGTTCCCTTACAGAACAGAATTAAATGTGCAAAGTATTAATGAGATATCTCAAGATTCCTGACTGAATTCAGTTAAAATTGCTAATTAACCACATAACTCTCTTTTTTAGATTTATTTAAACTAATGTACTACAAACCAACTATTCTGGTCTTCCTGAGCTGAATGGTAAAAAATTGAAACCGCTCTCTTCGGAGGTTATTCCACAGTTTAGATGCTACAAAAAGGACTTTTTCTTTTTGTCTACCTGTTATAGGGAAAGTATAATGAAGAGAGGAAAGGCTAAGAATAACTAAATGCTGCAGCTATAAAGCAGGTTCAGCCAGGGAAAGTGAAACCTGATAGTTCAAGGCTGTTTGGGGTCCTTAAAAAAAAGAAAAAGTAATCCACCCTGATTATATATTTTGATAGGGTTTGGCACTGACTGTACACAAAATATAAAATATGAAACTTCAACCCCAAAAACCTTGGGTGTTCACCCTACCAACTCTAAAAAAAATTTAAATGTATGTTTTTACAGTGTCCTATATGTCCTAAATTTTGGGAGAAAGTAGTGGATTATACAAATATGATTGTGCAACAAAAGCTAAAATTTTCAGAGGATAATATTCTCTTGAACTACATACCTAGTACGTGGAATTTGACAACCGGACAATGTAAATGGATTCTCCGTGCCCTTACTGTGGCCAAAAGACTGATATTGCAGCATTGGAAAGATAAATCTATGGCCCTATTTACTCAATGGATTGAAGACCTGATTGCACTGGCCACTTATGAGGAGATTGCCTATAGACGTAGACTTTGTATGGACAAGTATAACGAAATATGGGATTCATTTATACAAAATATGGTAGGTTAAAAAAACATGATAGTTATACAAATGCATTAGAAATATATACTTACTTGAGTAATATTTGTATTAGATAAGCATATATAGAATTGTAACTGTTTACTCTTATAATGATATATCATACTATGTTTTTTCTTTGTTGTATTTTTTTTAAATTGTTAAAGCGCTTTTATGTGTGTTTTTTCCTTTGACAATATGAGTAACAAAACTATTAGTTAAGATTAATATTAATTACATGAAAATGAAATTGGATTTACTTTTTGTCTTACTCCCAGAAAAAAGTCCTGCATCCCTGGTCTAGAGCCTCAGAGTGTTTCATCATGACCCAGCCAATCTGGTGGCTGTTCATCTAGCGTTAGACTCCTTTTTACCTGCCATATAAGATTCACAGGGTTGCAATTCCAGCCATCTGCAGCTGGTTGAGATAACTTAACTGGTGGCATCAAGATACAGTGGGGCAAAAAAGTATTTAGTCAGCCACCTATTGTGCAAGTTCTCCCACTTAAAAAGATGAGAGAGGCCTGTAATTGACATCATAGGTAGACCTCAACTATGAAAGACAAAATGAGAAAACAAATCCAGACAATCACATTGTCTGATTCGGAAAGAATTTATTTGCAAATTATGGTGGAAAATAAGTATTTGGCCACCTACAAACAAGCAAGATTTCTGGCTCTCACAGACCTGTAACTTCTTCTTTAAGAGGCTCCTCTGTCCTCCACTCATTACCTGTAGTAATGGCACCTGTTTGAACTTGTTATCAGTATAAAAGACACCTGTCCACAACCTCAAACAGTCACACTCCAAACTCCACTATGGTGAAGACCAAAGAGCTGTCGAAGGACACCAGAAACAAAATTGTAGACCTGCACCAGGCTGGGAAGACTGAATCTGCAATAGGCAAGCAGCTTGGTGTGAAGAAATCAACTGTGGGAGCAATAATTAGAAAATGGAAGACATACAAGACCACTGATAATCTCCCTCGATCTGGGGCTCCACGCAAGATCTCACCCCGTGGGGTCAAAATGATCACAAGAACGGTGAGCAAAAATCCCAGAACCACACAGGGGGACCTAGTGAATGACCTGCAGAGAGCTGGGACCAACGTAACAAAGGCTACCGTCAGTAACACACTACGCCGCCAGGACTCAGATCCTGCAGTGCCAGACGTGTCCCCCTGCTTAAGCCAGTACATGTCCAGGCCCGTCTGAAGTTTGCTAGAGAGCATTTGGATGATCCAGAAGAGGATTGGGAGAATGTCATATGGTCAGATGAAACCAAAGTAGAACTGTTTGGTAGAAACACAACTCGTCGTGTTTGGAGGAGAGAGAATGCTGAGTTGCATCCAAAGAACACCATACCTACTGTGAAGCATGGGGGTGGCAACATCATACTTTGGGGCTGTTTCTCTGCAAAGGGACCAGGACGACTGTTCCGTGTACAGGAAGAATGAATGGGGCCATGTATCGTGAGATTTTGAGTGCAAACCTCCTTCCATCAGCAAGGGCATTGAAGATGAAACGTGGCTGGGTCTTTCAGCATGACAATGATCCCAAACACACCGCCCGGGCAACGAAGGAGTGGCTTCGTAAGAAGCATTTCAAGGTCCTGGAGTGGCCTAGCCAGTCTCCAGATCTCAACCCCATAGAAAACCTTTGGAGGGAGTTGAAAGTCCGTGTTGCCCAGCGACAGCCCCAAAACATCACTGCTCTAGAGGAGATCTGCATGGAGGAATGGGCCAACATACCAGCAACAGTGTGTGCCAACCTTGTGAAGACTTACAGAAAACGTTTGACCTCTGTCATTGCCAACAAAGGATATATAACAAAGTATTGAGATGAACTTTTGATATTGACCAAATACTTATTTTCCACCATAATTTGCAAATAAATTCTTTCTGAATCAGACAATGTGATTGTCTGGATTTGTTTTCTCATTTTGTCTCTCATAGTTGAGGTCTACCTATGATGTCAATTACAGGCCTCTCTCATCTTTTTAAGTGGGAGAACTTGCACAATTGGTGGCTGACTAAATACTTTTTTGCCCCACTGTATACCTTGTGTGGAGTCTTTAGGCAATAGGGATAGGAACAACACTAGATCATGGACCAAGTCAGTGTCTGCAGGGCTACCACATCCTTGCTGCCATCTAGTTAGTGGTCATCCAGATTTTTGTAACCAAGACATGGAAGCCTGAGTCCCTACCAATTTCAGAACAAATACTTAGCACGGAAGAAACCCCTGACTTTATATTAACCAATTGGTCTCTTACATGTACTGTAACAATGCACAAAAACATGTGCATATGCAAATGAAGCACTAAGTTCTAAAGGCGCTGAATGGGTTTATTACTACTGAAGTCAATGAGAATGTAGGTGCTCAGTGCTGTGGCTGAATCAGCACATTACTCGTGATTTAAAGCCTTTTACGGTCTTACAAATTATACTACAGCCCACTTACACGTATGCTATGGAAGTGTTATCATTAATAATTGAAATTGCTTTTGTCAAAATATAAGAATGATGTTCTTTTCCCCAACATAGTGGATTAATAATATGCAGACTGAGGAACCGTGGGGAGCTTGCAAACTGCAGGAGAGCATTAGTTCCATTGTCTGTTTCTTCTTCCATTCCTCCCCCCCACCCCATGATTAAACACTCCTTTCTGCCCCTCACAAAATTAAACAAGGAAAGTGTTAACACAGCATGTAGAACTTAAAATATAAGCTGCATAAATAACTACATTCAATTAGCTGTGGTTGGTACAGTGATAATATAATGGGTGATGAAAGCCCAGGATACTTGAAATACATTTTACATTTTAAAACTTAGTTTCCGTTTCTATACTATCTGGCTGTGTTCACCGAACATGGTTTACCGGGACAGTTAACTGTGAAGCAGCTGCATTCACACAGCATGTTAAACTTGATTAATGGTAACCTTGGTTAATTTTTTGTGGCTTAGAGAATAGCAATGAGAGATAAGAAGGCCTTCTTAAATGAACAATACAAAGAAATCGAGGAAAACAATAGAATGGGGAAGACTAGAGATCTCTTCAAGAACATCGGAGATATCAAGGGAAGGTTTTGTGCAAAGATGGGCATGATAAAGGACAAAAAAGGCAGGGACCTAACAGAAGCAGAAGAGATTGAGAAGAGGAGGCCAGAATACACAGAAAAACTATACAAGAAAGAGCTTAATGTCCCTGATAAATACGATGGTGTGGTCACTGACCTTGAGCCGGACATCCTAGAGAGTGAAGTCAAGTGGGCCTTAGGAAGCATTACAAACAACAAAGCTAGCGGAGAAGACAGTATCCCAGCTGAGCTATTTAAAATCCTAAAAGATGATGCTGTTAAAGTGCTGCACTCAATACGCCAACAAATATGGAAAACTCAACAGTGGCCACAGGATTGGAAAAGGTCAGTTTACATTCCAATTCCAAAGAAGGGCAATGCCAAAGAATGTTCAAACTACCGTACAATTGCGCTCATTTCACATGCTAGCAAGGTTATGCTCAAAATCCTACAAGCTAGGCTTCAGCAGTATGTGAACCGAGAACTACCAGAAGTGCAAGCTGGGTTTCGAAGAGGCAGAGGAACTAGAGATCAGATTGCCAACATTCGCTGGATCATGGAAAAAGCAAGAGAGTTCCAGAAAAACATCTATGTCTATGAAGGTTCTCAGTCATCCAGGTGGAATTGTCTGTAGCTTGAATCATGTCAACTGGATTTCTATTTTCTCAGTGGAAACGTTTCGCTCCTTATCCAAGGAGCTTCTTCAGTCTGAGCAAGGTTAGTAAGGGAATCTTAAATATGTTTCTAGGTGGCTGTGTGACCTTACACCTGGGGCTAGGTTATTTTGAGATGTTGTTTCTAAGTCCCTTTATCATCTAAAGGAGGATCGTTAAGATCACCATGCTGCTTAATCTTCCTAGGCACAGAAGACAAAGCAGGGAGGAAAATAGGGAAAGAAAAAAAAAAAAGGATACTCATTTGAGGACATTAATGTTCACATTTTAGACAGAGAAGATAGGTGGTTTGAGAGAGGGGTCAAGGAAGCCATTTATGCCAACTTGGAAAATCCTTCCTTGAATAGAGGTGGGGGCCTCAGGCACAATCTTTCCCTATTTTCCTCCCTGCTTTGTCTTCTGTGCCTAGGAAGATTAAGACCATTTCGCAAGCTCAACAGCAGCATGGTGATCTTAACGATCCTCCTTTAGATGATAAAGGGACTTAGAAACAACATCTCAAAATAACCATGACCTAGCCCCAGGTGTAAGGTCACACAGCCACCTAGAAACATATTTAAGGATTCCCTTACTAACCTTGCTCAGACTGAAGAAGCTCCTTGGATAAGGAGCGAAACGTTTCCACTGAGAAAATAGAAATCCAGTTGACATGATTCAAGCTACAGAAAAACATCTACTTCTGCTTCATTGACTATGCTAAAGCCTTTGATTGTGTGGATCACAACAAACTGTGGCAAATTCTTAAAGAGATGGGAGTACCAGACCACCTTACCTGTCTCCTGAGAAACCTGTATGCGGGTCAAGAAGCAACAGTTAGAACCGGACATGGAACAACCGATTGGTTCAAAATTGGGAAAGGAGTACGACAAGGCTGTATATTATCACCCTGCTTATTTAACTTATATGCAGAATACATCATGAGAAAGGCTGGGCTGGATGAATCACAAGCCGGAGTTAAGATTGCCAGGAGAAATATCAACAACCTCAGATATGCAGACGATACCACCCTAATGGCAGAAAGTGAAGAGGAGCTAAAGAGCCTCTTGATGAGGGTGAAAGAGGAGAGTGAAAAAGCTGGTTTGAAACTCAACATTAAAAAAACTCAGATCATGGCATCTGGTCCCATCACCTCCTGGCAAATAGAAGGGGAAGAAATGGAAGCAGTGACAGATTTTATTTTCTTGGGCTCCAAGATCACCGCAGACAGTGACTGCAGCCATGAAATTAAAAGACGCTTGTTCCTTGGGCGGAAAGCTATGGCAAACCTAGACAGCATATTAAAAAGCAGAGACATCACCTTGCCAACAAATCTCCGTATAATTAAGCTATGGTTTTTCCAGTAGTAATGTATGGCTGTGAGAGTTGGACCATAAGGAAGGCTGAGCACCGAAGAATTGATGCTTTCAAGCTGTGGTGCTGGAGAAGACTCTTGAGAGTCCCTTGGACTGCAAGGAGGTCAAATCAGTCAATCCTAAAGGAAATCAACCCTGACTGCTCATTGGAAGGACAGATGCTGAAGCTGAAGCTCAAATACTTTGGCCACCTAATGCGAAGAGAGGACTCACTGGAAAAGACCCTGATGCTGGGAAAGACTGAAGGCAAAAGGAGAAGGGGACGGCAGAGGATGAGATGGTTAGATAGCATCACTGATGTAATGAACATGAACTTGAGTAAACTCCGGGAGACAGTGGAGGACAGCAAGGCCTGGTGTGCTATGGTCCATGAGGTCACGAAGAGTCGGACACGACTAAACGACTGAACAACAACAAAAGTATTGGAGAAATGTAGTCTGTTTAATTTATGATTCATTGCATTCTGCAAATCAAGGCTTAGCTCAGATACCAGTTGTGTACATACATCCTCTGAGTTTCTATCTGTCTGTCTCTCTGTCTGTCTGTCTATCTGTCTAGATAATCTAGGCATTGGGATTTCAAATCTTTATCTCTGAAATTATTATTAGTATTATTATTTGCAGATTAGTATGTAGAATGGGCCTTAAGAAGCATTGCTAATAACAAGGCAGCAGGAGACGACGGTATCCCAGCTGAACTGTTTAAAATCTTGCAAGATGATGCTGTCAAGGTGATGCATGCCATATGCCAGCAAATTTGGAAAACACAAGAATGGCCATCAGATTGGAAAAAATCAACTTATATCCCCATACCAAAAAAGGGAAGCACTAAAGAATGTTCAAACTATCGAACAGTGGCACTTATTTCACATGCCAGTAAGGTAATGCTCAAGATCTTGCAAGGTAGACTCCAGCAATTCATGGAGCGAGAATTGCCAGATGTACAAGCTGGGTTTAGAAAAGGCAGAGGAACTAGAGACCAAATTGCCAATATCCGCTGGATAATGGAGAAAGCCAGGGAGTTTCAGAAAAACATCTATTTCTGTTTTATTGACTATTCTAAAGCCTTTGACTGTGTGGATCATAACAAATTGTGGCAAGTTCTTGGTGGTATGGGGATACCACGTCATCTTGTCTGCCTCCTGAGGAATCTGTATAACGACCAAGTAGCAACAGTAAGAACAGAGCACGGAACAACGGACTGGTTTAAGATTGGGAAAGGAGTACGGCAGGGTTGTATACTCTCACCCTACCTATTCAACCTGTACGCAGAACACATCATGCGACATGCTGGGCTTGAGGAATCCAAGGCTGGAGTTAAAATCGCTGGAAGAAACATTAACAATCTCAGATATGCAGATGATACCACTTTGATGGCTGAAAGCGAGGAGGAGTTGAGGAGCCTTATGACGAAGGTGAAAGAAGAAAGTGCAAAAGCTGGGCTGCAGTTAAACCTCAAAAAAACCAAGATTATGGCAACGAGCTTGATTGATGACTGGCAAATAGAGGGAGAAAAAGTGGAGGCAGTGACAGACTTTGTATTTCTAGGCGCAAAGATTACTGCAGACACTGACTGCAGCCAGGAACTCAGAAGACGTCTACTTCTTGGGAGGAGAGCAATGGCAAATCTTGATAAAATAGTTAAGAGCAGAGACATCACACTGACAACAAAGGTCCGCATAGTTAAAGCAATGGTATTCCCTCTATGGCTGCGAGAGCTGGACCATAAGGAAGGCTGAGCAAAGGAAGATAGATGCTTTTGAACTGTGGTGTTGGAGGAAAATTCTGAGAGTGCCTTGGACTGCAAGAAGATCAAACCAGTCCATACTCCAGGAAATCAAGCCAGACTGCTCACTTGAGGGAATGATATTAAAGGCAAAACTGAAGTACTTTGGCCACATAATGAGAAGACAGGATACCCTGGAGAAGAAGCTGATGCTAGGAAAAGTGGAAGGCAAAAGGAAGAGGGGCCGACCAAGGGCAAGATGGATGGATGGTATTCTGGAGGTGACGGACTCAACCATTGGGGAGCTGGGGATGGTGACGGCCGACAGAAAGCTCTGGCGTGGACTGGTCCATGAAGTCACGAAGAGTCGGAAACGACTGAACGAATAAACAACAACAAGTATGTAGACAAATTGAGTAAATAAGAGCTGGCTTTTTCAGAATTCTGATGTTATAATGAAATAATATTCCTTTAATATTATCCCAACAGAAATGTGCAAGGACTATTTCTCTTAACTTTAATGTGGGACAGAGGAGTTGAAAAATGCCCCCCTGACAAAAAACTTTCTAATATGCCTAATTACATAGGAAGTGAATGGTAGTTCTGCAAATGCAACCCTAATGCTTCTAAAATTAATTGCATGTGCTTGGAATAAAGGAATGCAGAAAGTTCTGGTTGGATGATAAGATTTTATATATGAACAAGCATTTATGATAGAGCAAGATGAGAAACCAATTTCAATAATAATACTACTACTAACAACAATAACAACAACAATAATAATTCCTAAAGAACCTAAGACAGTGTTTCTCAACCTTGGCAATTTTAAGAAGTCTGGACTTCAACTCCCAGAATTCTGGGAGTTGAAGTCCACACTTCTTAAAGTTGCTAAGGTTGAGAAACACTGGCCTAAGATATTGGGTTAGAATGGGGAAGACCCAGGTTCAAGTCAAATTTCAGCCATGGAAACTGGCTGGGTGATTGCACTGTCTCTCAATTCAACCTAACTTATGGGGTTGTGATGAAAATTAAAGGAGGAAGTGTTACGTATACCCTCTTGAATTCCTGGAGGAAAGGTGGGATTTAAATCTAATAAAATTAATAAATAAAATAAAGGAATCAGGCTAAATAATCCATAAACTTGTCTGTCTTCCTTTTTTATATCTTTGATAAATATACTGTATACTATAGCCTATAGGGGCGTGGTGGCTCAGTGGGTAAGATGCCAGGCTTGTTGATTGGAAGATCGCAATTTCGGAGGTTCGAATCCCTAGCCCTGCGTGCGGAGTGAGCTCCCGCACTAGCTCCAGCTCTTGCCAACCTAGCAATTCGAAAGCATGCAAATGCAAGTAGATGAATAGGTACCACTTCGATGGGTAGGTAACAGCGTTCCGCGCATGTCATGCAGCCACATGACCATGGAAGCGTCTTCGGACAATGCTGCCTCTTCGGCTAACAAACGGAGATGAGCACCGGCCCCTAGAGTCGGACACGACTGCACAAATGTGCGGGGGGAACCTTTACCTTTACCTATAGCCTATAGAAGACAAAACCAGATGCTCTTAATCTGATATTTATCATGAGTCTCTGTGAAAATGTTTTAAATGTTTGGAAAATAAGAAAACGTACAAAAAGTGCTATGATTGCAGTTAAATAGAAGAACTTTTTGTTCCAAATCTGTAAATCAGCTTAACTCAAAATAGCTTGAATCACATACCTACATGTTGCACACATTTTTTTAGCTTATACGTATATGGGCATAATATTTTGTTTCAAGGCCAGAAGCACTGGTTTCATTTGGACTTGAGCAGAAAAAAACCCAACATTGTTAGGGGCTTATAGTGCATATCTCAGTAGACAGTATTTAAAACAGGGCTTTCCAAAGTGCCGCCGCTGGCGACACACCCGGCGGCGGCAGCGGCGGCGACACGCGCGCGCATGGCGGCGGTGCGGGGGGGCGTGCGGCAGCGCGCATGGCGGCGGTGCGGGGGGGCGTGCGGCGGCGCGCGCGCACGGCGGCGGCGCGGGAGGGGCGTGCGGGGGACGTGCGGTGGCACGCGCGTGCATGGCGGCCGCCATGCACGCGCGCCCCGCCGCTTCCGGGTGGTGTGGCGACACACCACGCTGTGTGTGGCGACACACTTTTGTGTCGCGACACACAGTTTGGAAAGCTCTGATTTAAAACTTCATAAACTAGTAGGTAGTGTGATTGGCTCTAATCGAATTTCCTACTTTAAGTGTATTTGGATAATTGATTGAAAGATTCCAAATGTTTCTGCAAATTGAGTTTGTTTGATTTGAAACATCAAATTTGGTCAATGTTATTTGATTTTCTGAATCAATTAAAATTGTTTAATTTATCATTTGGAAATCGTTGATTCCGAGATTCCATTTAATTGCCTTTGAATCAAGTCTCCAGACAAACTTCACATAGATTGTAAGCTAGAGGGAAAAATGATGTATGTTTAGATATATACACCCGAGCTTGCAGAGAGGGCATGCTATGGACCCCATCGGCTAAAGAATTCCATCTAACGGGGTCACGGAAGAGTGTCTTCTCTGCAGTAGCCCCTGCGCCGTGGAACATTCTGCCCCCGGAGATAAGACAGTCCCCCTCGCTCCTGGACTTCCGGAAAAAACTCAAGACCTGGTTTCGTCAATTTGCCTGGGGTGGGAAAAAGAGTGGACATTCCTGAGGATGGCTAGCACCTTAGGGTGGCCTTAGAGCACCCTTTTTCCTTGGTTTTAAGAAGACTCTGCCACTTGGGTTTTATCATATTATATGTATAACTCTTATCTGAATGTTATTTTAACTTATTTATAGTTGTATTTTAATTAATTATTTAATTATAATTAATTTAATTAATTATATTTTATTGTAAACCGCCCAGAGTCCCCCTTGGAGGAGTGGGCAGTGATAAATCAAATAAATAAATAAATAAATAAATAAATTTAATTGCCTTTGAATCAAGTCTCCAGACAGAAACGTCACATAGATTGTAAGCTAGAGAGAAAAATGATGTATGTTTAGATATATACCGTACATGGGGACATACAGTACTTCAGCATTGATCTGACATCGTTGATAGGATTAATTTAGGGGGGGGGAAACCACTGTTTTCCTCTCCTAGATTCATTTATTTCTGAGTTACAGGGCCCTTTGGTCAAAAGAGTGAGTGCAGTCCAGAGCAAAAATTTGTGTTTTCAACCTACTTTTCTCTGAGAGTAGCGTTTAGTCCAGTGAGCATAGCTTAACCCAACTTGAAGTAGCTTGAGATAGCTAGAGGAGACAACTATAGTAGATAGGCCACTATAACTGTTCTTACCTGCCACTATTGGGTGAAATAGTGGCAGCATAGCTAAAATGCTACTACAACTTCAAAGGGGGTTAGTGAATTATTTTACTATTAGGGGAAGATATCTTTCTCCTGGGTTGTGCATCTCTGTTTAGGAAAAGAAAAGGATGCAAATTTGGAAGACCATAAATTAATAATGTTTTCATTTATAGATTCTCTTGATTTGGGATTTAATCCTTCCTTTAAAATGATGATGTTTCCCTAAACTGGTTGTTGATTATAATCATTAGAGTATCAGAGAAATGTTAAATGATTGCAGGGAGAAGAATGGATAAAATATAAAGGAGGCAGTAAAAGGGCTGAATTCCAAAGTCAACACCAGGGTTGGCAGTTAATTAGCTTTGTTTGAAATGGAACTCCACAGTTTCTTGATTTCTCCCTCCTGCTTTTGTTTAATTTTAAATGATAAACATTTCTGTCTCTTTCTGTTAGGATGCCATTGTCTCACAGCAGAGCATAGGGTTATTTCACATTTGCCTTCTGGAGTTTGAAACATGGTTTCCCATTTGCAACCAGCATCTGACAGTCCTTGCAGTCTCCATCCTGTAGTCTTTCCTAATGATGTATGGTACAGTGGTGTCATATGGATCTGGAGTAGGCAGGCAGCAGTTAGCTGGAAACAGAAGTGAATCAAAGTGTTAAAAATGGTTTTAAAAGAATGCAATTGTGAGAAATCAGAACAGTGCCTTTCCAAAGTTGATTTAATTCCAGCTCATCAGCACCCAGAATTCATTTCCCTTATTCATTGAAAAATAATGATAGCTTGAAGAGATCCCACAATTGAAGTCCTTGCTGGCTTTTGAAGACTGGGGAAATGGGAAATGTTGTCTTGGAGAGGTTCTCTTATCTGTCAGTTTTTCTGGGGTCTTTAATATAGAAGGAGTTTGACAGGAGAATTTCATTTGCTTGCATCTAAGATTTCTCAAAATAACTACAAAGTGGTAAATCTTTTATGGACAGAAAAAGGGTTCTGTGAAAATAAGTAAGTTCAGAGAATTTGCTAGAGTTGTAGCTTTTCCTACCTAGTGGTGACATCGTGCTAAATAACTTTGATTTGTGCTGTTGTCACCCCAGGTAAAGATTTAATGCAAGGATGGGTAGACGCTAGGTTTGTTGGATCAGCATGGTTGTTGTTACTGATGTTTTATTAGATTCTCAAAATTTGCCAACCAGCAGAAGAACCATGCACTTAAAATTAAAACAGGCTGCTGCTGAACAGTCTGAATGTGAGTGTTTCTTTTCAGCACAAAAAGTAAACACAACCAAGGCCAGCTGAGAATTCCAGAAGTTGCAGTCCAAATGTGTCTGGAGGATTGTATAACAGGTTGGGAAGGGTTTCTCTAGCTAGTTTACATTTCGTTTAAAAATATAGCTGTGAATAAAATAGGAAATGTGAAGAAAATACAAGTAGAGAACCTTACTGTAGTGGAAAGTTGGTTGAGAAAGAAATTGTGTGGCAAGAAAGAATTAAAAAGAAAGCTAGTGTTCAGTTTAGAAACTACCACTTGGTTTTATTGTTACAACATGTCTTATTCAATATAATTTTCCCATGGGATAAATTTGTATCAATTAGCATGCAGTGATTTTGACTTTGTGATCCTTTTTAGGGTTGCACAATTTGTATGCAAGTTGCCCCATATTATTGTCAAACACTTATTTATCATCTTGTGCTAGTTGGTTAGTTATAAATTCTTAATGCATGAATTTGTTACCAGTTAAGCCAAATCTATTCATGTGATTAAAAGTGACTGAATATTACTAGATATTAGAAAATGCATGCCAATAGGGTTTTATAAATGGCTTTGTAATCTAAAGCATATGGTAATGGCTAAGGAATGTATTCTTCTGAATAATTGCAATATTTGGAAGGACACTGTTTTATATTAAATATTGACAAGCTAAACGTAAATCTCTTATAGAGACAAATATATATACTGTATATATACTGTGTGTGTGTGTGTGTGTGTGTGTGTGTATGTATATATGTATATATGTATATATGTATGTATATATATATATATATATATATATATATATATATGAGTCTGTAAAAATTAATATGCATGCATCAGATAATAGACTGTCTTTGAAATTAGTTCAATTACTGTTACATAATTTGTTATATAATTTACATAATTGGTTATCTACCAAATGCTCCAGTAATGTATGGAGTAAATTGATATCGTATGTGCATTTTTCAATATTGTTCTGAAGACTACTATATTGCAAGGAATCTTTTGATGCGGTCATTCTGCTGTTGTAATCCAGCTAAGAAAATTTCATCAGCATTTCTTCATCTTCATCATATTCTGAGGTAATACATTGCCCACAAATAAAATAATAAATAGTGCATACTTAAAATAAAATGTTGTACATACTAAAACACAGAATACAGCATATGTTTAAGGGAAGAATATTGAATTTCATTCAATCTGGTAATAGTCCATCTATGTCTGAATTTAGCTATCAGCTGTACTCAATTTGCAAGGCCACCAGCACAGGCTGGCCTTTCTGGATGCTTTCTGTAGGGAAAGATCAATTTAGAACACCTGGAAATATTTAATGTAAATAATGATTAAGAACCAGATTTTCATTTCCTGGTGATGATAATGATGTGCCATTCAAGTCAGTGTTGACTCTTAGCAATCACACAGATTTTTTCCAGGGTGATCTGTCCCCTATCTGGTCCTTCAGATTTTCTAATGGTGTACCCATTGCCTCTGTAATTTAGTCCATCCTCGTGGCTGCTGGTCATCCCCTTTTTCTCTTTCCTTCCACCTTTGCCAGCATTATTGAATTCTCAAAAGAACTAGGTCTTTGCATAATATGTCTACATTATGGTAATTTGAGCCTGGTCATTTCTGCCTCTACATTGATTCGTTCTGCAATCCATTTGTTTGTTTTCTTGTCTATCCATGGTATTCTCAGGAGTCTTCTCCAACATTAAAGTTAGAAAGTATCAGTACTCCCTCTATCCAGCTTCTTCATAGTCCAAAATTTTGCTTACACAGAGTGTCACACAGAATACCATTGCCTGTATTATTCTGATCTTTGTAGCTATAGACATATAATGGCATCTGAATATCTTTTCCAAGGCTTTCATGGCTCCTCTATCAAGACCTAGTCTCTGGCATAATAATTGGCTGCTGGTTCCTTTGCTATTGAAAGTTGATTCTAAAAGGCAGAAGCTACCTACCACTTCAGTTTCTTTATTGTCAATTCAAAGGCTGGTTGCTGTACCTGTTGTCATTAGTTTGGCCTTCTTTATATTTAATCTCAGTCCCATTTTTTCACTGTGCACCTTGTCTTTCATTACTAGATCTTGCCGATCATTTGCATTTTCAGCTACCAGAGTAGTATCATCAGTATAGTGCAGGTTATTGATGTTTCTTCCTCCAATTTTAAAACCACACTCTTCTTTTTCCAATCCAGCTTCCCTCAATATGTATTCAGCATATAGATTGGGGAGAATCTAATAAGGGGAGAATATACAGCTGTTCTGTGATTGACCTGCATTTTTTAATTAACACCAGGAAGAGAGGCTGCTTAGATAAGCTAGCTCTTCCTGAGTGGCGCACCAGTTGCTTGCTAAGCATAAGCTACTCTGACCCCAGTTAGATAATTATTTCCCTCTTTTGCTGTAACTAAGTGCCCAATACCTGCTGGACATTAACAACATAGCTAATTCTCACTAACATATAATCTTCCCTTGCTAAAATAAGAAACTCTGTAGGTGGGGAGAACGGAGAGGCTGAAGGACTATAAAACTTGCCCAACAAAGTCAACCCCTTTGAGGGGTATGACTTGGCAAACCTTTCTCACTCATATTTTTGTTCACCACATCTGATTGAGGAGGGATTGCTCCAACATAAATACCTGGACTTAATTAATAAATCTTTATTGGTTATAATCATCCTAGTGTCTTCTATCATTCATCCCCTCTCTGATATCCAAACTGCAGCCACTTTAACTGATATTAACAGCCTTGTCTCACTACTTTTATGACCTGGAGCCAGTTTGTTTCACCATGTTCCACCTGGACTGTGGCCTCCTGACCTGTGTATAAATTTTGTGTGAGGACAGTGAGATGTTCTGGGATTCTCATTTTTCTAACCACATTCCACAGCTTGACATGATCAACACAATCAAAAGCTTTTCTATAACATGTTAACTTATGCTTGGTATTCTTTCTCAATTATCCGGCATGCACCAGCAATAATATCTCTTGTTCCTCAACCTTTTCTAAAACCAGCTTGAACATCTGGAATCCCCCTTTCCATGTAGGGATCTCATCTGCATTAGATGATCATAAGCATTATTTTGTTAGTATGTGACATTAAGGATATTGTATGATAGTTTGCACATTCTGTGAAGTCTCCTTTTCTTGCTATTGGTATGTAGACTGACCTCTTCCAATCTGTTGGCCATTGTGTCATTCTTCAGGTTTGGTGGCATAATGTATAGTCAAAGGCTTTCATGGCCGGAATCCGATGGTTGTTGTGGGTTTTCCGGGCTGTGTACAGCACTCAACTGAAGAAAAACAGCCCCCCACAAGCAAAATATTTCTGCCCTACTTTAAAGGAGTCACGGACCGCATGGAAAAACTAATGAAAAAACATAACCTCCAAACAGTCTTCAAACCCACCAGAAAAATACAACACATGTTAAAATCAGCAAAAGACAAAAGGGACCCCCTCACTGCTTCAGGAGTTTACCACATACCCTGCAGCTGTGGACAAGTATATATTGGGACCACAAAACGCAGCATCCACACCAGGATAAAAGAACATGAAAGACACTGCAACCTGAAAAATCTGCAATAGCTGAACATGCTCTCAAACAAACTGGTCACCAAATCTTATTTGAAAACACAGAAATACTGGACAACACCAACAGCCACTATGTTAGACTATACAGAGAAGCCATTGAAATACATAAACACCAACACAGTTTCAATAAAAAAGAAGAAAGCCTAAAGATCAGCAAAACCTGGCTGCCAGTCCTGAAAAACACAGCTTGCAAAAGCTCAACGAACTCTACTCAACCACAGAAATATACAAACAACTCACACAATAGATGTGCTAATCCCACACATGACAGCACCACACCCCCTAATCACCACAAAAAACCCTCTCCCAATCTCTTGCAAATGACCTCTCAGCAGCTATAAACACCAGCAGGAACACACACCCTCCACTTGGGCACAGAGAGAATCTTCTAGCTGTGCTCCTGTCCTCTGAAGATGCTAGCCACAGCTACTGGCAAAACGTTAGGAACAAAAACTGCCAGAACATGGCCACACAGCCCGGAAAACCCACAACAACCATTTGGTGGCATAGCTTAGTTAGAAGCTTTGGAGATTCTTCTTCTATTGCTTGCCATATCCCTGTAGCTATTCCATCAATTCCTGTAGCCTTGGTAATGACCAGAATGCTAATCTAACTTCATCTTCTAATACTAGAGGTTTTTTTAAGTAGGGAATATCTTTTGAGGTATCTTGGATATTGAAATATTTACTATACAGAATTTAGTATACTCCTTCCATCTTTGTTTGATTCTTCTTTGAAAGTATCTTTTCCATTGGCATTCTTTAGCATACCAATTCAAGATTGGAACCTCCTTCTGAGTTTAGAGATCTTGACTTTCCTTGTTTTTTCATGTCTGTTGTAATACTATTTCTTGTCTCTTCTAACAGCTCTCAGAAATTCTTTGTTAAGTTCCTTCCTGAGATTTTTGACTTTCTTGGCTTTGGGTTCTCTTCTGTTATTGGCAATTTCCACAGTTTGTGACGTCCACTTTGGTTTCTTCTGTTTCTTGGTCTTCAGCAGTCTTTTTTCACATTCATCCTTAACAACGTCTTTGGTTTCATTCCACAGTTCCTCTTGTTTCCTGTCAATGAGATTCAGAATTTCAAAATAGTTATTGATGTTCTCCTTGAACGTGGTGGGTATATGTTCAAGATCATATTGTGGAAACTGATTAGCTTTCTTCTTCCACTTTAGCTTGACTTGGAACTTGCACATGAGCAGTTTGTGATCTATTCCACAGTTAGCCCCTAACCATGTCTTTGGTGTAACTATATTTTCCTGGTAGTAATTTCTGATTTCAAACATCTTGATTTTTTGCCTCCATTCATAATATTTAGACTGCGTGTGTGTGTTCGGTAAATTAGAAAATTTTCCCAAAACATGAAATAGCAGTTACGTACTGTAGCACCTAGAAAATAAGTTAACAACATTTGTTTTAATGAGCAGATTGAAATGAAAGTGAACAAAAATACTTTTCAGAACAAAGGAAGCTTTGGTATTTACACTTCATTTTGTTTTATGTCTTTATGACAATGGACATACAACCCAATCAGAACTAACCCATCTTAGGTTGAGAGAGGTTTGTACTGAAAAAAAATCAAGCTTCACATCATTCATACTTTTATCCTGATTGCAAATGCAAAATTTCCCAAGCTGGCTACCTAAGAAAGAAGTGCAAGGGAGACTGAACAGTGCTGTGATATTGCTGCAAGATGAATGCTTTTACTGTAGCAGTTTTGTTTCCCTCTACTATTTTGTGTTCAGAAGGCCATCACTCATGCCCTACCGGTGTGATTCACCTGCTCATACTGCTGCAGTAAGTTATGGAGAGCATTATGTCAGCCCTCTAGCCAGTGAGTCACAGTAATATTTGTCTGGTTCAGGAAGCAGATGAGAAAGATGGAATCGTGAGATCAGGAGGCACAATTTTATTCCCTACACAGGAATATATAAAGAATGGGAGGGTGGGAGAATGAATACTGTACTGTATAGTAATTACTACCTCATTATTACAGAGTATGTTTTCATTTCTGGGCACCAGAATGACTTATTGCATTTAATCAGAGAAGAAGGGGAAAGCAATGCCATGTAATACAGGTAACTGAAATAACAGCTCCTAGATCTATAAAATGTGAGAAATGAAATAGAAACATTAAAAAAGAGAGAAGCAAAGTGGAAGAGAATGCAAATGCCTTGTCCATTGACCTGTCTGCCAGTTCTTGGTTTATACATCTGGTGGAATGAGGTAGCAAAAAGCTATGTAATAGCATGGACTGCAGAACTGTGAGTTGTTAACAGATGTTCTTTTTTTCCATGTTCTTCCATGTGAAAACTCCCTCCAAGTAGAAAATTAGAGAATCTGGGAGAAATGTCTATATCTGCTACACTAGTTTGCTATGTATAAAAGGATAGGTGTCTTAAGGATGTTTTTTTTTAATATTCAGAAATATATTTTCTTCCCATCAGATTGGAAAAAATCAACTTATATCCCCATACCAATAAAGGGAAACACCAAAGAATGTAAAAACTATCAAACAGTGGCACTTATTTCACATGCCAGTAAGGTAATGCTCAAGATCTTGCAAGGTAGACTCCAGCAATTCATGGAGCGAGAATTGCCAGAAGTACAAGCTGGGTTTAGAAAAGGCGGAGGAACTAGAAACCAAATTGCCAATATCCGCTGGATAATGGAGAAAGCCAGGGAGTTTCAGAAAAACATCTATTTTTGTTTTATTGACTATTCTAAAGCCTTTGACTATGTGGATCATAACAAATTGTGGCAAGTTCTTGGTGGTATGGGGATACCAAGTCATCTTGTCTGCCTCCTGAGGAATCTGTATAACGACCAAGTAGCAACGGTAAGAACAGATCACGGAACAACGGACTGGTTTAAGATTGGGAAAGGAGTATGGCAGGGCTGTATACTCTCACCCTACCTATTCAAAATGTATGCAGAACACATCATGCGACATGCTGGACTTGATGAATCCAAGGCTGGAGTTAAAATCACTGGAAGAAGCGTTAACAATCTCAGATATGCAGATGATACCACTTTGATGGATGAAAGCGAGGAGGAGCTAAGGAGCCTCATGATAAAGGTGAAAGAAGCAAGTGCAAAAGCTGGGTTGTAGTTAAACCTCAAAAAAACCAAGATTATGGCAACCAGCTTGATTGATCACTGGCAAATAGAGGGAGAAAAAGTTGAGGCAGTGACAGACTTTGTATTTCTAGGCACAAAGATTACTGCAGACGCTGACTGCAGCCAGGAAATCAGAAGACGTCTACTTCTTGGGAGGAGAGCAATGGCAAATCTTGATAAAATAGTTAAGAGCAGAGACATCACACTGACAACAAAGATCTGCATAGTCAAAGCAATGGTATTCCCTGTAGTAACCTATGGCTGCGAGAGCTGGACCATAAGGAAGGCTGAGCGAAGGAAGATAGATGCTTTTGAACTGTGGTGTTGGAGGAAAATTCTGAGCGTGCCTTGGACTGCAAGAAGATCAAACCAGTCCATTCTCCAGGAAATAAAGCCAGACTTCTCACTTGAGGGAATGATATTAAAGGCAAAACTGAAGTACTTTGGCCACATAATGAGAAGACAGGATACCCTGGAGAAGATGCTGATGCTAGGGAAAGTGGAAGGCAAAAGGAAGAGGGGCCTACCAAGGGCAAGATGGATGGATGATATTCTGGAGGTGACGGACTCGACCTTGGGGGAGCTGGGGGTGGCGGTGGCCGACAGGAAGCTCTGGTGTGGGCTGGTCCATGACGTCACAAAGAGTCGGAAGCAACTGAACAAATAAACAACAAAATTTTCTTTCCACTTCCATAATCCTTTCTACTATTTCGGATCCCTTCCATTTTGTTTACCTGGTATAATAGTTAAAATGTTGGGTGGGACTGGGGAAGAGCAGAAGCTGCAGAGCATCATACTTTAAGCTTCAATAATTTATTATTGAAGGATGAGATTTGGAACAATCCTTAGGCATCACTTGTCTTCTGACTTGAATGTGTTTGTTTATATATAAAAAATATCACTCCATTAAAACTATAATAGTATCCTTCCTTAACAATCACTCCCAGTGATATTATAGACCAAATATTCTATGGAACACTTCCATTTTTCATGTATGGAGTTGCCTCCTGTAGGCATTTGCTAAATTAGGGTTATCAGCTGCTATAAAATGTATAAAATCCAGATTAGTGCTATGCATCATGTGGACATCCCCTGATTTTACTGTTAGCAGCTGCAAGGGAAAGAGAGGTGGGCCTTTAGAACTGAAATACTGTACAAAGTTTTGATTGCTTCTCTGAGGTTCATTTGATTTGAAGGGGAAATGCCCATATGAAGACCTGTATCAATGAGAAAGCACTTTCTCCTTCTTGCATGATTGAAAAAAGTCCATCTACGTGGCTGCAGTTGGTCCTGTGGGGAAAATAGAACCATGAAAATTACTACTGTTAGAATGACTTTATTGGTCTCACCACAGCATGTGGGATTTTGACAATGGGGTGCTCAGTTGCTGGAAGAAGTGAAGCCCTTTCCATAATTTACTTCCATGTTCAAATTTGATCAGAAAGATGCCACAGTATAGTCTCTGGAGAATGTTATAATGAAATTATGTGAAGGTGGATTAACACTGTAAAACTTTATATGAGATTAACAAGAAATATTATGGTTCCTTTTTTTAAAAGAAAGAAAGATTTATGCTGCTGAAGAGGTCTTCTTCTCTGTTTCCCACCTGGGAACTAAAACACACAAACACTTTTTCCTAGAAACTGTCCCAGAATCATCCTCCTTTAGGCTGGGATGCCAGCATGTGCCAAGTTACTCAGGCATCAATCAAAGAGACTCGATTGATACCTGAGTATACAAATCTGTAATTTGTTTGTTTCTTGACATTTTATTAGTCTTATATTTTAAAACAAATTCATAAATGTTTTGTTTATTAGATCTATATTTTCTGAGAAAAATTCCACAGGCACTTACACTTCTGAGTGTAACACCAGAAATGAATTTCATCCCCATACCCTGTATTTCTCAACCTCAGCAACTTTAAGATGCGTGGACTTCAACTCCCAGAAATCTCCAGCCAGCATGCTAGGGAATTCTGGGAGCTGAAGTTCACACATCTTAAAGTTGTTGAGGTTGAGAAACACTGCCCTATCCTACCAAATGTGCCACACCAGTCTATTGTCAGTGTGAGCAGAACGTGGGAAGTAAAATCAATTGTGTATTGCAGCCATTGGAAGCTTCACGTTCACTGCAGACTTTTTAAAGGACAAGCTGCTTAAATCTAAGGTAAGAATTTGCCGTTTGCTCCCCTGTCACATACTGTAACTTAGTATTTGTGATGCCAACTGAAGCAATTATTAGTTATTCTGATTAATTCTCCCAGACAACTTTGTGGCTTTTGACACAATTAACCATGGATTTGATTTGAGCCACTTCCCAGGGTTGGCAATAGGGACAATATTTGCAGAGATTCAAGTCCTTTTTCTTGGCTCATTTCCAGAAGGTGGGTTGGAGTTTCTTATCTGTATGAAGGGATTCTGTACAATGTTGTAGTCCCTTATCTCTATGAAGCTGCCTATCTGAAACTTTGGAATGAGATAGCCACAGGTCTATCTATATCGTTCTTGGTCATCCAATAACCTATGAAAATTGCCTGAATTCAATAACAAAATGGATGAGGATGTAAAACTGATGTTAAATGAGCGATACAACTAGATAAATTTATGTCCTAATTTAAATGACTTTATGGGCTTCCTTTCAGATGGTCATAAGTATTAATTCACTTTTGAAATATGTATTTAACATTTCTCTTCTCTCCTGTTTCACAGCCATCCCCTACTATAAAGCTGTTTCAGTATTTCTGATAGGATAGCAAAAAACATTTGCCAACATGGATTTTTTTTAAAAAAATACATACTCTAAGCATATACAGTTTTTTTTCCATTTAACACACTTAAAGCAAGACATCATCCTAACAAAGGGAAGGTTTTTTGCAAGCCAGTAACAGGATATCGTAAAAACTGTGAAAATAATTTTGATCTAAAACACTTTGATAGAAAAGAAAATATTTATTTCATGTAGATAGCATACCCCAACAGTTGTTCAGTAAGGACTGGCTATGATCACTTCCTATTGTAAAAGCAGTTCAAGAATCAGAGTATTAACTGATATAGTTTTGGGTTTATTCTACTATAATTGGAACTGAAAACCACAGGTCTATTAATGACTTTAGAGTAATCATTGCCCATCAGCAACACACACGGTTCCTTTTGGCTATAACCTTCAATATTTGGAATTTATCTAGACATCAGGAATTGTGTACCCTTCATCAATGGTGGGGAGGGGCCAAAATAATTCTTATACAACATTGGAAGGGTAAATCTTACATCAATGGATTGATGTACATTTTTTTTTTTACACAGGGCACAGAATAAGACTTTTGACTAATTTGGGGGGGGAAATCCAGAATTTTGTCCTTTTTAATTTTTTCCCCTTTTAATTGCATTTTTATATCAGATTGTGTTATAATCTATATCTATATCTATCTATATCTGTATGTATGTATGTGTGTGTGTGTGTGTGTAAAGTGTCCTTTAACCTGAGCTCAATTTTTTGTGCAATGACATGTCCTTGTAGTTTTCTTGGCAGCAGTATGGAAGTGTGTCTATGAAGGTTCTCAGTCATCCAGGTGGAATTGTCTGTAGCTTGAATCATGTCAACTGGATTTCTATTTTCTCAGTGGAAACGTTTCGCTCCTTATCCAAGGAGCTTCTTCAGTCTGAGCAAAGTTAGTAAGGGAATCCTAAATATAGAAACATATTTAGGATTCCCTTACTAACTTTGCTCAGACTGAAGAAGCTCCTTGGATAAGGAGCGAAACGTTTCCACTGAGAAAATAGAAATCCAGTTGACATGATTCAAGCTACAGACAGTATGGAAGTGGTTTGCCAATGCCTTCTTCCAGGATGTTTTTTTTATGAAGAAAAAAATGAAGGAAGACTGAGGAAGAGGCATGCTGCCTTGTCTAAAGTCTTCCATTGAGTTCATGGATAGAACCAAGGATTTCTTATCTTATCTTAGTTGAAATGACATTTTAGTTGGCTTTGCTCCATTAAAGTCAACTGCAACAGAGAGGAAGAACAGGGATAGGAAACAGCATCAGACACTTTATCATACATTCATTTGCATTTTTAGATTTATGAAACTATTGTTAACATTTCCTCAAGAGTAAATTTTACCTGTAAAGATTTACCCTCCGACAGCGTAGTAATTGCTATGCAAAGACCTCCGTGTACCTTTTAATAACCTCTTCTATCCACGATTTATATTTATTTCACAGCACTGAATTACCCTAGCAAATATTTTAGAGGGTCTTGATTAGTTAAGGCTGATAATGGCAAGTTAAGGAGGACATATCACTGTTTATTGGTTGTGGTTGCAGCTGGCGTCCATAATAAATCATATCACTGGTGAATAGGTTCCTCGTTGGGAAGCTCAATTGTTTATCTCAGTGTATGTATGCAAAAAAGAATTACACTGAAATTTTCTTCTGCATTTGTCCCAGCTATATCATTTTGTTTTGAAGGAAAAGAAAGTCTGGGTGATTTTCTTATTTCAGAGGAGAAAAAAAATAGCTGAAATTCTCATAAGTGGAGTAGAATGGCTTTGTTTGTTTGTTTGTTTGTTTGGCATTATCTTATATTGTTATCAAAGGGTTTGTATGAATATCCTTCACTGAACAATCATCTCTCCCATAGTCTTCGGAGTCCCTGGTTTTTCACATTTAATTAAATGTGGGAAGGACAGGAGGGTTACAAATCAAGACATCATCTTGAGCTCTTATAAAATTCTGCTTAAAAGATGGCATTAGATAATAAAAGCCTCATTTATAAGTAATCTAAGAATCCATTTTGGGAATGAAGAAAAATATAACCTATCTTTAAAAATCATATATATATATATATATATATCCCCCCTAAAACCAAGTTGTCTGTTTATACTGAGGTAAAATTTGTCCAAGAGACTTCTTCCATCATGCACATTCTTAGAGTTAGGCTTACACCTAAAGTGTATAGAAGAAAAATATAGAATTAAATGGAGCTGCCTAGAAAAATAAAGGTTTGTTTATTTATTTAAAAGACATACATGACCATCCATATTATGTGTCATAACACTGGGCAGTTCACAGCAACAACAATAAAATCATACCAAAAAAAAAAAGTACAAACCCGAAACAACACTCCCCAGTCCATAAGCAATCACTGTCACTGGGCTCCAGTCTCACCCTATCCCAATGCTTCAGGGAAGAGCCCTCTGGAAGGCTAGGAGGGTGAGGGCCTGCCAGATCCCAGGAGGGAGGGTGTTCCACGGGGCAAGGACTGCTACTGAGAAGGTGTGCTTCCTAGGTCCCATTAGATAACACCATTTTAGGGAAGGGATCTGGAGTGTGCCCACCCTAGCCAACCTGGTAGAACAGGCACACACCCTCAGGGAGAGGCAGTCCCACAAGTAATATGGTCCTGTGCCATGCAGGCCTTTAAAGGTGATAACTGGATCCTTGAATTGCACCCAGAAAGAAACTGGGAGCCAGTGCAGCTTGCACAGCCGTGGTGTAATATAGGCAAATCAAGGGGCACCCAAAACTGCACATGCCACTGCATTCTGGAGCAACTGTAACTTCCAGATGGTCTTCAAGGTCAAACCCATGTAGAGCTCATTGCAGTAATCTGGCCAGGAAGTGACCAAGGCATGAGTGACCATAAGCAAGGCCTCCTGGTCCCTGCAGGAATGGGTGCAACTGGCACACAAGATAAATCTATACAAAGGGCCTGCTAGTAAAGTTGCTGCATGCTCCTTGCACAGGAGCCGCAAGTCCAGGTGAAACCCCAAATTACGCACCAGCTCTTTCTGGGGAAGTGCTAACCTGTTGAGGGTCAAGGATAACAATTAACAGATGCAGGGAGGCCAAAAATCCAAAGCCACTCCATCTTGTTAAGGTTGAGTTGAAGCTGGTTTCTCCCCAGACTCTCACAGCTTCCAGGCACTGGGACAGCATCACCTGCCTGGCCAGAGGTGAGGTATATAACTGGGTATCATCAGTATACTCTGCTGTCAAATACCTCACCCAGCAGTTTCATGTAGATATTAAAGAGGAGTGGCAAGAGACCCAAACACTGAAGCACACTCTCACCACAAGGTAGTCCTGATAAAGGTTCTTACCTGTCTGTAAGAACCTTTGGTGTTCATCTCTAGGTGTCACTTTTGTCACTTCATCTCTTGGAGCTTTCGGTAATAAGTGCAGGAGAGCCTAACTAAGGAGAAGGTCCCCCACACACCGCTTCACACACTTTGGCCACCCAAACTGCCAGGCTTCTCTAAATGAGCAGATGCAGCTGTGGGTTGTTTCATGCTGCCAACAATAGTCTGAGAACCAGAGACATAGACAACCATGGGTCTTTGCCAGTTTGGGGAGCTTGGGGAAGCAGAGGTCAAATTTTTAATTGGAATTCTTGCTTTCCCCCCACCCCACCCCACTGAATAATATTCACACATTTTAATTTATTTGAAACATTTTAATTTGCTGTCCTGCTTAAAAAAAAAACAGTGGCTTACAAAAATCAGTAATAAGCATCCCTGCTCTCAGACTTAGAATATATATTTAAAAATAGCAGGGGGGGGGAGAGGAAAAGGATGCAAGGATACAGGGACTAGTTCTGAGTTAGAAAATTCTAACAGATGTTCTATATGACAGGGATAAAGACAATGACTATCTGCAGTTCTTCCTCTTACTTGGTTTTCCTGTTGTGATGATGAGCCTCTTGAGTTCCCTGGTTAATGGACAATGACTGAGTATTTCAGCAATACAAAAGCAGAGGTGGAGGAAGAGGTAATTTTGAAACTGTTGCTGGAAAAGAAGAGGTTAACCTTCTCTCTTGCGCCGTATTTGTGGTGAAAACCATTCCTTTAAGCCCTTAAGCTGTAGTATATGGCATTTTCTTTCAAATTAATTAGTAGTTATTTGATTCTAGAAGTAGTAAGCCCAGGTGGAGGGGAGCATGCTCTACCAATGCCACAACTGGGAAAACATTCAGAACCTGGTGGGAAGTGAAGTTCTGTTCATGAGTCTAAAGGTGGGATTAAGCTACTGTCTGGCTATAAAGGATGAAACAGAGAGCTAAGGAAGAAGAAAAGATATCCATAATTTCTCTTCAGAGCAAGAGAAGAAATAGCCCTTTTTAAATCTTGCTTCCCTTTTTTTCTGTGGAGTTGGCCAATTGACTTGCTGGAAGGGAAGTCAAAGGGTTCTTTGCCCAACAAATTTAAACTTCGCTTTCATAGTAGTTCTGGCAAGGAAGTAAAATGTAGGTGTTTTTCCCATGCTTTTATTTAAGTCTTACTGACAAGGGGAATGCGTTTGGAAAATTTTGAATACATCAAGAGAACTGTAAGTCTTTTCTGTAATGTTGTCAAAGTGTTTAATGGTTCTTTGTCCCTTTCGGTCTTGTGAACGAAATCACATTACTCCGCAAAATTTGATGCACAGATAGATTTTGACACTAATTCATGCAAGAGGTAGTTTTCAAGGGCAGAAATGGTAAGATGTTTTAGCAATTGCCATTAGTGGAAAACTAGGCACAATTTTCTATCATTGAGGTTGATGGAAGAGAAGGAACACCCCCAAAACTTAAACTGTTGCATACAGTGCAGCCAAGAATTTACATAAACACTCTCTAGTGGAAGTTATTTCAGGTTTCAGAAGTAAAATGAGATGCCTGTATTTGCTGATGGAGAATTGTCAAAATAAAGTTCTTTATACAACTTCATTCTTTGTATCTAGCTGATTCAATTGTGACTAAAAATACCTTTACACTGAATTCGTACATCATGCTGAGCCATAATTCAGTTTACTTGGTTTGGGCTTAGGGTGTTGTTTGAATCCAGGCACTGTGTTAATAAACCATTGTTTAAAAATCTGTAGGTTAGTGATGGCTATGCAGTGTTGCTATATACAATCCACTGTAACAGCTTTGCCCAGACTAGTGTTCTTTAGATGCTAACAAGGATTTTTGGGAGCTGCACTCTCAGCCAATTTAAAGGATGACAGATTGGTGAAGAATGCATTTTGAAACTGAAAGCAGGCACTTCGTCTGCCTTAAAACAAAGTAAGTCATACATCTAGAATGATTTAAAGGACTAAGCCATTATGTGTACTTTAGGGGAGACTGAAAAAAACTATATTGTTATTTTATGATCATGTCTTTCCTTCTAATTTACCATTTGAATTGTATACCATCTCTTTGGTAAATAAGCATTTTCCCCCCTGGGAGATTCAGATTTATGGTAAATGAGAAGGACTGTTTGGTATCTAGGTACTGGGCAAAACAGAAGATTGGCAATTCTTATATGAGATATGGAAACTTGAATTTATCATTCTAGTTTTGGTTTAGACACCAAGTATGGCATTAGGAGTGCAGAGCTGCAATGTGTTCCTTAAGTGCATGATTCCATGGATAAACTGCAGTAAGAACAATGAGATAGGGAGGAGAACAGGTACACCGATTCCTATCTTGTGTGTAATGCTTACACCGAAGGAGAACAACTGAATAGCACTTTGGTAATAAGCATATAAAGCACACATGCACAGATGGTGTTACTTAATTTTTTTTAAGATTGCCAGGACTTTCAAAATGTCTATTAAAATTATGAGTGATTACTGAGGTAAAAATAAAGCATACTACTCCCTTTGATCATCCCTCTTTGAAGCCAAGGCTGTGAAAATGTTGACATACCCATTATTCAATGTGGAAGAATCAATTATATATAGTGTGATCATAGTGGAATGCTAAAATCCTTGGCAATTATATTGTTTTGTGAAGAAGGATGATTGTGCACATTTCTCCTGTAGATTTCTGCCACCATCTCCCCCTTTTCCTGACTTTCATTAGAAGGTTAAGTTATTTGTCTGCATAGAGGGAAGAGGGAATGGCCTTGAAGGACAGCAGGAAGGATCACTACCAAGGTAATGGTCAGATAAAAGGTGCCTGAGTCCAGGCCAAGAAAGTAATGTGAATAAACATCTCAGACAAGGCCCTCCCTAGTTCACACAAAGATAAAGGAAGGGAGGGGGAAGCATATTCAGACTTGCAATATTTTGTTACTATAGCTGTTACAATAGAAGTAGTACTGACTTACATGGCATTGGTTTCTTAGTCTAGTCCAAGGGTCGGAAATGGCGGCTCGCGAGCCAAATGCGGCTCTTTGGACCCTTGAGTGTGGCTCTTCCGCAGGCAGGTGTGGCGGGCGTGGCGGGGGCAGGTGCGGCAGCGAGTGTGGCGGGGGCTGTCGCGGCAGCGAGTGTGGCGGGGCAGGCGCGGCAGCGGGCATGGGGTGCGTGGCTGTGGGCATACCCCTGGCAACCGCCTAGGCCCAGCCTCTCTTTTTCCTCTGGGGACGGGCTTCACACAGTCTCGCGAGAGTTTGGAAGCCTCCGTCTCCGGCAGCCATCTTGACGACGGGCACTTGCCCATCGCCTTAACCCAGGGCTTTCCAAACTGTGTGTCGACACAATACTGTGTCGCCGGGGGCCCCCAAGTGTGTCGCGTGACAAGCCGGAAGCGCTGATGAAAATGCCCTCGGTTCTGGCAGGGAGGTGAAAATCACGTGCGCGCGCGCTGCCAGGCCACCCGGAGTGGAAATTCTCCGCACCAATCAGCTGTGCATCGGGAAGCCCGGCAGCCTGCACGTGCGATTTTTGCCTCCCTGCCGGAACCGAGGGCATTTTCAGGGTCCCCGGAGTCTGCCCTTTCGAAGGGGCAGCAGCGGTGGTGGGCCATCAGTGCTTCCGGTTTCCAAGACGCCGCTGCTGCCGCTGCCCCTTTGGAAGAGCAGGCTCTGGGAACCCCGAAAATGCCCTCGGTTCCAGCAGGGAGGCAAAAATCGCGCGCGCACGGGGCTTCCCGGCGCACAGCTGATCAGCACAGAGAATTTCCACCCCGTCCCCCCCCACCGCGCCAATCAGCTGTGCATCGGGAAGCCCGGCAGCCTGCACGCGCGATTTTTGCCTCCCTGCCGGAACCGAGGGCATTTTCGGGGTCCCCGGAGTCTGCCATTTCGAAGGGGCAGCAGCGGTGGTGGGCCATCAGTGCTTCCGGTTTCCAAGACGCCGCTGCTGCCGCTGCCCCTTTGGAAGAGCAGGCTCTGGGAACCCCGAAAATGCCCTCGGTTCCAGCAGGGAGGCAAAAATCGCGCGCGCACGGGGCTTCCCGGCGCACAGCTGATCAGCACAGAGAATTTCCACCCCGTCCCCCCCCACCGCGCCAATCAGCTGTGCATCGGGAAGCCCGGCAGCCTGCACGTGCGATTTTTGCCTCCCTGCCGGAACCGAGGGCATTTTCGGGGTCCCCGGAGTCTGCCATTTCGAAGGGGCAGCAGCGGTGGTGGGCCATCAGTGCTTCCGGGTTCCAGGACGCCGCTGCTGCCGCTGCCCCTTTGGAAGAGCAGGCTTTGGGGACCCCGAAAATGCCCTCGGTTCCAGCAGGGAGGCAAAAATCGCGCGCGCGCGCGGGGCTTCCCGGCACACAGCTGATCAGCACAGAGAATTTCCACCCCGTTCCCCCCCCCCCACCGCGCCAATCAGCTGTGCGTCGGGAAGCCCGGCAGCCTGCACGCGCGATTTTTGCCTCCCTGCCGGAACCGAGGGCATTTTCAGGGTCCCCGGAGCCTGCCCTTTCGAAGGGGCAGCCGTTGCCGCGGCAGCGACAACCTGGAAGCACCGCTGCCGGTGGTGGGCTGGCCGTTGGTGTGTCGCCAACGGCAAAAGTTTGGAAAGCCCTGCCTTAACCTCTTCGTTGCTGCTCTGCTTACTCTTTTTCTCCGTGCAAAAGCAGCACATTTCCACCCCACAGCCCTAAGTGTGCGCAATTGGCTCCCGCCCGCAAACCCCGCTCCCGCACTGGATTCCCCACCAGCTTTACTTTGCCTGGACTGGGGGCGTGAGCGGCTCCGGAAGAGAAGCGACTGGAGCAGTCGAGCCTCTCTTTCCCTTCTTCTTCCAAACCTCCCCCGCCCCCTTCCAGAGCAATTTGTCGAAGACGCCCGCTTGCTGCTGCTGCGTGGCTGCTGCTCAACTGATCATGAAGGAACCAGGATGTTTACGCGAGCGTGCTTTACCTACCCACTTTTTAACATATTTGGTTCTGCTGGGGGCGGGGAAGGGATCTAGACCGGCCAGGGAAGGCGCACGGGCGGAGCTGCCTGCCTGGCACTCGGGCGCTCTGGCTGGGGTGCAGCGGGACGGGAGCATCGCTGGCGGCCCGCGAGGACCGGCCAGGGAAGGCACGCGGGCGGAGCTGCCTGCCTGGCACTCGGGCGCTCCGCCTGGGGTGCAGGCTCCCGCCCGCAAAACCCGCCCCCTTCCACGCGATTGGCTCCCGCCCGCAAAACCCTCCCCCTTCCACGCGATTGGCCCCCACCCGCAAACCCCGCCCCCTGGCTCTCGAGCACTTCAAAATGTGCACGAGCATGTCAAAATGGCTCCCGGCAAAAAAAGTTTGCCGACCCCTGGTCTAGTCTATCTTGAAGGGCTGACAGTTTGGGACAGGTGACAACAAACTAGAAGCAGTTTGCTGTTATCTTTAGGTACACATAGGTGAATCAGGGTTGCTAATCCAGCACAAAGAAAAACCTTGTTTGGAATGCTCAGAAACTTTAGTTCAAACAACAAATCCACATTCAAAATTGTTTAATCAAAGAGCGTAATATGTAGAGCTGCCATATCTGGGCTGCAAAAATCCAAATGACTGCTAGGTGTCAGCAGAGAAACACAAAACCTGGGGGATTTTTGCTCTTAAGTTTTCTAGACCTACTACAGTTTATTATCCCAATATGGTAATATGAGACAGAAAAGATCAATCAAAATGTGATGCTTGTAACAAATAATAGTGAAACCCTTGATAACCTATGTTATATTCCTGGAGGTAAAATACAGTGCAGAGAATCACCTGGGGAATTGTACTGCATACATCATCTTCAGGTTTCTGGAGAATATGACTGGCATGCCCATATTAACAAAGCAATAGAGGAAATACAGGTCATTTCTATGGTGGGTAGACAGAGACATAAACATCCCAAATAAACTGGTGTGGTACATAAAAGCAATGTGTTCAAATAAATGAAAATCTTAGTAAAGAGTGAATCATAAAATCAAGCATATTAATAGAACAACAGCTTTAAGAATTCTAAATAGAACTCAGTTCCATCTTTGCTGCCTTAGCAAGTTTATCATCTGTTTGGATCCTTCTTGATTGCCCTTAATTTCTGTAACTGTATTTCTGCAACATGCATAATATTTTGATGATAGAAACTGTTAAATTCTTATAACTGCTTGTTTTTAGGGGGCTCCCATTTTGCAGATCTCCCAATCCTACAATTTTCTCATAATTGTCCTATCCATGATGACCTATTGGAAATGAGGTTGACATTTAGTATGACCCATTCCAGAGAATAGACACCTCTTTTCCTCTTCCTAGGGTTTTCTCCACTTTTCTCCACTGTTGCTACTTTTTCTCTTTTTAAAATTGGTCTTCCTTCTGCGTTCCATTCTGTTAGCACCTTTCTCCTAGCATTGATCATTGAGAATTTTCCTCTTCCCAATATTTTGCAGTCTTGAATTACAATAATAACCTTCATTCATCCTGTGCCCCATAAGTGTAGGCAATACAACAACCAACCATCTTAATAAATAGTTATTGAGATTTTTCCCCTTCATGTTTAAGTCTGAAGGGGGAATCTTAAGCATGTTCATTTAAAAATTATCTCTTGGCCCAAAGCCTAACATGAGAGCCAAACAGCCAATATGGTGTAGTGGTTAAAGTACCAGATTAGAAGTAGGGAAGGGGCGTGGTGGCTCAGCGGTAAGACGCCAGGCTTGTCAATCGGAAGATCGCAAGTTCGGAGATTCGAATCCCTAGCCCCGCGTGACGGAGTAAGCTCCCGCACTCGCCCCAGCTCTTGCCAACCTAGCAATTTGAAAGCATGCAAATGCAAGTAGATTAATAGGTACCACTTTGGTGGGTAGGTAACAGCGTTCCGCATGCGTCATGCCGGCCACATGACCGTGGAAGCGTCTTCGGACAATGCTGGCTCTTCGGCTAACAAATGGAGATGAGCACCGGCCCCCAAAGTTGGACATGACTGCACAAATGTGCAGGGGGAACCTTTACCTTTAGAAGTAGGAAAAGGCAGGTTCTAACCCTCCCTTAGGCATGGAAACCAGCTGGGTGACCTTGGGGCAGTCATTCCCTCTTAGCCCTAATCAGACTTAGACTCTGTGACAAGCCAACTAATGCATCATGCATTGATAGCTTCGCTGTAAGAACTAGGCAAGCATATAGTTCAAAAACAAGTGGACCCTGCAACCATGAGAGATAAATGCTAAGAAAAAGCAACAGATAACATTTTTATCAGTCTTTAAAATACAAATAGTAGTTTGCTATATTTTCTCTTAAATCTCTCTCAAACATAGCAGCACAAGTGTGGCTCTAAAATTGCATTTGTTTCTCTGTCCATCTGTCTTGCGTGATTGGACACTTTTCTTTCACCTTCCACAAAAGATTCCTTAAATCTTCAGCATATCCAAGATTGTAGATGTTTTTTGCAACCATTTTACTTCCAATTTCTGTTTCTTTTAATCCAGCATTTCTTTCTTCTCTCCTCTCTCTCTCGCATATAAGTTAAATAAGGTGACAGTATAGAAACTGGCGTGCTCCTTTGACAATTTTGAACCAGTTAGTCCCTCCATATTCCATTCTAACTGTTGCTTCTTAGTCATTATTTGAATTCTTCACTAGGCAGATGAAATGGCCTAGCACCTCTGTGTTTTTAAGGGTTACCCATAGTTTCCTGTGGTCTGCAATGTCAAAAGACAGATAAGGGAAAACTAGATATTTCTTTGGAGCTCCCTTGTCTTTCCCATTATCCATTAGGTAATTAGCAATTATCTAATTAATCTGTTTTGGACACATGCAAAGATCTATCTCTCTGGAGAAGGCTCTAATGCTGGAAAGGTAGAAGGAAAGGAAAGAAGAGGGTGCCCAGCAGCAAGGTAGATGGACTCAGTTACAGCGGCATTGAATGCCCTGTTGGAAGACCTGAAAGACCAGGCTGGGGATAGATAATCATAGAGAAAATCTCTCTATGTGGTGGCTAGGAGTAAAAAATGATTTGATGGCACATAATCATCCATCCATTCAATCAATCAGTCAATCATGATGTGAGGTTTCTGCCTCTTCTGAATCCAGCTTATACATCTGCCAGCTGTTATTCTATGTATAGTTGAAGTCTGGATTCCAAAATCTTGTGCATTATCTTGTGTGTAAGGTAAGTGGGGCTGTTTGCTAATTTGGACATTCTGTAGCACTGCCCTTTTTTGGTATTGATATAAACATTGATCTTTTCTAGTCCCCTGGCCTCTGCTGTGTTCCGTGCCTGCTTACAAACAACAAGCAGCACTTTAACTGTGTCTTTTTTTATAAGATTTTAAACAGTTCTGCTGGCATTTCATCAACTCCCGCAGCTTTGTTTTTAGCATTATTTTCTAGGGTTTACTTACCTTCACTTTTCAGAATAGCTCGCTGTAATTTGGTGATCCAGCCTACGTACATATCATAAATATTGTATAGTTCTTCCATACCATCATGCTATCTCTTCTTCATAACTTCTCTCCAGTAGATTGCTGTCATATTTTATTTTATCATATCCATCTCAGTACAAAAGATTTCCTTTTAGATCAGATTTGCTTATTTTAGGTCCTTTTCTCTTTTTGAACTTCCCTGGAGCTCAGCATTTAATTGGGCAACTTTTCCTCTCTCTCTGTTGCCTTTTGCTTTCTGCCTTTCTTCATTTTTCAACATATCAGCAGAGAGCCAGTTTGCTTCTTTTTTTTGGGGGGGGGTATATTTTTGTTTGCTTCATTTTTAATAATGCCACAGATTTCAGTCCAGAGATCTTCAGGTACTCTGTTTTTCAAATCTGACCCAATTCATCTACCCTTTTTCTTTATCGGGACGTGGTGGCTCAGCAGGTAAGACGCCAGGCTTGTCGATCGGAAGATCACAAGTTCAGAGGTTCGAATCCCTAGCCCTGGGTGCGGATTGAGCTCCCGCACTAGCTCCAGCTCTTGCTAACCTAGCAATTTGAAAGCATGCAAATGCAAGTAGATGAATAGGTACCACTTCGGTGGGTAGGTAACAGCGTTCCGCATGCGTCATGCGGCCACATGACCGTGGAAGCGTCTTCGGACAACGCTGGCTCTTCGGCTAACAAATGGAGATGAGCACCGGCCCCTAGAGTCGGACACGACTGCACAAATGTGTGGGGTGAACCTTTACCTTTACTTTATCACATAAATGGGATATTAGTAAAGTTTTTCTCATTGATCTGATTTCTTTAGTTGAAGTGGTAATTTTGCAAGTAGGAGTTTGTGATCTGAGCCACTGTAAGTATTTGGTCTTGTTTTTGCTAACTGAATAGAGGTTTTCCACCTTTGCTTGCAATACATTTGTTTTTTGTGTTGTCCATTTGCTAAGATCCATGTGTAGAATAATCTTTCAGCTTGTTTGAAAAAAGGAATTTCTTATAAACATTAAATTTTCGTGGCAGAACTCTGTTAATCTGCTTTGTTTTGTACACTGAAGCCATTTTTTTTAGTCTTCCAGCCATTTTATTATTTTATTGTTTATTTATCAAATTTATAAGGCTACTCATCTATGCAGTGAAACTTGGCAGCAAACAAAATAAAAGACATAGTCAAAAAATACCAAAAAAAAAAAAAAACCCCAAGTAGAGGCCCCCTCAATAATCAAAAGATACCAATAACATATACCCACACTAACTCCAGAACTAGCACCTTCCCAATGCCTGGGGAAGAGCCAAGTCTTCTCAGCTTTCTGAAATGCCAGTATCTCTTGGGAGACTGTTCCAAAGGGGCAGGTGCCATGATAGAGAAGGGGTACTTTCTAAGACCCACCAGATGACACCACCTCACCAATGCATGCTCACGCTGCCAGACCTGGTGGAATGGGCAGAAACAATTAGGGAGAGGTGGTCTTGCAAATAACCTGGCACTATGCCATGCAGAGCTTTAAAGGTGACAACCAGCACCTTGAATTGCACTCAGAAGCCTACTGGGATCCAGTGCAGCTCATGTAGCAGTGGTGTTACATAGGCATACCATGGTGTGCCCAATAGTGCATGTGCCACTGCATTCTGGACCAGCTTTCAAATGCTTGTCAAGGGTAGCCCCATATAGAATGTTTGCAATAGCCCAAACAGGAGGTAACTAAGATGTGAGTGACCGTGAGCAGTGCCTCCTGATCTACAAATGGGCACAACTGGCACACAAGATGTATTTGTGCAAAGGCCTTCCTGGTCAGAACTGCCACCTGCTCCTCAAGCAGGAGCTGCAAGTCCAGGACAACCCCCAGATTATACACTAGCTTTGCTTTGGGGAATGTAACCCCATTCAGTGTTAACAGTGGAAAACCACCAGATACAGAGGGTCCTAAACCCCACAGCCACTCAGTCTTGTCAGGGTTAAGCTGAAGCCAGCTCCTTCCCATCCAGACCCACATAGCCTCCAGGCACTGGAAAAGTACTTTGACACCATCACTTGAACATCCTGGGGCAGAGATGTACAACTGAGTAGCATCAGCATACTGATGAAACATAATCCCATGCTGACGGATAACTTCACCTGGTGATTTCATGTAGATATTAAGAAACTTAAGGCTGGATCTTCCCCACCACCACCCTACCAACACTAACTGGAACCAACCTCAGAGGAAGGACAAGAACCACTGAAGAAAAGTGCCTCCCATTCACAACCCCCTCAGACAACCCAGAAGGATGCCATGATAGATGGTGTCAAAAGTCACTGAGAGATCAAGAAGGGCCAGGATAGATTCACTATCACCATCCTACCAGAGGTCATTCAGAAAGTGCAATCAATGCCTTCCTGTCCTGAATCCCAACTGCAACAGGTCCAGATTTTACTTTCAACTTTAGCATTGCCATCTTCTATAATTAATCTTGGTGATAAGATTACAAAGTGTTGGAAGTCACTGTAAAATTGTTCAACTTCTACTTCCTATACATTTCAAGGACCTAGATCATTATAATATTGATTAGCTTGGCTTGGACTTGAATTGGAATCATTTGGTCATTTGGAAGGGGGTGGGTCATCAAAGCACTGACTTTGACTCCTTTTGTTAATAATGAAGGCTAGTCCATTTCTTCTGTGATTTTCTTTGCCCTTGGTACAAGATCTGATGTTCCTCTGTTGTGAAATGATTCATCTGAGTCCATTTCAGTTTGCTTATTCCCAGAATATCAGGATCCAGTCTTGATATTTCTGTTTCGACAACATCAAGTTTATCTTGGTTTATGGTTCTGATATTCCACATACAGTATGATTGGTAATCATGTCTTTGCAACATCAAACTTTCCTTTTGCTTCTGGCCATATTGGTATGATGCAGTATAATGTAGTCAGATCACGAGCATCAGTGCTACTCATATTTGCCATCTGCTCTTCCCTAGTAGTTTGTTGGATATCTTCTAACCTTGCGGGGGGGGGGTTGTTGGTGGGCTTATCTTTCAGTATCATGTTGGCATTGTCTTGATTGAGAATGTCCATTTGGTTTTCTTGACAAAATACTGGAATGAGTTGCCATTTCTTTCCCCAGTGGAAATGGTTCTTCATAAGTAAGTTTAAATGCTACTTTATCACTAAAGATGGCAAATTATATTAAAGTAGCTTTTCTGCAGTTATGCTGCATCTCGCTCAAGATATGTCCCCCAAGAACAAATTTATTTCTTAATAACTTGAAATGGAATGCTACATTTTAATCTTAAAAAAAATCCTTTGCAATATAAAACAGGCAGTAAGATTGCCCAAGTCTCACATGCTCTCCTCTTCCCTTTTCCCACATAGCCTCAAGAA
The DNA here is from genome assembly GCA_023362775.1 of Charina bottae. Lineage (NCBI taxonomy): Eukaryota > Metazoa > Chordata > Lepidosauria > Squamata > Charinaidae > Charina > Charina bottae. Next base: position 34,636,116 of record JALMGJ010000005.1, read on the forward strand.
GATCAGAAGCTTCTACTTTTTATCTTAAGTGCATAATCCAAATCTCTTGGTTGTGATCAATCTTAACTATGGCTACCAGCAGCCTTATAAATGTTTGTTCAAGGTTTGCTTGCAACGGGTTCAAGGGAAGGGATTGTAACCTTCACATTACATATGGGTTCAGGAAATTACTGCATGATAACAAACTTAAGATATGAAAGATTTTGGATAGTTTGTCAAAAACAGTTGCTTTAAATTGTAAATGAACAGTTGGATATTAGTAAGGTTGATATAGTGGGGGAGGGGTGTTTTGTTTTACAAGACAATTCATTTAGGGTTTAAAGGCTTCCTTTTTCATAGACTAATATTAATAGATATAGAAAATCTGAAGCTTTTGTGGCCATATACTGTAGGTACAAATTAAGCATGTATTTGCATTATATATGTTTGATTCACAAAAGAAAGCTTTTCTTGCAGGAACACAATATGGTTATTACATACAAGGCAGTTTTTTCCTCTTATAATATTTAATTGGGTAATTATTATTAATAATTAATAATATTTATGAAAAGTAATTAAACATCTAACATTTGCCACTTTATCATTCAGACAGAATGAAAGCCCCATTGACTAAATAAGAGATGCAGCTAAGGACACGGAAACCCTTTGTAATAGTATCAAGCTATTTAGAACAGGTAGTGAAAGATTATGTACTCAAGTGGAACTACTGGGACACAGACACACCATAATTATCGGGAGTGGTAATAATAACTAACATTGCAGACTACAAAAATGTGCAAATCAGCAAGTTAAGTGGTTAACAGAAACCCATGCATTATGGAATACTAAATGCACATTGCTTACTTAATTTTGACATGAATCATTCAGATGAATTGTCATTAAGCAAAAACAAGCACAATCCATTAAATAAGCCACCAAGTGGTACATATGGCAAAGACAGGAGGCCTGCTATACGCCTGCTATCCTTCTCACTTTGTCTCCTATTTCATTTTTTTCCATATTTCAGAGTTTAAATCTAGAAGACAAGCTTCTCTTTTCTTCCCCACCCAACTTACCTTTAGAAGAGCTGGATAAAATTTGAGTACTTCCAAAAATTACATGGACATGCTGGGACTCACTGCGGCTGATGGTGTTTCCTACAACATCCTTTATTCTTATGTAAATCTTATGTAAAAAGGTTTTATAGTCAGGTTGGCCAAGCATAATGTAGTTTTAGATGCTTATTTTTTTGTTTATGTGTGACTGCAAAATAAATTGTGCTTAATTTCCCATTAAAGCAGAAGCCCATTAAATACAGGGTTTACAATCAAATCGAAACCTTTATTACGGCCTTTAGGCCAGAGAAAGGGTTTACAATTAACTAGCTGCAGCACTCAGAAGGCAGCTTGCAGAGAATACTGACCAGTCCTTATTTCCTTCTGCAGTTTTTAAAATGTTTCTTTGGAGGGTTGAGGAACTTTCTTGTATGGAATGGGATGTGGCACCGGAGACAGAAGTTGAAAGGAGGAATTAGTAACGTAAGGTTGAAACACATGCAGGAAAACCACTTGTCTTACACAAGGCATCTCTACCCAGTTTGATGAGATTCTCCCATCACTACCAGATTGTGCTGGTCAGGAAGGTCTCCTAGCCTCCCTGAAAAGCTTTCCCAGGACTTGACAGGGACTGCAAAAAGGAGCAGGGATGAGGAAGCGATAGAAAGGCCACCTTTCTCAGTCTTCCTAACACTCAGCTCCCCTTCAGAATATTTACTTTTGCACTTTGAAAGAATACATAGAGGTAATAGTGAAGCCCTTAGTACTGACCTCTTTCCCAACTCTGGTGAATCTTTTGTGTATCAAGCAGATTAAGGGAGAACTTACTATAATGCCGCCTTTCTCCCTCAGCAGTTTTTTTTTTAAACCAAGATCCAATACTTTCTCAGCCTGTTGACTAGTGGTTTTATGACAAGCTATGTGAAGTAATCCTAGCGAGTGCCGCTGAAGCTTGTTTGTTCTTTAACTAGATATTGCATCTTCAGGATGTCTATAAAACCCCTCACATTTTTAAAAGGATTTGGACAAACTGAAGCATGTCCCCAGGACAGCAATGAAGATGATAAGAGGACTTGATGGAAAAGAAGAATGGTTGGAGGGACTGGGTATGTTTAGCCTAGAGGAACGTGCAAGGAGATGTGATAGCTGTCTTTGAGTATCTGAAGGGCTGTCTCATAAAAGGTGATGAGGAATTGCTCAGAGTTCTTCCATAACACAAGAAGCAATGGGTTAAAATTACAAGGAAACAGATTTCAGTTGGACATAATGAAAATGGTTCTAACAGTAACAATTGTCCAGCAATTGAACAGACTCCCTCTGGCGGTGGTAGACTCTCCTTCAGTGGAGGTGTTTTCACTGAGTGTGGATGGCCGTCTGTCAGGGAAACTATAGTAATGGGCAGGGCATTGTCCAGATGATCTCCAGGATCCATTCCAACCTTTACAATCTGTGATTATAGGATTTCAACATTATTTCTTTTGTGTGTTTTATTTTTAAAATATGAATGACAGACGATATTTAGTGTTCATATATAGGAAATATATACATTGCCTGTACTAATATAAATGTAAAAGTCTGTTCTGAAGGGATAACTAAGTCACTTGCTTCTGCAGTACATAAGCGAGCTCACTCTGTCTTTCTGAAGATGAACTGACAGACACATGAAAAGCAAGATCAGAATAGTCTGACCAGTGACAAATTGGTTGCCCTAAATATCCTCATTGATTGCTATAATCTGAGCCAGTCAGTGCACAATTAGTTACATTGTACTGTTCCTTTCCTGCCATTAGAACAGCAGCCAAAATAAAATGGAGTTGTTATAAAAGAAAAATTCCAAAGACTGGAAGGAAAACAGAATAAATCCTTTTGGCTGGGAGCTGTCTGTAGTTGCTAACAAAAGATGTAACGAACTATTGGCAATTTAATGCAAAAATAGGTTCCTTTATTAATCTTGTAAATTTATTCATGCTTACGCCAGAAAATATCTGGTTAATAATGTCTGGTAAAATAGAGAATCTGTAAAAAAAACCATTGAAAGGTTTTATTACATGGAGGGAGACAAGTAACATAATTTCAAGGAATGTACAGCTGAAAGTTCTCCTTTGCTTTTATTAAAAATACCATACCTATAAGCATTGTTGTTTAAATGCTACTGTTCAGGCACAGGTGATCTGTTCATTTTTAAAATAATTTTTATTAGAGATTTTCACATAAGTAAAAGATAAACATGAAATTGTATAGAGTAAGATTAAGAAAAGGGAAAAATACAAGAAACAGTACAGATAGAAGAAAAGAAAAGATATATAAAGAAGCAACTTCTGATCTTCTTTACAGCAGTTACAAATAAACTTATTATCTCTCCTCCCTCTTTAAAATTACAACATGGTTCCCCTCGTCCCATATTCAACTCTTTTTAATCAGCAAATCCATAGATCACCAATTCATTTTTTTTCATTTTCAGCAAAAAGTCCATCAAATTGATCAAACAGGTCAATTTTGCCATTTCTGCAAGTTCCACCATCTTCACAATCCACTCCTCCATTGTGGATATTTCAGAATGTTGTCATCTTTGTGTATATTGTAGTCTTGCTGCAGTTACCATACATAAAACCAATCTTCCATAAGTCCCAATAAAAAACTTCTGGTTCAATCTGAATATTGGTCTTTAAAATTCTTTGTATCATCATATGTATTTGTACCCAATATTTTTTTGCTTTTTTACAACTCTACCATGCATGGTAAAATGTCCCTTCATGTTTTTTACATTTCTAACATTGATTAGGAGTACCTTTATACATCTTAGATAATTTCTCTGGTGTCATATACCAGCGGTGCATCTTTTTATAAAAGTTCTCATACATTGTAACACAATGTGAATTTCAGTTCTTTTAGCCACATTCTCTCCCATTTGTCCATCTGTATGTTATAACCAAAATTCCTAGCCCATTTTATACTGCACTCTTTAACTTCTTCTTCCATTTCAAATCTCAGCAAAAGTTTATACATTTCAGCAATCATATGTTCATCATTTTTACATAATTCAATTTTAAATTCCGTCTGATGTTGTTCAGTACCAGTTACCTTTTAATCTATATTAAATCTCTCTCTTAATTGTGCATATGAAAACCATTGAAAACTAAATCCCTGTGCAGTCAATTGTTCTCTTGACTTCATCTTAATTTCTCCATTTTCCTGTACTAGCAAATCCTGATATGTTAAGCATTTCTCTTTGCCCATTGTTTCTTTTCTATAAAATGCTTCTTGTGCTGAAACCAATAAAGGTATTTTGGGGCACAGCCTGGGTTTATATCTATTCCATATTATTAATTAATTAATTTTATTTATTATTTAAATTTATATCACCGCCCATCTGGGGACTCTGGGCGGTTTACAATATGGCACTCCTAACATAATGATTTTTGAAATCTACATTAACTTTAATTTAATTGTACCACAAAAAACCATGCCATCCAAACCTCAGGTTGTGTCCTTCTAACATTCTCTTATTTTTCAACAGCAACCACTCTTTCAGTGGTATGTTCAACTCGTGAATTTCCAGATATTGCTGAAGTACAACTCCCAGCACCCTTCCCCATTGACTGAGACTGTTGAGAATTGCAATTCAGCAGTATCTGGAAGGACCACAGGTTTCCACATTTGAACCTCAGATTAGATAGAAAATTTTTCTTTTTTGAGGACCTAATTTCAAAAGAAGTCAAAGGTACTGAAGCAAACAGTGAGGAACCAGGACCAAAAGAAGGCATTACCTTTTCCATTTTCTCTCTTCCTCTTTATAAAGTAGGCTGTCAGGGTAGGGGCACATCACTCTAGTAGATGTCTGAACTGATCATTTAGGCTTTCAAACTTTCAATTTAATGATGAGGGCATTAAATTAAGCCTACAGTTGCAAGATGTCCTTCCTTCAACAACTATTATTGGAAGATTGATTTGGTGTTGACTAACCCTACAATCTTTGAAGAATGTTCCTTTGGTCATGCTCTGTCACTCTGTACGATTATCTTTCTAGCATACAGCTGAGCTTTGATCACTAGGGTGGTCTTTGATTTTACAGAGGACAGTCCTCTATTTGAAGAGATATCCAATCTAAGTCTCTTTTATATTTACAGTTAAGTAATAAGGGTGAGCAGCAACTTATAAATTGCCCTCCAACAGTTAGCACCTGTACAGCAGAAATATCTGGTCATACACTTTCCCACTTTCTGAAATCAATTGCATTTCACTTTAAAGTACAGCAGTTATTTCTCAATTTCTACCTATACATATAAATTTTGTATTTATATATAAATACTATATATATATATATATATATATATATATATATATATGTGTATGTATGTATATGTATATATATATATATATATATGTATGTATGTATGTATGTATATGTGTGTGTGTGTGTGTGTGTGTGTGTGTATGTATGTATGTATATATATATATATATATATATATATATATATATATATAGAGAGAGCCAGTTTAGTCTAGTGGTTAAGGTGCTGGGCTAGAAACCAGGAGTTCTAATCTCACCTTAGGAATGAAAGCTGGCTGGGTGACTTTGGGCCAGTCACTCTCTCTCAGCCCAACTCACCTCACAGGGTTGTTGTTGTGGGGAAAATAGGAGGAGGAAAGAGTATTCGGTATGTTCGCCGCCTTGAGTTATTTATAAAAATAATAAAGGCGGGATAAAAATTAAATAAATAAATAAATAAATTTGCATCTGCAAATATTATACAAATCAATGTCCTCTGTTTCCCATTTTGTTAATGTGTAAGTGATCACTCTAGCTGCTCTTTGTCTTTAGATAAGGAGATACCTTATTATTTATTTATTTATTATTTCTAACTTATATCACCGCCCATCTCCCCCCACAAGGGAACTCTGGGCGGTTGAATTGTCTTGAATTGTCTTTTACCACACAAGTAGTTGTTCTGTACTAATCGAAGAGAAATATTCCTGGGTCAGATTTTATGGTCTGTAAAATAACAACACAAACACATAGGACTGAAAGAGAGTGTTCAGTGAAGAGAGACTAATGGATAAGTATGTTTGTAAGATCCTTGAAGAAATATCCATCAGCCAAGCATCACCTGACTGTTATCTGCTGTATAATCTCTGAAAATACATGCTCTGATGAATATGCATGCTGCAAATTCTAGCCCATTCCTTGTCTCTTAAAGCATTTTTGGATGTGTTGGATGATACCTGCAACTCCATCTAAGCTGCTGTTATCTCTTTCAATTAGCTAATGGCAAAGCTGTGGAAAAGAGCAAGCAAACTCCATCAGGTTTATGAGGGCTGGTGTAGCAGAGTGGCTAAGAGTGCTTGTAACCTCTAATAACAGAGGATCTTTCTTCAATCTCACTTCAGACCAATTTCCTAAGTGGTCATAGGCAAATAACTATAGCAGCAAAAATAATCATAATAAGTATATTTTTTTCTCCTTTAGTGTAGTTCTGAATGTCTCTTTCACTGAAATGGAGGATTATATGCACAGAGGATTAAAAGTGACTTACAAAAATTTGCATCATTCTCAATCTCATAGCGTACACTTTAAGTTTGCATTTCCAATTGCTATTCTCTTCCTACTCCTTAATAAAGTGGCTACATTTTCCCCACCCACTCCATATTCCGAGATTACAAAGAAATTTTGATCAATTAATATCTCTTAATAATTTTTTTTAAATAAAGCTATTTCCACTGAACTATTTTCTTTTTTTTTATAGTAAATTTTATTATTTAAAATATTTACACATCACATCGATAGTTACATTTACAAAGATTTACAACACATACATGACATACTTACACAAAACACAAAATACAAAACTATAAGAACATTCAAAGTTACATACAAAATAAAGTGACTTCCTATTTCTTTTAAGAAGAAACTTTTATAACTTTTGTTCAATAATACTATTTTCTTTATATTTTTCTTCCTTTTTAATATTTTGTTTTTATATTTGTAGTTTATCTCATTTATTAATTTCATTTTCAACTTTTTCTTTTGTCATTGTTTTTGTCTATTTTACAAAAATAATTTTATATTGTAATTTTATATTGTAATCATTTTGTATAAAATTTAAAAAGGGTTTCCATGTTGATTCATAATTTCCAATTTCTTTATCTTTTACTAAGTTCGTTAATCTGTCCATTTGTGCTAATTCCATTGTTTTGAAAATCCATAGATGCAGAGAAAGCATTTGATAACGTAAATTGGGATTTTATAATTAAAACATTAGAATACAGAAATTTTGGAGATAAATTTATAAAAGCATTTCAGGCAATTTACAAATTACAGAGAGAGCCAAAATTATAGTGAATGAAGAAGAAACACAAGAAATTAATATAGAAAAAGGTACATGTCAAGGCTGTCCATTATCTCCGTTAATATTTATATTAGTATTGGAAGGTCTACTGCAAAAAATTAGAAAAGATGATAATATTGAAGGTGTCAAAATTAAAAAAGAAACATATAAATTAAAAGCCTTTGCAGTCCACTGAACTATTTTCCAAATAAATATTTGGTCCTTAAGTAGCTTGATATGGAAGGGAGGGCTGCAATTCAGCAGGTGAAAATTACATTTTAAAGTAAAAAAATTGAATCATGTTTGTGTCAGGATTTTTGCTTTCATGCTGGCATGAAACATTCTAAATATCAGCATGCCCAGCGGGCCAGAGCTTATGGGAGTTCATGGGAGTTTATGGCAGCTGTAGTCCAAAATATCTAGAGAGTTCCAAGCTGAGGAATGCTGCATCCGCTATCTGAGAAGCTAATAGACATCTCTATGAGCAGTAGAATGCCTTATGAAGAATGTTTTCAGTTATTGTAGTGACAACTGAGTTTTTATCAAAAAGCATTTGTGATCCTTTTGCCTATCTTTATGTGCCACATTCTAAATCCCTTTTACTATCTGAAAGAGCTGGGAGAACAAGACACTTTTATATGTTTTGAATTAGATGTTAAAGAATTCCAATAAAGATTAGGTGGCCTACTCTTTCTCAAGGAAATTGCTTCAATGTGGTTGCTTCAGTTTGCTCTTATTAATTTCCCCTCCCTCAGGCAAGGTTTATGAGATACTTAACATGCTTCTTAAGGAAGAAATGTCACTGTGGGTGAGGTATTACATGTGGGGGCAAGAATTTGTGAAAGGGAGTAAATGCTAGACAAAATAGTATTAATGGATTTTATATTCATATAAGTTGATATCTGTAAAAAAAAAGTGGTTTGTGTGAAAATACAGAAACCACTTTTTTTTTTACAGATATCAACTTATATGAATATAAAATACATTAATACTATTAATATAATAGTATTATATTATATTATATTATATTATATTATATTATAATATTATAATATTATATTTATTGTATTATATTGTATTATTATAATACTGTTACTTCTTGATTAAATGTCACCATTCTCTTGTGGACATTGAACATAACTTCCTTTTGTTTATAAACATTGCATTTTAATTTTATTTTCTATTGGTTATTCTTTAAGGCACATCTTTATTAAGAGATACATATTATTACTTTTTCATTTACATATTGTAAATATATATTAAAATGTATTATTAATGTTCAAAATCTTCAAATCATGTATCACATTTCAGAACAAATAAATTATAATTCTAGAAATTTGGCTTACCACTTTGAAGAATAGTTGAGCGGAATGCTTGCTTCACTCTTAACTCCATTCTGTGTTCTTTCTCCTCTAGCGGTCATTCCCACTTAATACTTTTTTCACTCTGTGTATATATATCTGCATAGTTTTCTGCTGCCAGATTTATATTTATATTGTTCAACTGTACATGTGCAGCCTGAAGAAGTAGGAACAACATTACTGTTTTTCCCCATAAGAAAAAAAAGTATTTGCCATTTCTCTATGCCCGTTTTGAGGTATGTTAAATTCATAGGAACATAGAAAATAGACCTGTCTATAGCTTTGGTTCGTTTTTTTGGGTTCGTTTTTTAATAGCTTTGGGGCGTGGTGGCTCAGCAGGTAAGACGCCAGGCTTATCGATCGGAAGATTGCAAGTTCGGAGGTTCGAATCCCTAGCCCTGCGTGCAGGGTGAGCTCCCGCACTAGCTCCAGCTCTTGCCAACCTAGCAATTCGAAAGCATGCAAATGGAAGTAGATTAATAGGTACCACTTCAGTGGGTAGGTAACAGCGTTCCATGCGTGTCATGCAGCCACATGACCGTGGAAGTGTCTTCGGACAATGCTGGCTCTTTGGCTAACAAACGGAGATGAGCACCGGCCCCTAGAGTCGGACACGACTGCACAAATGTGCGGGGGGAATCTTTACCTTTACCTTTATAGCTTTGGTTCAAAGCTTCTGTAAATCAAATAATTTAATAGTCAGTTTGATGAGGTGAATTGAATCAGAAGCCTTCTAAACTATTCAAAGACTAAGTGGACTTTTCAGCCTGTACACATGCACATTATAAAATTGAAAAGTAAATGGTTGAAAAACAATGTGTGAAAAATGAAACACATGTGTAGCAATGCTACCCCAATTAAGGCTTACTCATGAGTAATTGCAAGGTTTCATTCTATCAAAGGGAACCACCTCTGATGATCTTAGAGTTAGGGCTGAAGCATGAAAGGTATTCAGATTCCAAATTATATAGATTTTGTATGTCAAAACAAAATCTTGAATCTCACTCTGTAGTTAATTTGTAGCCAGTGAAGTTGCTTCAGCAAAGTTATCATATGTGCATGGCCAGGTACCCCATTCAGCAACTTTGTTGGTGTTTTGCATCAGCTACAGCTTCTGGATCAAGCATAAGAATAGCTCATACATAGCATATTACAATAATATAAATGTGATGTTACAAGTACATGAATATCCAGAGTTAGGTTGCCAATGTCCAGGAAAGACCACTGATGGTATGCCACTAAAGTAGCAATAGAAGCAGCAAAAAGTGATTACTTTTTGCTCCCATTGTGTCTGGCTTTATTTTTCTTTACCAGGGTGGCAAATACCCTGATCAGACTGAAGACAGTGATGTGTCAATGCCCAAGAAGAATGGATAATTATTACGTGAGCCTTCTATGAAATATAGGATAGCTATTTTTTGTGGTGTTGTAATGAAAATACAACACTAACAGGCAATACAAAACCAATGCCAATACAAAAAACAGAAGCTGGTGCAAGGCTAACACATTAATAACATTTCTATGTAAACTGATGATCATTGATCAAAATAAATAGCTGTAGCTTTTCATAGTAAGAGGCATGTACATCACCAATATGTTGGAGAGAAAGGGGCAAAAATGTTGGTTGGCTCATTGTGAGCAATTCACATTATTTTTTTATTATATTTGATCAGATCTACCTTCAGCTGGATTCCAGATTTGGGGGAAATCATAGTAATCTCAGCAACTGCTTATCTTGTTATTTTGGCTTCTTTGCATCTTCTAAATTTCAAGGATGTGGACAGTGCATTGCCTTCGACTCAACCCTTATCCCCCCGGTTATCTCACTCGCTGGATCGTCACCTTGTTGTGGTGAGTGGGCTTGTGTGTTCCCAATGAACCCTGTGAGCGAAGCTGTCGGGAGTCATGTACTCCTGGCAGGGTCACCCATGGCGGTAGGGTCCAGGGGGAGGAACCAGACAACGATCCAAGAAAGTCCTCAACAGCAGAACAGGCGGAAGATAACAAGGTGTATTGTTACAACGGCTGCGAAGGCGGATGAAGGCTGCAGCAGACAAAAGGTCACCAACCGTCATGGTATCCATGCCATTGGATTAGAGCCTTTTTCTGTGAAGGTTGTGTGCTGATCGTTGTGCACCGATCTCCACACATAAAACAAATTCACGCACAGGCGTCTTCCAACCACACCAAACCCAAAACAACCAAAAGTCCCATGGCGACTGACAAATGGCAACGGGGGCAGGACTGTGAAATCCAGAAGCTCCTAGTCATGGACCAGCACATGGGCGGTGGATACGGATTCAGTCGCCCTGACTCAAGGATCGAGGCAGTTGAGTAGTTCGGCAGCTGTATCCACAACTGAGCAGCCCTATTTAGGATCCACTCTGCTCACCCCATATGGGGAGGGGGCTAGAAAAGGTGCCCTAAACATAGTCTGCCTCATTTTCTCCCTGACTGGATTACCGCGACCAGTGGGGTCACCATCTAGCGGTCGTAAAAAACACATGAATTTTGGAACATGGAATATACGGACACTGCAAGACAATATGGATAGTGAACGACCTGAACGTAGGACTGCCATTATTGCAAGGGAGCTGAGACGTTTTAATATTGATATAGCAGCACTCCAAGAAACTCGAAGAGCAGGAGAAGGACAGTTGAAGGAAGAAAAAGGAGGTTATACCTTCTTTTGGAAAGGACTGCCTGAACAAGAACAACGAATACATGGGGTAGGCTTTGCTATCAAAAACGACCTTGTGAAGCTCTTGTCAGAAGTTCCCACTGGGATTAACGAACGACTCTCAACTCTCAGAATAAAACTCGCCAAAAACCAACAGGCAACTATCCTAAGTGCTTACGCACCAACACTAGATGCAGATGAGTATATCAAGGAAAAATTTTATACCCAGCTGGACACCATCTTATCAGAGATACCAAAGAAGGATAAAATTATCCTCCTGGGTGATTTCAATGCAAGAGTTGGGCGTGATTTTGATTTGTGGCCAGGGATCATTGGGAAAGAAGGAGTTGACAACAGCAACACGAATGGAATCTTACTTCTGACTAAATGTGCAGAGCATAACCTTGTCATTACTAACACACTCTTTCGCCAGAAAAATAAATTTAAAACATCATGGAAGCACCCACGGTCGAAGCACTGGCATCTTTTAGATTATGTAATTGTCCGTGCTAGAGATCGCCGTGATGTACTTCTCACCAGAGCCATGACGAGCGCCGATGACTGCTGGACAGACCATCGATTAATTCGATCCACGATGGCCATAAAGATTGTCCCTCATCGTAGGCTCCAAGGAAGAAAACCAAGGCGTAAAATGAATACACTGGCCCTTCAAGACCCTATTAAATGAGCTTGCTTTCAATCAACTCTCAAGGAACATCTGCCTATGGAACTTCCTGAAAATGTTGAGTAACACTGGATTAAATTGAAGATTTCTATTATTTCAGCCTGTGAACAAACTATTGGATACCAGACTAAGAGACATCAGGACTGGTTTGATGAGAACGATAGTGAGATTGAACATATTATTGACAAGAAAAGGAAAGCCTTCCAGATATGGCAAAAAGATATTAACTGTGCCGTTAAGAAAAAAATCTACGCCAGTGCAAAGGCAGAAGTCCAAAGAAGAACTAGAGAACTTAAGAACATATGGTGGATAAAAAAAGCCCAAGAAACCCAACATTTTGCAGATGCTCATGATGCACGGGGCTTTTTTAATGCCATAAAGGCCATCTATGGACCAACAAACCATGGTACAAATCCCTTACGCTCAGTAGATGGTGCTAAACTTCTAAAGGACAAAGAGTCTATTGCACTGCGCTGGAAAGAGCATTACTACAATCTCCTTAATCGTCACTCTACCGTGGCCGATGAAGACTTCTTGCAAATCCCGCAAAAACAAATAAGAGATGAGCTTGCAGTACCCCCTAGTTTGGAGGAAGTCAGTAAAGCCACTAAACAAATGAAAAATAACAAAGCTAGTGGACCTGATGGGATTCCTGCTGAAGTCTTTAAAGAAGGCGGGCCTGAACTTACACAACAACTTCATAAGCTCATTGAAAAAATCTGGATGAGGGAGGAGATTCCAGCAGACTTTAGGGATGCCATAATTATCACTCTCTTTAAAAAGGGTGATAGAACAGACTGTGGAAACTATCGAGGCATCTCCCTTCTAGCCACAGCAGGCAAAATCCTGGCAAAGATCATCGCAAACCGTCTCCTATCTGTATCAGAAGACATCCTCCCTGAAACGCAAAATGGCTTCCGCTCTTCCAGGGGAACAGTGGATATGATCTTCACTGCACGACAGCTTCAAGAAAAATGCAAGGAGCAAAACCGCCCTCTGTACATGGTGTTTATTGATCTCACTAAAGCTTTTGATACTGTAAATCGTACTGCTCTCTGGACCATCCTTCTGAAAATCGGATGCCCTGATAAATTTGTGAACATCTTGCGGTTACTCTATGACGACATGATGGCAACAATCCTGAACAACAATGGCTCTCAAAGCGATCCATTTAAAGTGGAATCCGGCGTTAAACAGGGATGCGTTATTGCTCCAACCTTATTCGCTATCTTCATCGCTATGATTATGCACCTTGTGGAAGAGAAACTTCCTACTGGTGTAGAAATTATATATCGAACAGATGGAAAGCTTTTTAATCTTAGTAGGCTGAAAGCAAAAAATAAGGTAATTGCAACTTCTGTTATAGAACTTCAATATGCTGATGATAACGTAGTCTGTGCACACTCCGAGGAAGATCTTCAAACTATCCTAAACATCTTTGCAGAAGCATATGAAAAGCTCGGCCTCTCGATTAACATTAAAAAAACCAAAGTGCTTTACCAGCAAGTTCGAACCAATCCCTCTGCAGCGCCATCAATCCAGCTTAAAGGTGTATCACTAGAAAATGTCGATCACTTTTCTTATCTCAGCAGCCATCTATCTACAAAAGCCGACATTGATGCTGAAATTCAGCATCGCCTGAGCTCTGCGAGTGTAGCTTTCTCCCGAATGAAGCGTAGAGTGTTTGAGGATCGGGACATTCGCAGGGAGACCAAAATGCTTGTTTACAAAGCCATTGTACTACCAACTCTTCTGTACGCCTGTGAAACATGGACCCTCTACAAACGCCACCTCCAACTTCTTGAAAGATTCCATCAACGCTGCCTCCGAAAAATTCTGCAAATTACTTGGGAAGATAGGCGGACTAATGTTAGCATATTAGAAGAAGCGAAAACCACCAGCATTGAAACAATGATCATCCAAGATCAACTTCGCTGGACCGGTCATGTTGTTTGAATGCCTGACCATCGTCTTCCAAAGCAGCTACTTACTCCCAACTTAAGAATGGAAAACGGAATATTGGTGGACAGCAAAAGAGATTCAAAGATACTCTCAAAGCTAATTTAAAAAAAATGTAATATCAGCATTGAGAACTGGGAAGCCCTAACTCATGAGCGTTTCAATTGGAGGTCATCCTTTATTAATGGCGCTATGGACTTTGAAGAAGCACAAGTACAGGGCGAAAAGGAGAAAAGAGCTAAAAGGAAGGCACGTCAGGCAAACCCTCATCATGACCGTCTCCCACCCGGAAACCTATGCCCTCATTGTGGGAGGTTGTGCGGATCCAGAATTGGCCTTTATAGCCACTTACGGATCCACTGTTAAAATTTTACCTTTGGAAGACAAGCTTACTCGGCTACGAGTGATCTCCAATGATGAATGATTACTAAAATTGTCCAGGATGGAACTGCATCCATGATTAAGGGAAATGATCAGTAGCTCACTGTGGTTGAGAAGTGTTCTCGTTTCCTAAAGTTGTTCTGATGAAGAAAACTTCCTTGGACTGGGAGTTATGGGCAATTATAGGTCAGTCTCAAACATTGCATATCAGGAAGAAGGTGATTGGGGAGGCAATGGACACATAGCTCCAGATGTATCTGGATGATATTGATTATTTGGACCCATTTCAATCAGGCTTTCATGTGGGATATTATATTGAGATTTATTTATTTATTATTTAGATTTATATTACCGCCCATCTCCTCCAACGGAAGACTCTGGGCAGTTCACAATAAAAACCATGATAAAACACAATAGTAGAGATTGCTTTGGTTACCTTGGGGGATGACCTCCACCAGAAGATGGATGAGGCATGCCTTGCTAGTTCTCTGAGACTTCTCAGCAGCTTTTAATACTATTTATAATGTTATTCTTTTAAACTATCAGGCAGCATTGGGTCTTGAGATACTGTTTTGTAGTGGTTCTAATCTTTTCAGTTGGGCTGTGTCCTGAACGTGACACTAGGGGGTCTATAGTGTCTCACAGTGTCTTGTCCTCTGTGGGTTCTATAGGAAACCACTGGAGCAGACATCTGAAGCTTTGAAGTGAGGTGCCATCAGGATGTTGATGATACCCAGGCCTTCTGTTTCTTACTGTCCAACTACAAGGGAGCAAACTCCAGGGAAGAAACCCTGAATGTTGAATTAGATAATGGGGTGGGTGAAAGTAAACAAAGATGAAGTGAAATCTAGACAAGATGGAAGTACTATAGGTAAGTAGAAAACTGTGCTCAATGTCTGAGGTTTACCTGTTTTGGATAGGGCTGCCTTCACCCTGAGATAATAAATTTGCATTCTGGAAGTGCTCCTTCATTCCCAGCTGCCTCTGGATTCACCAGTAACAGCTGTGGGCAAGCAGCAGTATTGCATAATTAAAGCATAATCAGCTGTGACGTTTCCTGAGTTGGTCAGATTTGGCAATAGATATCCATGCTTAATTACATTCCAATATGAGTATTGCAATGTGGTGTTGTTCTTTTGTTCTCTTGAAAAGTTTCTGGAAGGTGCAATTGATTGAAAATGTGGTGGCTTTTGTACTAATTGATACAAGCAGCAGGGATCACATAATGCTTACACTGAAAATCTATACTGGTTACCAGTTGCTTACTGTAGGTAATTTAAGTTGACCTCTAAAGCTTCAAGGATCTTAAAGTTTGACTATTGTACATGAGGCATTGCCTCTCCTATTGCAAACCTGTCCAGCCACTAAGTTTGGAAGAAGTCTCACAGAGCCACAGAGGCACATCTATCTAGTACATGAGGACCTTTTCCATCATTGATCTTAGGCTATGGAACATACTTCCTTGGAAATTCTAGTTTGCTCCTATTCTCTCAATATTTAGAAAGTGGGTTAATAAACCACCTCTTTCACAGAACCTTAATAGGTGAATTATTTTAGCATTCATTTCTAATGTTTTATACTAGTACTTCTGCCTTGAGTTTTCAAATCACCCATTCTATTTGCTATGCTTTCAGGATTTAACATCAGTTTACTCTTACTTACCATCATTTACTTACTTACTTACCCTCATCTACTTCATTACTAGTACAAAACATGCATAGTCAGATATAATGGAAAAGTAGAACTGAGTGTTATCAGCATGTTGATTATAATTGTTCTCCAATAGTCAGGGATGGGGAGAGAAAATTGTTTGATTTGCACTAGATTGAATTCTTTTAATTTGCACTTTCCAAACCACTGTGCATACTGAAATGCAATTACATTTTAATATTTATACTGTACTTCTCCAATTTTTGTAGACCAAGTCTCCTAAAACAACTTAGACACAGTGTTGAAGTATGCACAAAAGCAAATGAGTGCAAATAATGCACAAAAGTGGATTTTATAATGGGAAACTAGTTTATTAGTAAACTAACACATAAAATAAAATTATATTGAGGGTTTTTCAGAGTTATGGGATAATATTATTTTGAAACTGGAAAAGTAAGGAACTGAGCAAAATCAAAAACAGCAGGTCTATCCACCCCTCCTAATGGTATGATTTGTGCTAGGCTAGCAAGGAATTCCCCAGGGAATTCAGTGTTAATAAACCTCAATTCCCAGATTCTGCTCCTTAATTACCAGCCTGAATCTTCCCTCATCTTATCTCTAAGCTCTCTGCTACCTTATTCTGGAGAAAAGACTAAAAAAGAAAAATAAAACAGATTGGGCTAGGCAACACTTTGGACTGGTGGGACATTTGGAATGTTGAGAACAAGGCATGAGCACTTTCATAAAATTGACCAGTTGCAAAACATCCATTAATTAGAAAGTCAACTGGTGAGATTTCTCCCACTATGCCCTCTGACATTCTCACTCTCAGACATTTATGAGGAGGTTTATACTTCCATATTTTATAGTTTTATAGTTTCCAGCCTTAATTGGAGGTTGGGTATTGGATATTCCTGTGCATTAGGAACAGAGGGAAATGAATAGAGCTAGGATTACCAGATGTCTGGCAAAAGAAGGACGTGTCCTCCTTTTTGTCCTCATGTCCTCCATCTGGCAGTAATAGCCTTAAAATCAAGTATTGTCCAACTTTTTGAGTATCTACAAGCAATCTCTTCCTGAGCAGCTTTTCTCCACGGTGCAGTGCTTCCCAAATAAGTGCTAACCGCAAGTTAACCAGCTCTGCTCTGTGACCTTGATTAGTACCCTCCAGGTGCTGCTGCCTGAAATTGACAAGACCTTAATCAGTTACATGCTGAAGGCCTTTGCCTCCTAACTGCCTCTAGCACATTCCTGTGATTGAAAAAACTAGTATTTCTGATGCTGGGAAAAGTAATTTCATATACATGTAGGCCTAAATACTTTTTTTGGGGGGTCAGTTTTTCACTGTTATTTTTGTTGTGGATGCCAAGAAAGTTGAACAGTGTGTCCTCCTTTTCCTCCCATTTGTCCTCCTTTCCAATTGCCTGTGTCCTCCTTTGCCTGTTCAAAATCTGGTAACCCTAACTAGAGCAGTTATGGACTCTAAGAATTACAGGAAACAAGGAAGAACTAACCAATTATACTAATATTTATATTAGTGCACATAAACCCAAGAAAAGATCCTGTCTGACTGACCGTATTTGAGGAATGTTTGATTTGCCACTAATTTCTTTACCCATAAATCACCCACAGATCTACTGAGAAATAAAAGGATGGTGAGAACAGTTGAAGCCAGAATATGTGATTCCAGCTGGTAGAGTCTTGAGGATCATCTTTGTTGTTTTAGCTAATAGCTGCAGTATTTGAACCACTTGGGACTCCCAAAGTAGCATTTTCAAGAATAAGGGCTGACTTCATTTTTTCTTTTCTCAAATCATTCTTTTCTCAGCTCCTATTTCCATAGAGGTCTATGTTTCTTAATAAGCAAATAGAAATGTTCCTTTCTGCTTACATAACACTTCAGTTAGTGTTCTCCTCTGCTCAGTTAAATCTTTCAAATTTTCTCTCTTAATCAGTTATACATGCACTTTAGATTATAAACTTCAAAACTGCTATCTCATAGCACCTTTGATCCATCTGTTTTCTTTCATATTTTAACTGGTATATAAAGAAAGACTTTTGCAGGAAAGGGAACAGAAATACAACTAATTCAGCTTTGGGCTATGCATCTTCCATGGAAGTTGGAGCAAGCAATTCTGTCTATCCATTGGCATTTTGTGTTGAACATCACAAGGTATGGAGAGTAGGTAGATATATGCAAAGATCCAAGCATTATCAATGCTCTAGTTTTCTATTTATGAATTTATTGCTAACTTCCTGTTGAACACATTCTTAGAGAGCCAGTTTGGTATAGTGGTTAAGGTGCTGGGCTAGAAACCAGGAGTCTGTGAGTTCTAGTCCCACCTTAGGCATGAAAGCCAGCTGGGTGACCTTAGGCCAGTCACTCTCTCTCAACCCAACTCACCTCACAGGGTTGTTGTTGTGGGGAAAATAGGAGAAGGAAGGAGTATTAGGTATGTTCGCCTCCTTGAGTTATTTATAAAAATAATAAAGGCGGGATAAAAATTAAATATATGCCCTGGTTATCTCCCATATAGACTACTGCAACACGCTCTACATGGGGCTACCCTTGAAGAACATCCGGAAGCTACAGCTGGTCCAGAATGCGGCTGCACAGGCAATTTTAGGTGTCCCAAGGATGGCACATATAACACCTTTGCTACGTGAGCTGCACTGGGTCCCAGTCTGCTTCCGGGTCCAATTCAAGGTGTTGGTTATGACCTTTAAAGCCCTACATGGCATGGGTCCAGGTTACCTGAGGGACCATCTCATCCCCATCACATCGACCTGTCCCACCCGGTCATGCAGAGAGGGCATGTTACAGACCCCATCTGTAAAAGAATTCCATCTGGCGGTGTCTTGGAAGTGGGCCTTCTCTGCAGTAGCTCCTGCCCTCTGGAACATTCTTCCTGCGGAGGTAAGGCAGTCCCACTCGCTCCTGGACTTCCGTAAGAAACTAAAAACCTGGTTTTGCCAACATGCCTGGAGCGGGAAGGAGAATAGTAATTCCTGGGGATGGGTAGCCCCCTAGAATAACCTTAAAATAGCCCTTTATACTCATAGACTGATAGAGAACCTTCAGCCATCTGGATTTTATTATATTTTATATTTTTATTGTCTACTTATATTCGTGTTGTGCACCAGTTATGCCATTTCCTGGATCGGGAGTCCCTCCAGTCAGTCACTCATGCCCTAGTCATCTCCCGTATAGACTACTGTAACACGGTCTACATGGGGCTACCCTTGAAGAGTATCCGGATGCTACAGCTGGTCCAGAATGCGGCCACTGGCCCAGAATGCAGCTGCGCGAGCTATCGTTGGTGCCCCTAGATTGGCACACATAACACCTCTATTACATGAGCTGCATTGGGTGCCAGTTTGCTTCTGGGTCCAATTCAAGGTGTTGGTTATCACCTTTAAAGCCCTACATGGCATAGGGCCAGGTTTCCTGAGGGACCGTCTCGTCCCCAGTACGTCAACCCATCCCACCCGATCATGCAGAGAGGGCATGCTACAGACCCCATCTGTAAGAGAATTCCATCTGGTGTGGTCCAGGAGACGAGCCTTCTCTGCAGTAGCTCCCGCCCTCTGGAACATCCTGCCCCCGGAGGTGAGGTTAGCCCCATCGCTCCTGACCTTCTGGAGGAACCTGAAAACTTGGCTCTGCCACCTTGCTTGGGGCCAGGAAGGGAATAGTTACTCTTGGGGATGGCTAGTGCCTTAGAGTGCTCCTCTCACACATGGACTGAGTTAGATCTTTTTGCCACTTAGATTTTATTCTGATTTTATAATTATTAATAATTGTATATTGTATTTATATTTTATCCTTCTTGTTTTAATAAATTATCTTATTGTAAACCGCCCAGAGTCCCTCCCGAGGAGGGAGATGGGCGGTGATAGAAATTTAATAAATTAAAAAAAATTAAAAAATATATTTATTGTATTTATAATTGTATTGTATTTTAGCTGTGTTTTTTGGTTGTGAACCGCCCAGAGTCCCTCCTTGCGGGGAGATGGGCAGTGATAAAAATTTGATAGATAGATAGATAGATAGATAGATAGATAGATAGATAGATAGATAAATAGGTGATAGCCTAGAAATGCTTGTAATTTGGGAGAAGATAATCAAAAGATTTCATAGGTGGCTTTCATGGCTCTATAGATATTTTCAAACGAATAGTGAAAAAGTATTTAAAAGCAATCAAAGAAGAGATCTTTGAACAACTGAAGGTTGAATGTGACAATTCTCCAGACAGTTTCTTGCTTCATTCTCTCTTTCTATTCACCCATCCTCACCGTTCCTGTTTTTGTATCTACCTCTGGTGACAAGGATTAAATCTTGATTATTGTCACACAATGTGGATATTCTGCATGTAAAGGGAATATTATTATTCAGTGATTATGTAAATCAGATACTCACAGCCAACCAGAATGAAGAGGCATGTGTGACAGTAGGCTGTATGATTCTCTATTCTTAATGGCAAATCATCCTTCATTATGATTATATGAGACAATTCCATGTCAAGTTAATGTTTCTTATCTTTGTTTTAGATTTGTTTACTTATTTCAGCTTCAAAACCTCCCACTCAAAACAAAAATTTCACACTGGACTCATGTCAACAACTCGTTTCAGCTCATCCATCTCATTATGATGAATATCCCAGCTGCCTCAGTCTTCCTTGTGTCGTTCTACATTACCATCTTAAAATTAGAAAACTAGAACCAGGCATTTCAGAATATTGAATCCCAGTGGCTTACTCAAAAACAAATGCAAAAAATTCTGCACCAGTGCGAAAGGTACCAATTAGACTGAAAAGTTTAGTATTTATAATGCAGTCAATTGTGTGAGAAGATCTGGACTGAGGCTACAATTGCTATGCCATACCACTAAAATCTTGATAGCTGGTCATCTATGCAGGGTTGGCTAAACATAATGGCCCGAAATTCTGAAGGAATGTGACATGTAAAGATATATATGAGGTACAAATATTTACAGCTAGTAGCAGCAATTTTGCATGGATATTTAGATGCCTGATTCCATGGCCTCCATGCTGAAAAAAGAGAAGTAACAAATGAATTGAAATGAACACCAACCGCTAATGCTATTGATTATAACTGCAAGAGTTTCACAGTATCAATCTGCCATTAATGAACAGAAAAAAATCTTTACTAGCCTAGCAGATTAGTACAAAGCATTGATCAACTTGGAAATAATACTAGTTACCAGTGCCACCATTTATGTTTGTATCAAAAGTTGAATAAGGATTACAATAATAGCAGTTCCAATTAATTTGTGAAAGATACAAGCTGTTACCAACCAGCCATATCTACCAGTGTGCTAGAAGGCATTAAAATGGGAATAATTAGTTGCAAGCTTGAAAAAGATATTTTACTGGAATTCTTCAAACAGATATTTATTTGAATTACTTTAGGAGTAGGATATTACTGAAATCTCTTTGTTTAACGTTTATACTGCTAAGCCCCCTGAAAACTCATGGTGATTTACAACAGAAACCAAAATAAGTTAGCTGCATCATAAAACAAAATATGATGATGTATCCCCAATCAACAGTGATCTTAAACATTTAAAACTTGTTTTAACAACTCTGATTTGAACACATTCCCGAATATGGGGAAATGAGAATGCCATAAGGAACTCTGGAGGAAGGCTGTTCCAGAAGGGCGAGACCATTACTGAGAAGCACAGGCTTATAGCTCTTGCCCCCAAATCTCCCATGTAAGGAACTTTCTGGATCACCACATGAATGGGTATGTTCTATGCAAAGCAATAATCCTTCAGGTACCCAGGCACCAAGCCATATAGGACTTTATAGGTGAAAAGCAACACTTTGAATTGTACCTAGAAATGTGTTGGTAACTAATGGAGAACCTATAGTACTGGTGCTATATGTGAAAAGCAGCTTTTATCTGCCAACAAGTGGGCTGCTGCATTTTGCACCAACTGCTACTTCTGAGTACTCTTCAAAGGCAGCCCCATGTACAGTACATTGCAATGATCTAAATGAGAGGTGACAAGGACATGAATTACTCTCACCAGGATCTCTTTGTCCAGAGAGGGCTGCAACTGGTACACCAGCAGAAGCTGAGCAAAGCCACTACCAGCACAGCCTCCAACTGCCTATCTAGCAGTTACCATGCATCTCAGAGGACCTCCAAGTCACAGACCTACTGCGTCTAGAGTCACCATTGGAGCAAACAGAAAGCCAGATGATTTCCAGACAAGCAGCAGTTTAGTCTTGCTGGGATTCAACATCAACTTGTTTGTCCCTATCCAGATCTTTAGTGTCTCCAGGCCAGAGCTTTCCAAACTGTGTGTCGTGACACAAAAGTGTGTCGCCACACACAGTCTGGTGTGTCGCCACACAACCCGGAAGCGCTGATCATCATCAGCGCTTCTGGGTTTTCCCGCGGCGACACACCAATGGCAGCGCGCAAAAACCTGAAAGCGGCAGCAGCGCTTCCGGCTTTTTGCGCGCTGCCGCAAGAGCGGCACTTCTAGGTTTTTCCGCAGCGACACACCAACGGCGGTTGGTGTGTCGCCGCGGGAAAACTTTGGAAAGCCCTGCTCCAGGCCCTGGTCAGGATTTCCACCATATCACCAGCTCACCCTGGGATAGAAACGTCTATCTAGATATCATCAATATGCTCATGATGGATGAACTCTCTCAGGAGTTACTGTTGATCAACTCAGTTGGCAGAATGGTACAATAATAAATTGAATGAGAATTGTACTGGGTTTTGAAGAATTGTACATTATACTATTAAAAAATTAAATATACTCTTGAATTGAACTTAATTCCTACTGACTGTAGGATATATCAATGCAAGTTTCTTGGCAAACAACAGAGAAGTGATTTGCCACTTCCTTCTTCTGGATTTTTTTTTTTACTTCTCAGTCTAGTTCACAGCCCTGAATTTCCATGTTAAAAAATTGATCAGATAACTATTCAGATTCAATATTATAAATGCAAAAATTCCCAAGAGAATGCATCTCCCTCAAATTGCTATTCATATAACAGACACTTGACACTAGGGAGACTCAGAACTAGTTCAAACTTCTTAGGGATGGCTGCAAATATGGTGCTTTCTGCCTTCTACTGTCAGAGACTTACAGACCCTTTAATAACATATGTACCAAAAAGTTGTGAATCAACTTACAATTTAAAAGAACTATGCAAATAATTATTTTAAAATAGGGCAGTTGGATGTTCCCTAACTGGAACAGGCCAGCATGATCACATTATATGCCTGTCCTTTGCCAACTGCAGTGCTACCATTCCATTTCTAGGTTCAGTACAAAGTGCTGGCATTAACCATTAACCATTGGGAAAAAGCTCTCTGAAATAAAATCTCCTCCTAAATATTGATCTAACCTAGAACGTATATGCTCATCTGAGTCTGTTCTATCGGTGCCTCTGCCAAATTAGATGAAACCGGAGGCCAAAAGAGAAAGGATACTTCAGTGGAAGTGCCATGTTTATGGAATTCTTTTCCTATAAAGATTTGTCTGGTTTAATTTATTTAAGTCTTTTCAACACCCAGGGAAGATCATATCATTTTTCTAAGCATCCATTCTTAGTGCTTTCAGAACTTCACACTGTTTTACTAGGACGACATTATAAATGGTGTATGTATTATAACTGCAGTTGATGATTTATCCTGATTATTGCCCTTTTTTTCATTATTGGGTTTATTCTGTACATTATGTTTTTTTTTTAACTTTTCTGGGTATTACCCAGAGAGCTGTAGTTATTATGTGGTTTAGAAGCAAAATGAACAAGCAACAAAGTCAGTCCCAAGACATCCATAGATAAATCATCTAGTTCGTTTCCCTGCTTTCAAAACGCTTCCTCGTGAATTTTATTAAAATAAGAGAAGTAAATGCTCCATTATTACTAACTATGATAATGTAATTTTTTAAACATTTTCTTGGTAACGTGTATCAAAGCAAGATTAGTTTCTTTCTCCAATATAATCTTGATTAAAAACAGTGTCTTTTCTTTCCTCTTGTAGCTTGCCCAGCAGGGATGTTCAAAGCTCACCAAGGAACAGGAGTCTGCACACACTGTCCTTCCAATAGTCGCTCCATGTCAGAAGCTGCTCCCATCTGCACTTGTCGCAATGGATACTACCGGGCTGACTTTGATCCGTCAGAGGTAGCTTGTACTAGTAAGTGCTAGCATTTATTTCTGAGAACATGTAGGTTTCAAAACTAATTGGATCCATTATTCTTAAATAGATCTGGAAAACCAACATTCAGGAGTAGTCTGCATGATAATCATCATGATAACCATGCTTTGAAAACGATCTAGAAGTGCACTGAACTTTAAAAAAAGTGCTAGCACAGCACCTTCCTGCTATTTATGATAGCAGTCTCACTTTTTTCAGGCTTAGATTTAAAAGAGACATGAACTTTAATGAGACAATTCTTGAAAACAGCCACAACTATTTTTTTTCAGACTAGCATGGAAGCCTGAAAAGAGGCAGGCTGCTTTAATGAATAGCCTCACCTGATGTCCAAATCATTTTTGAAGGGTACATAGACATAAAAATAATCTTGTTAAAAAGATTGTTAATGGACTGAAAAATGTTTGTTAATCTTTAGCTTTCAGATCAACACATACTGTAGTTGATTACAAATATAGGAAGTCCCATGTAAGGAAATAAATAATTTTTTAACATGTGCCAACAAGAAAAAGAATCTCATCAAAATTAGTATTTCCCAGCAGAACAACAACAATGGCAGAAAGAAAGAAAAAAGAAAAGAAAACTTATCAACCACTTATTATAAAATCTGAGAACAAAGGCTCACAATTTAGGGTTGGATGATATTGACCATTAATGTTAATGACAGGCAGAAATAAGTATGTACAATAGGGGGATGAAAACTTTGAGTCTTCTAAATGACTACCATTCAGATTATTGGCATGTACGTATGTTGTATTAGACACAAAATAAAACCCAGAATGACTTTTCATCATTAGTAGTCATTTTCTTTTCATGTGATCTTTTTTTTTAACATTTAGGACATACATACTGTACAATCTCTTCATAGTATATTAGCAGCTGTAATTGTAGTACTTAGTCTATTGGCTCACCAAAGCTAGAAACTTAGGATCTTTGAACTTTACCTTGAATTTGCACTCAGAGCCTGCCAAAGAAATGGAATAGTCCGTAATATATATGAAATGAGAGAAGACAATATATTGACAATCCCCCATTAGGAGAACGGCTGGCCTTGATAGCCTTCTTGATTTTTCAGTCTTATATTCAGTGTGATTTCTACTATTATCTGTTATTTCAATTTACATTTCATTTATAACTTAATCTTGTTTTGGACAAATTTGGAATTAATTTGTGTGATTTATTATAATACTATATTGCAGAGACATTTTACAAATTATTTCCCCCTACTTGGAGACTGCTGGCCTCCCCTGCATCTCCAGGGGAAGAGGTTGATCTCTCACCTTTCTAACTTCCTTTGCAGCTTACTTGCACAGAAGTGTACATTAGCATACTACTTTCAGCAAAATGCCTCTGTAGGTAATTGCATTACGGTTATGAGTTGCCTAATGTGTGTTTGGAATAAGAGATTAATTTCCATATTCTGCCTGATCACTGGTAGCAGAAAGTGTAGTAGTAAATAAATCTGTTTTTTATTGCCTCTTGTTATATAGCTGATTTACAGTATGCCTTACCAGAGAAGTACTGTATATAAAAAAAGTCAATTTGTTGGTTTTTATTTCTGCTCGTTAAGACCTAATTTTAAAATGTTTTAATTTGAGGTGCCAGCTGTTCTGTTCCCAAATTGTTACATGTCATAGGAGTAAATAAATTTAGTATGGTATGTTAGTGAGTGCTGCTGTTCACTTCCTTGCCAGTGCATTTCCTGCTTTATAGAGCTTTTCAGTAGTCTGCTTTTAAAGTTCCCCATTTAGTACTAGGTATGCAGTTTTCATTAACTTCTATACACTTCACAAAACAGTAAAAAGCAAGATAGAAATTACTGTAAGCCTAAGGTAGAGTGGATAGCCCATATATTGCACTAATCTTGTGAAGCATGAAGTGTGTGCACGGATCATATTTGTGCCCATCAGTAAGCTTATGCTTGCTTCCCTGCCTCACCCCATCCAACTTCCACTTTCAATAGAAGAGAGACAGGTAACGTTCCAGTGTTCCTGCTCATCCCCAAATGGCATGAAATTGCCCCTCCTTTTCTGTAAACCATCAAAATTTAATGGTATGATTTCTGGGTTCTCCAAGGACAAAAAAGATATTTGGTAAATTCGTGTAGCCTAGGGTCTGGATTGTCTCCTATGTCATAGACAATGTATGCAGGGCGCTCTACATATAAAAAAGGGAAGATTTCTTTGAGTTGACCTTGACTGCTGATGACTACCCAGGTATCTTCATGTAGTTTTCTTGGCAACAATGTGGAAATACTTTAGTATTGGCTTCTTTCAGGATTTTTTTTTAATGTCCCAATCTGGAATTTCCTGGTTGTTTCATATACAAGTGTTCATCTAGTCTGACAATACTTTCTTAGTTTCATCAAAACCTTTCAACCAAAAGAGCTGAGTAGTTGGGTATTGTCACAAAAGTTGGAAACAAATACCAATTGGTTTATAATCCTGCCAACACAAATTTAAAGTTAAATTTTATTATGTGATTTTAACACAGCAAGGTTACAGTTTAGTAGAGTGGGATGCCATCTATTCATTATCTTCATAATCAGTTCTTGATGACTTGTTGAAATGCATTTAGAAGAAATTTTCTGCCACAAGGAGTTTCAATGAGATTCATCAAGTTCAAAATCTAAATCATCATTGCAGATAGATGATAGATTAAAATGTATTATAGATAAAAAGATATGTCAGCTTGACAGGCCAAACACTTCTGAAAAGCCCCTCTCATGTTCTACCATACGTGCCTCAGATATTGGTGGAAACAAAGAGAATGGCCTCTTCAAGAGATCTCGGGAGCACTAACCATGGATAAAAGACCTAGGAGAGCTGTGACATATAACATAGTAAACTGATGCTGGTCCCTCTTCAAACCAACTGGTGTCTGAACCAAGATCATGCTCTTTCTGTAGTATCTTCAAGGTCACATACGCCACTAATCCTTCCTCCAGCTGCTACATTTTGAAAAAAAAGGGGTGTGCCAATAAGAGTTGAAAACAGAGCTGGAGCAGTAAAAACATTACTGCAGAAAAGTTCTGCACTTCCTTACCGGGCCCTATGTCTGCGAGGCAGAAGGAGGAATTAACCACTGTCCAACTTTAACTGCCCTATAAATCAGATTTGGATGCCCCATAAGTACATAAGAAACTATAAGAGAAATCATGGAGTTTTATTAACCTTTTAAGGCTCTTCATTTTAATCACTATCTGAACACACTCTCTCTCTCTTAACTTCTCATGTAAATATACTTGCTAATATTTTTCTACAGGAGGAGATAGTTCCAAGCTGTTAAGACCCCAAACCATTTGATTCTGTTAGGTCCTATGAGAACTTTGATTTTTTTTTCCTGGATATGAACCAAAAAACAGTGTAGTAGTTGTAAATTGTAGACCAGAGGCTCCTTGTAATTGCTGCTGGTCAATAGCAATATTTGAGACTGAAATATTATAACACTGTTCAAAAGCAACCTCATGCAGGATGTATTATTGTAGTCCTAACACAATGTTAAATAAGGAAGATTTTACTATGGTCACACCAAACTTTACAAAGAATGGGCAAGTGATTCAAAGTTTCCATTCATAGCTCAGAACATAGCTTTCCAAACTGTGTGCCGCGACACAATACTGGGTCGCCTGCGGGGCCCAGGTGTGTAGCGTGAAAACCCGGAAGCGCTGATGGCCTGCCACCGTGCGTGCGGCGGTGGGCCATAAGCGCTTCCGGGTTTTTGCATGGCACACCAGGACACTGCTGCCACCACCACTGCGGCGGGCAAAAACCTGGAAGCGCCAGTGCCGCAGCGCACGAAAACCTGGAAGTGTGGCAGTGCACAAAAACCCAGAAGCACCGCTGCCACCACTGCAGTGCACAAAAACCAGAAAGCGCTGCGGCGGTGGCACACAAAAACCCGGAAGTGTGGCAGTGCTTCCAGGTTTTCACGTGCCACCGCGGCACTTCCGGGTTTTCGCGTGCTGCCACAGCAGCAGCACTTCTGGGTTTTCATGTGCCGCCGTTGGTGTGTTGTCAACGGGAAAAGTTTGGAAAGCCCTGGCTTAGAAGAAACTATAATTGGCTGTTCCATGACAACTTAGCAAATGGTAGTTTGCTGAAACAACTAGTTAAGAAGCTAGGATGAACAAGTTGCCCCTTCATGAATTTGGATGCAACAACATACCATGGATTGGACATTTTACATGTTCCCTTTTATGTGTTGGAAAGTTACTGTGGGTAATTTCCAGTTTAGTTAGTACCTATCACACTCCCAGTCAACCTCTGTAACCAGTCCAGAGCAAACACACAGGGCATTCAGTTCAGCTAGCAAAAGTATAGCTTGGTGCTTATTTATGAGACATCAGCAAAACTGTTAACTGGGGAAAACAGGATAAAAGAGAGGCAAAAGCAGAAAGAGAGAAACATGAGCAACACACAAAATTTACATTATCGCTATATTTATCAAAAGGGCACAGGACTTTCCAGAGCCAATGGAAACAGTACTGTGGGTAATGAGCATGGACAGTCCCAAAAGGAGTGGCTTTTCATTATTCCAGCTGGAACCCTTTTGTGTACATAACAGCAGCAGAATAGAGATGGAAACTAGGGTACCAGGTGATCCCTCCTCTATTCTGCACCATTATAGAAACAGTCTGTGGCTTGAATCATGTCAACTGGATTTCTATTTTCTTCTACTGAGAAAATAGAAATCCAGTTGACATGATTCAAGCCACAGACTGTTCCACCTGGATGACTGAGAACCTTCATCGACATTATAGAAACAGTTTGGTGGATGGTGTATCCAACATTATGCACCTAGGTAATAGCCCAAATGAACTTTTATGCCACTTATGTCCATGTTGTTATGATTATGAGCTGTTACAATCTCAAGCTTGTGCATTCCCCCTCCTCTTTACAAATGCAGTTAATATTTTGATGAATTTACTGACATCATAAATACATAACCTTACATTTTCTAGACAAACTATGTGACTCCTAAATTTAAGGCAGATGAAGGCAAACCTTTTGAATTGTCTTTTTTTTTTTTTACCAGTACTTTTGACCACAAAGAGTCATGGGACCTTGTGGTAATTTCATGATGTTAGGAGGCTTTGTTCCCTCCAGTTCTGGCCAATTCCCTTTCTCCTCCTCTTGCTCATCCAATGAGAAATGCTTTTTATTATGAGCCTATTCAACTGCTTTTGTCAGATTAATCTAGATGAGTTCAGAACAGTGAAACATACTATGAATTGTATAGAAATCACTGAAGAGTTTTACTTGAGATTCTTCAGTTACATCTAACATCTGAGTAAGCAGTTGTGCATACACAGATGCAGAAAAACAACAGAACAATATAAGTCAAATTACTACTAGCTAAAATACTATTTCAGAGGCCTGTTTCAAGGATAAAAGGCTGAACCTTTTATTACAGGTAGAAGAAACCTACCCAGATAATACTTGGTGGCAACAGAATTATTCTGTCAAAGTCATCTTACAAAAGCAAAGAAAGTAATATTAAACATTTATAGTTTAACAAGGAAGGACTTGTATTGACCTTTTGAAACTTAACAAAGGCAAATAACAACAAACAGTCATAATTAAGAAGGCTAAAATAATTCCTACAGGTATATTTGGCAAGGAGACCTTTATATGTAAGCTATGAGGTTACAACTAGGTTTAGAAAATGAGGTAGGTTAGCAGATGGTTGTCCATATTTTGTGACAACTAGAGAAGACAGATATGGAATTCTCAGCCCTCTTTCTCCCAATGTCTTTGGGGTTGAATGTGTGTTTTTAAAGTTACGCGTGTGTTTTGAATATATTAGAGGCCTATGATTGATTTGCTCTTATTTAGTGATATTAAAAAGTAGCATACCTTCTTTCCCATCTCCACTATTTTCCCATTTTCCTGTTGCTTCATACTTTTCTGAGTATAGCCCTTCTTATTTGGGAAGAGTCAAATTTCCAAGAGGTTAATTTGTTGGGCACCAGGCTGCATGTGGGGTTAAAGCAAGGAGTGGGTGGGGCTAGTGCAAAATTGTATGGGAACCTTGTTTCTCTTTCTCAGTTCTCTCTCCCCACAAGTAGCAGATTGCAGGAAAGAGTCAGATATCTCTTACCAGAGACCTGAACTGATTTCTTGCAGGTGGCATTTGAAAGTAGTCTGGCGGCTGCATGTGAAGCTACAGGTTGCCCATTTCTGGCCTTGATGAAGGAAAAGCAGTAGCTCTGGAAGCTTTATATTAGCCAGTGATACTGAACTGGCCTTCTAAAGCCATCTGACTTCCCATGCCCGGCAGATGATGGGCTGTAATATGAATGAACCTAATCATCTCCTTTGGCTGAAGGCTAGTTATACTGGAAGAGGGGGCATTCCTAAACAACTCAACTTCTAATTTGAGATAGGCTGCATATAAATCCTTCCTTCCTTCCTTCCTTCCTTCCCTTGGATTTGCTGAGAGAAAGTCATGGTTTGACTCTTTTTTATTATGCAGGAGATCATAGCTTACTGACCAGTGTTGGAAATACAATATGTTTGCCACTTGGATTTTCTATTCTGAACTACATTGAAGAAGGCAATGAAGCTACAATATCTGTTTCTCAAAGGTCTGCTGCTAACTGCTCAAATAAGTTGATAAAAGGTTCCATCACGTGACTGATGCCTTGCTTTTAATAACCCTGCCTCAGATCAAAACTTTGAAACTGAGCCTGAAGCTAGTTGACCTAGCTTGGCGTGGGTGGGAAGAATGATGAAAAAAGTGTGATTGACTGCTTTGTTCACATTTCCCCAACCTGGTACCCTCAAGATGGATTGAGCCTGAAATGCCCAGTGTTTCCAGTCAGCATATTTTAATTAACTCAATATTCCATAGTCTGGCAACTTCCAGATGGGTTGAGACTACAACTGCTAAAATACTCAGCTCATGGGACACGATGGAGATTCTGTAAGTATTAATCCTAACTCATCTGGAGAATACCAGGTTAGGGAAAACTGAGTTAGTGAGCTTAAGCATTTGTAGAGTAGAACTGAAAAATTAACCTTATGTGTGGTCCCCCCCCCAGTAGTGAGAGGAATGGGAAAGAAGGCTAGATAAAAGATCATTATTATTCACTGTGAAAAATGAATATGTTTTACAATTCTGTAGGCTTTCACTGTGAGTGTATATCTGTGAATTCAACATGGTTACAGTTTTAAGTGCAGCATCATTTTAGTCTACTGTGTACATAGCAAAGGCTTTGCTGCTAGATGGCTCATGACAAATACTTTAACTGTGCTGATAGGGAAAAAAATTAAATGGAATGGAATTTTCGTTAAAGGACAGCATTTTTCTAGCAATTTTAACAAAATGCTTTCATCTGCGTAACCATGGCAACAGATCAGAGAAGCTCTCTCAAAGTGCCTCTCTGAATGTAATTATGAAGAAAAGGGGAAAGAGGAGGGAAGTAGGGAGTTTGGAATGGAGACAGCATCTGGAAAACCCTCCAGGGCCTGAGCAGAGGTAGGCTGTGACAGATTCAGCAGAATTGCTTTTGATTCATTTTCTTTTGAGTAAGATGTTGAAACACTTGCCTGTTAATTATATACCTTGATCACAGCAAACTGGCCAGCAGCCTGTCCACCACCATTGTCCATACTGTGGTGTCCAGCAAAGCTATGCTTAGTGGTGAGAGGACTAGTCTCCAAATAAATGAGGAGGAACCACAAAATCATTCAAATTAGGACTCATTCACATACCATACTTGCCCTAGCACAAGAACAAGGACACACAATATCTATGCATTGATTGATTTGTCACATTTTTAGGCCACTCAACTCTCAAATGACTCTGGGCAGCTTCATGAATGAAAAACACAACAACTTATAAAATAATACATAGCAAAGTGTAAAACATAACTGGTCTATGGAGTGAGACCACCCCAAAACACAACATACCTTCACTATACCCACCACTAAAAGGGGATCTGCTCAACTACTTAGCCCCAGGCCTGGGGACAAAACCAGATTTTTAAAGATCGCCTGAAGGCAGGCAAGGTCCTCAACCCACCCTCAGTCCACCATATATCTTGTCTTGCTATGCATCAAATGTAATGTTTCTGACTTCTACTAGCACAAGTGGTGCTGTGCAATCTACCTGTTGCACTTCATTCTGTTTAAATGCCCTGTTCACCTCCACAGAAAGGTTAATACATATTGATAAATAAACTTTATCAAAGCAAGATTCTTCCAGAGTTTCTTATCAATATGTATTGAGCCAAAAGGGTGTGTCAGATGGCTCATACAAAAGGTCTATCAATGGAAACTCCATGTCTTCAAAGACCTGCCAAGGAAAGGAAAGGGATTGGAGGGTGGGAGAGAGGGATAGAAAATCAGGGAATCCACCCATCACCAACTGTGAATAACCACTGTCTGGATAGAACATCCAGCCAGCATTGCTGTCAAAGCTGAAGAATGGATTGAAAATTTGAACAGCAATTTCTTAAATTGGCTTCAATTTCCAGCATGGGAGACAAGCAGTTTAAGGTTTTCCCTATGAAGAGTTCTTAGCTTCCACACTGAGAGCAGAATCTTTAGCAAAGGCAGAGATATATGTTTACCCTATTGTGACAGTTATTTTTGAGAACTAGTGCAATCTAATGTTTAGTGTTGTGTTTTGATTAGGAAGTCCCAGGTTCAAGTCCCAAGGAATCATTCCTGGGGGGCAGAGGGCTGGAGCAAGGGGAACAATTCAAGTATCATTATGGCATCATGATGCAAGTCCCAACTCATTTTTATATGCATTGTGATGTTACATGTACACCCCAAAGAGAATTTGCAGCAGGATGCTGCAACACTGCTTTCATCATTCTCAACAAAACAAGAGGAGCATGTGTTTGCTTCTGCACGTCTCCATTTAATCATGGAGCTCGCTGGATTATTTTGGTCCAAACCTATTTCACAGGGTTGTTGAGAGGAAGTCAGAGGAAAGGCAGGATATAAAAACAATAAATAAATGAATAAATGTTATTTGTTCACCTTGAAAATGTAGACAAGTTATTTGGAGGAATGAGGCCAACCACTTTTCGTTAGATAATTTCTTCTATGGGGGCAAATAGTAACACTATAGGGGGCTTCCTTAGAAGACAGTTGTATTTCTTTGTAATTCAAGGAAAGAGTAAAGAGGCCGTCATTTTTAAAAAAAATATTCCTCACTTGACTTGGCTCTCTTTTGTAACTTTTGTAAAATCAACAATTTCTGGGCAAAAGATCCAAGTCACATTCCACAATTGTCTTGAGAGTCTTAAACCTTCTGTGCTGATCACATCACCACCATTATCATTATCAGATGAAATTATGGAACGTGGCTTGATAGAAGTCCATTAAAATAAGTGAACTTGTAGATGGTTTAGCACATATACAGTATCTGGTTCAATACCACATGAATGCTTGTTAGTGAAGTCATGACAATTATTTTAAAACTTTCTTGTTTCAGGTTTATTTAAATTATGGCCAATTTTCTATGTCTGTAAACCCTATAATACCAGAACCAAAACATTTGGCAACAGTTTGGATTTTGAAAATTTCAATACTAAATATATTCTAGCCTGAATCCAGTTATCTGATTTAGACCTATTCAAGCAGAGTAACTACTGCCCTTTTTAAATAGAGTTTGGCCCATATGGTGTTTGCTTTGTTTGTGGCTTGACCAGTGTTGACTTGGTCTATTTGTCATTGCTTAGCCTTGAGATCTGTCTTCTGGGCGCAATTGCCTGTTTAGTTTTCATGTTATATATGTACATATGTCTTTAGTTATTCTTTCCAGTATGATCCACACTGGAATTGTTGCTATTAAATTTCAGTTAATTGACTTCAATCCTGTTGCCTCAGTGTACAAAATCAGTGTTGAACTTAATTCTTGCCCTGCTAAGTGCCTCAGTTATTCCTAGACTGATACTTCCAATGGATTTGATGTACATATTCTGAACTCGGGTGTCCGTGTTGCTCATATATAATAACTACATAGAAAATAGACACAGAAGGATACCCTTCTAAGACCTCACTAAATATCCATCCTTTCAATCTTACATATTAAAGTATTAATAAGAGTTTACTGTATCTGACATTCTCTGCTAGCCTATGCCTGCTTTTAAGGTATGTGGATTTTTCTGAAATTTGAAATGTGTTTCATGAAACATTTAGACAAAAAATAATAGTTCCATGTTACCTTTGTTCTGGTTGTCTAATTTCTGCAAATATGGCTCCTTTGGAGATACCTAACAGCATAACTTAGCAGCTTGAATTCTCATCACAGGCTAAGGCAATCTTCCCCGATCTGCCACTTTCCAGGTTTTAATTACTTATTAATTAAATATATACACATCTTTCCTAAATTCTCCCCAGAACTTTCTCCAAGTAGCTACCAATACAGATAAAAAGAGAATTATAGTTAAAATACCACGACAACTACTGTATTTCATTTCTGGGGTTTCCAAGCATTTCCCCATCTCTGTACTGACATCACATAAACACAAAAAATCTGATTTGCTTACATTTTTGTGTCAGCTGATCCTTAACCAATCTATCTTGTAACCATCATGCTAATGGCCAGACTCCAACAACTTGGTGTCCCCCTTATCTACTTGCTTACAGCTCCCTTTATTGTTTGGACAAGCTTTTAGCAATTTAGCTGGCTTGTTTTGCTGAAAGACATTTTAATGGTGAATATCATTAATTTTTGATTATTTAAGTTTATTTATTTGCTTCTATCCGGAAGAGAACAGAGAGAGTATGAAAGTTGTGTTTGCCTGCCAGTCTAGGCCCTACTGTGAATTGGATGTGTCAAAACCCTCATTTCCTTTTCCTATTTTTTTCTTCAAAATGTTAACGTGCATGTCTTCAACATATGACTCTGAAAGATGAGAGATACTGTACTACCAATGAAGAACAACCAACCAAAGACAACTTATTTTATGATCAGGATTGCTGCTTTGTACCTGTCAAGAGTTTTGCTCAAGGCATAGCAATAAATCTCTCCCTATAAACTCAAACAGCATTCAGGAGTTAGCAGAGGAAGAGCCAAGGACAAGTTTCGAATAAATAATTTGCTTTTATTGCATATAAAAGAAGCCCTACATAATGAAGATCACCTAATGCGGATGTAGCAATCTAGTCTACACTTTGTAACAGCCCCACTGTTTAAACCTCACATCTTTCTCCTGCCCTGATGCAGTATTGAACTTCTTGTTGTTGATCTCTCTGCCTTGGATGTGGAGGGTACCTACACCATGTTTAATAATTGTCATGTCTGGTCTCAGGTTCTTTTTCCATCCTTAGCAGATTCAGCTCTCATAAAATTATACCTTTTCTTTTTTTGGTCTTGATGTACTTAACAATAAGCATTTTAAAAGTTTAGGACAAGGATGCACAAATGCTGTCCCTGAAGACTTTTTCTACAAGTTTATTTCTGTATTTTCAATCCAGACCATGACTATTGGCTTCAGGTTGAGTGATGCTGTTCGTCGGTCTCATCTTGACAATCCCTGTGTGCTATATATAAATTAGCATATATGCATGCAAACACATACAGATTGTATTTGGTTCAAGGGCCTCATTGATCATTGAGTAATGTGTAATTAATCACTCCAAATGGTGGACAAGGCCACAGTGAAAACTAAATTTGATTTAAAATTAATTAAAACTAAATTAATTATGTTAATTTAAATACAGTCAAAACCCTAACCCAGAGCTTTCCAAACTTTTCATGTTGGTGACACACTTTTTAGACATGCATCATTTCACAACACACTCTTACGGCAGGGCACAAGGCAGGCACTAGGACCTGCGCGGAATCCTGGCAGGGCTCGGAGGCAGCAGCAGCCGCGACACACCCAGACACTGCAGCCGACACACTAACGTGTCACGACACACAGTTTGGAAAGCTCTGCCCAACCCTAACCCTAACATACTATTCAGTAGTGCATTTCTCCATACACTTCCCTATCGTTAGTAAAAATTCTATCAAGGTATTCATCTATTTGTTCATTTTTTCCATTTTTTTTGCTATTTATATATAACTTTGAACTTCAGCATTCTCTAACTACAATGCCCACTTGCTCTGCCTAACCCAATTATCATGCTCTTTGATAAATAGTTTTTAGAATCATATTTTTTCATTACACACTAATATTTTTTGCAAATTGTTTCGAGTTTTCAGGCAACAATATGGCATCATCTACATACAGAAAGGGGCGTGGTGGCTCAGTGGGTAAGACGCCAGGCTTGTCGATTGGAAGATCACAAGTTCGGAGGTTCGAATCCCTAGCCCCGCATGACGGAGTGAGCTCCCGCACTTGCCCCAGCTCTTGGCAACCTAGCAATTCAAAAGCATGCAAATGCAAGTAGATAAATAGGTACCACTTCGGTGGGTAGGTAACAGCGTTCCGCGCGTGTCATGCGGCCACATGACTGTGGAAGCGTCTTCAGACAATGCTGGCTCTTCGGCTAACAAACGGAGATGAGCACCGGCCCCTAGAGTCGGACACGACTGCACAAATGTGCGGGGGGAACCTTTTTACATACAGAAATACATACACATACACATTGATGTCTTCAACATACTTCTAATGTTAATGCATTTATGGTTAATGTATACAATTAACCATAAATGCATTAAGTGAGATCATACATACTTGTCTTACTCCCTGATTAATGTCAAACCATTAGCTAAGCACTCCATTTATTTTCATGCATGTTTTATTTCCATCATATAAAACTTATATCATATTCAGCATCCAATCATCAACTCCATATTTGCACAAAAGTTCCATAATTCAAACCTATTTACTTTATAATAGCACTTTCTCTAAAGCAAGAAATACACAATAAACTTTCTTTTTCACAACCTCAGTGACCTGCTAAAGAGCAAAAATATGGCCAGTTTTCCCACTTCTTGGCATAAAGCCACACTGTAATTTTTCAGTTTTGTTCCTTGTCATGTTTCATACCTGTCAGGGAAATGGGCGAAGAAACAATGCTGAGCTGAAATTCAACTCTAGTTCTTTATTGTTTCTACCTTATACAGAATCTTGCTAGACTAAAGGTTCCTTTACTGAGCTAAGGGGTAAAATACCCTTGGGAATTTAGGGCGGTGCCAGCCTACTACTTTTCCGTAGCACCCCCCCCACACACACGCACTCTTCAAGCTGTGCGAATGCTTATCAGCCTGGAATGCGCTCTCGGCTCCCAGCTCCATAACAATACCCTTTCATTCAGAATTCTGCCAAACTCCTTCCTGAGTAGACTTAATAAACTAATTCCCTTGTAATTTTTGCATTCATTATTGCTAACTTTCCTTTCATATAGGCTAAAGGAACAGTAACATTATTCTTCTAATACAGTTTTCACACATGGTACACAAGTTGCGTAGCTGCTCCATAAGTACCTCAAGCCTTAACATTTTTCAACATTCTAACATTTCTTTTCATTCCCTTTTTTTTTGGACAATAACATTTATAGCATACATTTCATTTCCACTCTTTGGCATATCACTATCATTAATGTACAAATCTCTAAAATACTCCTTTCAGCATTCTCTAAATACAATTTCATTACTTTCATTTTTAATTCAATTCACTGTGCTGGAGGCTTCTTGTTTAGCCCTTTTCACCTACTTCCAAAAGATTTTTTCATTTCCATCAAAATTGTTCTCTCCAGTTTTAATCTTAACCATTCCTTCCTGTCCTTGACTACATTCTTTGCAACTATTTTTTCTATAAAATCCACATTATACATATTTCTCTTATCTTTACATTTTGCATTTTATCTCATTCACATACTTTTCCCTTTCATTTTCTTTTCTTTTGTTCTGTTGGGAGATTAATTTTATTTATTTTTCTAATTTTGCTACTGCCCATCTCCCCCAAAAAGAGGGACTCTGGGTGGTTAATTTCCTACCTTTTGTACAGAATTCAGATTTTTGCTTCCAATAGTGTTTCTACTTTCACATTATTTTCTTTTATTTTTTCTTATTCTTCTATGTCCATTTTTTCCACCAAACCTGCCTTGACACTTTCACAAAATGATCCATCACACATCCAGAACATCTCATCATTCTTCCATCTTTTTTTCATTCTTTCATCATAGTCAAATCAGTTATGCTTCTGGATTCCCTCCTTTACCATGCATACACACAAACAGACTTCTGCCTAAATCATTTTCTGTGCTTAAACAGAGAAAGTATTCTCTGAACAATTACAGTTATTATTCATTCCTTGGTCCTGGCTGTCAGCCCTTTGAAGTAGTCCAAGTCAAGAAATAGGCACAACAGGGTTCCAGGAATGCTATTTATTGCAGTAAGGTGGAATAATAGAATTCAGAAAGCCTTTCTCATCTAAACAAAATCAAGGCAGGGTTATTTTAAATTTCTTTCTCACACTTCCATCTTTTCGAGGACTGGTAATCTTTTCTGCAAGTCCCTCCTTAATGGCTTGTTTATTCTTTCCCTGTGGCCAAGATCAACTCTATATTCTTTATATTGGCCTAATCATTTGAATCCATCCATTCATGTCAACTAATACAATAACTTTTCCTATTGGGTCATACTCATCTGCCACTTTTCCCCAAACTTATCCCCATTTCTTTCATTAGCCACTAGGAGAAGGAGGGAGCTGTACCTCAGGAAGATCAAGGAGAGAGTTAAATAACATTTCACTAGTTTAAATGAATACAAGTCTCCAGGATCAGATGAATTATATTTTAGGATACTAAGGAACTAGCAGAGGTGATTGCAGAACTATTAACATTAATTTTGAGACTGGAGGAGAACAAATGTCCCTATCCTCAAAGTGGGAAAAAGGAGGACCCAGAAAATTGCAAGCCTCTCAGCTTGACATCTTCTAGGAAAATTCCTTGAGCAGATTATTCAACAGCATATTTGTGAGATGAAAATGTAACCAATAACAAGAGCCAGCATGGGTTGTGCAAATGTGTTTGTATGTATGTGCGTATGTGTGTGTGTGTGTGTGTACATATACACATACACATGTGCCTTTTAGAAAACAAAATTTTTGAGTATTCTACTTAGGTACAATTGTTTGGAAGGAACAAATAGTGATCTAGTTTGAACCATATGACCAAAAGATAATAGTTTAAATGAATGATACCAAATTAGTACCATGCTGCATGGGAAGAGAATGTACTAAAGAGGGACATATCTATGGCCGCAAGACAGTGACGCAAACAAGCAAAGAAACAGACAACATTCCCGCTATTCTATCTATGTAGATGATTTTCCTACATAATCCAGGAGACAATTGCTGATATCAAATGCCTTTAGGTAACTGAAATAAATGAGCCCAGTTCAAAACTCTTCTAGGAACACCACTTATCAATTTGATGTGTGAAAATGTTTTCTTAGTTAAGGTGATCAGTGAGAATTTGCGTATGAATTATATTTGTTATAGTTGTTTATATTCTCTGTTTTAGGATAATAATCCTGCCAAAGCAGTTTACAAGTAAAATAAGACACTAAATAAAAAATAAATATTATTTTAAAATAAACATACTACTAGAATTCTTCCTACATGATTGTTGGTAGTAACGGGTCAGGCAGGTGGGAGAAGAGAAGAGAAAGCTCAATCAAGTTTTTCAAGAGAGGAACATTTGGGGAAGTGAAAGGTTTATCTCATACCATGGAGAAGACAGTGAAGATCATTTGTAACATGGGAAGGTCTCTGTGATCTAAGCAGTCCTCAACAGAAGTGCCACATTAGAAAACCACAAGGGATATATCAGTCACTCATGTGGTCACCTCCTGAGGGGATTATTGCAATTGATTAAAATAATAAATAAATACTTTACCCAAAACTGAAGGAAGCCAAATATTCTAATATCTTAAAATATCACCAAAGCTGTACATTTTATTGCAGTCAGACATTTACTTGCACAGCCTTGATCTGCAAATTGTTATTTAACAGGTGTTCCTTCAGGACCTCGCAATGTGATCTCTATTGTCAATGAGACATCAATTATATTAGAATGGCACCCACCTCGGGAGACAGGAGGTCGTGATGATGTGACCTATAACATAGTCTGCAAAAAGTGTCGGTCAGATCGGCGTAGCTGCTCCCGCTGCGATGACAATGTGGAGTTTGTACCAAGACAGCTGGGCCTTACGGAAACTCGAGTCTTCATCAGCAACCTGTGGGCCCATACACCATACACCTTTGAGATCCAAGCTGTCAATGGGGTTTCCAATAAAAGCCCATTCCCACCACAGCATGCCTCAGTGAACATCACCACCAACCAAGCAGGTAAGATGGAGTTCAGAGATCTCCAGCATGATTTTCTTCATGAACATGGAGACAGAAAATTGAAAATGCTTTGACATTGCATCTACTGTTTTGAATATAATCTTGATTTCAGAACCATTAAATATTGCAACCAAGTTCTGGAACAATCTATAGATCCTGGTACTTGTTATTTCTTCTCCCTCCCTTTTAAGCACTGGGAAAAGGGAGCAGATCTCTTGCCAGGATTTGCTGTAACTGGAGAATTCATGGCATGCATGACTATACCTCTGACAGTCCTGCTAGCAGAATAATACTTGATGGCTCCCAACAACACTGCCTTCCCCCAGTAGGCTTATCTGGGATGGTGAATGAATGAGGAGAAGCAACAGCAGTGCTGGGATGTGCAGCAGGCAGGTAACTGTGAATTCTTTGGTGTTTTAGTTACCAACAGTGTTCTGAGTATTAATCTGGGGCAGTATAACACATATTAAACAGTAAAATAAGTTCCTGCAGCTACTGCAAGTAAATGCAACTCTAGAGCAGGCATGCCAAAATAAGGATGCACATGAGCTGCAATAGGTAGTGGAATCTTAGGTAGTGCTGGAATCTTTAAAGTATGATTCCATATTGTGAAATATCTTTGCTCCAGAGGTTAGTGTATCTAAAATCTGTTGGACATTTGAAGTTTTCATACACTTCAGCATTGTTTTTAAGGTCTTGCCGAAAACTGAACTTGCTGCTGAAATCAAATTCAATGTCAAAATTGAATTCAAATCAAAACTTGCTGCTGAAATCAATTCAATGTGCCAAAGATACATTATACCATGTATTCAAGTGGTAGTGACCATGTGGAAGGCCTGACAAATAGGAACTATTATCTTGAAAAACCATAAGCATTTTTTGAAAGTTTTCCTTCACTAAACCTTTCAGCAACATCTCCTAACCTGATGGTTTCCAGGTGTTTTGGGACTACAAGCCCCAGAATTCCCTGTTACATTAGCCAATGGCTGAGAAGTCTGAGAAGTCTGGATCCAGTATAATTGGAGGACACAAGTTGGAGAAATGAACCTCACACCAATAGTAAAAAAGACCAGTGTTGCTGACTTATAATAAAGGTGGTATATGTCTGTCTATATGCAAATAGAGAAGGTGAGAGCTAAAAACCTTTGGCTGATCTGAAATTTGAATTGGGTAATCATATATCTTATCCAAGAAGTCATATGGGAATAAGCATGTTATGAACACAAGAGGCAAGTTTGAAAATTAGCATCAGGAGGGAGGAAAATTCTGGTTTTTATAATAACTCATTGCTGCTATTAATTATTAGCAGGCATGATCAGAAGTTCAAGTAGTGCTATCCTTCTGTTTTGCTCTTTTTGCGGTATAGAAATATGTTCTTAAAAATATTTTGAGAGGGTTTTTTTTAAGATTTGTTTTTTCTGAACAATGCATAATAAAATTGCATATGAAACAGCACTTCAAAAGATACTCTTAGAATTAAACTGTCTCAGTAACGTGAAGGATCAGTTACCCAATAGGCCTGTGATTGCTTTGCTCCAGGGCCTCTTCACGTCTACCCTGGCTTGCTGTCTATGCCAATCATAAGTGTATCCTTGATCCACAAAATGACTAAACAGCCTGACCATCCTTGGAAAGGTGGGAAAGTTGCTCCTTCATGATAATGTAGGCCAGAGGTTGGCAGCCTCTGGCGCACAGGCTGGATATGACCCACCACCGAAAGACATCGGGCCTGTGGTCCCAAAATGAAATATATTAACCCAGCCCACAGGAGGGGAGAAGAGAGAGCTGTTTTTGGCGACTGCTTCACCAACCATCTTGGAGTGGCAGAGCAACAAGTCCCCTGGAAGTGGCAGTGGCAGCATGGCCTCTGGCCCCTGCACAGAAGGAGGTTGCCAACTGTCACAGTGTGATGAGGGTCTTTTTGAACTGGAGGTGTATTTTGCTCTGCAAGGGTGGCAATTGACACAGAAAAACAAGACCATGGAGGCTTTTATGCTTTTTCCTTTTTTTTTCTATTTACAGTGAAGCTATTTACAACAGGTATTTACAACACTGTCCCCGGTTTCACCTGGTGTCAGGTTTCCTCCTACGTCTCCCTCCCAGAGACTTTTCTCCCTCTAGCTTTACTGCTAGCTGCTTTGTTTTCCTCCCCCTTTCACTCCAACTCTCTCCCCCAGTTTCTGGGCTTAACAAGAGAGAGAGTCAAAAGAAATGAATAGGCTGGAATTTTATTGTTGTGTGCTCAGCATGGCTGGAACTTCTCCTGGATCTGCTCAGCCAAATGCCGCTCCTTTGTTGGGGGAAGATCCTCTCTGAGGGTCTTCTGCCCAGTCCTTCCCCAGAGAACAGGGCTTTGCCACCAACTGCCAATCCCCTCCTTCCCTTCTTGGGTCTTGGATGAAGCAGCCGCCACCTGCAGCCAGCCGGGTTCCCCCTTCTCGTCCTTCAGTCTTGGGTGGAGCTCTTGTTCCACTGGGCCTTCATTTCCCTTCTTCCAGGGAAGCCACCCATGGACCTTTCTTCTCCCTTCCCAACTGGGAACTGACAACTGCTCTGCACACTTAACTTCTCTCTCCAACTTTACTCTCCAGCCACTCCATACATTCCATTTTGTACAACTTTTTCCTCTTTTCCTTCTCCCCTCTCCTTCTCTCTCTCCAATTTTTAGTCAGACCCGCAGCATGTACCCCAGTAACTGAGGAGGTGGGTGTCCCCCCAGGGCTCTAGTCCCCAACACCTATATACCAGCTGGACCAATGGGACAGCTGTCTCTAAATCTCCTGTCAGGTTAATGGCGAAGAAACAGCGCTGAGTCGCAATTCAACTCTGGTTCTTTATTGTTTCTACCATACACAGAATCTTGCCAAACTAAATGTTCCTAACTGAGCTAAGGGGGAAAATACCCTTGGGAATCTAGGGGCGGAGCCAGCCTAACTCTGTTCCTCGCCCCCCCCCCTCCACTTTCCATGCTGCTAGTGCACCTACCAGCCTAGATGCGCTCTCTCCCCCCTCAGCTCCTAGCTCCATAACATCACCCTCCTCTTCAGGGGCACATTCCATCACATCTCCCCACAACAGCTCTGGCTAGCAGCCAGGTCAGCTCATCAGCCCTCGTGACAGCACAGCTGCCCTTCAATGCCAGAACTTTGCTGCTTCTCCCCTTCTGCTCATGCCAGGAGAACAGCAGCCATGTCAGACCATAAAAACCCATATGCCAGATCGACCCCTGATGTAGGCTCAGTAGTAGCTTCCTGGGTTGCTCACATGGTGACACTCAGTACTCAGAGCCAGAATGAGTCATTAGCTGATGGAAGAATCCCATATTCCCAAAGAGCAAAAAAGAATTTGATTTATGAGATATTCACACTAGAAACATGACCTGCAAGGAAAACATCTGGATCCACATGACAACTGAATAATAGCTGTGCAATTAGCCATCTAAGCAGCA
Source organism: Charina bottae (assembly GCA_023362775.1). NCBI lineage: Eukaryota > Metazoa > Chordata > Lepidosauria > Squamata > Charinaidae > Charina > Charina bottae. The sequence continues at coordinate 34,680,118 of JALMGJ010000005.1, forward strand.
GCAACAAAACCACAGCATCCTACAGAAAGAGCCAGAATTTCTTCTGGACTTTGTCTTCTCTTTTTTCCCCTGATTCATTTTAACAACCAGAGATAATTATGGATGAATCAATTGCTGACTCTTCCTTGGGGGAGAAATGGAGTAGGGGAGGTGTCCAGATGGTGCTGTATCTGCAATGTTTGTGCATGTGTTCTTTATGTAAGGCTAAGAAGAAGGTGGGGAATGGAAAAGCTACCAGGTAGTGACCCTGGCCAAAAGCTTAATGAAGAGAAGAATTAACAGTAGAAGGTAACAAGAGACAACAATCTGTTTTGGTTTGGCTATAACAAGTGGATGAAAATTCCTCTTTCATGCAATACATGTAAAACAGGAAGCCTTTATTAATGCCATCCCTGAAGAGTTCACATCAACAACCACAAGAACAAAAGAAGCCTTGGTATCAGTATTTTAGCATTCTGTCTCCAGGGAATAAGAACTCTGTCAGCTTGACATGTCAGACTGAATTGGACACCAAAGATACAACTGACATCAAAGCAGAAATGTAATTCTTGGCAGTGGTGCTCTTTTGTCCATTTTTCCTGCTTGCTTTTCATTCTCTTCATTTCTTCACCTGCCCATCTGCTGCTCTATTGCTCTGTACCTATTTCCCAACCCCAGTTCATATCCACTCTTTGGTTGGCTAAACTTGCAATCCATGGACCAATATCCAAATCTCTGCCCATCCTCTTTGTGTATGGACCCATTGTTTTTAGGTGGCATGTCCTTTGCTCTTTTTGTTCCTGTCAGCCAGTCTCCCTGTTCCCCATCTGTCCATTTGCTCTTTTCTTCCTGATTATTCCTGCTGCCACAAAGCTGTGATTATTAAAAGTTGATACATTTGCATTGTATCTGGCCTTTCTCTGCAATTATCCAGATAAAGCGCAATTGCTTTCAGCACATTAAGGATGCACACAGTGTTTGAAAGGCCTCAAAGATGAAGCACATATTTGGCAATTAGAAATGAGGCGTTAGCATTCAGCACTTTTTAAGCAGATTGAAATGATGTGCTGAGCACTACAGGCATTTAAAAGGAGAGTAGTAGGAATGCAAAGTGGACTAGGTAGTGCAGGTTTGACATTGACTCACACATTGATGCCTAACAATTTTGGTTTGCTGGTCTCATTTTTTTTGTTTTTCTGTTAATCTGAAAATGCAGCATACAGTATCTCTAAGTGCAAGCATTACTAGCTATGCAAGAAATAACAGAAAAGCATGTTATTATAGGCAGCTGTATCTTCATACATTAACTTCAGTAGCAGCATGCATTCACAGTCTGCATAGTCTTTATTAAATTCATGAAGGAAAGAAATGGGGTAACAGACTCTAAATAATAACAAATGATGGGGAAAATTGCATGTTCTGAGTTCAACCCCCAAAAGTATTTATGTCAGTTCTCTTCTCTTTAATTAATCTAATTAAGCATTTTTAACAGAAACAAACTTGAATGCTTTTCTCAGGTTCATAAGAATTGACCTATATCCTTAGCTTAGCCATCTGCCTACCCATTCACCCATACATTTCTTTTCATCTCTTGGAAACAGTTATCTCTCCATCTGTCCCTCTTGCCTTCCGAAAAACTCTCCACCCAATACATTCCTATTTAATTGATCATATCTGCAGAGCTCTCTCCAGCTTTTCAGCTTTTGCTGATGTGGTAGGCCTGGAGGCCTCTCTAAATGGATTTGAAGTCTTCTGCACTGCTGACAATTTTATCCCTTTGCCGGCTAGGCTATTGTTTTATGAAACGTTGCTAACTGGGCCTGTTATCAAATGTACATACTGAATTTCCTATGAGAACAAGGTTGCAGGTATAGATGGCATTGGTCCTTTTTCAGCTGCTGTAGCCCAGTTGCATATCAGCCACATGGTTCCTATACTGTACTCTTCCAGGTTCTTTTTTCCTCTCTTACACACACAGGCACACACAGGCACACAGACAGAGTTGCTAGGTAATGGTAAGCAATTTACTCAAGACTGAGCAGACTCTCTTAAGATAAAGCTTACCTGAGTAGTTTCACTTTCCACAGGAACATGCAGAAGAGTAGTCAAGATTCAGTCTGAAGTTCAGAGAGCCAAGCAAGGTTTATCAGTCAGTCCAAGGGTCAGAGTTTCAGGTTTCTTACACAAGCAGAAGGCAACAACACATCAGACACAGGAAATGGACAGTTGTTTCCAACAAGGAAACATGGATCAGAGCTGCTTCTTAAATAAGGCTGCAGCCAGCTGTTTTTAGTTAAGGCAGGCATGCCCTTGCTTCGTTGAGCGTCTTTGCTCTGCTCTCCACTCGTGGGGTCCAAGTGCTTCAGGGCCATACATCACCATCTGACTGCTCCAGCTATTCTGATGCTGCCTGTGTTTGATCAGTCTCAGATGATTCTTGGCATGGTGTTCCCTGAGGTTGACATTCCACTGGTTCATCTGGAACAGCTTCTTCAGACTCAGAGTCCTGGGCCATGACATATACAATATCTCAGACCAACCTTCCTTTTCGCTTTGGAACAGACATTCCTATCTTCTTTCAAAACTCAACTGTTTGAAACTTTAAAAACTGTATTCTGACAAAAAATACATGCTTTCCTTCGAAAAGTAGGGTGTAAAAGAATGGCAAGAGATTAATTAAACCACCTGTGATAAAAAATTTCTTGGTTATCAGGAGTGGTTTTATGGATCATCAGGAATTTTCAGAAATCCATATGTCAAACTCTCAGTTTCTGGAGCCTCCTGGGCGTCCTGCTGCAGCTGCCTAACTCCTGCTTGCTATAGCAGTTACCTGTTCACCAATTCCCTTCAAACGATCAAGAGAAAGAGCAGTAACCTGCATAACCTGTTAATATAGTACAGACTTGAAGACATGGGAGACAGTGGAAAATTTCAGCTTACATTCTCCATTAATTTGATTATGCTGGGTATGTAGCTTGAATCATGTCAACTGGATTTCTATTTTCTCAGTGGAAACGTTTTGCTCCTTATCAAATATTTGTGGGTTTGAAATATACACCAACACACTGAGACAGAGGCTTGTACACCCCAAAGATCAAACTCCAAAACACAAGAAAAGCAATGTAGTTTATGCAATCCAGTGCAGTGAGGAGTGCTCTGAACTCTACATTGGAGAAACCAAACAACCTTTGTACAGGAGGATGGCCCAGCACAGGAGAAGTAACACCACAGGACCAGAGTCAGCAGTTTATCTTCATCTAAAGGGAAAAGGACACTCATTTGAGGACATTAATGTTCACATTTTAGACAGAGAAGATAGGTGGTTTGAGAGAGGGGTCAAGGAATCCATTTATGCCAACTTGGAAAATCCTTCCTTGAATAGAGGTGGGGGCCTCAGGCACAATCTTTCCCCTATTTTCCTTCCTGCTTTGTCTTCTGTGCCTAGGAAGATTAAGACCATTTCGCAAGCTCAACAGCAGCAGGGTGATCTTAACGATCCTCCTTTAGATGATAAAGGGACTTAGAAATAACATCTCAAAATAACCATGACCTAGCCCCAGGTGTAAGGTCACACAGCCACCTAGAAACATATTTAAGGATTCCCTTACTAACTTTGCTCAGACTGAAGAAGCTTCTTGGATAAGGAGCGAAACGTTTCCACTGAGAAAATAGAAATCCAGTTGACATGATTCAAGCTACAGACTGTTCCACCTGGATGACTGAGAACCTTCATCGACATTATGCTGGGTAGTTTAATCCTGGAATTGAGTTCCCAGTTGTCAGAATAGAGTTGGATGCTTATGTCTGGGAAGCTTTAAAGCTAGGCACCTGTCAGTATGTGTTAGGCAAAGAAATATTATCAATGTTCTTGAGCTCCCAGGTATGTTGTGAGGCCACACTGTTTACTTCACACTTTTATCTGAACCCTCCCCTTCGAGAGGTCTAACTGAGTCAAAGAGATATAGTCCCATGCCTTATGCTGCAACTTATAGAAAGCCCCACACACTGCCCTAAATCACAAGAGAGCAACCTGTAGCCTCAAAGGCATATACAGATTCCTTCTTCTGGCCCTTGGCACCTCTCCTGGTCACAGCTGCTGAAAACTGGTATCACAATGTCCTTTGAGCTGAAACACAGATGACAGATGTAGTACAAGTCCAAAAAAGCCATATCACAATAAAAAAGCCCCTCCCCAGCCATATATGTGACATAAGGTAAAGGTTCCCCCCACACATTTGTGCAGTCGTGTCCGACTCTAGGGTCCGGTGCTCATCTCCGTTTGTTAGCCCAAGAGCCAGCGTTGTCCGAAGACGCTTCCACGGTCATGTGGCCAGCATGACACGCACAGAATGCTGTTACCTTCCCATCGAAGTGGTATCTATTCATCTACTTGCATTTGCATGCTTTCAAATTGCTAGGTTGGCAAGAGCTGGGGCGAGTGCGGGAGCTCACTCCGTCACGCGGGGCTAGGGATTTGAACCTCCGAACTTGCGATCTTCCGATCGACAAGCCTGGCATCTTACCCGCTGAGCCACCATGCCCCCTTATATGTGACATAAGTCCACTGAAATTTGTGGCCCTCAGCATCCCCAAATTGTTAAGCACAACCTCTGCCCACAAAAATGTTTACTTACCTCTGTGCTAAACCATAATGTAGTTTGCTACTTTGTGTCTTAATAGAATGTGTAAAGCAGGTCATAGTCTCCTTGTGTAAGAGTTATATATGCATATGGTTTGGTTATAAATGAGTGTTGAATGACTTAATATATTATGCTCTATTGGATTAATATGGGTAGGTTTAGTCATTGATGCAGGGATGACTGTTTTTGGATCGTCTCTCTTCTGAAGACAGTGGAATAGGTCTAGGATTGGTGATGTTATTAGCAGTAACAGAGAAATATCTGACTTGGAGTATTATAAGATATACTTTCCCCTGTGGTATTCCTATAAGACATCCTGATGCCATTTACATTTCAATCCTTTTGAATTATTCGTTTGATGAATTTTTACCAGCAGATCTGTTATGATGATAATACATTCTATAAATGCATTTGAGGTGTCCCACAAGTATATTTTTCCTAATAGTGGTATATCTGACATTTTGCCAATGTAACAAAACTTCTGTCAAATTCTGTAGCCTCTCAGCTGGTGTGTCTTTAGGTGTACAACCTTACAAAACTTAGGATACACCTGCTGCAGGTTTTTGACTTGCATCCCTGCAGCTGAAATATAATTCTGGCCATGGAACTGAGATAGACCTGGCAGGCTTTGTTCTCTTTTTATAAATTAGTCATGGCATTTTTGTATGGCTTGATTGTCATAGCTGACTTTTACAATAGAATGGCTGACATGCCCCTCCAAACATTAGGCTGAGATCATGCCTTGGAGAAAAATTGGATATATAACAAAGGGAGGAGAGTGCAATTTCAACTGAGACTTCAGTGGGACATTTCTCCTATTTTACAATTTTAATCTGGATCTCTTTCTATCCCTATCTTGCCAAACAGATTTTTTGGATTTTTGTTTTATCAGCAACCTAACAAGATCATTTAAAAAATGTCATGCTTATTTTGGCTATCTGACAGCTCTGACCTCACCTTTTGTTAAGCCCTAAACTTTGTACTTCTCATTAGTTAAAAAAGCGATGCTCTACAAGATAATTGAAGGTCACTTCAACATTGTTCTGCTACAGAATCCGGGAACTAGAACACAAAGACAAGACAAGATATCTGCTGTGTTTGTATCCTATTGAAATCCTTATTGAAATCAGGATTTTTGTGCAAATGACTGCATCAAATCATAGGTTAGAGGTGAGACCGTCAAGTTTGATTAATTCTTCAATCTCAACTTAAAATTTCCCTGTTGTTAGGCAAATTGAGTACTGTTTGGGAACATTATTATAGGGAGGTTGGCAGAGCTTCCCAAAATAGTCCATCAATTCCTTGCTTGCACAATTTGTTGCATACACTCTTATGCAACGAGAAGCTCCTTGATTCTGATTCCTGTGCTTATTGTTCGTCTGTATGATTTTTGGAAGGGATTTCCACTTCAGTTTAATTCTTTCCTTTGTGCAATGATGCAAGAGAATCCACCTGAATAAGCAAGGATGGGGAAGCCTCAATATTGCTGCCCATCCACCTGAGTACCAATTTGATGTCGATCATCTCTGCAGCATTATCCATGTTAAATAGTCAGGAACACCGGGGCGGGGGGTGGGGGTTGTGAATGTGGCAATTAACAAAACAGCAATCAAGCTAAGTGTTTAATTTTGGAAAATTATCATCTTCTCTGAGCGGATGTGGAAAGATTTAAAAAAAATTAAAAACCCAGGATTAAATGTGCTGTGCAAACAAAGGCAGGGCTGGACTGTCAATATCACCCACTAGAAAGAATAAGCAGCCACCTCACTTAGTGAATTCCTGAACACACATGAGCTGCCTCTTCCAAAACAGAAATAGCAGCACAAAATAAAATTTGGGTAACTATAAACAACCTGAGGATTTTTCCCTGTATAATTTGTAGCACACAGGCTTAGTTTGTGTTACATATTGTGTTACACACTAACAAGTGGTCTGCACAAAGACCTTTAATTGGCTTTAAAAAATCCTAACCCCCAAATAGAGAGAGCCAGTTTGGTCTAGTGGTTAAGGCAATGGGCTAGAAACCAGGAGTCGGTGAGTTCTAGTCCTGCCTTAGGCATGAAAACCGGCTGGGTGACCTTGGAACAGTCTCTGTCTCTCAGCCTGAGGAAGGAGCCAATGGCAAACCAGGAGACTGAGAGTTCTAGTCCCGCCTTAGGCATGAAAGCTGGCTGGGTGACCTTGTGCCAGTCACTCTCTCTCAGCCCAACTCACCTCACAGGGTGGTTGTTGTGGGGAAAATAGGAGGAGGAAGGAGTATTAGGTATGCTCTCCACCTTGAGTTATTTATAAAAATAATAAAGGTGGGATAGAAAATAAAATTAAATAAATAAATAAATAACCCCAAACTTGGTCCTGCCCTGGCTTTTTTATCCTGGCATCCCCAAATACTTAGACTAATAATAACTTGTCATTGGTTATGCTAGCTGGGCTGATTATTTGAGTGATCCAAAATATCAGGAGAACACTGTTGTCTACTCTTGACCTTGATAACAGAAAAGCTAACTAAGGAAGAAAAATCCAATGACTATGATTCTCTTATCAGTAGTTGTTTTATACCTTCGAATAGCCTTCCGCAACTTGCGTAACCTCCAGATGTATGGACCAACTTCCAGAAAGTCTCAACCAATGTAACCATTACTGAAAATACTGGGAGTTGATGTCCGCACATCTGGAAGGTACTTAGATTGTGCGATACTAGTCTTTATGATGCCACATGAGTATTACTTTTGTTGCAGCAAATCAGCGTGGCTGCTACTACAGATTTTATCATAGCACTTGCAACTATCAGAAAAACGAGGCAAGTATAAAACATGTGAGTTTTGGAGAGGTGGCATTGTGGATTCATGGGAAATAATCTAACAAACAGCACACCAAGAATCCTACTTGTTTTTGTTTGTTTTATTTTATTTTAGCATAAACAAGATGGGAAGCATTTATTTCAGCACTGCAGGTTCTTTTAAGTTAAACAGCATTTGTCTAAGGCAGGGCTTTCCAAAGTTTTCCTGCGGCAACACACCAACCGCCGTTGGTATGTCGCCGCGGGAAAACCCGGAAGTGCCGCCATTGCGGCAGTGCACAAAAACCTGGAAGCGCTGCTGCTGCTTTCGGGTTTTTGCGCGCCGCCGTTGGTGTGTCGCCGCAGGAAAACCCGGAAGCGCTGATGATGATCAGCGCTTCCGGGTTGTGTGGCGACACACCAGACTGTGTGTGGCGACACACTTTTGTGTCGCGACACACAGTTTGGAAAGCTCTGATCTAAGGCATTTATAACTGTCTTTGCTGGACTCCCCCCACCCCCAACTCTTTCTGATAAGTGGCAGCAAAAGAGTAAAGCAGAAAATGTATTTATGCCTGGTCAGGCATTACTAGGTTAACTCTTTCGCTACCTGCATAGTAAACCTTCTTTCCACTAGTACCCGATTATGCATATGGCTATTTCTAAAACCCTCCCCACTTAGAGTTAAGTAAGGACTTTAATTACACTGGCTGACAATCTCTCTCATGCAGGTAGGGCATTTTCGTCTATCTTGAGCCTCTCATAGAGGCCATCTGCACCAGGAAGACATATCCCTCATGGCCCATTTTTTTTTTTTTGGGTGGTCTTCAGACTCCGCTCCCCTCTAGGAGTCTTGCTCCAGGCTCCTCTTTAATCAAGAACTCTTCATTCAGCAGCCAGTGCTGCCTAGAATCATTCAGGGTCACCAGGCATCGTGTTTTTCCTCCTTTCTTAAACCTCTCTCTTCAAGTCTACTAGCTCTCTCATTCTCATTACCAGCACATCAACTCTCTTTTCATATGAGAAAGCTTCTGGCTGTGAGAAACATTTGCTATCTCTTCTTATTCCAACTTATTCTATCAGCTAAGAGAACAGTGGGTAGCTTTGCAAGGATGGTAGACAGTCCCTTGCTGCTGCATACCATCTCTGCCAGGGGTAAAAGCTTTCATATAAACACAGCTGAAAAACAGTCCTAACAAAGGCATGATTCTGATATGCAATGATGGGCAACCCTTCAGCTCAATTAGTCCAAATTCTGCACATTAATCACAGTTTAGAATTCTTTGGATACATATAATTTTATGGCTGCAGATAGCTATGGGCTTCTACAAAGCCCAAAGCAAAAGAGTTGTGCAACCATTCCACTGGTGTGTTGTGGGGGGCCATGCTACTCTATACCAAATCAGATACCTTCCCCTTACCCAAAGAGAAGCAACTTGGCATGTTTCAGTGACAATGTTCTTACAGTCATTTCCTTTGGCAAACCCACCTGGCATGTTTTTAGATTCTTTTATTAAATAGAGCAATGATTCTAGGAGCACCCCAAACTACGTGTGTGTTCTTTCTTAGGCAGCACACCCCCATTTACCACAAGTAAACTCCCCGTTCTCAAAGCTGGGAGCCACCCACTCACAAAGTCTGTGTTTTCTTAGGATTTAGGTTATGTGATGCATCATGTATTCTGAGATACAACTGTGTGGTAAACTCTCAGCATTAGAAAATAGCTATTTCATTTTGTGTGGTTGTTTGCAGAGACATTGTAGTGCCAAAGCATTTTTTTTCTTTTCCAGCTCTCATGGTTGAAAGAGTCAGTGCATATTTAATTCATATGCCACCAGCAAATTTTCGTTATATTTATATGTGTGTTTGTGTGTGTGTAGTACCATATTTCTCAAATGTTTCTTCATTTGTTTGAATTTCTCTGTATTATACTGTAAATACAAAGACAGCTTTAAAATCAGAAGAGAAAGACATTTTCCAAAAAAGGAACATTCAAACAGCACAATATTTAGTATCCTTTTTCAGATAGTTTACATACACCACCAGGATAGTGAGTTGTTCTGACTCACAAGGAATTGATTGTGAATCTTAGAAATCTATTTAGCTTAGTGATTTGTAAGCACAATGAGAAAAAGAGCACATTAGAATCATGACTTGTGTAAAAGCATTACAGTGTGTACTGCAGGAAAAAAAATGGCCAGTTATCAGTAACTAACCCTGTTCTGTTCACCAAAAGGCTTCACTGCTCACCAGAGACCTAAGGGACAGTGGGTTTCAAAAGCATATATGGAGAAAATCATTCAGAAGACTCTGAGAATTCATCCCAACAGAGCCCTTACCACATGCTTCAATGGGCTTTTAAAATGAGACAGTTTGATGTCTCAGGAGGATCAGGCAGGAAATTAACTTGTTTAATGAAGCACAAGTTACATTGCCTTGATTCTTTGTGGATTCCCATCCCCGGCAGGGATTAAAAAATAAATGCAGTAGGCAGATTCGGAGATGAAGTCAGTGTTTCTCCAGGAATCTGGCTCAGAAACATAACATCTTTTTTCGGCCCATATAGTGCAAGCATAGATTTCTTGTTCACCACTATCTAGCAAGTTATAAGCTTCAGTCTTATCAGCATAGTATCATATCTGTTGTCCTCCAAAAACAGGGTTCTCCAAAAATGAACCCTAACACTTGCAAAGGAGTTAAGTCACATTTGTCCCTTTTCACAGAAATGTCTGAAGAGAGGTGTATAGCTCAATGGTAAACCACATGTTTTACATGCAGAACATCCCATGTTCAGTTCCTGGCATCCCCTGGTAGGGTAGGGTAAGGTTAGGAAAAGTTTCCCATCTGAAACCTTGTAGAGCTACTGCTAATGATTGTATAAATGTTATTGGTAGCTGGAACAATGGACTGATTCAGTATATAAGTGCGATGACATGCAGAAACTCTCCACCACCACAAAAACACCTTTGTCACTCTCTTAAGAGCAGAGACATCACACTGACAACAAAGGTCCACATAGTTAAAGCAATGGTTTTTCCCGTAGTAACCTATGGCTGCGAGAGCTGGACCATAAGGAAGGCTGAGCGAAGGAAGATAGATGCTTTTGAACTGTGGTGTTGGAGGAAAATTCTGAGAGTGCCTTGGACTGCAAGAAGATCAAACCAGTCCATACTCCAGGAAATAAAGCCAGACTGCTCACTTGAGGGAATGATATTAAAGGCAAAAATGAAGTACTTTGGCCACATAATGAGAAGACAGGATACCCTGGAGAAGATGCTGATGCTAGGGAAAGTGGAAGGCAAAAGGAAGAGGGGCCGACCAAGGGCAAGATGGATGATATTCTGGAGGTGACGGACTCGACCTTGGGGGAGCTGAGGGTGCCGATGGCCGACAGGAAGCTCTGGCGTGGGCTGGTCCATGAAGTCACAGAGTCGGAAGTGACTGAATGAATAAACAACAATCATGCCGTATATCTCCAGTCATCTGCTGCCTGATCCTCTCTTAACAAAATGCTTTGTCAAATGCTTTGTCCAGAGAGGGAAGGATTATGCTACTTGCAGGCTAGGTTTGCACAGGGTGCTTATCTGGCCATTGAATTAACCCATTTTCTTTGTTAGTACAATATGCTGAATCATAAATAGCCAAATCAGGTTTCTACCTCAAGCCACAAGAAAAACAACCAAGCTTAGGAAATGGTATGAAGGCAGTCACTATGTTCCTAGCTGACCTGCTTAAATATACTGCACATACCTCTTTCAACATGACAACAGTTGTGGAAAAGAAGAAGATACAGATGTTACAGTCCTCAATATTGCTGGGGAATGGGAGGACTGTACATATGAACTGGCTCCTTTAAAACAGTTAGTCTCTAAAGAGCAATATTTTAAAAGTGGTAATAAAATCCCCTCCCCTCCCATCACTCTTGGTATGTGATTCTTTTTCCTTCCTTTCTTTTTTTTTAAAAAAAATCTTAGCCCCTTTGTGAAAGGTGAACCCCATGACAATTTGAAGTAGCCATGGGAGGTTTGGGCTGTCTTTGAAGGATAGAGGGGTCCATGAGACAAAAAAAGTCAGAGTTGTGTTGGAATTCATGGAGAGTGAAAACCCTACTCTGGCGTTGCTTGTTCATTTGCAGATGGTTTGCATAGCTTCCATTTGATGAGGAGTCCCCAGGAATTTTAAAGTCTAATTAAAAATAATTAGCTTTTTAAAATATTAAAATGTAATTATTTACAAACTGTTCACTTTCCATTCCTCTTTCTATAATAATATTCTTCAAAGAACAATTAAGGATGAGGAAATTTTACCATCATAGCAAAGGGATGGTGATTCTGCTGTAAAAACTAGCTTAACTGGAGGAAGTTTTACTAAAAGCTCTGCTTGTACTGTTTCAAGATTTTTTTCTTGTGCCAGTGGTGGATTAGTACAGTGTAATAAGATTGAAAGCAGCACCTTAGAATTGTGTGTGTGTGTGCACACACCCGTGCGCTTTCAAGTCAGTGTTGATTCCTGGCGACTACCTGGACAAGTCCTTGCAGTTTTCTTGGCAAGATTTGGTGGTTTGCCATTGCCTGCTTCCTAGGGCTTAGAGAGAGTGACTGGCCCAAGGACACCCAGCTAGGTTTGTGCCTAATGTGGGACAAGAATTCACGGTCTCCCAGCTTCTAGCCTGGTGCCTTAACCACTACACCAGACTGGCTCTCTTTAGAAAATTAGAAGCAGAATAATATCATATTAAAACCAAGGTGTTCGATAGAGCTAGGGACTTATAGAGGAGCAATCCAGAAATAAGTGAAGTTTAAGCATCAGGGAACCAGAATCAGTAGAATGGACAAGCAGTAACGCTGAGCCAGATAGAAAAGGACAGTAGCTACTCATCCTCAATTTAGTCTTGCATATCCTTTCCAGCTTCACCTAGAAGCAATCAATTCTGTTCTCAAGAAGCCCTTACTCACCAGTAGCTCTGAATGTAGGTTCTTAGGCAAAATTTTCTGCCTGATTGGGAAGTTATATTATGTTTCTTTATTGGAAGAGGATTTTTCTACTACAGTTGAGGTGGAAGAAACCCCTGGGTATCCCTTCAGAGCAGTCTTTGGAGGCAGGTCTGACTGAGGAAGTGTCTGTTTGGATAATAGGTCTTCTTAGTTAGTGATTAGCAATATGAAAGGGCTCAATCTGTATCTGGATTTTCTTTAGTCCCAGATTTGGAATCACACTAAATGGAAATGAGGTGTGACTCTTGGTATATTTTCTAAGTTTTGGTAATCTGATTTTGGGGTGTCTGTTACTGCTAAGGTCACTTGCTTTGGAGTGAATGTTCTCTACAGCCTAAAGTAAAGAAGATCAATACCTGTTTCTTCAGGATTTCTATATTTCATCAGGGTTATCCCTCCCAAGGAGGTTCACATTATTTTAAAACAATCTATAATGGTGCATTACAAAAAATAATATGAGTTCCCTCATGATATACCTCTAATTATTATAGCAGTACAGTAGTAGACAAAAATATACCAGTGTAAAGCAATATAAAGCTATGTAAACTAGTAGAAAAATACGTTGTTTAAAAAGTAACATCAAATTGCAATTCCATATTTAACCACCGTATTTTCCAAATTGTGCTACTGAAAAGGGTGCTTCAAGCTCTCTTTAATTTGATTTGCAACATGGGGGGAATATAAGGTAGTTATATCAAATAGACGTTTAAGTCTGCATATAGATTATATGTTTACAGGCCTCCCCCCGATTGAGGATCCTAGTAACATAGAGTTCCTAAGTGTGGGAACAGGCCTGGGTGCACAGCCAGGTCTGAACGGCCTTCCAGAGCCCCAGGCAAATGGGTGCCCTCTGTATCTCTGGGAGGATGCTGTGCCAGAGGGCAGGGTCAGTGGGCAGTCTTCCTCAGTCCCACAAGATGACAGTGTTAAAATAGAAGAGACCTGGAGTGCATCCACTAGACCCAAATATATTGTGTGAGCAGAAATGACTGGAGATAGTCCCTCAGATAGCCAGGCCCTATGCCATGGCATTTTCAAATAGACATTTTCAAATTTCAGCTCTTGGAATTTTCAGCAGTTGGCTTTCTGAGAGGCAAAAATCTGAATTGAAGATCATGCATCTGAAGGGTACCCAAAGTAGGAAGAGTAAAATGGAGCATATCTGTAACATAGGAGATATGACCACCCCTAATGACAGCAAAACTTTCTCTCCCTCTCCCTCTCCCTCTCCCTCTCCATATACATATACATATACATATACACATGGAGAATTTCTAATTTTCTCCAAATATTTTTTTTTAAAGTACATAAAGCTGGTACAATTCTAATTCTTGGGCATTGTGGTCATACAAAAGATGTCCAGGTTGCCAATACAATTATTACTATTGTACATAAGATTCTTATATACTTATCTTATATTATAAGATAAGAATCTTGCCAACCTAGCAATTCGAAAGCATGCAAATGCAAGTAGATAAATAGGTACCACTTCGGTGGGATGGTAACAGCGTTCTGTGCACGTCATGCCGGCCACATGACCGTGGAAGCATCTTCAGACAACGCTGGCTCTTCGGCTAACAAACGGAGATGAGCACTGGCCCTAGAGTCAGACACGACTGTCCAGGGGAAAACCTTTACCTTTACTACATAAGAATAGCCATTGAAAAAAAGACCATTTGAGCTGGGTGGGTAATAAATTCAAAATCATCATCATCATCATCATCATCATCATCATCATCATCATCTGCAATACTGCTATTGCTAATATAATCTCTATCTTCCAACAAATTGCTGGGAAAATTTTCCTCCACCTAAAGAAATTTGGTGAAATGGGTCCCCAATTTCTTTGCCAACAAATAGGATGGAAAATTTTGAGAATTCTTCTTGGACAGTTCTAAGCCAAATAGCAAGAGGTTGGTCAGCTCTAGATGCTCAGCGCATTAAGGGATATGCATGCCATGGAATATATACTTTGTTTTCAGCTCAGAATGAACAGCCCAACTTGAAACATATCATTGAATATTTTGTGCTGTTTGTATTTAAATGTTTGCCTAAAATGTTTCACATTTTTGGCTGTAAGAAAGAAGGGGAACTCAAAACAACTTTTCACTCCCTGGTTTCTCACCATACCATCATAACAGTAGAGGAGGTCACAGCAGGGCCGCAACTAGGGGGGGGGGCAAGCAGGGCATGTGCTGGGGGGCGCCGTGCTGGGGGGTGCGCCAAAATGACAAAATAACCCATGGGGGGCGTAGAATCCAGGTTTGCCCCGGGTGACACAGACTATTGTTCCATCCCTGGATCACAGTCACAGTCACAGTCCATGCTAACTGCTATCAGCCACCTAAGCAGCAAAAACATATTTTTGAAAACATTAAAAAAACATCCTCAGAACAAACCTTCAGCTCTGCTCTAACAAATCCAATAGTTTGGATTAGAAACCATTATTTAGAAAGCCATGGTTTCTTATCCCCACAAAGAAGTCTTTTCTTCTTTAAAAGAGATAGGAGGTGCTGAGGTAGCACATTAAGGTGACAAAAAAGATAGTCACTTGAACTTTCTTTCAAATACCACTTCTCCTAGGATAAGAATATACATAGAATGTACCCCCCCAAATCTGAACAACAAATCTGAACAAAGAAGCCAGCCTAAGCCAACATTATCTTAACATTTTAAATGTGTCCCGATGCTCAACATCAACAGGTAACAAGTGCGCGCACACACATGCACGTACACACATAGAGAGAGAAAGAGCTTGACAAACTAACCAACCAATGTTGTAGTAGTCTTTGTATTGCCACAATTTTAGCATTAACACAATTTTTGTGAAGCACAGTTATGTACATATCTTTGTACAATCTTTCTGAAATACATGCACATATCATTCACCCATATAAACTTCTCCATACAAAATAATTTTTGAAAAACCCGAAAGGGATGAAGCTAGAAACAAACTTCATCTTCCATCTGGCCATGTGCTAAACTTCTGCTTCCCTCTCCACAATCTATTCTCCCTCCAGTAAAAATCAGTAGCAGCAAGGACATGACTGGTTGACTAAAAGAGGAAAAGGAAAAGAAAAAAAATCAGTACAATGCAACAGCACAGTTGCAGTACTCAGAACAGTTGGAATACTTGGGGGGGAAATGCCACTCAAAAAGGCCACATTTTAGTCAGAAGAAAATAGAAATTTCTGATCTCAGAAACAAAGGCTTAAAACTCAGAGTGCTTAAAATGACTTTTTCCAGGTTGGAACATTCTGTACATCCCTACACAGCAGTTGGACAAAAGAGAGACTTTGTTTATTTCTTTGTTTGTTAAAGTTATGTATCACCTTTCCTTGAGGAGATCAAAGCAATTTACATGGGTCTCTTCCTTTAATTTATACCCAAACAATGCTGGGAGGTAGGTTAGGCTGAAAGACAGTGACTGACCGAAGTGACCTAGTGAGTTCCTGTGGCTGAGAGTTGATTAGAAGCTGGGTCTGTGCAATCCTAGTCCAACACCTTAATGGCCACACCACACTGGGCCAAGAAGCCAATACCTAGAGAAAGAAGAATGGAATCTAAGCTGAGAGAGAAGTACAGAAAAGGCATGAGGAGTAAAGAAGACTTTGACAAGAAGATTATGGAGGAGACAGTAAACAGAAAAAACACAAAGAAAGAAGAAATGTGACTCAAAGGGTTAGAAAAGAAATCTTGGAAGGGTGGACTTCGAGTGAGGACATGACAACCAGACGTTCCTGAACAGCGGGGACAATATTACGGCTGAATTGGTGGCTGGATGCTGGAGCCAAGCTGCTGAAATCTCTCCAAAATCTCTCCAAAAGGAGAGATCATGAGATTGACCGTATGTACTCCAGACAGCTGCTACTTGTGAGTAAATGGCAGGGACCAACATTTCTGCGGTTGCTTATGTGTTGAGCAGCTGGCAAAAGTTTTCATCAGGCTCGCAAGCATAATGTAGCCTCTAAGGACTTTAAGTTCAACCGATCCCCATTTCTTAACCACTTTCGGAATTACTTTTTTTTACTGTTTTTTAAATATTGAGAACCCTCGGAACAGCAAGTTTCATGGTATTCACTGGGTGAGTCTCTTTCAATCCATAGCAAAAGGTTTTTTAAATATGAATTTAAAGGCTCAGAAAAATGTATTTTTGAAGTAAACAGCAAAAGGGTGATTAGAGTGTTGATTTTGGAAGGTTATAAATGGACTAAGGGTCCAGATAGATGTGAAATAAGATTTTATAATTAATTATATGAAACCTTCCCGTGGGAAACTGCTGATGTTTTTTAACTCTAAAAATAAAAACATGATCAGATGGGACTTTGAAGTTTGAACACTAGAGGGAACCAAAAGGAACTAAAGATTGCATTTAAAGGAGAAACACCTAAATTGCTTGCCAAGAATGGAACACAATATTTTAATGCCAGATGTATTTAAGGATATTTGGGAACAATGGACTCAGAAATTAATTTTTAAAATATCTGCTATTATAGATAAACAGATTGTAGATGATGTTGTGGAAGAGGAACAAGTTCTACTGGATAAGACATAAACTGATTTAAATGTGGATTTGGAAATGACAAGTTACAAGAATGATATGGGAGGAGATAAAATACTGGATATACAAATAAAACTGAGGCTTGAACAATTAAAGGGGAAATACAAATAATAAACCAGAAGAGTGATATAGATAATTTTCCTATATTGGATGTACAAAAGAGACCCGTTAAAACTTTGAAGGACTCTGTGACAAGAGACAAAGAAAAAATTAAAAGAAACCAAGTTTTAGGACATTATTTGAGGGGACTAAAGACTAAGATTGTAGGAAATAAGGGGAAGGAATATAACATTGGTTTATTTGATCAAAGGTAAAATAATGTGTTGTTATCTCTGATAATCATTAATGGACTTTTGCTGACTAGGACTGAATGACGAGGTTTTAAGGTTCTGTTTTCATATAAAAGATGAGATATTAGAAGAGTTTATTTTGTATTTTAAGTCTATTTGATTAATGCTAATTTAGTTATGTGGTTTTTTCTGGTAACCCTTAATGGATTTTGATTGACTATGATTGAATAATGAGGTTTGGGGGATTTCTTTATAGATAAAGGATGAGATATAGAAGGAAAAGAAAGGATTATAAAGTAGTTTTTTGGATTAAGTTTAAAATAGATAAGTTCTTATTTCTGGTGACCCATAATGGACTTTTGCTGATTAGGATTGAATGATGAGATTTTAAGACTTGTTTATAAATAAGGAGATGAGATATGGGATGTAGAGATTCTCTGTTGCTTTTTAAGAGAAGGTGATGAGTTGTTTAAAAAAAAATTATACTTGTGATGAGAGGGGAAGTTACTTCTGTTTTTTCTTTTTTTTTCTTTTCTCTGTTATACTTACATTTTTTCTTGCACTTTATATTTTTTCTTTTTGTTCTTAATTTTTTGTACTTTATATTAGTTTTTATCTGTATAATTGTAATCTCTAATAAAATATTACATAAAAAAGAAAATAAATCTTAGAGGAGGAAACTGTTTGAAGTAAATAAGTATGAATGAAAGATGTTAAGGGTCATAGGGCAGCCATTGGAAGTGATGAAAGAAGAAAAGCAGAGGAACAGATATTTGGCTATTGCTGAAGAAATGGAGAATGCAAAAGTAGAGGCAGTTTGGTTGAGATGTGTGGACACCTGCAAACAGAAACAGGGAAGACGAGGGGTGAAAGGACAGTGAGAGTCCAGTTCTGAAAGGAAGATTGAGAAGACCATTACATTGGTCCTAGTGGACATGCAGAGCTGAATTGATAGATTTATAGAAGGCTTCAAACTAGCCTGCCATGGAATTCATGTTTTAAGGGTATAATTTATTCAGAACCTCCCGCAAAATATCATTGAAATCTACTGACATTTATTTTTACGCTGCTCCTGTTAATTTTAGTGGAACTAACACAGTTTTGCATGAGGTCTTTTGAAGGTCCCTGGCAAGAATAACTTTCTTTCATCAATTAATTTATTTGTGTGCTACACTTTTTTGAAAGTGTATTTAAATTATGCCCAGAGTCATTTCCAACACAGAAAGCTAACAGTAATAACATGGGATGTTAGTCCCCTATGTTAATTGTCAATATTGTCAATACAGAATTTTTCTCTTTATGTCATGAAATACTCTATTTTACTCTTGTATTGAAGTGCACTATGTTATGTGGCACTCCTCCTCCATCCTCACTGACCCCCTCTCCTTGTCCCCATCCTGATGTTTTACTTTTAGGTGCATCTCTTCAGAGTGTCTCAATATCCTCCCCTGAAGTTATGTTTCACTTTTCTTGCATTTCCTATTCCCTCCTTTCTCCATAGCACCTTCCACAGTTCCTATCATGCACCAGGTAAGTGCCACCATGAGGAGCATCACGCTGTCATGGCCTCAGCCAGAGCAGCCCAATGGCATCATCCTGGACTATGAAATCCGTTATTATGAGAAGGTGAGCCGGATCTGCATCCCTGAGATTAGCAGCGCTATGGGCTCAAGACCAGCTACCGTAAGCCTGAATGTATTTCAGAGAAGGGAATGGGGCCGGGCTGGGAATGGGAGAAGGTGGGATTGAAACTGCCAGCTATTTTTATCATATCATGGAATGTATTGTTTTGGTTCAATCCAAAAATCAACTGAAATTAAAGGAAAGACATCCTGCAATGGCAGTGAGCTTTGAAACAGGCTCTTTCTGCACTTTAAACAGTATTTACAATATATCTTATAATTAAACTACATAACCACTTTGTGATTTCAGATTCACACTGTGATTGCAGATGTATTCTCCACATCCCAGCATCAATTTGTGACCTTGTAGATTTTCTTTGTTCAGCCTAAGATTTTTACTTCTGGATATTGATCATATCACTGTGAAAATATTATTTTTAAGAAATAGTTTATCCCTCCTGTGGCTTCTTTTCCACCTAGCAATAAGAAACTCATGAGATGAACCTTGCTTGGAACCTTTTTTTTTTAATAGCTGGTTGGGATCTTTCTGTGTCCAGTCTTCTATGATGGCCTTCTAGTTTAATGAATTTTAGCTGTTATTTGCCTAGTGATGAACAGCAGCAGACTGGGAATTCCTGTCACAAGCTACACTAAATCAATCTGCAACAGTAATTAATTGAAGCCAGAGAGTTCCCATTGGTTCCTACTTGTCTGCAGCATATACTTATTTCATTTTTTCCCCAATCCCTGTGTTCTTGAATAAGGATTGTTTCTAGCAACTGATAGCTTGCTAGGAATGCCAGTCTGCATCCTGGACTTATTTTGATGATGTATGGATAGTATTTTGTGCGCTGTATAACACTCCTTCATGTCTATACTTATCTCTCAAAACTATCTTGTAAGCTCCTGCTATTCTACAGATGACTCCTGTTTTATTACCTTGTAAGAGCTAGATGGATATAATCCGACACAGTTGGCTGTAGATTGAACTAGTTCTGCCCATGAGGCCCTGGGGTACAGTAAATGATGTTCAATGCGAGATTGTGAGCAAGCAAGTGTCAACTGCCATGCTACTGTACAGGCCTGCCAACCATGCCTGAAGTTGTTTATGATTAGACAGTCACCTGAGGAGATGAGGGATGTCACAGGCACAGTGTTGGAGTTCTTTGCATTTGTCACGCTTGCAGCAGATCCTCCCACCTCAGTATTCAACTACATGGGGTGAAATGAAACAGTCCAAAAGAAAAAAAACGCAGTTGGAGCATAGGAAATAGTATATGATGATCTTAAAACCAAAGAAAAATTGGATAGAGTTGCATTGTTTTCTTCCAGCTTCATTGTCCTGAAGCAATAGAATGAAGGCTCCTATGCTTGGTACAAAAGTCAGAGACCTGTTGCACATCTCACTGTGTGAATGTGAACAATTTAACTGGAATCTCTTTTAGGCCTTGCTGCCCACGTTACAGCATAGGAGGGGCCATATCTAGGGATTAATAGGAAAAGTGGATGAAATCAAAGTTTTGAGTCACAAGCAAGATTTTCAGCAAAGTGTAACAAAAAAATCTACATACTAAAAAAATGTTTGAGGAAGAACGCTAGTTTTATTATGCCTTATCTTTGTGCTTGAACTGTGATGGTTGTTTTATACCAGTTTGCAGTCAGGTCATGCCAGGTATAGAAGATACCTATGTGAATATAGCTATGGTTTCTCTTATTCTGCCCATTTAGAAGAGCGAATAGCTAAAAGAAACATATCCACTGAATATTAAATTAATTACCTGAGAACTAAAAGCCGTTCCATTGTGTACTTTTTTGCAGAATAAACATGCAGTTATTACTCATTTGCTTATACAGTAGGCACACCTTCACTGCGAGTTGCACAAGTACCACAATTTTCTCACTCATTACTTATTATTTGTAGTTATTTTCATTTATGCATCTTAATACAGAGGCACTGGAAGAATCAAAACGGACTTGAGTAATATTGATATGCAAAACCCTAACTTCTTCAGCCCTTGCTCAAAAATGTAAATCTTTGCAGCACTGGTCAGCCTTCCCCAATCAGGGAGCCTCCAGGATGACTTGAGACAATTCCCATTAAACATGCCAACTGCTAGGGATTATGGGAGTTATAGCTTTAGAATGTCCCCAAAGCCCCACTTTCAATTTGTTTTAGATGTTTAAAAAACAGCCTTCTGGTCATCCCCATTCCAGGCATCCCATTCACTAAAACAGGGGAGAAACTGGCAAATTGCCTTTGTGCTGGTAAAGAAATATGCAAGAAAGAAGTTGGTACTTGGGATTGACTTTCATACTTTACCAGCATTACAGTTGATATTGGAAATAACATTGCTTCTTCCCTCATACCTTCTCCTTCATTTGTTCTTTACTGAAGGACCACAGTGAGTACAACTCCTCCATGGCCAAGAGTCAGACCAACACTGCACGGATCGATGGGCTCCGGCCAGGGATGGTTTATGTAGTGCAGGTGCGGGCTCGGACTGTGGCTGGCTATGGGAAATACAGTGGGAAAATGTGCTTCCAAACCCTGACAGATGGTGAGTGCTCCTGAAAAGTGGGGAAAGTTGGTTGCACTCCCTGTCAAATTTCCACACTGTGATTGAATTAAATCAACTTATCTGTTCAAACCCTTCCTCTGGTGGGGTAGCATGGCAAGAGCAAGTGATTTACAGATAAGTGTGATTTATTGCCAGTTGGAGACCTAATCTGGCAGAAATAACTTCCCCTCCTCCTCCTCCCCCCCTCCCTTACCAGTCAAGGTTTTCTTTCTTTCTGGTTGTGAAAGAACAACAACAACCACCGCCTAAGGAGAGCTAAGCCCAACTCTGTGTTGGAGCACCAAAGTGCATAGTACTAGGTTATCAAGGATTTGTAAAAAAAACATTTAAAAAAAGTTGAATGCAGATTTCAAAGGGAGTGGAATGAATGAACTTAGATTTGCACCAATGCATGGAGTCTACTTACGGCTGTCATTCTCTGATTTAAAACAAAAATGGACAAAGAACATGCATTTTCCCATCCCCTGCTACCCAAGAAAAGAGTATATTTCAAAATGTTTTATTCAGATAAGCATGTTTAAGGATTAGTTGCATTTTTAAGGCTTATGTTGGAGATAGCTGAGCTCTTTTTTAAATATATATATATATATATATATATACATACATACATACATACATACATACATACACACACACACACACATACATACATACACACACACACACACATACATACATACATACATACATACATACATACGGGAAAGTGTCTAAGAGGACCCCTTATATTAGAGAAGTATGCATACAAAGTTTTTTTAAAAATAAAAGATGTTGGGACTGAATATTTCATAGTAATTCTGGGTGTCAGAATTAAAGATCTCAGTAGGTATTTTCCAGGTGTATGACACATGTCTGTGTGATGTCTGTGTACTGTGTAAGTAAGAAAAATAAATTTTGAAAACATACAGAATGAAATAGAACATACAGTATCTAGATGGATCAATAAGCCAGCAATTGTGACTGTAAACCGCCCAGAGTCTACCATGGTAGAGATGGGCGGGGATAAATTCAAATAATAAATAAATAAATAAATAAATAAATAAATAAATAAATAGATAGATAGATAGATCAGCTTATCGCTGCACATACAGACTTTGAAATACAATAATTTTAATAAATGCTAGAAACCTATGCTTCAAGTAAATCATAACTATTTGCAAAGTGACCAAAATTATATTTTGAATGTACATAATTCAGCTCCATAGAATCCAAGATAATTGGAAGCACCAAAATACACTTTGTAATACACTGTAAGAGCTGAAGCTGGCAAGGTAAGGAAACTACAATTCCCAGGCTAAGCAGAATCATTGTGCAAACCTGTCTGAGCGGCAGTTGCTCCCATGGTTTTAAAGAGAGCAATGAAATACTGTTGACTCAGAAAGGCAGGACGAAAAGCCTCGGATTTAAACCCTGACATATATCAAGAGAAATCTAGATTGCTGTGAACTGCAGTTGGCAGATCTTCTCTACAATAAAACAACTTATCTACCCATGTAAGTCTGTGAAATCTCTACTGTTACCTAGCAACAAATTATGGGATAGAATTTCTGGAGAGCTGGAATGTATTGCTGTGTCTAGGAGAGACCTTTGACATACACCCAACTGTCACCTTCCAGGTACATTGGACTATAATGCCCATCATCCACATACAGCTGCCTGGAGGTCACTAGCTTAGAAAATACTGTTTTAGAAAATTCTTGCTCAGACTTTGGGAAAAGAGGAATGTGCGAGTCATCTTGATAAACTTCAATACAGCTTTGTGACTTTGGAGTAGGCAGATGTGCTTGCTTTTAATTATACACACACCCACACACACCAGTCCTTGCCTAAGCAATAGATTTTTTTAAAAGAATTAGTTAATGTTTAAGAAATGATTGAAAACAATAAAATACATATAATTGCCACATGATCAAAATAGCAGAAGTAATAAGAATCCCTGAGAACCAAACGTTAAAAAATAAAGTTCACCTACTATTTTCCCCTAAATCTCAGTGGGGAGGGGGGAATTCTTTGCCTGGTGCTGAAAGGATATTGGAGTAGATGTCAAATAAGTCTCTGTGGTGGCAGCATTCTAGGGATGAAATTCCGCAGCTAAAAAGGCTGTTTTGCTTGTTCCGACCCATCCTACTACTGCATGCATTCAGTCCATGAGTAATTCTTATTGGAAACATAGGTTGATTGATTATGTGCCACCAAGTCATTGTTGACTTAGTGACCACATAGATAGATTTTATCTAGGATGCTGGGCATCCTCTTCTCTTTCCTTCCTTCCACCTTTCCCAGCATTAGAGCCTTCTCCAGAAGCTAGGTCTTTGCATAATATGTCTGAAGTAGGATAACTGAGCCTGGTCATTAGTGCCTTGAGTGAGAACTCTGGGTTGATTTGTTCAATGATCCATCTGTTTGTTTTCTTGGCTGTCTACGGTATTCTCAGGACTCTTTGCCAACACCAAAGTTCAAAAGCATCAATACTCTTCCTATCCTGCTTTTTCAAAGTCCAACTTTCACTTCCATAGAGTGTCACAGGGAATACCATGGCTTGCACTATTCTGATCACTGAAGGTATAGATACATCACTGCATTTGAATATCTTTTCCAAGGTCTTCATGGCTGCTCTACCAAGTGCTAGTATGTGGCATATTTCTTGACTGCTTGTTCCTCTATTGTTCATGGTTGATCCTAAAAGGCTGAAGCTATTCACCACTTTGATATCTTCATTGTCTATTCAAGGCTGGTTGTTCTACCTGTTGTAATTAGTTTGGTCTTTATATTTAATTTTAGTCCCATTTTTTCATTGTGTTCCTTGACTTTTATTACTAGAGCTTGCAGATCCTTTCTATTTTTGGCTATCAGGGTAGTGTCATCAGCATAACTCAGGTTATTGATGTTTCTTCCTCCAGTTTTAAAACCAGGCTAATCTTCAATCCAGCTTCTCTTAATACATATTCATCATATAAATTGAGTAAATAAGGGGAGAGTATACTGCCTTGTTGCACTCCATGGCCAACCTGGAGCCAGTCTATCTCTCCATGTTCTGTCTGTACTGTAGCTTCCTGACCTGTATTTAAGTTTCTCATGAGGAGAATGGTATGTTCTGGGATCCCCATTTTTCTAAGCACATTCCACAGCTTGACATGATCAACATAATCAAAGGCTTTTCTATAATCAATGAAGTGCATATTTAGTTCTTTTTCGTATTCTTTGGCCTTCTCAATTATCCAGTGTGCATCAGCAATAATGTCTTGAGTTCCTCTGCCTTTTCTAAAACCGTCTTGAACATCTGGCAATCTCTCTTTTCATGTAGGGCTGTAATCTGCATTGGATGATCCTAAGCATTATTTTGCTAGCATGCAAAATTAAGGATATTGCACAATAGTTTGCACACTCTGTTAAGTCTCCTTTTTGTGGGGAGGTTGGTATGTAGACTGATCTCTTCCAATTTTGGTCACTGTGATTTGCTGGCATATCTTGTTAGAATCTTTACTGATCCTTCTTCTGTTGCTTGCCATATATCCGTGGGCATGCCATCAGTTCCTGTAGCCTTTCAACTTGATAATGACTGGAGTGCTCATCTAATTTCATCTTCTAGTACTAGAGGTTCTTGTAAGTAGGGAATATCTTCTAAGTTATCTTGGATGTTGACATTTCTACTGTACAGTACAGATTGTCCTCCACTTACAGTGGCAATTGGACTGGAATTTCCGTCGTGTGGGAGAGGGTCAGGGAGGGTGCACAAGAGGCACAGTGCAGGGAGGGTGCGCAAGGGTGCAAAGGGTATGCGAGAGGCACCATGTGGGTCCAGGAGGGTGCGAGGGCATGTGAGGGGTGTGTGAGAGGTGCCATGCGGGGGTGGGGAAGGGTGCACGAGGATGCACAAGAGGTGCCGCATGGGTTGGATCAGGGAGGGGATGCACAAAAGGCAGGGTGCAGGTCGGGGATGGTGCATGAGGGTGTGTGAGAGGTGCAAGTCGGGTAGGGTGCGAGGGGGTACACAAGAGGCACGGGTCAGGGAAGGTGGGAAGGTGCATGAGAGGTGCGGCACAGGTCAGGGAGGGTCTGGGAGGGTGGCTAGGGTGTGTGAGAAGTGTGACATGGGTTGGGGAGGTTGCATAGGGATGCATGAGTGGCCAGCACAGTACGAGCACAGAGGGGCTGGGGGAGGGTACACGGGTGGTGGAAACTTAGCCCAGTGACTTGTGACCTTCCCTGCCAGCTTTCCCATTGACTTTCTAGAGAAGCCGGCAGGGAAGGTTGCAAATGGCGATCACGTGATCGCAGGGCACTTGGCAACCAGTTGTAACCACCATTCATTCAGTGCAGTCGTAACTTGGAACAGTCGCTGACTGAATTGTCGTAGGTCGAGGACTACTTGTATTTCAGTATACTCCTTCCATTTTGTTTGATCTCTGTTGAATTGGTTACTATCTATCCACTGGTATCTGTTAACACAGCGGTTCTCAACCAGGGGCCATATGGTCCCCTGTGAGCCCTAGGATATTTCAAGGAGGGCACAGGTGAAAAACATGTAATGGGGGGCCATGGCATGTGCCAGGGGGCCACAGAAAAGCAAAGTGCATTATACTGCAAATTTTGTCTTGTTGATGCCAGAAAACACACCAGTTATTGTCCAATGTCCGTATCTGGTAATAGGACCTGGATTGGGGGGGGGGGGGGGGGACAGGAGAAAACAAGGTTGGAAGGGGGCCATGGGTAAAAAAAAAAGGTTGAGAAACACTGTGCTACCATACCAATTTGAGGTTGGAACCTTCTGAGTTCAGATATTTTTTGAAAGACTTTCCCCTTTTTTCCCCATGTCTGTTGCCATCCTCAATGTCTTTACAGATGTTGTTGTAAAATTGGTTCTTATCTCTTGAAACAATTCTCTGAAACTCTTTGTTAAGGTTTTCTGAGATTTTTGTCTTTCTTGGCTTTGGCTTCTCTTCTTGACAATTTCTACGGTATGTTCTGACATCAAGTTTGCTTTTTTCTGTTTCTTCATTGTTGGCAGTCTCTTTTTGCATTCATCCTTAACGACTTGAAGTTCAGGGCTACACAGATATTGCTGCACATTCTGCATATTTTATCATGAACTGGATGCTTTTCAAAATTTTTCTAATGCTATTTCTGAATGCAATACATTACTATAATCAGTGTCCTTGAGTCTGTATGCATGATGGAACAATTAATGTGACTATTCATTGCATATTAATTCAGAAGTATGTTCATGACAGAAGGCAAATCAAACAAGTATATATTGACTCTTATTGCCCTCTTCAAGTTTTTTAGCAAATGAATAAATCCAGTTTTAATCTCTAACTAATCTGTATTGATATTCCATATCATAATATCATAACTCAGGTGGTTCCCCTCTGGAGTATTTTAACATAGTTAGCTTTGCTACATATATCTCCTTGTCTTGGGCCAGAGCCTATTGTCCTTGACCAATGTCTAATTGAAGAAGGAAATGGGAAGCGTGTGTGCACCAACTGCTGACTGAAGAGATGAGCACCTTTTTAATATGTTTCCATTTTACTTAGACAGACAGGCAAGGAGAATATTCTGCCCGAAACATAAGCAGCTAATTGAAATCTAACAAGAACGGATATTGTATTATTAAATAATAATTGATTGTTAGATGGGAATTTATTCAAAATTTATGCATCAGGCAGGAGATAAAGCAGTTACCAGTAATTAGCTGCAAATGAGAATAAGAAAATTAAAAGGAGGTGTGAAATATTTCTGTTTGTATGAATTTATTTTAAGCTGTTAAGTATTCATGGCAGAATTATCAGAAGATGAGCAGTAATGTTAATCAAATTAATTTATTGTCTAGCAATCCATTGTGGTAAGGTGGGTACAAGTAGACAGAGAAATGCCCTTTATCTGAATAATTTCTTGAGGAAGCCAGAGCATGTTACAAGGGATATTTGGATTTCAAGACAAGCAGAAGCCATAAATTATATAATGGCAAACTAAAGTTTGCCAAAATGTAGTAATTAATCTGAACCTATGAGGAAAAGACAGACTATGCCAAGAGAAATCTAAAATATGTTTGGCATTACCAGCAAACTGAACACTTGTAAGATGTTCTTCCCAATCCCACTAATGCCTTCAACTTAGAAGAGAATATATGTAGCTCAGGGTTGAACTGTGGAGTCCTTGGTGCTCTCTGAGCTTGGCTGTTTGCTTGGAGACGTTTCATTATCCAACTGTGGAGTCCTTGGTGCTCTCTGAGCTTGGCTGTTTGCTTGGAGACGTTTCATTATCCAACTGTGGAGTCCTTGGTGCTCTCTGAGCTTGGCTGTTTGCTTGGAGACGTTTCATTATCCAACTGTGGAGTCCTTGGTGCTCTCTGAGCTTGGCTGTTTGCTTGGAGACGTTTCAATATCCAATTTGTCAGTGTGAGTGAGTGTGGGGTTTGCTGCCTATTTAAATGTAGTAGCTTGACCCCCATCAAAACTGACAGGGCAAGCTACTATATATAAACAGGCAGCAGACCCCACACTCACTTGCACTGATGATGTTACCTAGTTGGTAATGAAATGTCTCCAAGCAAACAACCAAGCTCAGAGAGCACCAAGAACTCCAGAGCTTTCAACTTAATTGTGGAATCTCTTGTTTGGGTTGTGTTTTCCAGCTTTAATGATATCTATAGTTGGAAGAGGAGTAGGAGTTTGCAATCAACCCTGAGTTCAAATAGCAACTACAAAATTATTCTCAGGATATGAGAGGCCCTCTGATAAAGATATTGTAATAGTTCTGGTAGTGAATCCTGGGGCTTAAAAAGGGGACTACAAATTAAAATTCCTGATCTGCCATGCAACTCCCTGGGTGGGCTTGAACCAAACACTGCCTGTTAGCTTATCTCATTTCACAAGTAGTAGGGTAAAATGCAATTACCTGTGTATGCCATTCTGGAAGAATAGGAGAATACCGATCTCATCAATAAATAATCAGGATGTATTATTAACAGTGGAAGCCTTATATCAGCAGGCAGGAAAACTACAAAACTTCTTATTTTTTTTCCCCAGATGACTACAAGTCAGAACTGAGAGAACAGCTGCCATTGATTGCTGGCTCTGCAGCAGCAGGGGTCGTCTTCATTGTCTCCTTAGTGGCTATTTCAATTGTTTGCAGCAGGTATTATTTGCCCCATTAGCCTTTTCTTTCCATTCCAAAGATGAACTTTCCCAGAGGATTTAGTAGGAATGCATAAATATTCTGCAGGATACTTTGGGCAAAACTAACTGATCTGCAGTGATTGCACAGAAAACATCCCACAAATGAGTGGATGTGTCAATGGACATAGATTCTTCTTTGCAAGAACAAATGTACTAGAAAACGCTTACATGTTGTGTCAGAAAGCTCCAGGTATGCACCTCTGTTGAAAATACCGAATCAAAAGAAACAAAATTACTTAGATAACTCCCTTTGTTTGATGGCCTTGCTTTTAGGAAGCTCGTCTCCCAAGGCCTACTGCCTTCTAATGTTTGTCCTCAGCTTCATCTTGTCCAAATTATTCTCTTCTGGGTCTCCCGCAGAGGATATTTATGGTATGTTAGCCTTCTGTTTGGCTACCATGGTGCAATAAATTGGTCTTTGCTATTTTCATTGCCTTTCTTCTTCTTGATCCTACACTATCCACCTACACAAAAAGTTATTCTATTTTATTTTATTTTGATGGGTTTTATCAGATTGTTACTAAGTTGTTTTATTTAGTTTTAATTGTAGGTGTAGGTGTAATTGTAAACCACCTGAAATTGTACCTGAAAGAGGGTGGTTTATAAATAATGTAAGACATTACTAAATCATTTAATACATTTTCGAAGGACAAGGGCAGAAAATACATCTGTTTACTGTTGGTCAAAAACAAGCCCACAGTGGTGGTTTTCTGCAAAGTGCATTCTGGGAGCATTTGTAGGGAAGCATCAAATTAGTTAAGAGGGTGGGTGTGATCATGTGACCAAAGCTCTGCCCCTTTGTACATGTGTGCATGTCGCATGTGAGGCTCCAATCACACAGTCATGCCTGACATCTTGACTGGTTTTAAACCCTCTCCCTACAGATGCCCCTGATACATTTCTGGAATGGGTTCTCTAATGTAGGACTCATTTTAATCTGTGATCAGCTAATAGACTTTGCAGTGCTAATATGCCTACTAAGGACCCATGGTTGGATTCATATATCATGCTGAGCCATCATGTGGTTTGTATTGTTTTTATTTACAGATTATGTGAAGCCAGCTGCTGTGAATTGTAAACCATGGCTCATGACGGAGGTACACAATGTGAAACCTCCTTCAGTGTGCCCCTCAAATGTTTCTTATAATTTATATATTTATATGTGAGAAGGAGATTAACTAATCACTAATTTTTATTTTTTTATTGCATGCAATATTTTTATTGCATGAAATATATTAAATACATACAAACTGTATTTAAGTAACTTACATTTAATTAAATAAAAATTAATTATGTCCTGGTTCTACTTACATTTTATCACCCAAGGGCCAAATGCAGCCTTTAGCCTGAAAAAGTTGAATAACCTGCCTCTTACTATGTGTGAATTCAGTCATTATGATTTATTCAACAAACTATGGTTAAAACCAAGTTTTCATTACATCTGAAATAAGCCATTTAATGGGGTGGTGGTGGTACAAAACTGCACTTTTAATCATGTATTAAAGGAAAAAATAATCCTGGGTATATTGTATTGCTAACTTCCAGGGAAATCAAAAGTTGTCTTATTTAATCAGGAATCCTCCAATGAAGACAGAGCAGATGGAGTAGATCAGCCACAGCAGAGGACAGCAGGAAATAGAATCATGGATTGGTTTAAATCAGGGGTGGGGAACGTCCGGCCCGCGGGCCATATAAGGCCCGTGAAATCATTTAGTCTGGCCTTGCCAAGGCAATCGCAGGTGGGACTCGAAATTCAATAAATCTATGAGCTCCCGCCCACAAACCCTGCCCCCTTCCACGCGATTGGCTCCCGCCCACAAACCCCGCCCCTTCCACGCAATTGGCTTCCACCCGCAAACCCCGTCCCCCAGTCTGCAAATGATGTTATAAATATCCAAATGGCCCTTGGCAGAAAAAAGGTTCCCCACCCCTGGTTTAAATGAATCCTGTTGGCTGAAATTATTGCATAAGCGTAATAGATATTTCTTTAGAAATAGACTAATTAAGCCTTATGTGAACAGCTATGCTCTGGGATGTGATCACCTTCTCCCCCTGTGCAGGAGCTGTCTAGACTGAAAAGGAACTTCCTGTCATATTACAGACTCAGACTCCTCTTAGGATGGTTCAATGTAGTTTCTGCTTATGGAGCCTTCTCTCAATCAGAGGCTGACAAAGCCCTAAACACAGAACTGATTTTTCTTCTTCAAAGAAGCAAGCTGAGCCTTATCCTCATCAAAGTCTTCTGATGGCAATATGATGGGGTAGTATTACATAGTACTTAGTCTACAGCAGTGGTTCTCAACTGGGGGCCATATGGCCCCCTGGGGGCCCTAGGATATTTCAAGGAGGCCACAGATGAAAAACATGTAACCGGGGGACCACAAAAAAGCAAAGTATATTATACTGCAAGTACTGTCTTGTTGATGCCAGAAAATACTCCAGTTGCTTTCCCATGTTTGTATCCGGTAATGGGACATGGATGGGGGGCCATAGGAGAAAAACAATGTCAGAAGGGGACCATGGGTGAAAAAAGGTTGAGAAACACTTGTCAACAGTGTATTGTCGAAGGCTTTCACGGTCGGAGTTCAATGGCTGTTGTGGGTCTTCCGGGCTGTGTGGACGTGTTCTGGAAGTTGTGGTTCCTAACGTTTCGCCAGCATCTGTGGCCAGCATCTTCAGAGGGCAGGAGCACAGATAGAAGCAAAATCTCTGTGCCCGGGGAGAGTGGCAATGTTCTATTTATAGAGCTAAATTATAGGAGATTAGGTGGGGTTTTTTGTTGTGTTGAAATGTTAACGAGTGGCTGATGAGCGTGATTAGCATGTTCATTGTGAGAAGTATTCCCATGTCCTGGTGGTTGGACTGAGTTCGTTGACCTTTTGCAGGCTGTGTTTTTCAGGACTGGTAGCCAGGTTCTGCTAATTTTTAAACTTTCTTCTTTTTTATTGTAACTGTGCTGGTGTTTGTGAATTTCAATGGCTTCTCTGTATAATCTGGTGTAGTGGCTTTTGGTGTTGTCCAGTATTTCTGTGTTTTCAAATAGGATTTTGTGTCCCGTTTGCTTGAGAGCATGTTCAGCTACTGAAGATTTTTCCGGTTGCTGTAGTCTGCAGTGTCTTTCATGTTCTTTTATCCTGGTGTGAATGCTTCGTTTTGTGGTTCCGATGTATACTTGTCCACAGCTGCATGGTATGCGGTATACTCCTGCAGCGGTGCGGGGGTCCCTTTTGTCTTTTGCTGATTTTAGCATTTCTTGTATTTTTCTGGTGGGTCTGAAGACTGTTTGAAAGTTGTGTTTTTCCATCAGTTTTCCCATGCGGTCAGTGACTCCTTTGATGTAGGGCAGGAATACTTTGTTTGTGGGGGGCTGTTTTTGTTCAGTTGGATGTTGTTTTCTTGGTTTGATGGCTCTTTTTATTTCATTCTTGGAATAGCCATTTGCCTGTAGGACCCAATTCAGATGGTTAAGTTCATTGTTGAGAAATTGGGTTTCACAGTTCCGATTAGCACGATCCACCAAGGTTTTGATCATGCCTCTCTTTTGTCGTGGGTGGTGATTGGAATTTTTGTGTAGATATCGGTCCGTATGGGTGGGTTTTCTGTATACTTTGTGTCCTAGTTTGAGGTCCGGATCGCGTATGACCAGCGTATCTAAAAATGGAAGTTTGCCATCAGTTTCTTTTTCCATAGTGAATTGTATATTGGGGTGGATGCCGTTTAGGTGGTCCAGAAATTTCTCCAGTTCTTCTTCAGTATGACTCCAAATTGCGAAGGTGTCATCCACGAACCGGAACCAGACAGTTGGTGTAATGGGTGCCGATTCCAAAGCCTGTTTTTCAAAGTGTTCCATGTAAAAGTTTGCTATGACTGGGCTCAGGGGGCTTCCCATGGCAACGCCATCCATCTGTTCGTAGAACTCATTCTCCCATTGAAAGTAACTAGTTGTTAGGCAGTGTTGAAATAAAGCTGTAATGTCTTCTGGGAAGAAGTCTTCTGTCAATGTCATCAATTTGACAGAACGCCTGCTCTCTCCTGAAGAAACCTCCATCCTAAGCAAAGGAGGAAACTTTGCAATTACACCCACCAGAATTCCAGTGGAAGATATCATTGCCAATGTGGAATCAGCCATTCACCAACGTCCAGAGGAAGAAGCAGAAGAAATAAGGGGTGAAGTGGCAAGAATCCTAAGGAAAGCAAAGCCCCCCACCAGCAACATTACTAAGAAGGAGAGAAACGCCATAGAGACCCTCAATTCGGACCCAGACATCATCATCCTTCCAGCGGACAAAGGCAATGCCACGGTAATTATGAACATAGATGAATACAAAGACAAAATCAGAGAATTACTAGACCCCACCACATACAGAACAATAAGATGGGATCCGACCAGCAAAATCATGAAGCAAACCAACACACTGATAAAGAGCTCCTCCCTGCATCCCAACGTACTACAACGTATTTGCAAGACAGAAGCTCTCTCACCTAGACTATACGGACTCCCCAAAATCCACAAAGACTCGATCCCACTCAGACCCATTGTAAGTGCCATTGGCTCCCCGACATATGAATTATCCAAACATTTGGCAACCCTTTTACAGACCCACATCGGACAGACTCCATCCCACATCAAAGACTCAGGACACTTCATCAACAAAATCAGCACCCTAAAACTCAACCACATGGACAAACTGGTCAGCTTTGACGTGGTCTCCCTGTTTACCAAGGTGCCAGTAAGGGACACCCTGGCACTCATCAAGCAAATCTTCCCAGAAGACATTACAGCTTTATTTCAACACTGCCTAACAACTAGTTACTTTCAATGGGAGAATGAGTTCTACGAACAGATGGATGGCGTTGCCATGGGAAGCCCCCTGAGCCCAGTCATAGCAAACTTTTACATGGAACACTTTGAAAAACAGGCTTTGGAATCGGCACCCATTACACCAACAGTCTGGTTCCGGTTCATGGATGACACCTTCGCAATTTGGAGTCATACTGAAGAAGAACTGGAGAAATTTCTGGACCACCTAAACGGCATCCACCCCAATATACAATTCACTATGGAAAAAGAAACTGATGGCAAACTTCCATTTTTAGATACGCTGGTCATACGCGATCCAGACCTCAAACTAGGACACAAAGTATACAGAAAACCCACCCATACGGACCGATATCTACACAAAAATTCCAATCACCACCCACGACAAAAGAGAGGCATGATCAAAACCTTGGTGGATCGTGCTAATCGGAACTGTGAAACCCAATTTCTCAACAATGAACTTAACCATCTGAATTGGGTCCTACAGGCAAATGGCTATTCCAAGAATGAAATAAAAAGAGCCATCAAACCAAGAAAACAACATCCAACTGAACAAAAACAGCCCCCCACAAACAAAGTATTCCTGCCCTACATCAAAGGAGTCACTGACCGC
The DNA here is from genome assembly GCA_023362775.1 of Charina bottae. NCBI lineage: Eukaryota > Metazoa > Chordata > Lepidosauria > Squamata > Charinaidae > Charina > Charina bottae. The sequence goes on from JALMGJ010000005.1 coordinate 34,714,175, forward strand.
ATGGGAAAACTGATGGAAAAACACAACTTTCAAACAGTCTTCAGACCCACCAGAAAAATACAAGAAATGCTAAAATCAGCAAAAGACAAAAGGGACCCCCGCACCGCTGCAGGAGTATACCGCATACCATGCAGCTGTGGACAAGTATACATCGGAACCACAAAACGAAGCATTCACACCAGGATAAAAGAACATGAAAGACACTGCAGACTACAGCAACCGGAAAAATCTTCAGTAGCTGAACATGCTCTCAAGCAAACGGGACACAAAATCCTATTTGAAAACACAGAAATACTGGACAACACCAAAAGCCACTACACCAGATTATACAGAGAAGCCATTGAAATTCACAAACACCAGCACAGTTACAATAAAAAAGAAGAAAGTTTAAAAATTAGCAGAACCTGGCTACCAGTCCTGAAAAACACAGCCTGCAAAAGGTCAACGAACTCAGTCCAACCACCAGGACATGGGAATACTTCTCACAATGAACATGCTAATCACGCTCATCAGCCACTTGTTAACATTTCAACACAACAAAAAAACCCCACCTAATCTCCTATAATTTAGCTCTATAAATAGAACATTGCCACTCTACCTTGGCACAGTGATTTTGCTTCTATCTGTGCTCCTGCCCTCTGAAGATGCTGGCCACAGATGCTGGCGAAACGTTAGGAACCACAACTTCCAGAACACGTCCACACAGCCCGGAAGACCCACAACAGCCACTTGTCAACAGTATTGCTAAGCACTACGTTCTATCTTCTTGTGTTTCAGAAAAAAAAGTCTGTAAAACTTTTACTGATTGGTGGTGGGGGGGGAAATAAGTGGCTGCTTTAAATAGAAGCCTGAAAAAAAGAGGGGCTATTTAGTGAATATTAGAGAGGAGGTGTACAGTATATGTAGAAGGTCCAAAGCACTTCCTCCGAATCCTTTTCAAAGTGTGCACAGCCTTAGAGTTTGGACATCGTTTGAACTGATGTTTACTTTTTATTTCCCTAGGAAGCGAGCATATAGCAAAGAGGCAGTATACAGTGATAAGCTACAGCACTACAGCACTGGTAGAGGTGAGTGCAAGAAGCCTCTGGAAGGTTGTGGATGGGCCAGGAAAGTTGTAAGTACTTTGCTGTAAGGCTTTGACAATAGTCATATTGTTATGGACTGATTTGGAGATGAGATGAAGACTGAAAAATATTGGGGGGGGGGGGGGCAAAAAGGAAGGAAAGATGGATGCTGGGCAAAGAACAGAGGTTATCTTAAGGATGCTGTAGCCCCTTTATGTTAGAAGCAGTTTATAAATTCTGGCCAAGAAGGATGTTTACATGCATTTTGGGCAGAGAACAAAGTAAGAGCAAATATAGTACAATCAGAATTTCCTTTGCAGATGCTCAACAGAACTAATTAAGAACAGAGAGCATAGAAACTGGGTAAATGAAAGGATTCAAAAAAAGCCCTGAAGGAAATCCTCAGCCTCAGAAGATAATTGTCCCTCCTGGCATTTGTTTAGCTAGATATTTGAAGTAGTTTTTAGAACACTTTTTACCCAAATGCACTTAGGAAAAATGAAAAGCCAAGATACACAACGCTTGTTGCCATATGCTCCTGAGCCAGTTGTTTATTTGAAATAAGAGGCTGTCATCAGTCTTTCTGCAAATAACCCTGGAAAACAGATCTTCACACAGCTCACCTGAAATGTGAGTTTGTCACAGATCACAGTAAGGGAAGTTGCATTTATGCCTGTCATAGTTTGATTGGCAAGCAAAGGCAAGGTCTTGGAAGCAACTATAAGCAAAGCTTTGTATTTTATTCAGTCTAAAAATACTTTGTCCAAATGCATTAATTTATCAGGGGCAGTGAAATGTTGGAAAATGTTCTTATATCCCATTTCATAAACAGATCACATTCATATTGCTTCCTGAATTCAATCTGGTCATGGAAAGCAGCAAATCAGTTTTTATACAATCAGGGTTTTTTTCAATGTATTAGGAAAATGAGTAGGATAATCACAAGGCTGTAGTCCTAACCACAAACTGTCACAGCCTACCTACACATGCTTTATATGGTCACTGTGCATGTAGAACCAGCTGCAAACAATTATATTTGATAGTTCCCAGGTGTTTGGGGAAAATCTCTAACACAAATGTCCATAACTCTTTGGGGTTCTATAGATTACAGCCATCAGCAATACCTAAATAAACTCCAGCCAAACCAGGAAATGAGATAAAAGGTAGGAAACCAAATTGGGAGCAGCTGAAATCCAATTTGCACTATAGAGGGGAAGCCTCCCAGACATTTTATTTCTTTTAAAAGACAATGTGAGCCTAAAATGTAGGGGAGAACATCCTCATTATAATTCAAATGGATGGACTAGAATATGCTGTCATGATATTATAGGTTAATCAAATGAATACTAAAAAGGAACAGAATTAAAGTTCCATAGATGCTTTTGTATTTGCTGACTTTCAAATATGTTGCAGTATATTCCTAAGATTTTGAATATAGTGTATTTGCAAATTCTGCTTGAAATTATACAGGCCAACATAGCTTGCTGTTGGGAGTCTAATGATTTTGAACAAATTGAAATCAGTTTAATAAGACCAGTATGAATAAGAATAATAGCTTCTTATCCAGGTCTCTATAATTTACTGTTGTGAATATGAAAATACTGTAGTACCTAACCATTTACTTCTTTCAGACTGTTAATACAGGCAATTTTGTAAATTGTCAAAAATGCATAGCCTAAAAATTTTAGGTATATCAGTTTACACTGATGCATTAGCTTTTTAGCAAGCACACTGATATTTCTGTGACCAAAATATTTTTGTAGATCATGCTTGATTTTTTATCTGATGTTTTTAACTAAGCAGAAACAATATTATATAACTCTCTGTTTTTAAAGTAATCAATCATAAGACTGAACATGGCAAGAGACCATGTTGAGGGTCCAATGTGTGGAGCTGAACGATAAAGAGATGAGAATGTGGTTCTAAAATGGCGCTGATAAATGTCAGGAATTGAGTTTTGATCAGTAGTCTTTGAAGAACTGCAATCAGCCCAAGAAACATTCTACTTACAGAGGGCAATCAAGGGGTTGCTTCTCTGAAATTCCATGCCATAACTGTGATATATCTCAGGAATGTATCTACAGAGAATGCTACAGCATGTGTCATACATTCTTTGGTAGATTATGCTTCAAATAAAGTGTACTTAGATGCAACCTGAGGAAAGAAATCATTTGGAAGGATGTGGTGACTGGAGAACTTTCATTCCTCATTACCATTACCTGGTTTCAGTGTTAATTTGTCCTATATTGAGCAAACTAAATGTAAAGACTTGAGTGTTATTGTTTGCTATTTGTCTGTTCAGTAAGTTAGTTTAGTGTGACATTTCAATGGACTATGTTTTACTTGTTTTTGTTTTATTCTTAAGGCTTGCAGAGGCCACCCCCCCATAAAAAATGTAAGAAACAATCACATCACTGGAGTAATGTTTAAATATCTGTAGCATCACCATGCATCAGCACAAAAACCTATTATAATTTAATGATAGCGTCTACTTTAGATGGCTATTGGTACTAGCATGGAAAAGACATTACGCATAAGCATTATGAAGTTTTTTTTCCTTTGGCAATCTCTGTGCTAGCATATAATCTTTACACCAGTCCTAAATGTATTAGAATAAAGAAAATTAAGCATTTGGAACCCATTCATTCTGAGAATTGTGATATGGAAGAAAGGAAGTTAAAAGGCTACAGTGACTTCTAGTGAAAGTTACATGAATACAGTACATATGTTAAATAAAGATTAGAAACCTGGGGAGAATGCAAAAACTATAACAAGGACATAATGTATGTAAATGAACCAAATTATATCTTAAATTTTCATTTTCTAGATGATATTTAGTTGAAAGTTGGAGAGTCATAATCAAAAGAACACCGAGAGTACAGATTACATGATCCAAAGAGGCTGAATATTTTTCATGGTTTAAAATGTTTCCTGAAATAAAGCATTTGGTGAACTCTAGTAGGATTGTTTATAGAGGAGGAGGAGTGTGTTATAGACAGTTATTGTTTTGTTATCAGTTATTGTTAAGTATCCATGAAAGCAGGATATTGCCCTTAAAAACCTAAGCATTCTAAAACTGAGGAAATATATCTTTCTGTGGATCACCATCTCTTGGAGATACAGAAGAAAGAACAAAGCTCGTGCTATCAGCTAGAAATATGCATCGCTCTGTTCTCTGTCCTTAGTACCAGAGCCATGTTGTTACATGTAGCATATAATTGCATAGCAGCATGTGCTTTTTATCCTCTGATCTTTAGGCTTTCATTCGTGCTGTGCTAATTATGTCAGCCCACCTTCACCCCTAGGGTGGCTTCAAACTCTAGCAAATTTTCCTAACAAGTTCAAAGCCATTTATCAGTTGCACATACACCTTCTCCCTGGCCCTTCATTCTATACTGCTGGGCATTTAGAAGCCATGTTACACTTGCAGAGAGTATGCTCGTACTATGTTACAAGGTTATTGTGCCCTCAAATTGATCTTTCTGAATTATATGTTTGTTTTGCTTTTCTAATCTGTAAACCAGCCTTGGTTATCATCTTGTAAATTCCTTTGTAATCCTGCTAGAGCATTGGCTGCACTTATAAAAGGATTTATGGAACAGTAAAAGTGTATGTGATGAAGCTATAAAAAGATTTATGAAGCAGCCAGAACAGAGATGACTTCATGGCAGGTTTCACTGCTGGGAATGGGAGAATATTTTCTTTGGACCAATGTGTACCTAATAGTTTGTTCAGATAGCAGATTACTCTACAGCAGATTTAGTGCTATAAAATTAAACTGGCAATGAAGGAAGTGATCAATTAGTATAGGTTTGGGGCACTGCAGTAGCTGTAATGTAATCCATATGATTCAGGCCAGATCTGAACATTGGTATGGTCACCCTTCTTTTCTTTCTAACCTACCCTTTCCTCTCTTCTCCCCATTATCTTTTTGACTGACACCTTTCTGTTCCCCACAGGCCAGTTGCCAAAGATACAGAGATCTAAAGTGCTTCTTTGTAAAGAAAGAAAGAGAGAGAGAGAGAGAGAGAGATAGAGAGAGAAAGAGAGTTTAAGCCAGGGGCTGCATGAAATTAAGTTCAGAATTGCATGTGGCCTATAGATTATTGGTTGTCTATTCCTGCCATAGCATCTGAAGCAATTGGTTGGATTATCTAGATATTATAGGTTCAGACTAGGTACTTTTAGCTAGAAGTAAATCCAGAATATTTCAAAATTATTAAGTGAGATCATCCAGAATATCTGAATCTTTTTGGTTGAGTCCCATCTCTTGAGCCCTTCTGAAAGTTGCAGATTGTAATGTTTAATATGATGGAAGGTAAAAATCAGAACTACATGGGTCTGGAAAATTAATGTAATGTAATGTAATATGTAATGTAATTATATTTAAATAAAACATAGGCCATACCCACCCACATCTATTTGGAGTATGGTCTTGGAACATCATACAGAGGTCAAGGGTAGTCCTTTGCCTGAAGAAGGTTGCCCACCCTGTCCTACAGCATGTACCCTGACTGGTCCAGGTCATTTTCCCTGTTTGGAAAGCTTTCATTCATTTGTAGAAGCTTGAGATCTGCCGCTGTTATAGTCACCTAGACCTTGCAGTCTTAGTTGCTTCAGCGCTCTTTTGAGATTAAACATTTTGAAAAGGAAATTAAAGGCTCTTGTGGTCTAGAGAAAAGTTTAGGAAGGGACGAGAATCTTATTTTTTTCACCAGCACCTAGCCACTAACAGAAAAGACACCTTTTACCTTCACAGCAAGTGGTACCTCACACATGTATGTTGTTAGATTGATATGTTCCACTATGCAATGTATTCCTGATAACAGAAAGTGCTTCTACCAATATGATTTGTATTCCTGAATGTAAGATCTCTTGTAAAATTTAATCAGTGAAATAACAAGTTTTCCACCCCCCTCTCAAAGTCCTTTTAGCACGCTTCAGATTCTTCCAGCCATGTCTGGTAGAGCTTTATCAGTCAGCTACAAGGGATCTTGTGGAGAAGGGTAAAATAAACCTGGGGAATATTTATTATAGAGATTGTATTTTATTGTTAGGATGCTCACTTGTTTGTAATTGCTGCATTCTGTCATTTTAGTAGCAGCCACAAAACTATCAAAGGTGTGCTGAGTAAATAAAAATGTCTTAAATTATGCATGAAAAGAAGTACCATAAATCTGCTGTCATCTTTGCTATAGAACTAGTAAAGTAGTTTTGCTGTGTAACTTTGCTCTTGTGAGTTGAACAAAAAAGACTCATAAGAAGACCTTTAATGCAGCAAGCTAGTCAGTCTGAATCAACCGGAAAGCTTTCTAGAACATTAAACAGTTGAAAAATGATTTTATCCTCTCTTTTCAGTCCTCATTTTGTCTTTCTATAACTCCACTTTTAGAAGATCACACTAATAGTGTTCTTAGGTATTGATTGTATTCTCTTGGGTTTTTTTTTCCTTTTTAGTTTTGTTTTTAATTTCTCAGGCAACTTACTTTTCCAAAGTGATTTCTTTCTTTCTTCTTTCCCTTTTTCTCCTCCCTCCCCTTTTCACTCATTTTCCCTTAGTTTGCTTCTGTTTCTTTCCTGCATTCACTGCTATGCCACAGCTACCTGGTCTAACTCTTACAATCAGAGGGAAGCAGAAAAGACGTTGAGCTAATAAATATTCTCTACCTAATTTTCTTTCCTTGACTTTCTTGCTAATGGATTTGGTATTGCTTTGATAAGTAACAATGTGCACCCATTTTTGGGGTGTAAACCATGTCTCGCTCCCAATCTGTCCATTATAACTAATATGTCCTGAATTTCCAGGGAGATTGCAAGAGGAAAGATATTGTAGGGGAAGTAGAGAATGATATAACAAAGGACTGGAGCAGAATGACAGTGAACTGGGTTGCTCAGAAAGAGATCCTGGTAAAAAAATTCAGGGAAGGAAGAAGGGTTTAGCTTCAGGGTGCTATTCTACCCTCCTGCCAGAGATGAATGTGATTCTTTTTTTCTCTCTCTCCTTTTGTCCCACTAAAATGCGAAGGCTCCCCTGGAATGAAGATCTACATTGATCCTTTTACATATGAGGACCCCAATGAAGCTGTCCGTGAATTTGCCAAGGAAATAGATGTGTCTTTCGTGAAGATTGAAGAAGTCATTGGAGCAGGTGTGACTCATTTGCTAGTGGGCAGGTGCTCAGTGCCACCCCCATTTTCTCCTTCCCTTCCCTTCCTTCCTTCCTCCACAATGGATACTCTGGCTCATTCAGCTCAATTATCAGTGGACTGGCACTTCCTCTTTTTTTTTAATTGGAAGTCTAACTGTATCTTCTGTGATTGAAGAGACTGTGCTTAATTAATTGACTCACTTTAATACATTGTTGTGCTCCCTGTTTAATTAACAATAAATAGGTTGGGCAATTGTTCTCTAGTTTATGGCATCTCTCTATTCACTAGAGCAGCAATCTCCACCTTTTTTAAGCTTGGCAAAATTCATAGAGACAAAAACAAACAAACCTAGCGATCTTCATTTTAAAAAAGCGTCTAGTTATTCAAAATCAGTACTTTGCATAAAATAGTTTGCATAAAATGTGTAAATTATAGGATTAATTAATTATACAATTTATAAACCATTTTCCTTTTTTTAAAAAAAATCAAAGCGGTTCGCATTTTAAAAGTTACATAATGAATACAAAGAGATACAAAATTACAGAAAGAAAAAACCAATAATTATAGGACATCTAGCAAATAGGACATCAAAGTAAGCCTATGCTGTCAAATAGAATTTTAAATTTACTGTACACTGTAAAAACAGTGGTGGGAAGGGAATCTAATCTATGTGAAAGATTTACTGAGTATGTTAGATGGCACTATAGTAGACAAAACCTATGCCTTCATCAGTTAAATTAATATTGGAACACTGTGATACAGTTTGCACGATATTTTCAGTACAAGGACTGGTTAGACCTATATGGAAACAAGTGGTTCCTTAAGAAAACTTGGTCTGAGCATTTTGGGGTCTTACAACACCTAGAAAATGGCCAATTGGAAGCCAGTGCAAAACAGAACCTTGGCCTTATTTTATTTATTTATTTTATTTATTATTTAAATTTATATGACCGCCCATCTCCCCCAACAGGGGAGTTATGCAGTTCAATGGCCTTTTTAAACCTTTGTGAGATAAGTTTATTTAACATTAGGACTCATCAACAGTGCATCCTTGGTGTTACTATACGTGTATCAATTCTCATAGTACCTTATCTCCCAAAAGGATGCTAAGTTTGTGAGTGTTACTTATTCTTGACATAGCACTAGATGTATTTGAATGGACAGATCTGCAGAGTCAACTTTCAGGGATGCTTTAACCTGATTGTTGCACACAGCGGGGTGGCTGGAACCAATTGCCTAAAGGCCCCTTTCAATTCTGTGATTCTATGACCCAGAAAGTATCATGCAGCTGTAGAAGACAGCATTTTCCTCTTTCTGGATGAACAAAGTTATCTGGCTCTTAGAGTATCTACATAATACAACAACAGCAACTCTGGAATTACAGTGAGGTAAAGCATCCTAAAGTCCATTTAATTAATAGTTTAAAAAGTATTGTCAGCTGAAGACAAAGTATTTTATACCTAATTCAACTGAGGAGCAAGTATCCAACCCAGTGGATTTCAAATGGGTTTTTAACTCAAACTAAGATGGCATATTTAGGATTTTTCACAATGATGGTATAAGTAATCCAGAGTATGCAATCTCGCTTAAGAAGATATGAAGCACTTTGGTGGTCGGCCAAAGGCAGTATTCTTTCTAAGAATCCCCATACTATACTTTTTAATCTAATATTTAACATTGGTCTAGGAGTGGACCAGAATTTACTTTTTGCCAAGCTCTTATTACATGCATGGATTTCTGGCATTAGCCTCAAAAAGGTTTATATGAACATTTGCTTGCAGGCATTTGCTTCCCATTTTTCCATCTCTAGCATATGTGGGCTTGCCTGATATTTTTTGATCTGTATTGTTTCTCTCATGTTCTTCAACCTGTAATACTCAACTTCTTCAATTAGATAATAAAGAATGAATTAACTGCTTAGTCATAACCGATTGCTTTATTGTTTCGTTGTTGTTTACTGTTTTGTTTGCCTTCAGCATTGCTTCATTCATTGCTTCTTTTCCCATTAAAGGTGCTTCCAGATGGAGATGTTTATGGGCATCAAGTAGGCTGGACTGGCATGTTTAATAGCTATATTCTGAATTATGGTGGATTTCCAGGGACTTGCAGCATCTAACTGGGTAGCACAGCAGTTACAGCAGCAGCATGATCCACTAGACTACTGTGCTGGGGATTATCTCTGCTTGGATATATCTCCAAAGGTTGCTACTGTGCTAATCAGAACAGTTTTTATCTGGAAGTATCCTTATTTCTCTCTCTTTCTCTCTCTCTCTTACCCTTTCTGTCTGTACACCAGTCTCTTATCATTGCATGACAGGTGTCACCTTCCTGTTTTCTAAGAAAGATGGAGGAAGATGAGACAGCTCACAAGGAATTGAGAGTAGGACTCGAAGAGCAAACCTAATAACTTACAATTTTGTTTTTCTTCCATTTATATCTGTTGCAAATTTTTATCTACTTTGATAAAGCATTTGACTTCTTTAAGATTCTATAATTCTTGTTTTTTTTTTAAACAAATTGTTCACTGATGGTGACAATTCAATTTACTGGGTCTGTCTTGTAACCTGATCCAAAACCTGACTCTCTTTTTTTAAAAAAAATAAGTCTCACAAATTCAGTGCATTTATTTATTTAATAAAATCTTAATCTGTTTTTCAGCATTAAAAAACTCCAGTACTTAGAATTATACAGTGTTAGTCTCTAATCTTTTAAAACATTGGAATGATCCCCATTAAATTTAATGAGACTTTCTGCTAAGTCAGTATATTTAGCACTGTGAGATAGATAGATAGATAGATAGATAGATAGATAGATAGATAGATAGATAACAGTAGTAGACAAGGACCAGAAGGCAGTGGTGGTGATGGATGTAGCAGTGCCAAGTGACAGCAACATCAGGAAGAAGGAATATAAGAAGCTGGAGAAGTACCAGGGCCTGAAGGAGGAACTAGAGAGGATGTGGAAAGTGAAGGCCAAAGTGGTCCCAGTGGTGGTAGGAGTTCTTGGGGCTGTGACTCCTAAGCTGGGAGAGTGGCTCCAACAGATCCCAGGAGCAACATCAGAGCTCTCTTTCCAGAAGAGTGCAGTGCTAGGAACAGCTAAGATACTGCGCAGAACCCTCAAACTCCCAGGCCTCTGGTGGGGGACCTGAGGTTGAGGAAGACACATACCACCCATTGGGGTGAGAAGGGAATTTTTATATCTTCTGCCCAACTTGCAAATAAATAAAAATGCAATGCCATACAGCATAACTGAGGCTAAACTGTGAATGTATTCCAATCTCAGAACCATGGTTCTCTTTAAGTAATAGATAAACAGCTTTGGAAAGGCACCTTGGAGATAAACCAACATCCTGTTCAGTGCAGGTTCATCAAAATACAACATGTGACAGCTGGTCATCCAGTTTCTACTTAAATACCTCTGCCAAAGGAATCTCCACTGTCAGATATTTATTTTTTATTTTGAAATTTCTCCTAAATTAATCAGTCCTTAAAGTACTATTATAAAATTAACTGCTTGTTCAGTAATCATAAGAGGTGACTGAGAAAATCTGAATGAAATACTAGTTTCAGAGGGGTAGCCATTTTAGATTTTGCAGAAAAAGTAAACTCTTGTAGCATTTTCGACTAACAGATTTATTATTGCATATGTTTCTTTGGACCACAATCAACTTTGTGAAATAATGGGAGGACATTTAATTTCTTTGGGGCCTGTACTGCTGACTACAAGGTGACAGTCCTTTAAAAAAGGATTAACAAAGAATTATTTCAGTGCAAAACAGTGGAATTGGCATCATAAACGTTAACCCTATTTCTCAGGGATTAAACAAAAGGCACCCAATTACTGCTTTGTTTAAGTCACAATTTTTAAAGTTTAGGTTTATTCAGTGGGCACCCACCACTACATACACTTTATACAAAATAAGATGCGAACAAGTAGATATACAATGAGTTAGTACAGAGTAGCCACCATGATAAATGAGGGCACCCTTCATAGCTGATTGCCATGGCATTCAATAGTGGGCATGTACAATGCCATGGCAAAAGAAGCCACATATGGAGGAATCTAGGCAATATAATCTGACAGCAAGAACACTGCTTTCTTCTCACTAGCTGAGGGGAACCCAGTAGCCCAAGGTTCTTCATTGTGAAAGTTGACCTTGAAACAAACGGGCAATGCACCTGCACAAAGCCCATCGGAGTCTTCGAAAGCTGTCCATACCCTTGGCAGGAGCCCAGCCCTCCATGTGTACTGCACATGGCTACGTGCAGCTCATGCTAAACCTCCTTAGTTTGTTTTCAGCTGCTGCAGTGATAGCACATTTGAGCTCACAATTGTCCTGGAATATTTTTCTTTTCCTTTACTCTATTTTCAATTTGGGTCCACCCCCCCACACACCCCCGCCTTAAGATTTTTTGGACAAGACATCATTATCCCTCTTCTTAAAAAGCCTTTCGTCTCAGTCTTAGGGTCTTAAAGGCTCCATTTCATAAGCACCGGCACTGTGGAAGCAAACCTCCTCCTCAGCTGGGAGCAGTCTTTGCCTATTCTGCCTTTGGGAAGATCAAATGGTAAATTCTTGTAAGCCCTGCAAAGCAATTACTAAACAGGCTCACTGCAATTGTTTGTCCCATTTGTGAGCCACTCTTTGGAAACAAGTGTTTAGAGTGGCAGACTCTGAAAGTACTGCATCTCCTTTATCTTTCTTCAACGCTCCTACCATGTCCCAGAGGTTGTCTAGGAACTCTTGTCTACTCTCTGTCATGTTCAAGCTCTCTGTCTCTGGTAGAAAATCCCCAGCCCTTTGCTGTGCTGCCATCAGCACTTGATGAACAACCTAAGCTTTCTGAACGGTCTGCCTGCCTTGGTTTCAATTATGGCACAAGAAAAGGAAAGGATATTATGGCTTCCGCAATACTGGTTCCAGTAGCTACAGGTCCTTCTCCACCCTGGTCTGCGACATTTCCGGTACGCCAGTTTCAGGACTCATTGATCTGGACCATCCAATCCCCTTTGCTGCCCCTCAAATCCAGTTTCAGAGGGAGAGATTTGCATTAAGCCTCCTTGTTCTCCGGGCCACTTTTCTGCCTTCCCAGATGGCTCAGCCTACATCCTTCTCCCACCTCCATCTTAAAATGATCAAGATCAAAGCTGGTTATCTTGCAACTCTGCTGCCTAGGGGAATGTCTGTCCTCAATTTCCATTGATCCCATGAGACCCCACTAGATTTATTCTTTTCTAGGATTGGCCATTGGGCCCTGTGGCATCATCCTCACCCTGGTTCCAATCAGTTCTTGGGGCCTTTTCCTTCACCTAAACACTATTGTTTTCCTCCTATGTGCTTTTTTCAAATGAACCCATAACCTGCCACTTTCTGTGGTGTTGCTTTCATGCCCTCGGGAATATTTTGTTCTTTAGCATTCATCAAGGGAAATGACTCACCAATCCTGCATGGCCACTTCCTCAAATATTGCTGCCTTCTTTATAGTCAGTGGTTTGACCTGTATCTTTTGGTGCTCCTTGTCTTCAGATGTACTAGAGTAAGTAACTGTCATTAACCCTTGGATCTGCAAGGTACAGAGTAGTATCTCCAAAAAGGACAGATAAGTTTACAACACCACTTTGGTTCTGTTGGCTTCTTCATCTGTTTCATTGCCCACTCATCAGGTTGAGGAGTTTACTCTCCTTTTGATGGCTCCAGCTTTATAGTGAGCAATTTTGTCAAATAGTGCAGTCTCCTTAAGTTAAACAACCATCTTAAGCTGAGGAGAACCCAGTTGATGCAGGATGTGATTGCTTCTCCAGTCTTTATAACAGTGATTCTTAAACTGGGGATAATTATCCCCAAGGGTGTAATTTGGGCATATCCTGGGGGTAAATGGAGCAATTTATGATACCTTGTTTGTGAGTCAAGGATCCAGTTTGGGACTGCTGCTGCCAAGATACTTGTGTGAAACAATTGAGTCTGTTTTTTTTGGGGGGGAGGGTTAATGACATTATTTAAGCCCAGGAAAAGGGATAATTATCTAGTAGGTTGGGTCATTTCCAGTTGGATTAGGTGATCCTGCAGGTAGCTAGGTGCCAATCTATAAAGGGCCTTATAGGTCAAAACCAGCATTTTAAATTGTACTCAGAAAACAATTGGTAAATAGTGCAGGCTCACAGAATAGGTATTATGTGGTCCCAGCATCAGGTGCTGGTAAGTACACAGGCTGCTGCATTCTGGACTAATTGTAGTTTCTGAGTAGTTTTTAAAGGCAGCCCAAGTAGAGTGCATTCAAGTATATTTAAAGAGCAGCAGCTCTAATCCTACCTGAGCACAAATGGCCCTGATCAAGACTGGCTTCCTACAGCAGGTTATTCCTGAATAGCTTTTCCAAGTTCAGCTGCATTCCTGTTCCTCTCTATCTTTTGCTGCTGTCTCTTCAGACACCAGCATTCTTGAGTGCTGGATAGAAGAAGTTCTTGGTCTGGGTCAGAATTTTCTGGATCCAGGGCAGAAATGGTGGGACAGGTTGTTGACTTAGCATCATTGTTGGGATATGGCAGAACGGAGTCTGCTTCTTGCTTTGCCTCCTCTTGATCCTCCATCATCTGAGGACAGCCCTTAGGACCAGGCTATGACAATTAAACAGGAGGTTTGCCACAAAAAGGGTGATTGAGCATGTCCTTCTGAGGTTATGCACAGCCACCTTCTATTAAATGTATGTCACCATTTCCAAGAAGGATGGCAGGCCCAGAACTATGCTAGATCTTTAACATCTTAACTACTTCTTCAAGTTGTCTTGCTTCAGAATGATCTCAATACAGTGTCATTCTTTCCCTCTTACAGCAAAGGATTGGTTCACACATGCTGATTTTCAAAAAGTCTGCTTTTACTGTATATATTTATAGTGTGCTATCACTATATTTTCCTTTGCTTTATAGTTGATGGTTACATGTACCAGTTTTGATTATATCAAATACAGCATCTAGAGGTTTTTTTCCTAAGGGCATGACATCTATTGGGTTGTATCTTCACCTCCAGGGTATCATATTCCCTTTCTAGATGACTGGCCCTTAGTTGGGCCATCATGTATCATGATTTTTTTGCCACATTTCTCAGGTGCTTCTCTTTTTACAATACTTGGGATTTGGGGTAAACTATGGGAAGTTTGGCTTCAGGCAGTCCATCCATTACTTGAAAGTTACAGTCATATCCAGTTCTAGTTTTTCACCTCACTCCCAAACTCAGGTCGTCGTCATCATCATTCATGTATCTATGTGTGGGTGCAAGGCACATCTTTATTCTCTTCACATCTGAGGCAACTGGTCCATATTAAAGAAGTTTTCATATATTAGTGAGCTAAAGGTTTGGAATCCCCCCTTTGGGGGTTTCTGCCAAGGTAGAACTGCCAAGATAAAATCAGATAATGCTATGGTTTCTGGTACATAAACAAGGTGGCACAAAGTCCATCCCACTTTTATATCTGATGGTGTAAATAGGGCATTTCTGTGATCTACATTCAATATTTATTCTAGCAATTCATATTCATGAATGGAGACCACATCCACAACTACAGCTCTCCTCAAATCTCCCTAGGGCAACCCCAAAGTTAATCTCTTTGCATCATGGAATGTTCTTTAATACCTCAGCTTCTGCACAAATTAAGGAGTGGGGGAGATATTGTGGAATGAATTTCTGAATTATTTCCCACTGGTTCTCCTGCTGACCACATTTTTTTTTACATTGATTAGTGAGATTTAGCCAACAGCATTCTCATCACACCATAGTGGTCTTGGCTATGATAGTTCACTCCTTTGTTGTATTTCATTTACCAGAACTATCACCATCTCCTGAACCACTGCAGCCTACTGTCTATCCATCCTAGGCAAGCATACTACCTGGATTCCATCTAACAGCTTGAAGATTCAGTTCTGTCTCTCCTTAGATTCTAATTAGAAGAAAACTTCCTGGCTTTTAAATGCCCTTCACAAAAACTTTATCCACAGCTACATGAACATCATTTGCAGTCTTTGCACAAAAGAACAATTCAACCCTCTAGAATAGAGCTTCATTGTGTGTTGGTGTTTCTTTCAAGCTTGTAACAGAATGGCTTGGCACTCACCTCCATAAAAGCATACTTTACAACCATTTCTTTCTTCTAGCCTGGTAGATAGCACTTCCTTTTTTTTTTAATTTGCTGGATAAACACTTTAATAAGGATCTGGCTTGCCATTATAGTATCCCGATGGTCCCTGCCTGGAATATTTTCTTTACTCTTTCCCTTTTAATATACTTTTGCGTTGACGGCTATTGCTCCCATTCATCATCTTTCATGGAAGGCAGCATTTTGTAGCTGTAGCATGAGCTTGCTGATCAGGAAGTTATGTGGCTCGCATAAAAATCTGCCCTTCTTTATTCTTCATAGAGATAGAGTCCTTCACCCAGATATCTCCTTTCTTCCCAAAACTCTCTCTCTTCATTCTACTTGATTCAGAACATTAGCTGGCTGTTTTTCCCAATCCCTTGACACCAATGAAGAGGCAGATACACTCTCTGAATGCCTGAATAATGTTTGCCTTCTGCTTAAACTGAACAGCATCATTCCAAAGAGACCAGTATCTATTTTTGTACTTTTCAGACCAACTTAAAGGTTGGGTGCTTCTTCCCAGTTATTGTCCAAATGTATACTGGCAACCATCAAGTTTTCTTATGAGCTGGCCAAGCAACACTCCTCCCATTAGATCCACATTCATTCTTTAAGAGAGATGGCAAATTGGCAGCTTGTCTTAATGCTATCCTTCTGGAGCTACGGTGGGCAGCTCTTTGGGCTCAGCCTTTTACTTTCATTCAGTAGTTATCATCTAGACCTCTGCTTTCAGAGGTATGTCATTGGCTAGTTCTTTAGTGGGTCATTGTATGACTACCAGATGGTTCTGCTGCTAACAAGCTAGCTAACACTTCCATGTGTCTGAATCTTAGATACAGCAATGAATAGAAAATGTAATTGAATTACCTCTAATTGGAATTATTTGAGTGGTCATCTATTACAACCTGCCTTCCTACTCCACTTGATGTTTGATGTCCTCTTAGGAATTGAGGTTCAATCTGAGCCGTGCTTGGCCATGTCTTGTCATACTGCAGGGGACTCCCACTCATTATTCCTTAAGCTCTAGAAGATTCCTAATGGACTCTGGGCAGGTGCATAACATGTGTAGCTCATCTTTTCCTTGTACAAGTGATCACTATAGATTATTCTCACTGTCTTGCACTTCTTCTTTTTTAACATTTCCACTCCCCCCTTACCTCCCCCAAAACAATTGCTTGTGTGTACAATATTGCTTTCTCTGGATTGTATTCCATTGTATACAACCTTTTCTACTCTGGGTTGT
Organism: Charina bottae; assembly: GCA_023362775.1. Taxonomy (NCBI): domain Eukaryota; kingdom Metazoa; phylum Chordata; class Lepidosauria; order Squamata; family Charinaidae; genus Charina; species Charina bottae. Next base: position 34,730,763 of record JALMGJ010000005.1, read on the forward strand.
ACAAAAGGCTGTACAACAATGAATGTGTTTTTCTTTGAGGGTGCTAGTAAACTCTTTGTTATTTTAATTTAGTTTTGTTTTAAAATGAGCATATATACATAGCTGTATGTCAACACAAGAGCTTAGAACTACAGTATTCATAGTTAGGAAAGGGCTAACTTATGAAATATATCTGCTTATTTCATAGCTGTGAAGAACAAATAATATGTGCCATTTCACAGTATGAGAACATTTTCTCTTTTGCATAAGCAGTGAAGTTACAGGAACTCTTCTTTCCTCATGTAAAGCCTTTAAAAATGCAATACTTTTAATAAAAGACTGCCTTTTCAAAGAAATAATTGTAATATCTTGGGGGAAAATAGCACTCCGTAGCTACACCCTATTCAGAATCACCTATCTGAATCTATTATATAGTTCTTATTAGATTCTCTTTTTGAAATGCCGAATTGACCAGACATGGTTATAACTTATATTGATCCCATTACAGGAGAATTTGGTGAAGTTTATAAAGGGCGCCTGAAACTGCCTGGCAAGAGAGAAATTTATGTGGCTATTAAGACATTAAAGGCCGGCTATTCTGAGAAACAACGACGGGATTTCCTGAGTGAGGCCAGCATCATGGGTCAGTTTGACCATCCAAATATTATTCGGCTGGAGGGGGTTGTCACTAAAAGTCGGCCAGTGATGATTATCACAGAATTTATGGAAAATGGAGCCCTGGATTCTTTTCTGAGAGTAAGTACAATAGCCTTTTTTAAGTGATAATGGAATGGAACCATCTAGCCAGATCAGGCGCTATGGGTCGGGTTGGCTGTGCAGATTAAGCCACCTCTTCTTCCTCCAAATTAACCATTCTAAAATAGTGTCTAGCACTCTAGCCTTCTTCTCATAATGAAATCACCCATATGCATGTCTTGAAAGATTCCACATTTTATTTCTTGTTAAATTGTGAGAATTGAAATATACCCCTCCTTCCAGTCCCCGGCCCTTCTTCTATCAATATATGATTTTTCTTGCTGTTCGACAATGGGAGCTTTGTTTTTATTGCATACCCCCTTGGTTGGCTGTTTTGTTCTTCAGCTTTTTGTGTTATCTGATTTTTATTTATTTTATATGTCTATTCCATTAGGTTCCCCCAAATCAACCTCCCTCCATTTCTAACCAGCTCTTTCCTTCTCTAGCAATTTTGGGGAGACTTCTACTCCCAGCCTGGATTCTAGTTTAACTGGACTCATTAAAATTGCTAACTCCTGTGCTTAATTTTCACTATTATAGCAAAATGATGGTCAGTTTACAGTCATTCAGTTGGTGGGAATGCTACGAGGGATTGCAGCTGGCATGAAGTACCTTGCAGAAATGAATTATGTCCACCGTGATCTTGCAGCCAGGAATATCCTGGTCAACAGCAACCTGGTCTGCAAAGTATCTGACTTTGGCCTCTCTCGCTACCTGCAAGATGACACCTCAGATCCAACTTATACCAGCTCTTTGGTAGGTACTTTGCATGTAAGAACTCCTGTGGAGGTTAACAGGTGTGTCATTTTCAATAATTAGCTTTCAGATAGTTATAATAATTTACATGCTACACTGATCCTCTTGTTCTAATTATTTTAATACAAGTGGTCCAACTTGAATATATATTTTAATCTTTATTACATTCATAATCTGTGGATGCTAATAGAAAAATGTTAATAAAGAAGGCCAGAATTCAGTTGCACGCATATTGCAAGAGACTGTCCTGATCCCAAATAGGTTAGACCAAAAAAAAAAAGATTAGAATATATAATAGTGTCTGCTCTAAGGATATGGGAATTAAGCCATGAGCAAACAGGTGATCATAGCAGATGGCAAATCCAAGGGAATAACAAAATAATACTTATCATTAGGACTTGTGATAGGCTCAGCACAGCAGCCACCACAGAGCCATTCAACTAAAAAATGAAATTTGTGAAGACACTGGAAATCTGCTCTTTCTGAAACTTATGTTGTTTCTGAGATATCATACAGTTTCCTCTGTCACATCTCAGATTGCCAACAGCTCATTAAATTTAGATTTACATATTGCAAAGTATAATGAATCTCAGTGGTATGGCACTATTTGTTTTGACCATGATGATGTTACCATTTGCGTATACAAAGTATCTATGGGACTCTTCCTCTTTAATAAAGGCAATAAGTGTTCTGCTCAGGGCAGAACATTTATGCCAAATGGAGTTCAGATTAAAATGCTAAAAACAAACAAACAAAACCCAGGATTCTTTGGTTCTTGATTTAAAATATGGCTTATAGACAGTCCTCCTATCTAAGAAAGGTGTAGTGTCTTTTTCTGCCAACAAACTTTCAAATTGCAACAGTTTTAGCAAACTATTGGACCACATTTGCAACTGATTCAGGTGGTTTCTCCTTGCATTTTCCTGAGATCAGCTGCTAGTGTCTGCAAACATTACCAGCATGGATGAACAGCAGCTATTGGTTATTAGCAGGTTTACTCACTCATCAAGATTACTCAGTGTTATATTTTTGTAGATTTCAGGAAATACAAGTTAGTGGATCATCTAATTTTTGGATATCCTATACTTGAATCATCCTGTACCTAAAACATGCCTATCAAACCACAATTCTTGTTTTGAAACTCTAAGACAGGGATGCTCATGAACTACTGGCATTCATGAACTACTGTACTGTACTGTTTCTGTTTTGTTATGTTCTTTTTTGCTTCCCAGGAGCTGCAGATAATATTGTTGGTGATATGTGGGTCAGATATTAAAAAGTGAAAATGATGCCATAAGCCTTGCAAATGCTTAAAGCACCCATTTTTATCTTTAACCCCCCAACAGAAAAAGAAAAAGAATCAGCCCAGCAATGTTTTTGGGTGGTGGTGAGTTCTTTAAAGGCTGAAATGATGCAAAAAGCTTCTGATGTAAAAGAAAAAGGCCAACAATTCTGGCCTTCCCAGTACAGCGCTGCTCCGTAGGCCCCAAATATGATGGTGAAGGTCCCACAGGCCATAGCCTGCACCCCACCCCCAATTTAAGGATGCAGTCACTTCACTAGAAGCTTATTTAGCATTGTATAGTTTTAATTTTTCTCTCTTATCTTAAAACTGGCTTTCCCACACCACAAATGTGTTTCTTCCTGATTTGCCCTGGTTAAGAGTTCACTTTTTCAATTGTCCATCGTTCCAGCAACATTCCAAGTGATGTTATATGCACAAACACACACACAGTCTAACATGGAAAAAGGCCCAGTAGACCATCAAGCTCTGAGAATGTTCCAGATATGTATTTGTTTTCCACTAAGGTACACTGCACATCCATCAAAATCTGAGGTGCATGAAAGACAGACATGGGGATCCCCATAGTGTGGAAAACTGATGTAGTTTGTATGCAATGTCTTGAGAAGCTCCCATTTTATTTCATGTCAACAGAAAGCAGAACTCCTTTTTTAAATATAATTTTTGTTAAGAATTTTGATTACAATAGTAAAAATCTAATTCAAACTAAACTTAGAGAAGGAGAAGAGAAGAAAAAGAAGAAAAAGTGCAGGAAAAAAAAAGAAAAAGAAGAAAAAGAAATACTGTATATAAGGAAGTGACTTCCAATCTTCATGAAAACAAATATAAACAAATTTAGTAACTCTTTACCCCCTGTAAGATTAGAGACATATATCTCTTCAGCCCATATCTCATCCCTTATCTATAAGCAAATCCATAAAACATCAACTTTTCAATCCTGGTGTCAGCAAAAAGTCCATAAAGGGTTGCCAGAACTTTGTAAAAACAGTCTTACATTTAACCTTGATCAAATAAACCAATTTTATATTCCTTCCTTTTACTTCTAACAATCTTTAATTCAATCAAATGTTGTTGTAGGATTTGATTTCTCTTCAATTCTTCTTTATCCCATTGCACAGATTTCGTCAAGGCTTTACAAGCCTCTTTTGTAGATCCAATAAGAAAACATTTTCCAGGTCATTCTCTTGGTTTATCATTTGTATATCCCTTTTAATTTTTAAAATTTCAGCCAGTTTCTTTTGTACATCTAGTAAAGCATCCTTTTCCAAATCATTCTCTTGGCCTATCATTTGTAGTTTCACTTTCAGTACTTTATCTATCTTGTCAGATAAAATTTGTTCCGCATTCCTTCATTAACATCTTTTGGACATAGCCTATCCATAGAAGCAGACAGCATTACTGATAGTGTTGATATTGTAGTTACTAATTTCTGGCTCCATTCTTCAAAGATCTCCTTTAATGTTTCCAATGTTAAAACATTTTGTGTCATTTTGTAAATCCCAGTGTTAACTGATATCAAGAACAGGCTTGTATTTTTTTTTATTTCTGCTTAGAATCTTTAGTCCCCTGTAGTGTCCAGTTTCTAAAATCACAAATCTAAAATCATCTTCCCTTTTTGAGGGAGATGGGCGGTGATAGAAATTGAAAAAATAAATAAATAAAATAAAAACTTATCTTTGTTATGACTTAAAATAGCCAGGATAGCCAAAATAAGTCTGTTTCCCATGAGAAACTATTTTTTATGGTTAATTCCAAAATCTTATAATAAAAGTTAATATTCCAAATTTATCTGGAACCTTAATCCATTTAAAACTTTCGTAGATCAAAATCTTAGTTAGCATTTTGCTTTTTTTTCCAAATTCTTTAAGTTCCTAAGCTTATAATTAATTTTTCTTTTGTTCAAAATTGAAGAGAAACTCACCCAATGACTTTTCAAACTTGTCATTTCGAAGGTCTCTAATAGCTTTAAGGTGGTTAATAGGCAATTTCCAAAAGTGATTAGAAAGTGAGGCTTGCAGACAGGGATGGAACTAGGGTCTGTGTCACCCGGGGCAAATATGGATTCCATGCCCCCCCATGGGTTATTTTGTCATTTTGGCGCACCCCCCAGGGCAGCACCCAGGGCACATGCCCCGCTTGCCCCCCCCCCTAGTTGCACCCCTGCTTGCGGATTTAGTGTCCTTTAAAAGGCTCCACCACGGTTGTGAGCAAGATGGCCAATCCCTTCGTCTCCCGGTGCTCAAATCTGCAGAAATTTGCTGTCCTGCAGCCTCCTTGTGAGGCACACCTGTCCAGAGCACATGTGCGCAATCTCTCATCCTCTCCCTATCTGGAGAGGTTCCGGGGAATCGGTCTACTGTCATTTTCTATATTAATTACATGTACTCAGTTTCTCTCCTGCATACA